>CM056495.1:18957696-20157696 GCA_029783415.1 Anisodus acutangulus
AGAGTCGACGGGGGATATGAAGAAACTCAGTTTAGTAGTGAGGAAAAATAATAATAATATAGTCACCATCAGGAGTATGCCTCATGTGTAAGAAAGAAGAATTGAGTAGAATGATTGTCAAGTTCGTAACTTGAGAACTAAGAAAGTTGGTTCAATAAAAGTGTTATGGAGAAATTAGAAAAGGTGAAGGGGACTACACGGGAATATAAAGAGGACATGAAGCCTAAATATCCACACTTATTGATGGACAAGCATAAAATGTCTAAGGTAACTATCTCAAGTGTTCATACTTCATGTCAGTCAGTGTTCAGGTCCCATCTGCGCTCAACATTCAAATCTCATGTTGTAACAATCATGTTTTTGACATTCAGATCTCATGTTATGATATCCATGTTTACACATATTCATATTTCATGTCAGTTTAGCACTCGTGTATCCATGTCATTCAGTCTTCATGTATTCATGTCCCATGTCATGCTCCTCACATTTATGTAATCATGTCATGTTCATGCTTATGTTCTAGTACTCATGTCATTCATGCCTACGAATTCTTTTCCAAATTCCATGTATAGTATTCATGTAATCATTTAGTTCAATATACATGTGTTCATGTCATACTGGTATTCATGATAGATGGAACTCACATATTCAAGCCAGTTCATGTAACGCCCCGTACTCACAAGACACTGAGGCACCTAATGAGATACTACCCCTTAGGCGGGCCTCTTCAAAACATTATCCTTTTCAACAATTTTTAAGTGAATTGACCATCAAGTGAAAGAAAGAACTAAGTCCAGTTAGCAAAAATAAGTTTGAAAACATTTAATCAAGGAAAGTAGTTTAAATGTATAAAAATAATATAAATGAAGAATCTGATAGAAGTGTTTCAAAATAGAGAATGAAATCAAAACCTGTTCAAATCCCAACTCACACTAGTCATGGAGCATCTAGAAATTTTTTAAAATACAATATCTGGTTTATACCCAATAATGAAAGTAAAATATCATATAGAAAGATAGACTCTACCACGAACAAATGGTATCTCGACTCGACATCGCTGAGAGATAGCTACGAACATGACCAAAGATGCATATCATGTCATGAAAAGTAAAACATGCAATCAAACTGTAGGGGTGTGAGTCTTACTAGACTCTATAGGATCACTGACCATACCACTTTCTTTATCACTTTCAACCGGTCTAAAATGCAATAAAACCGATGTCTTATTAATGTTAAACTTACCAAATTTGTCCAATCTTCTAATTATGGGATAGATATTAATATCTCATGGTATGCATAACAGATAATGATCTTCTCATAAATCACAACTCAATAATAATCTCCCACCAACTCGTACAACTAGATCAAATAATCAACATATGCCCTCACTGACTCATATGACTGGATCAAATAATCAAAATAGGCCCTCATACTCTTCCAGGCTAGATAACTTAATCAAAATAGGTCCTCACCCTCTTTCAGGCTAGAATGACTAATCATCATAGGCCCTCACCCTCTTTCAGGTAGACCAAATAATCGCTATAGACCCTCACCCTCTTTCGTGCTAGATCAAATAATCAATATAGGCCCTCACCCTTTCCAGGCTAGACAATTTAATTATCATAGGCCCTCACCCTCTTTCAGGCTAGACTAGGGGTGGCCAGTGGGCCGGAATCGAAATATTCGGGCTGAGTTTGGCGGGATCGGGTCGTGGCGGAATGGGGGAAAGGGCGGGATCGGGATAGGTCGGGTTAGGTCAAGCGGGATCGGGATAGGTGGGATTTTCTGAAGTCCCATCCCGATCCCGATCCCGCCGGAATTGGGTCGGGTCGGGTCGGGATCCCGGGGGTTCTTTTTTTTTTGTGCACTTAATTTAAAAAATAACATATATATAAAAACTCAATAATTAAACAAGACAAGATAGTGTAATAAAAATATCTCAAAGCTGTTTTGTGCCTCTTATATTATTTAATAGACATATGATTTTTTTTGTAATACAAATACAATTGTCAAAATTGCAACTTTGTGGTGTTGTTCAAAAGTTGCAAATTACATAGTAAAATTACAATTAAAAAAATTACATTCTGAAAAAAAGCATGTTCTAGTTTCTTGATAATTTCCTGTGGTTCTTCGGTTGGAATTTGTATTTGTTGGTCAAATTTCTCCACGTTGCTTTCACCACCTTCGGATAAGATTTCGTTGTAGTTTTTATCTTCTTCTTCGTTGATCTCTGTTTGACTGCACCTTCTCCGCTCCGCTCGTATCCAATCTCTGAATAATACTACAATCTCCAACCTGTCTCCGACTAACGAGTGTCTGTGCTATCCTATTTGATATCTGCCGGCAGAAAAAGCACTTTCAGACGCCGTTGATGACGCGGTTCATTGAAAGTGTCGGAAAAGTCTTATCATTCTCCCTCCAGTATTTCAGCAAGTCTTCACATCCTTCTTCATTGAGAACTGCTTGGTACGGTACAGAACCGTGCAAAACAAAAATATCAAACTCGTTAATTTGGTTAGTAGCGGTACGATAACACATTCTATTTCTGAGGCTTTCAATACTAGCCGCATAAACAACATGTCTTTTGTGAGGTTGTGTTGAAGAAGAAGAAGAAGATGGTATGGAAGCCGGTAGATTGCTAGCACTTTCTTGTTGGTAAAACCTATATACTTTTTTGCATTCGTCTTCTACACTTGACAACACTTCTTCTTTAGTTTGTTCAATAGGTGGTGGGTGATTTGGACTTTTAGGACTTGTAGGACTTGTAGGACTTGGAGGTGGTAGTACTTCTATACAATTGTAAATAATTTCAATAAGTGATTTAGTACCGTCTATTTTAATAGTCGGATTTAATACAACACCAATAATATAAATAGTGAGAATAGGAATAAAACATTTTTTTATTTTGATAAACATTTTTTTAATAGCTGTCTTATAAGCTGGTTTTTCCATATATTTACTAAGTAATAAAAATATTAGAGCTATATAAAACAACATAGTTGAAATAGTATGATAATATATACCAAAAAAAATTTTTGTTGCTTGAAAAAATTTCTCTAAAAATACAATAAGTTCGGAATTTTTTACCCAATCGCTATCTACAACCATATCAGCTGAATTTTGATTATGAGAGTTAAAAAATAAAGTTATAGATTTTCTATAGTCATAAGCAACAAGTAGTTGTTCGTATAAAGAATTTCACCTAAAGGGTACTTCTTCTGGAATTTTTCTATAAGGTAGTTGGCAATCGTGACAAGTTTTTTTATATTCTTTTCTTCGTTGTATTCTATTATTTTTATAAATAAAGTTTATAGCAAATTATATTTTACTAAGAATGTCTTCAAAAAGTGATAGACCATCCTTTACAATTAAGTTATATATATGGCACACACATTTTATATGAAAATGATCTGAAAAAGATGGAGTTAAACTATTTTTTAAAATTGTAATAGAGTAATTGTTAGAAGAAGCGTTATCTAATGTAATAGTCATAATTTTATCAGTTATTCTGTAATAATCGCACACTTGATAAATATTTTCTGCAATAAAAGTACCAGTGTGCCTATCATCTATATATCTATACGCTAAAATACATTTTTGCATAGACCATTTATAATCTATCCAATGACAGGTTACCGTTAAATAATCATGGCCGTTAGTACTACGGACTATATCAGAAGTGATAGCCACTTTGTCATTAAAATGATATAATGAATAACGTAAATACTGTTTATATTTATGTGCGAATTTAAATACATCTCTCTTAACAGTTGATCTAGGAAAACCGTTAAAAGCAGGATTATACATATCTCTAATGTAATGAATAAAATGGGGAGATGAAGGAAATGAAAAAGGCAAACCCTCCACAGCAACTAATTTTCCTATTACTTCCCTATCTCTATGTTTATCGTATTTAGGGCCTACAATTCCCCCCGTCATAGGGTTAATTTGACATTTGTACTTGTTCCGGGACAGTAGGTGAACCTTGTCCCGATGGAGCGGATGTTTACGCACCCGGTTTTGAAGCCTCGTATTGGGCATACCTAGCAGGATGAGACCTTGATACGTGTCATTAAACCCCCCGTCCCACCTTGACCTTTTCCAATTTTAAATTTTAAAACATCTTTACAAATTTTACATCTAGTTACTTGATTCTCTGCGTCCCTATCAAAAAATGTCCATGCATCTTATTTTAATATTCGTTTTGCTAAACCTCGATGATCTAGATGATACACCCACTAGCTTGAAGATAATGGTCATTTTGCTGGACCTCATCTCATACTAGGGGGAATAGGAGGCATTTCAGTTGAAGGTGCACTAGTGGGTGTGTTGTCATCTACATTAGTGGGTATATCATCTAGATCATCGTCTAAATTAAAGTCTTCTTGAGTTCTAGAATATAGCTCCTAGTCTAAATCTAATGGTATTGTAGGAAAATGTTTAGTATCAACAAAATCATCCTGTGTAAGAATAGGATTCTGTCTAGAAATAGGACCCTTGCCCTTGTTGCCCCTACTAGAAGAAGCATGACCCCTACCCATAAACATACGTTTAAATCCTTCCATTATAAATTTATAATTATACAAATAAATAATTAAAGTAACTGAAATTAAGTGCGCTAAATAAAATAAACAGACAATAATAATTTAATGAAGGAACGAATGTATCAAACGCCGACGTAACGTCGACGTGTAATCAAGAGGTTGAAAATTGAAACTTTGTTCGATGAAAGATCCTCAAGTTAGTTGCCAACTTCACTCCCAAATGAATAAATAAAATTGAATATTTAGTAGACAATGTAGACTTGTAGAGAGATAGATTGAGAGATTGTAGGAAGATTTGTGAGAAAGATGAAGAGAAAATAAGATATTTATAGTTGAAAAATTCGGTTAAAGTTTAATATAATAACTTATGTGTTAAAAAGAAATATTAAGGGGGTAGGGGGTTGGGGGAAGGGTGAGGCCAAAAATGGTCATTGCACAACGGCCAAAATGTAAAATGGTCGTTGGTGCAACGGTTATTTTTGCAAAAGGGGGGTTTCGGACTGGATCGGGGGGGACCGGAGCGGGAACGGGCCGACCCAGCCCACTGGCCAGCCTTTGGCTAGACCAAATATAATCATAGGCGAGGCTTTACATAGGCTAGACCAAATATGTCCATAGGCCCTCACTGACTCAAGAGGCTAATAGACCAATTATATCCTATAGTTTCTACCATTAAGAATAGTGTATAACTACATCAAGACGAAACCTTTCCAAGTATGGAAATCTTTATAATCAATTCAACTATCATAATTGTCATGACTTATTTTTTTAAAGCATAAAAGCTTCCAAATAAATCATAACAGATTTATAAAATTGCATTAATGCTCAATCAATAAACAATAATGATTTACCTTCTCAATTCAATGAACTATCTCAGAGGAACAAAACTCAACTCACTATTCGGATGTCTCGAATCCCACATCTTTATATCAAACACATTGAATAGCTCAAGATAGGTGAAATAATTCAAGAACTTAAGATTCAATTATACCATAATAATGATTATCACAACAAGATCACAATAATTAGATTATATTTTAATTATGGAAAGGAAGTAAGTAGAAATACTACGACCAAACACTTGTCAAAGATTCACAAACGGAACATTTGATAGTCTCAAGCTTGATAGTGCTGAAATTCCCAAGTACTACGATCAAAAAGTGATCAAAAGTCCATCACGACGATCTTAAATCATTCCATACTATGTAAAATATGAAAGAGAACGCAAATTAGGCTAAGATACACATTTTCATAACTTTTCAAAAAGTCAATGGTCAAAGTTAAAAAGTCAACCCTCGGGTCAACTTCTCAAAATCCAAACCGGAGTTAAAATTTAGGTGACCCAATCTCCTACAAGCACAACTATTCAAAAACCAAGTCAATCGGAGTTCATTAACATCCCCAAACACCTATTTGATTCTCACTTGAATGTGTTCCTGAGTTTATGAACAACCCCAACCCAAAATATCAAAAACTAAGATTTCCATGGATGAATCACCACCAAAATAGAGTATGATACTTAATGAGTTAATGGTAAACATAATCTTCAAAGAAAAATCTTCAATTCAATAAATAGAAGAAAATTTCCTTTTAACATTCCTTGAATACCATGTTCTTAAAGGTGAAAACATATATCTAATATCACCCCCAACATCGATTGTGAATATCATACTCACAAGATTAATAATTACATCCCAAAGACGCTTAACATAGATGAAAATTGATGCATTTTTCTATGAAAGGTGACAGTCAAAAAATGAAGAAGCAATGTCCAAAATGAAGAAAAAGTTAATGTGTTTCATTAGGTAAATTGAATTTCATTAAATTCACATAGTACAAGTCTTCCACTAAGTAGAGAGTCATTTTGTCAATCATTAAATCTCCAATCATTACCTCATTATACCCTTAATAATTTTATAAAGATTAGTAATAAAATGCTATACCTCATAATCCATTTCAAGAAAGCTACAGCTATGGAAATTGAATACATTACCTGAGAGTCACATTAGATTTCCAAGAATCTCCTCCCCTTTCTACAGCAAATTCACGCAACTAATGACTTTCACCAGAGAACCATGTATTATTTTTTTTCTCCTCTTAATTCAAATGTCTTGCAATAGGTTTAGTAACCCTACTACACCTAATGGGCTGCATGTGATACACTGACAAAAGATGGGCTTGACGCACTTGATTACCCACTAAAAATATAACAAGCTCTCATATTCTAAATGTATATTCCATAATTACCCGTTTCAATTTGAAACCCGTTAAAATTAATAAAAATCAAATAAGGAAGTAATTCTAAACACTTAAAAATATATCAAGTCGTTACACTCTCCCTCACTAAAAAACTCGTTCGTCCTCAAACGAAGTTAGGAGTACGATCGAAAAACCAACAATGACATCAACAAGTTCTAGCACCGTATTCAAGTCTTCACCACATAAAAACTCACACACATTAGCTTAAACCTTAATATGGCCTCAAAATTTTACTAAGTCTCAAATTTTTAAAAATTTGAACTGAGTTTCCGTTGTAAATTGGACTATCACTAAATCTCAAACAACACAACAACCACCTCATGAATGGATACCTGGCAAAGATACAATCCAAAAGACAAAATACCACTTATGGCCCCACACAACCACGATATAGCTGAATGAAGTAACCCAACTGGTCTAACTAGAGGAAAAATCTAAATCAATTACCTTCCTGGGGTGGGAGATTCCACCTTTTTGGAATAAGAAATCAACACTGGGATGATAATACCAAACCCAACAACTCCGTCAAACATTCCTTAATTCGAGACATGTGTCCTTGACCAACCTTTAATGCATAATTCTCTTTCCCACAAGGACTCAAATCATGCACTACAATGCGATGATATTCTGAATTGTTGATAAGAGTATCATTAACACGAACTTACTTTTCATTTCTTTTATCTCGAAAGTAGTGAATCCCAATAATACTCATTGCTATAACCCTTACCACAATTTAATATTGACCAAAATTCAAATATTAGGAGTACAAAAGTGATCTCAAATCTAAAAATACGACATTTGTACCAGCTATCGAGGGTGGTCTCTCCCCCACTTAGGATCCACACTCAAGGATTATAGGAATCAACATCTCTGACAAAATGTAACTTATTTCCGAGGGGACAATTGAAGTGCCACAAAAGTAAAAAAATTGAACTGTATTAACCATCACACCCAAATCTTCTGACCAAGTAAAATTAAACTCTTCCCAACTATCTGTTTGTATTCCACCACCGACCTAGTTGTGTTACAAAAAAAAAATCTCAGCTATAACTTTAATCACAACATCCATCGAATTAATATAATTTAACCTCTCGTGGCCAAAATTCCCAAATCTCAACAAACAGAAAAAGCACAACAAATATTTATAAGAAAAATAAGCTTTCACAATTCTCTATGCGAAGATACTTCATATATTTTGTTAAACAGAGCAATATACATGTGATATACACTGAATATATATTACATGTATATTGCGGAATGAGGCAATCCAAATAGAGTCCAAAGAAAGAAGAGTCTGGGCCGCTTCTACACTAAAGACGCCCAAAGAACTAGTAGGAAAAACAGTTGCCAAATCTTGATTAGTAAGGAAAGTATATTGTGTGTATATTGTAATATATTTGTTACCTAGATTAGGTTATACACTTACCATAATTAGGATATACACTTACCATAATGTATAGTTAGAATTATGGTAGAAGAAGGTTTGTAACTTGTATATATATCTATTCAATCAATGAAAATAATCAAGGGGATTATTTCTTTCATGGTATCAAGAGACTAGGTCTAAACAAAAGTTTTTTTCTCTCAAACTTTTGCCTCCTTTGGCCGAGACCCCCCCCCCCCCGGGGGTTTTCTCTCCAAAAATCTCGTCTTCCGCTCTCAAAAACCTCTATTAAATTTTCCCTCCTTCTTTGTTCTTACAATATGTCTAAGAACAATTTTCACCCTGCCCTCACGGTTTCCAATATCAAGCTAAGTATCTCTATTGTTCTTGAGATGGAAAACGTTCAATATGCAACGTGGGCAGAGTTGTTTAAAATTCACGCTATATCTTATCAAGTTCTTCATCACATCATTCCTCCCGCTAGATCCCTTCATGCGGAGGATCCTGAGTTATGGATTACACTTGATGCTACCGTTCTTCGGTGGATATACGCCACTATTTCGCTGGACCTTCTACAGACGATTATGGAGCCGGATACCACGGCTATGGCTGCGTGGAATAGATTGCGTGACATATTCCAAGACAACCAACATTCACGTGTCGTCACACTCGAGCAGAAATTCTCTCTCGTTCGAATGGATGAATTTCCAAACGTTTCTGCATATTGCAAGAAACTAAAGGAGTTGGCGGATCAACTCCGTAATGTTGGCGCACCAGTAACAAATAATCGTCTAGTTCTACAATTGGCTGCCGATCTTTCGGAGGCCTATAATGGTGTTGGAACTCTCCTTCGCCAAAGCAACCCTCTTCTAGACTTTCATCAAGCTCGCTCCATGCTTACGTTGGAAGAAGTCGGTTTGGCTAAAAAGGCGGCTACCGGAGCAAGCCCAGTTGTCATGGTGGCGTCCTCTCCTAGTTCTTCAGGTTTTGTGAATAATTCGGGCCAACACCATAATAATGGTAGCGGCAAGAATAATCGCAAAAATAATAACAAAAATCGAGGGGGCAAACGCGGCGGTTCTGGTGGCGGTTCAGGTGGTCAACAAACAGGTGGTGGGTCCCAGGTAGGGTACATTGGCCCACCACCGCCATGGGCCCAGCAGTGGGGCCAATGGCAATGGAACCCGTACCATCCAAAGAAGAAGCCTGGGCCAGCTGGTCGCCAAGCCCAGGCCCAATACCCAAAGAAGGGCGCCCATCGCCAAGAGTCCAAAGAATGTAGCAACAGCAGCCTACGCCCAGGTACACCACGGACAGGAGTTCTTGGGTCCCGACCACCGCAGGCCCATCATGCAAACAGGCCCACTCGGTGATCGATATCGAGGTCGCGATGCACACGTTGGGGTTGACTCAACCAGACCCAAATTGGTACATGGACACCGGGGCAACTACTCACATGACTTCTGAATCAGGCACTCTCTCCTCTTATTCCAATTTGAGCACCCCTCGGGGTATAATTGTTGGTAATGGCAACTCTATTCCAATTCAGGGTTATGGTCACAAAACTGTGTCTCCCCCCAATCCACCCCTTCTCTTGAAAAATACTTTACATGCTCCTAAATTGATTAAAAATTTAGTGTCTGTCTGAAAGTTCACTACTGACAATTCCGTTTCCGTTGAATTTGATCCTTTTGGTTTTTCTGTGAAGGATTTCAAAACGGGGAGTCATCTCATGAGGTGTGATAGTAGGGGGGATCTGTATCCTATCATGCCCGATTTCAGTCCATCAAGTCAAACCCTGCTGTCAGCCTTTGCAGCCATCTCTCCTTCCATGTGGCATGCTCGTCTGGGTCATCCGGGATCTTCTATTTTATCAGTTTTAGATAAAAATAGTTTTATTTCTTGTAAGGGTACGAGTCGTACTCCAATTTGTCAGTCTTGTTCATTAGGAAAAATTATTAAGTTACCATTTGTAGACTCCAATTCTCATACTTCTATGCCATTTGACATTATTCATAGTGACTTATGGACGTCTCCTGTTCTAAGTTCAGTGGGTCATCGATATTATGTTCTTTTTTTAGATGATTATACTAGATTTTTATGGACGTTTCCAATTGCAAATAAATCGCAAGTATTTTCCATTTTCATCAAATTTAGAGCGTTCATTCGTACTCAATTCGAAAGAGACATAAAAAATATTCAATGTGATAATGGGAAAGAATATGACAATAGGGAGTTTCGGGATTTCTGTGCTGATAATGGGATCAATTTTAGGTTTTCGTGTCCTCATACATCTCCACAAAATGGTAAGGCCGAACGCAAAATTCGTTCCATCAATAACATTGTCCGAACTCTCTTAATTCATGCCTCCATACCTCCATATTTTTGGCATCATGCTCTACAAATGGCCACATATCTTCTTAACATACTTCCTTCTAAAGGTCTGACATATTCCTCCCCCTTCAAAATCCTATATAATAAGGACCCTTCGTACTCTCATCTTCAGATTTTTGGGTGCTTGTGTTATCCGTTATTCCCATCCACCACAATTAACAAACTTTAGGCTCGGTCTACCCCGTGTGTGTTTTTGGGTTATCCATCGAATCATCGTGGCTATAAGTGTTTTGATTTATCCTCCAAGAAAATCATAATCAATCGCCATGTCATTTTTAATGAAACTCAATTCCCGTTTACGAAAGTTCATACTCCCAAACCTATGTCGTATATTTTTTTGGATGACCAAATATCCCCGTATATTATTCGGAATTTTTTGGACATCTTCCGTACCCAAAATCCTCCAATGGCCCATCGCTCACGCCCAACAGACTCACACGCCCGTAAAAATACAGCCATCGAATAGCTCCAGCTATTGGGCGATCCACCACTCGAACTGGTCTAGAAGCCGATTCCAAAGATTTACAGATTTGGGCCAAGAGCCCACCGCCTCACGCCACCCGTCCCGAGCCCAGAAAATTCCCAAAATTTCCTTAATTCTTCCTCGAGTCATAGACCGGTCACTCGTAGTCAGCCGGGTATTTTTACACATAAGAGACATTTTAATTTACATTCGGATGTCTCTAAATCCCCCTTGCCCCGCAATCCTGTGTCCGCTTTAAATGACCCTAATTGAAAAATTGCTATGACTGATGAATATATTGCTCTTATTGCTAATAAGACGTGGGAGTTGGTGCCCCGTCCATATGGTATTAATGTTATCAGGTCTATGTGGATTTTTGCTCATAAGGAGAATTCAGATGGATCCTTTGCTCGACATAAGGCGCGACTTGTGGGTGATGGTAAGACTCAGCAGGTTGGAATTGATTGTGGGGAGACGTTTAGTCCGGTGGTCAAACCGGCTACCATTCGCATTGTGCTTAGCTTGGCTCTTTCAAAGGCTTGGCCAATTCATCAGTTGGATGTCAAGAATGCTTTTCTACATGGTGACCTCAAGGAAACAGTCTATATGCATCAGCCGTTGGGTTTCAGGGATCCCAACCGCCCTAATCATGTCTGTTTATTGAAGAAATCATTATATGGGCTTAAGCAGTCTCCACGAGCCTGGTATACATGATTTGTTGACTTTGTTTCGACTATTGGGTTCACTCACAGCAGGTCAGATAATTCCTTTTTTCATCTACCGCCGTGGTTCGTCATTGGCCTATATTCTATTGTATGTGGATGATATCATCTTGACTGCCTCCTCCGATGCTTTGCGCCAGTCTATCATGGCCATGCTCAGTTCTGAATTTGCTATGAAAGACTTGGGGGCCTTGAGTTATTTTTTGGGAATTGCGGTCAAACGTCATTCAGGTGGGTTATTTTTGTCTCAACGAAAGTATGCTGCTGAGATCATCGAGAGGGCTGGGATATCATCCTGTAAGTCCACTTCCACGCCAGTTGATGCAAACCCAAAGCTAAGCGCTGCAGCAAGTGCACCATACGAGGACCCGACCCGCTATCGCAGTCTTGCAGGGGCCCTCCAGTATCTTACCTTTACCAGACCGGATATTACATATGCGGTTCAGCAGGTGTGTTTATTCATGCATGATCCCAGAGTTGAGCACATAAATGCAATCAAACGCATCATTTAGTATATTCAGGGGACACTAGACTATGGGTTGCACTTGTATCCTTCCTCTACATCCACACTTGTCTCTTACACGAATGGTGATTGGGGTGGTTGTCCCGACACCAGACGGTCGACTTCAGGCTACTGTATGTTCCTTGGCAACAACTTGGTCTCATGGTTGGCAAAGCGTCAGGCAACTCTATCATTATCAAGTGCAGAGGCAGAATATCGAGGGGTAGCAAATGTGGTCTCAGAATCATATTGGCTACGTAATTTGCTTTTGGAGCTTCATTGTCCCATTCAGAAGGCAACCTTGGTATATTGCGATAACATTAGTGCCATCTACCTTTCAGGTAACCCTGTTCAACACCAACGTACCAAGCATATCGAAATGGACATTCACTTTGTCCGTGAAAAGGTTGCAAAGGGTCAAGTTCGCGTATGCCATGTCCCGTCTCGTTATCAAATTGCAGACCGCCAGCTATGACTGCGGGGGTGTGTTAAACAGAACAATATACATGTGATATACACTGAATATATATTACATGTATATTGCGGAATGAGGCAGTCCAGCAGAGTAGGCCCGCTTGGGCCGCTTCACCAAAGAAAAGCAAATAGACGCCCAAAGAATCGGTAGGAAAAACAGTTGCCAAATCTTGATTAGTAAGGAAAGTATATTGTGTGTATATTGTAGTATATTTGTTACCTAGATTAGGTTATACACTTACCATAATTAGGATATACACTTACCATATTGTATAGTTAGAATTATGGTAGAAGAAGGTTTGTAATTTGTATATATATCTATTCAATCAATGAAAATAATCAAGGGGATTATTTCTTTCATATTTAATGCAACTTTCTCACAATCGCCTCCAAAATACAAACCCAACATTTTCATTTCCATATCTTTCATTATGTCAACACATAATTTGTTGTCATATCACATATCATTAAACCACCCAATAAGTTTTCACCATGAGCATAGTCATATTTAACATATCATTTTCTGACCTAATAGAAGATGTGTGAAGCCGAAATTGAAGCTCATACTACATCTCAAGCACAACAGGTCTCATCTCATATTCCCATATACCAAAGCGGATTCTATTACCCAGATGTTCTGCTTAGTCCACCAGGCTACAACGGTTTACAACCTGATTGGTCAAGAAACTAAATCTTTACATAAATTACCTCCAATAATTACTAGCCACTGCATGCCCTCAAAGAACACAACATTAATGATGCAAACTTCACAACAACCTCTCGAGAATAGGTAACCACTTATCATAAAATTGACTCACATTCAAGTGGACAATAATCAAATTATCTTACATGAAATCAAGGTCATTCTCTCAGAGCATCAATGCACCAAAACTAGATGCACTGACATATCGAAGAACAAACGGGCATGCAACACCACCCCGACATGACACACATTTCAAAAAAAAATCTTATATCAGCTGTCTCCTAGCAAATGCCAAAGAATGTCCTATTTTATCCATAATCATAAAAATTGAAAACACGAACGAACATGACTGAACCCTAATACAACATGATTGTAAGACTAATGGCGCGGTTCCACAAGTCTGGCGATTAACCCAATATAGACACATAAAGGAGCTTTGCAACCACACTCTTAGTCCTACAAACTAATGCACTCGCAATGGATCTCTCATGATCGCATAAATCAAGGCCTCCATACCAACTCATATTTCACGTCCATAACAGAAACTAGCATAAGTAGGCTCAAGTGATATCTTCCATATTGAAGAGAAATCATATCAAATCCACTATCATTATTAGCTGGGAACTTTAGCGAGAAACTTTAAATTCTACTACATTTGCTCATGAAGTCTCATGGGAGTTACACATCACTGATAAAACTCAAGTATTTTAAGATTTCGGGCTACAACCTCTCTCCAGACCCAGCTAAAATCACATCAAGAAGAACTAATCCACACATCAGAAGCAACACTTGGATGTCTAAAAGTATATGACGCCCATTCAAGGTCACACCAATCTGAACATCATAAATCACAACAAAAATAGAAACATTAAGCAATAACTGAAAACATTCTCTAACCCCTTTCAAGAAATGAGGAACATAAAAGTACCATAAAATCAAGCATCATCCTTTTGATGAAGGTTCATCATAACCTTAGCGTGAATGTCAATACCTCAACACATAACATTGAGCAATTTTCATCATCCATGATATCAGACTCTCTAGTCGGATAACATTAATCAAAATAGTTCTTACTCAAGTACAAGTCCTTTGAGA
This sequence comes from Anisodus acutangulus, assembly GCA_029783415.1. Classification (NCBI taxonomy): domain Eukaryota; kingdom Viridiplantae; phylum Streptophyta; class Magnoliopsida; order Solanales; family Solanaceae; genus Anisodus; species Anisodus acutangulus. The sequence continues at coordinate 18,972,237 of CM056495.1, forward strand.
TGATCCTTGCCCTTAATCAATTGGCAGACAATTGCATAAGCACGTTATTCCCATAAATAAAAACTGCAATGTATCAAGTACCACACTTATTTATCGACAAGGTGAACATCTAATGAAGGATAACCTGGTGACATACCACACCACATCATATAAATATCAAGACTTCTCTCAAATCCTCATCCAATATCAATCTACAATATAACTCATATATGTTCCGCTCATTCTTAATTGAAATCGTCATTATTCAAAAGCAACCTTCCATAGATTAACACTATGAATCCTCTATACATAGACACAATTTACTTAATAACAAGTAATGCAGATAAGAAATATTCAGATAACACACGACATAATACCATATTAGAATGCGCCGAACCTCTAGTTGAATGACTTACATCATACCTCAGTTAAATACGCAAAGCTTATAGCGGGTCGTCTTACATAACATATCATATTGTATGAAGAATGATCTCAATCCTCTCACACTAATATGCATATAAATTTAAATAAACAACATCACATAATGAAATACCATGATACATCGGGTCTCCAAACAAACGTCTTACACCCATAGATATTTTCTCAACTTTCAAATTTAAGAATCAGATTACATTATTAAGTCCTCTCTCATGTAATATCATAACGTATTGATCAGAACAACATGAAAGATCATAAATTCGAGAGTTTATCAGATTTAACAAATATTGAGCCAATACCTAATCAAAATCGAGTTAATAATCAGATAGAATTCATCAAGTATATGATTACAAAATACGTCCTCCTAGACGTATGGGATGTGAAAAAATGACACTATTCAATTATAATGTTTTGCACAAGCTTTGATAGAAAGAAGGGACAACTTCTTAAATGTCTCCATAGTCTCCTGTTTATAAGTATGGTGCACAACATACCCATAAACAAGACACTGCTCCATGACTTTCAAGGACTTGACTTAAAAACCTTGAACTCTGATATCAACTGTAACGCCCCGTATTCACAAGACGTCGAGGAACCTAATGAGACACTACCCCTTAGGCGGACCTCTTCAAAACATTATCCTTTTCAACAAGATTTAAGCGAATTGACCATCAAGTGAAAGAAAGAACCAAGTCCAAATAGCGAAAATAAGTTTGAAAACATTTAATCAGGGAAAGTAGTTTAAATATTTAAAAATAATATAAATGAAGAATCTGATACAAATGTTTCAAAATACAGAATGAATCAAAATCTGCTCAAATTCCAACTCATACTAGTCATAGAGCATCTACAGAGTTTTCAAAATACAATATATGGTTTATACCCAATAATGAAAGTAAAATATGTTGGAAATTTGCCTTTGGCGGGGAGGTGCGTCCACCCATATTTAATGAATTAAACACTAGTGTTCCGCATGTTGGAGGCTTTGTCTCTTCTCACATGCATAATCTAATAAGTGAGTAGATGACCGTAGGGCCAAGTATCGTCAAATTTCGTTGAGAAATGAAAGAAATATTGGTCCACAAAGTAAGGTGTTTGAGGCATGAAAATATGGTGTGGGACAAATCTACCACATCGGTGGGAAAAGGAAGAATTGTTCTCTTTATAAGTCTCTAAAGTGGTAAAGGGTTTGGGACCCCAAGGGGTATCCCATGCGTTTAAAGGAGGGAGGACCTAGATGTGCTTGGGTTCAAGGCTAAGCCCACACGCGGGCCGCCGTCGCCCGCCCGTCCGGTCTCGGTCTCGGTCACGGGTCACGGGTCACGGGCTGTGGGGACTTTCTGATATTATCTTTTTGGAACCCCAAATTGCTTAATATTTATAGTTTGGTCCCAAGAGTTTCTGGAAAGTTGATTTTGGGAGTGACGGAAGGCAGAAAGTTTCTGCCTACCATTTGGGCTGTTTTCTGGAGCATTAACCAGCCATTAACTTGGATGTTAACTCCTCCATAAACAGCCTCCTTCAATGACCATAATCTGCCCTCCTTCATGGCATTAAACCTGCCATTACAGCCCTCCCTAATGGCCATTAACAACTATATTTTGGGCAGTTGAACAGCCCTCCTCCATGCTATATATTGAGCTGTTTTGGCTCAATTGTGGATTACACATACAAACAGAAAATTAGCACAAACAGTGATGAAAAAGATAGCAAAACAGTGAGGAAAAACACACATATACACAAGATATACACTACAGAGACACACTATATACACAGAGACAAAACAGAAGAGAAAGGCAGTCCAAACATTGGACGAAAACAGAAACTCTTCCTTCCTTTTTCATATCTTCAGCAAGTCGATTCATATTTGTTTTCTTCGTCAGACTCAACCTATTTCCTTTGTAGTGTTGAGATAAAAGTGTTGTTTTATCTTGGGAGACTATTGCCCGCTAACGTAAAAGCATATATACGGGGAAATCTTGTCTTAAGGACAGAGTGCAATCACTCGACTCAACACACAACGTTGTAACCATCCAGATTTAGTTATTTCTTGATTTCCGGTTATCAAGATTCAAGACACAACAAGCTTGCGGCAGTTATCAACATTGGCCTATTAGTTTATCCTTTCGAACACTTGTAATATTTATTTACTTTCCGTACTTCTTTACTACAATAGCAACCAACAGCTTAAGACAAGATTGTATTGTATTAGTATTAGTGTTCGAAAGATGTCGGTCAAAAGTTGTGTGACCAAATCTGGATATGGCTGTGGTTTTCTGGTAGAAGAGAGTGATGATGATGTTGTTGAAAGTCAACGTGTTCGTGGTGTCACCGCTCCCAAGAGTGGTGGGAACAAGCGCTCACGAGAGGCTGAAGATGTCAACTCGGACAATAGGAGAAGGCTGAAGATGCGGTTCTATCTTGCAGCAGAAGGCCTATATCTGTCTTAGAAAAAGGATCCGAATAATGGTAAGGAGGAAATGGACACTCAGTCCGATGAAGTGACTGAAGTGGGCCAGAATCCGAAATTGGGATAAGTAGCTTTTCTTACTTGTCAAGAATAAAGATTAAATGATGTCTGATTAAAAATGGCTTAAAGTAAGGAGGAATATGAAAATATTTTCACGAAATAATTTATATTCCTTACGCCTTAAAATCAGAAGTTTAATCTCTTTTTCCTTCCCGTTTAAAGATTGGATTTTGTAAACGACTTAAAAAGTCCGTTCTTTTAAGTGTAATTATTAAAAGTGTGTAAAGTATGTTCGCACATACGAGGGAGAAAGATCCACTAACTGTGCGAAAAATGTTACCACTCTTAAGTAAGCGCCAAGAATTATCTGGGCACCAATCATAACGGAAGAAGTCTAAAAGCTAAAGACGTTGAGCTTGTCATACTATTTGGCAGAAGATCCTTCATAGGATAATGTTGGACACTCAGTCATACAAAGCCTCCGGGCGACTGGAGTGGGCCAAAATTCCTTTGATAGGATGATGTTGGACACTCAGTCATACAAAGCCTCCGGGCGACTGGAGTGGGCCAAAATTCCTTTGATATGATGATATTGGACACTCAGTCATACAAAGCCTACAGGCGACTGGAGTGGGGCCAAAATTCATTTAATAGGAAAAGTAATGGACACCTAGTGTGGTGGGCCAGAGTTTCCAAGTCTTAAATGATCTGAAGGCCTAAAGAAAGGCAGAAAATAAATTGGACACTCAGTCTGCTAAAGCAACTGGAGTGGGCCAGAGTATCCAGATCACATATGATCCGGTTACACCCTAACCACGGGCAAGAGGTTGTTCATGTGAAGCAACGCCACCTCTAAAGTAGAAGGGGTTGGAGAGGTTGTCCTCAAAAAACTTCAGGGGATGAGATCACTCCAAAAGGACGTGACACATGTCCCAAACTTGGTTTAAGGAACGCTGTTGGTCAAGCTGGTTTGAGACTAGTCCAATAGGTATGTAATAACTAAGAATGGTACAGTATGTCTGTAGCCAAATGAATGATATATTCGTAATCCGTGCATCTATGCCATCATAGATTAAGACACGTTAAATAGAAAAATCATTCAAAGCTAACGAAGTTGAGATTGTTGCCTTCTGTCGACATAAACCCTCAAAGTAAATGTGAGGTAGATGAAGAGGAAAAATCACATTTCCAAATTCCGTCAAGGGAATAGCGAAAGAAGCAGCGCTCCTCTAGAACTTAGTCACACCTACTTGGGTGATTTGAAGTTTATACAAAATAGAGGGGGGAGACAAGTACGTTGTGACCTTCATTGATGATGGTACAACGTATTGTATTCTTTATTTGTTGAAAAGCAAAGATGAAGTTGTTGAAGCGGATAAGCGCTACAAAGCAGAAGTTGAAAATCAACTAAGCCTACGGATTAAGGAATTCGTAGTGATAGAGGGGAAGAATGTGGAGCATCGTTCAGTAAACGACTGCTCGTTACTCACCTCAGACTAACGGTGTTAGCCAAGCGCAAAGTCGTACGCCTAAATTATGTGGGGTGGCTTGGTAAAAGTTGGAATACCGAAACAGGTCAAGTTGTACCTAAGACTGTAGATTGCATATCCACTGGATCTGCAAATAATAGTAGTGCTTATCGCCTCTTGGTGTCAAAGAATGCTGAATTCTTTGAAGATAACTTTCCTTGAAAAGGAAAAATAAGTAATTGCTCAAGGTTAACAAGAACCCGCGAGGGCCTGACTGTCCAAAACTAGACGTTCCATATCTACAGGACTCGAAAATTATTGGCTATCCGGAACTTAATATTCCAGATCTGCAGAACTTAGAGATTCTAGATGTTGAACCGAGACGGAGCAAAGAGGGGACAAAGACTTGTTCCATACCTTTTAGCTTGTATGGTTGAGAACGAACCATGGACAATTAACAAAGAATTGTCATCTCCAAAAGCGATGCTTTGGAAAGAAGCTAAAGAAAGAAATAGATTCCATCATATAGAACCATACTTCTGTAATGGTTGATCTTCCTCTGGGAAAAGAACCTTTGGGTTGTAAAATGTGCTTCCTTGTGAGTAGCTTAACATCTAGGGCCATTGCAGTCTTGCGTGGCATGGATGTTGAAACAGTCTTCCCAACCAGAGAGTTGGAAGAAGAAGATCAGAGTTGGTTTGCTGGACTGTTGGGCTTCTTCCTGAACTTTCATTTTGGTCCTGAAAGTTTTAGATAAAACTGAAATAATGAATCTGACCACAGAAACATTAACTCTGAAGTTAGAAAGCCAACAGTTGGAGAATCAACAGTCTGAAAGTAAAAGTCATATTGAAACAAAGTCTTGATATGAAAGATATGGGTATCACATATGACATCTTAGGAATTGGATTTTTAAGACATCTAACGGACTGGTCGATAGTTGACAGTCTCGTTGAAGCCACCAATGGATATGAATCATAGAACTGATTGGAATTATGGTGCAACCATAGACAAGGTGCGATATGCACAGGTCATGTGTAGTTCAATGTATTGTATACACTACAACTGACCTGGTATCGTCCTACAAACAGATCAGTTGAACTAAAGTTCATTGATGATCTTAATACATGATCAATAGAAGGCGTTAAGTAGGATATGATGATAACTGAATTATTCGCTTATCTACGGATTATAGTATTCTGGATGTCCAGCGGTTCTGGGAGAACAAAGTGATGCAAACTGGACATCAGATATGAAGAACACCAAAGCCACAAGTAAATATGTATGGTGGGTCTTGGAAAATCCTCTAAGTAAACTTGCATCGGCCGATTCATGATAGAATCGGAGTTTATCACTTTATACAAAGCATGAAAGAGTTGAGTAACTTCACGACTCCTTAGAGGACGTCATTTATTGGGAGAAACCCGTGCCTTCAATAGTTATACACTGTGGCTAGCCGGTTGACTTCAGGAAGGACACGGATGACGGCGTCTGGACATATCTGTCAGGATCTGTCGGAGACATAAGACCATATGGCAGTTGATCATCACGGGTGTCACTTCCTTATTTACTAACTAATGGATTACCCGGAGATCAAGTGTTCTGCATGTCTAGGGGAATTGACTTGAAACCCAAATAATACAAACATTTGCGGTGGTAACCCAACCATACTGATTGGAGATCCCAAGAATTTGGTTCAATGGGAAAACTAAGCTGCAAAAGGTTCAGTTGAGCGCTTCGGTGGAAGCAAGAAGCACTTCAGATGATGATTTATGTATGAAAACATGAATCAAAAGTTGTTTCCGCGATAGACATTAAAGTGCTACCTGCATGGTGGGTAAATGTTAAGCTTCCAAACCTTTAAACGACCCTCAAACGGTTAAGGTTAAGGTTGGGGAAACTTTTAATGATTCCTAACACTTGTAAAGTGGGGTATAGCAGGATACCTTGTAGAAGATCACCTATTTAAGTGCAAGGATGGCCGCCTCAAATGAACGCACTTAAGAATCCAAGTGTGTCCACGACCACAACGGATAAAAATGTAAGAATGAAAATGTATAAGGAGAGTTATTGTGTTAGTATCATTGTCTTGGCTTACACTAAACACTGACGGTTCAAGACATCACGTTCACCGCGCAGTAAGTAAGTCCGATGGTATTCAACTAGGGATGGTTCAAAGCGGAAGCTACCTCTCTTGATGCAATATCTTTTCGCTGAAAGATTGCTGAAAGATTGCTGAAAGTAGGCACCTTGTGTGTGCGCCACAATTTCTCTTTCATAGAGGGGATTGTTGGAAATTTTCCTTTGGCGGGGAGGTGCGTCCACCCATATTTAATGAATTAAACACTAGTGTTCCGCATGTTGGAGGCTTTGTCTCTTCTCACATGCATAATCTACTAAGTGAGTAGATAACTGTAGGGCCAAGTATCGTTAAATTTCGTTGAGAAATGAAAGAGATATTGGTCCACAAAGTAAGGTGTTTGAGGCATGGAAATATGGTGTGGGACAAATCTACCACATCGGTGGGAAAATGAAGAATTGCTCTCTTTATAAGTCTCTAAAGTGGTAAAGGGTTTTGGACCCCAAGGGGTATCCCATGTGTTTAAAGGAGGGAGGACCTAGATGTGCTTGGGTTCAAGGCTAAGCCCACACGCGCACCGCCGCCGACCGCCCATCCAGTCCGGTCCGGTCTCGGTCTCGGGTCGTGGGTTGTGGGTTGTGGGCTGTGGGGAGAATATGTCAGACCTTTGGACGGAATTATGTTAAGGAGATATGTTGCCATTTGCAGAGCATGATGCCAAAAATATGGGGGTACGGAAGCATGAAGTAAGAGAGTGCTGACAATGTTATTTATGGAACGAATTTTGCGTTCGGCTTTCTCATTTTGAGAAGATGTATGAGGGCACGAAAAATGAAAATTGATCTCATTATTATCACAAAACTCCCGAAACACCCTATTGTCATACTCTTTCCCATTATCACACTGAATATTTTTTATTTCACTTTCGAATTGTGTTCTAATAAATGCTCTAAATTTTATGAAGACGGAAAACACTTGAGATTTATTGGCAATTGGAAACGTCCACAAAAATTTAGAATAATCATCCAAAAAAAGAACATAATATCGATGACCTAACGAACTTAGAAGATGAGACGTCCATAGGTCGCTATAAATAATATCAAATGACTATGAGAATTTGAGTCCACAAATGGAAACTTAACAATTTTTCCTAACGAACAAGATTGACAAATTTGAGTACGACTCGTACCCTTACAAGAAATAAAGCTATTTTTATCTAAAACCGATGAAATAGAAGATCTCAGCTGACCAAGGCGAGCATGCCACAAGGAAGGAGAAATGTCTGCAAAAACTGACGGCAAGGCTTGACTCGATGGACTGAAACCGGGCATGATAGGATAAAGATCGCCCCTACTATCACACCTCATGAGATGACTACCCGTCTTGAAATTCTTCACAAAGAAACCAAAAGGATCAAATTCAACAGAAACGGAATTGTCAGTGGTGAACTTTCGGATAGACACTAAGTTTTTAATCAATTTGGGTGCATGTAAAGTATTTTTCAAGATAAGGGGTGGATTGGGGGGAGACAACGTTTTCTGACCATAATCTTAAATTGGAATAAAGTTGCCATTACCAACAATTATACCCCGAGGGTTGCTCAAATTGGAATAAGATGAGAGAGTACCTAAATCGAAAGTCATGTGAGTAGTGGCATCGGTGTCCATATACCAATTTGGGTCCGGTTGAGTCAAACCCAATGTGTGCATCACGGCCTCGATATCTGTCTGAGTGGGGCCTGCTGCGTGGTGAGCTTGCGGAGGTCGGGGCCCAAGTATTCCAGGACTGGGCTGCACTGTATCGTAGATGCTGGTTGTTGCGTTACTGGGCCAATGGCCAGTGGGCCGCCACTGCTGATTATTAGGCCTGAAAAGCTGGCCAGCCCATTGGCTGCTGGGAACTGCTGGAATGTAGGGGCTACTAGCCCACTGCCCCAGCCCCACTTCCATGGGCCCCACTGCTGGAACCAGTAGGGTGGTGGTCTACTGTTCACTGGACGGGGCCCACTGCCACTGGAACCACCGCGTTTGCCCCCGCGGTTTTTGTTATTATTCTTACGATTATTTTTGCCGCCACCATGAGTATGGTTTTGGTCCGAATTATTAAAAAAACCTGAAGAACTTGGGGAGGACGCCATCATGACGACGGGGCTTGCTCCGGTAGCCGCCTTTTTAGCCAAACCGGCTTCTTCCAAAGTAAGCATGTAGCGGGATTGATAGAAGGCGGGAAGAGGGTTGCTTTGACGAAGGAAAGTTCCAACGCCATTATAGGCCTCCGAAAGGCCGGCAACCAATTTTAGAACCAGACGATTATTTGTTACAGGTGCGCCAATATTACGGAGTTGATCCGCCAACTCCTTGAGTTTCTTGCAATATGCCGATAAGTTTGGAAAGTCTTCCATGCGAACTAGAGAGAATTCCTGTTCGAGTGTGACGGCACGTGAATGTTGGTTATCTTGGAATATGTCACGCAATCTATTCCAGGTAGCCATTGCCGTGGTATCCGGCTTAATAATCATATGTAAAAGGTCAACCAAAATAGTGGAATAGATCCACTGGAGAACGGTAGCATCAAGTGTAATCCATAACTGAGGATCCTCCGTGGGAAGAGGTGTAGCGGGAGGAATTATGTGATGGATAACTTGATGGGAGATAGCGTGAATTTTAAACAATTCTGCCCACGTCGCATATTTGACGTTTTCCATTTCAAGTACAATAGGGATACTGTTCTTGACGTTAGAAACCATGAGGGCAGAATGATAATTGTTCTTAGACATATGGAAAGAACAAAGAAGGAGTGGAAATTTAAGAGAGATTTTTTAGAGCGGAAGACGAAATTTGGGAGAGAAACCCGAGGGGGGGGGGGTCTCGACCGAGAGAGGGTACAAAAGTTGGGAGAGAAAACTTTTGTTTAGAACTAGTCTCTTGATACCATGAAAGAAATAATCCCCTTGATTATTTTCATTACTTGAAAGGTAATATATACAAGTTACAAAATAGGAGAATCATATTCCTATTCTATTGTAAAAACCTTATTCTATACATTTATGGTAATACACTAATTATGGTAATACACTACTAATTATATTATAATATTAGCTAAACTAGGATACTAAATATTTACCATAAATTACTTTACATAAACAACCAAAACCGAGAGCTATTATTGGGACCAAATTCGAGATTTAATATACACATGTATATTGTGTATATTTAACAATACGACTGGATCAAATAATTAACATAAAATCTCACCGACTCATACTGGATCAAATAATCAATATAGGCTCTCACCCTCTTCCGGGATAGACAAATTAATCAAAATAGGATCTCACCCTCTGTCGGGATAGACCAAATAATCATCATAGGCCCTCACCCTATTTCAGACTAGACTAAATAATCAACATAAGCCCTCACCTTTTTTGGGCTAGACCAAATAATTGGCATAGGCTCTCACCCCCTTTCAAACTAGATCAAATAATCAATATAGGCCCTCACCCTCTCCAGGCTATACAATTTAATCATCATAGGCACTCACCCTCTTTCAGGCTAGACCAAATATAATCATAGGCGAGGTTTTACCTAGGCTAGATCAAATATGTCCATAGTCCCTCACTGACTCATGAGGCTAATAAACCATTTATATCCTATAGTTTTTACCATTAAGCATAGTGTATAACTACATCAATGCCAAACCTCACCAAGTATAGGAATCTTTATAATCAATTCAACTACCATAATTTTCAGGACTTATTTTTTAAAATTATAAAAGCTCAAGTAAAAGGAAACAATTCCAAATAAATCATAAGAGATGTATAAAATAGCATTAATGCTCAATCAACAAACAATAATGATTTACCTTCTCAATTCAATGAACTATCTCGGAGGAACAAAATACAACTCAATATTTGGATGTCTCGAATACCCCACATCTTTATATTAAACACATTTAATAGCTTAAGATAGGTGAAACGATTCAAGAACTTAAGATTTAATTATACCATAATGATGATTATCACAACAAAATCACAATAATTAGATTATATTTTAATTATGGAAAGCAAGTAAGTAGTAGCCAAGTCTCCCCTACCTCACATCCGGCGAAATACTATGACCAAGCACTTGCCAAAGATCCACAAATGGGATATTTGATAGTCTCAAGCTTGATAGTGTTGAAATTCCCAAAGTACTATGACCAAGAAGTGATTAAGAGTCCATTTCAACGATCTTAAATCGTTCCATACTATGTAAAATATGAAAGAGAACACTTAGGCTAAGATACACATTTTAATAACTTTTCAAAAAGTCAATGGTCAAAGTTAATAAGTTAACCCTCTGGTCAAATTCTCAAAATCCAAACCCGAGTTAAGATTCCGGTGATCCAATCTCCTACAAGCAAAACTATTCAAAAACCTAGTCAATCGGAGTTCATTAACATCCCCAAACACCTATTTGATTCTCACTTAAAGGTGTTCTTGAGTTTATGAACAAACCCCACCCAAAATCTCAAAAATCTCAAAAACTAAGATTACCATGGATGAAGAACCACCAAAATTGAGTATGATACTTCATGAGTTAATGGTAAACATAATCTTCAAAGAAAAATCTTCAATTTTGTAACGACTCATTTGGTCGTTATTACGCTTTTGACCTATTTGCCCTCGTTGACCCTTCCTCGAGTCCCGTTAGTATGATTTTGACCCGCGGGGATGTGTGACATAGTTCCCAATATAGTCGAGAGAGTTTTATGATGACTTATAAAAAGTAGAGCCTTAAAGTGAAAACAGTTGACCAATAGTTGACTTTTGAGTAAATAGACCTTTTTTGGAATTCCATCAATTCCATGAGGTTCGAAAGGTCATTTATGACTTGTGAGATAGTTGGTTAGGCTCCCGAGGCTATCGAGAGTGTTTTGACTATTGGTTGGAGAGTTGGTTTTAGGTTGTTGGGGGTTGATTCGATTAAATAGACCTCCAGTGAAAATTCTGAGACCACGAGTGAGTCCCTAGAGTGTTTTTACAAGTGTATGCATATATGGTTTGTGTTTGGGAGGTCTCGGGTGATTTTCGAGTTTTGGGACGGAGTTAGTGAAGAAATAAGAAAAATCTGGTGTATGGTGACCGCCGTAGCAGCACCAGACTCGCGTTAGCAGTCCCGCCATAGTGAAGGACCAAACACTATAGCGGTCTAGTGGAATTTGTACTGGGTTGCCACTGCAGACGAGGATCTTTTGTGGTACACTCGTGATGTTGATTGGTTGACCGCTAATGCGGGCCTGCTGTAGTGGACTAATGACCGTTGCAGCAGACATCGTAGATCATGATGTATTTAAGGCCTAAGTTAAAACCCTACCTTTTCTGTCACTTCATCTCTATTATTCCTAAGCACATTTGAGGCGATTTGAGAAGATTCTTAGTTGGTTTGTCTTGTGGGTAAGTTCTCTAGCCTTCAATTCATTCTTTTTCCTTTCATAATCTTGAATCCATGCTAGAAATCTATATAGCTTAAGAGGAAAGATGGGTTTTGATGATTATTTCATAAAATGAGTTTTAGTCTTTTTAAATGGGATTTGTTGGTAGATTTGACTAATATAAGTATGGAAATGGATGATTTAGTAACCATTAGACTTGAATCTTCCATTGATGTTGAGAAATTTATTAGGGAAAATCTAGGGTTTATACTTAGTTTGGGGGTTTTACATTTAATGATGAAATTGACCTATTATTGAACTAATTTAGCAATTAGAGGGTAGATACGAACTTCTAGAACGTTGGGTTGCCGATTTCACTCTCCAATTTACCATTTTATCCTTGTGAGCCCGTTTCCCCCCTTTTACTTAGTTGATTTTGATTCGAATGATTGTATATCAATATGTGTGTTGTTCTATCTTGTTTCTAACTTAGAACTCAATTATGATTAGACTTTAAGTACTTTGAGGCTCTCCTAAGGCAAGACAAAGATTTTAATGTTCATGGGCTCCCGCTTGGCATCCAAGTAGGTTACGGCTTATCTTCTGGTTAGACTTCAGTTAACAAAGCATATGTAGAGTTAGTTAGTGTCGGAGAAAGCATGTTATGCCTTCGGGTATGAAGTTGACATGAATTACTTAGGTTTGGTATTGTTGACTGATTTGTGGGCTTGTTGTCTTCATGTGAATTATTGGCTTATTGTCATGTGTGTGATATTGGACTTGTACTTAGTTGCCACATTGTGATTATGATATGGTCATCTCTCACTTATCTTAACATTATCATGGATAGAGGAAATAACTTGATTTGATATTGAGATTGTGATATTTGTCTATGTGTGGCACGACTGGGATTGATATTGTTATTTTATATTTGCATTCATTTCTCTCTTCATATCTCACTTATCATCGAAAATGGAAGGATGATGAAAATAGCTTGAAATTGTGAAGTGTACTTTATGACAAGTGTAACTGATATCATGCATGACATATATTCTTATTTCATATGATGATTTGTTATGAATTGTGGTTGGAAATGATGATAAGTGAGAGAGTGTAGCCTCCGAGGTCTTTGCCGGAGAACGTAAAAAAGATATGAGTGTCTAATGCCCGAGGTCTTTGTCGGGATCGTGAGAGTGCTACATGGACTTCGTGGGTCTCCCATATGTCATGACTGCCAGAACATAGAGATATTATCCTCAGATCATGTGTGTACGATATGAGACAGTTGGTCAGTGCATTGCATTGCATCACACATACATTCATATTATATCCACTCATATCTCTGATTCTGGTTGTTCTATTCATTGTATTGTATGATGTGTTTCAGCCTACATGTTTGTAGTGATTGTTATAGAGAGGATAATTCGATAAAGGAGAAAAAGGAAAGCCCTATATACCTTGCTAGTTACTTTTCACGAAATCTTGCACGTTCCATGGACGATTATCTACATTAAACGAGGGATTCATATCAATATCAAACTCATATCTTATAAGAGTTTTCATTTAGACAATTCATCGAACAACTTGTGTGCAATACTTTATAAGGTCGTTTCTAGTTCAAATTTAACATATCTCTGCCCAACAACCTTCATTCTTACTCCTACCATGATATTCACACTTTTATAACTCCATTTAATAGCTTAAAGCATGTGATAACCGCTCATAAACATAGCTTAACCTTAAACTTCATAGTCCCTAAATTCTTCAAGAATTCTCCCCGAAATTCAACTTAATACTTATACCAATTTAAGATTAGACTAGGGGAGACGAAACTCACCTTAAATACTCCAAGTAACCTCTGGTTCTGAGTTTACTTCAATCCTAAGTTATCTCCTAAATCGTCGCAACAAGAGAGAAGAGGAGCCAAATTTGAAACTAAAACTATATTTAAAATTATTTGTTTAAGTTCGTTAAAAGCAAATTATACAATTATAATAATAGAACTATTGAACATTTCAATCAATAAAAAATATTATTGAATATTTGATTTTTTTAAAAGTAACTAGTATACTATAAACATAACCGCGAATAATATTTTAAAAATAGTAATTACTTTTGAATTATGACTTAGCTTATTTATCCATTTCTCTCTTAATTGTTGTTGTGGTTAGACTTTACAATGAATTTTATCATATTTTTTATTGGATCTCTTATTTTTTTCCCTCTATGAACTCTGGTATGGAAGAAGGAACCGAGAAAAGATATTGACAACAAGAGATGTTCATATCAATCTATTATACACTTCTAGTAGGGTATTTAATCATGTTCACTCCCCTAATGTTCGTCTCGCAGTGTTAGTGTCGGCTCAATAGATTGCCCAACAGTAGGATATATATATATTCTTAAACTTTTTTTTATTGTGCACAATTCTTCATTTAAATTGTTTGCATTTTTTATAGATAAATGATTTTTCTAGCATATTTACCTAGAAAGAAAAAACCTTATTTATTAATTACTCCCTTCATTCCCTTTTACTAATCCAGTATACTAAAATATTTTTTCTTTTATTTGTCCGTTTAGTCAACCAAAAAAGATTTATTCATTTTTATCAATTATACCATTATTATTAAATACTCCTAGATCCAAACTTAGTAGCGTATAGTTAAATTCAAGTTTCCAATTTATTATCAAAGTGGAAATATTTTATTACCTTAAGTGAAAACAAAAATACATAAAGATGACAATAAAAATATAAATAATTAATGGACTATTTTATATTTAATATTTTGAGTTCAATAAAGATATTTTTAGTTTTTTAATTTAGATAATTCAAAAAGTAAAAGAAAAAAAGAATCAAAACATAAAACAACCAAATTATTATTTGAAAAGAAAACCTAAAACGTTTTCACCCCTCCCAAATGGGCGGAAACCCTTCCAAATTTTAGACCACAAATTCCCTCTCTAATTCTCGTTTTCCCCCAATTTCCGCTTGAAAAATTCCTCTTCGATGGCAGATTTTCAGTTCACTATAAGAAGGTTACTGGCCGCTTAAAGCTTTTCCTTTTATCTTATGTTATACAGATTCAATAAGATTTTTTTTTTTGAGAGAATACATTTTTATTATTAGCATATTAATTGATTTTTCTTTTTGTTGAATCTGTGTCTTATTTCCCGGACGAATTTCGTTGTTTTGAAAAATTGGGTTTCTCGTCTCTCATTGTCTCTACAAAGAGAAGAAAATTGGTGTTAAATGGATTGTTAGTATTGTGTCCATGTTGTTTGATAAAATGCCATAGAGAATAATATATTTGGTTAAAGTGAAATATGACTAAGGTAGGTTATCTCCTTTAACTTCAGTTCAGCACTTGCCTTAGATGTACAGTTAAACTATAAAGCTTATTTTCTTTAAGAGGTATGCACACACTATAAAGTGTACAGATGTAATTCTTGCTGATGACATAGAGACAGTTCTTGAAATTAGGGCAAAGTATGATTAGTCCAAGACAATCAAGTCTGAGGTGGGATTTTTGAAGTTAAATTCTTTTTTGAGTTATGATTGGTTTAGTACATTGGATTCCTTGATCCCAGTTCCTGAAACAATGTTGTTGCAGGGTTTTCTGATAAGAATATCTCCAAACTCGATGACTGGCTTGGTGATTTGAACCCTGATAAAGTGGTGATACAAAATGCATATGTTATGCCCTCAGTTAGAAAGGTTGCTCTTAGAGACATATTTCAGTTTGAAAGGCTTGGTAAGTTCAAATACCCGATAATTCTTGATAGGAGGTGAAACTTTGCTGCTATGAAAGTTGAAGTGCCACTATAATGTTACTTCTGTTCTTTAATTTATGTATGACTAGTCATATGGAAGTTGCTTTTAGGTTTTATTTAACATCAAATTATGAATTGGGGATCTTGAAAACTTGTATTTATGTAGAAGCTTGTCCTATGTTTATACTTTCCTACGACAGCAGGTGATTCGCCTTTGGTTGAGCTCGTCGCACGGGGTTTGTCTAGTGCGGGTTATCTCTCTTTTGTGGTTTGTGGGCTACTGCACAGAAGCGGGATTTACCCTATGCGCACCCCAAAGTTAACGGCTGCAGGTTGCCTTGTCATAAAAAAAATAGGTTCCTCAGTTGTCTCAATAACACGTGTTTGTGAAGGTCATGTGTTGAAATATATTTTTTCCTATTGAAATGTTACTTTTCTTATAATAACCGGAATGATTCTTTAACTTTTTTATGTGAACTTATGCATCATTTTTTTAAGTAAACGTCAAATGCTTGTTTTTATGATATGATTAGATTTGAATTTTACTTGAGAGTGAACAAATAATTTGATTTACATATATTTCATGTTTGTAAAGGTTGACATTTAGAATAATATTGGCAGACTGTGTTTACTACATCTGGCTGGAGAGGAGTCGAGAGAATTTTTTAAGAGAAAGCTAGCACAAAAGATGAAATTCTGAGAAGGTTAATTCAAGATGTACATGCTCGGGGAGATGGCATTGTCAGGATTACAGGGCAGCTGAGAAGATTAAACTAATACCCATGATATGTCTTGGTAGTTAGCAGTAGTACTAGTTGTCAGTTGGTTGTAGTACTTTGTTTAGTTGTAAGATGTTACTAACTTGTAGTAAGAGGGGCTGGAAGCCTAGTCGGGTCCTGTAATGAATTTGTACGTATTTTTATTCTCTGATAATAGAAAATCAGTTACCAATAAAAAAGTTGACATTGATGAATGTGCAAATTGAATATAAATATTTGTGTCATTATAAAATAAAATTGATGATAATTATTGATAGTTTTTAGAATCATCATTCATTTTAATGTGACATTTATAAAGGTCGCAAGTAAATGTCGTATTTTTTTTACCAACACTAATCTAAATGTCAAAAAAATTAAGTGACATTTTATATGTCATAAATAAATGTCATTTATTTCTTATCGACATTTATCTACATGTAGGAAAATTTAAGTGACATTTTTATGTGTTGTAAATAAATGTTGTTTATTTATTTTCGACATTTACCTAAATGTCAAAAAATTTCCGACACTGAAATCAACGACATTTAATCCTAATCTAAATTAAATGTCGATAATTGAATTTGCGACATTTAAACAGCTTAACATGACATTTATATAATGTCGTTGTATCTCTACTTTCTTGTAGTGACATGAATCTAAATTAATAGGACCGGTACAACAACAACATACCCAGTGAAATCCCACACTGTGGGGTCTGAGGAGGGTAGAGTGTACACAGACCTTACCTCCATCTTGGTAGGTAGAGCGGCTGTTTCCGGGAGACTCTCGACTCAAGACAAAGCATAATCACAAGCAAGACAATCAAAACAAAGCAAGAGTAAAGAGTAAAGCAAGAGAAACAGTCCAACTCAGATAAGAAATTAAAGCAGTATAAAGTGAATTCGAACATAAGGGAGCAACAGCTAACACAACTACATAAGCTAAACAAAATACACTAAAGAACACATAGTAGCAGAAATTAAACTACAGTGGATTATAAAGCAATAATGTATCTATAAGTGTGATAGGCTAATCGGGCCTACAATAATAACACTACAACTATCAATTTGTAAGCATAAGTAGTACTACGCTCGAGTACCTACTACTCTTCTACCCTAATCTGTTTCCTCCACAACCCTCTATCTTAAGGTCAAGTCCTCAATAAGTTGCACCTGCGCCATATCCCGTCTAATCACCTCTCCCCAATACTTATTCGGTCTACCTCTACCCCTCCTGAACCAGTCCATAGCCAGCCTCTCACACCTCCGCACTGGGCGTCTGTGTCTCTTCTCTGCACATGCCCAAACCATCTCAACCGCGCTTCTCGCATATTCTCATTCACCGAGGCCACTCCCACTTTCTCCCAGATATCATCATTTCTAATCCTATCTCTCCTTGTATGTCCACACATCCATCTCAACATCCTCATCTCCGCCACTTTCATCTTTTGTATGTGCGAAGTCTTGACTGGCCAACACTCCGCCCTATACAACATAGTTAGTCTAACCACCACCCTATAGAATTTGCCTTTAAGTTTTGGTGGCACATTTTTATCGCACAAGACTCCAGATGCGAGCCTCCATTTCATCCACCCTACCCCCATACGATGTGTGACATCGTCATCAATCTCTCCATTCCCTTGGATAATAGACTCTAGGTACTTGAAACTTCCTTTATTTGGAATGACCTGAGTACCAAGCCTTACCTCCATGCTTGTCTCAGGGTTGCTCCCATTGCTGAACTTGCACTCCAAATATTCTGTCTTGGTCCTACTCAACCTGAACCCTTTAGACTCCAGAGTCTGTCTCCAAACCTCCAACTTGGTGTTCACTCCGTTGCGAGTCTCATCAATCAGGACTATGTCATCTGCGAATAACATACACTATGGCACATCTCCTTGAATTTGTCGCATCAGTTCGTCCATCACCAAAGAAAATAGGAATGGGCTAAGAGCTGATCCCTGGTACAACCCCATCATCACTGGAAAGTGCTCCGAGTCTCCTCCTACTGTCCGTACTCTAGTCTTGGCTCCATCATACATATCCTTGATCCCCCTAGTGTACACCATATGTATGCCTCTAACCTCCAAACATCTCCATAGAACCTCCCTAGGGACTTTGTCGTATGCCTTCTCGAGGTCGATAAAAACCATATGTAAATGTTTCTTTCTCTCTCTATACTGCTCCACCAACCTCCTAATAAGATGAATAGATTCGGTAGTCGAACGCCCCGACATGAATTCAAACTGGTTCTCAAAAATAGACACGCCTCTCCTCACCCTCGGCTCCACAACTCTTTCCCAAACTTTCATAGAGTTGCTCAGTAGCTTGATACCCCTATAGTTGTTGCAACTCTGGATATCACCTTTGTTTTTGTACAAGGGAATAATTGTACTCCACCTCCATTCTTCGGGCATTCTTGCCGTCTTAAAAATGACGTTAAACAACTCAATCAGCCACTCCAAACCAGCCCTGCCTGCGCTCTTTCAAAATTCAACTGGGATCTCATCAGGCCCGGTCCCTCGTCCCCTGCGCATCCTGCGAATAACACCCATAACCTTCTCAACCTTAATGCTTCTACAATTCCCAAAATACCCGTGCCTACCAGAATGCTCCAGATTTCCCAGCACAATGTCTCCATCTCCTTTTTCATTCAAGAGTTTGTGGAAGTAAGATTGCCACCTCCGCCTAATATGCGCTTCCTCTACCAGTACTTTTTCGTCCTCGTCCTTGATACGCCTCACTTGATCCAAGTCACGGGCTCTCCTCTTCCTTGTCTTGGTTAGTCTGTACAACTTCTTATCCCCGCCCTTCTCCTCTAATTCCACATACTGGCGTTCGAAAGCTGCCATTTTTGCCACCGTATCCGCTAGTTTTGCCTCCTTCCTCGCCATCTTATACAGTTCCCTATTCGTCCATTTTCCACCTCATCTCTGCTTTTTACCAATTTCACATATGTCGTTTTCTTCGCTTCACCGCTTTCTTCGCTTCCACCTTCTCTTGAACTTCACCATTCCACCACCAGTCCCCTCGATGTCCACTACGATAACACCGCGAGACTCCTAACACTTCTCTGGCTACCTCACGAATGCAACTGACCGTCCTGTTCCACATACCGGTCGCATCCCCACTACTCTCCCAAGCCCGCTTGGCCATCAACCTTTCCCCCATCTCCTTTGCACTAGCCATGGTCAAACTCCCCCACTTAATTCTTAACCTGTCATCCACAACCCTCTTCTTTTTCTCCAACTTGATCTCCAAATCCATCACCAAAAGCTTATGTCACGTTGTAAGATCCTCCTTCGGAATAACCTTACAGTCTTTACAAAGACCTTTGTCAACCTTCCTAAGGAGCAAAAAGTGTATATGAGTCTTAGCCACTGAACTACGGAAAGTCACCGAGTGTTCCTCCTTCTTCAGGAATCTAAAATTGGCTATCACCATCCCACAAGCTCTAGCGAACACCAAAATTGAGGCGCCTCCCCCAATCCTGACCCCGAGTCCAAATCCTCCATGCACGTCGTCATAACCCCTGGAAGTGACTCGATATGTCCATTGAAATCCCCTCCTACAAATAACTTCTCAATGGGTGGTATACCTTCCACCACTTCGTCTAAATCCTCCCAAAAACGTCTCTTCTCCTCCTCGTCCAAGCCCGCTTGTGGTGCATAAGCACTAATAATGTTCATAGTGAACCCTCCAACTATCAACTTAATCACCATCATCCTGTCATTGACCATCCTCACCTCTACCACCTGATCCCTTAGTTCGCTGTCTACCAAAATGCCTACCCCATTCCTATACTTCGACCTACCGGAGAACCATAACTTATATCCGTCTACATCTTTAGCCTTAGGTCCTACCCATTTGGTTTCCTGGACACATGCTATATTAATCTTCCTCTTCTTAAGAATCTTAACTAGCTCTATGGCCTTCCCGTTAACGTCCCAATATTCCAAGACCCTATTCTCAGCCTAGCATCTCCCTTACCCCCTACCTCTTGCCCCCGTCCCTAATAGGACCGGTAAGTACCAAAAACAAAATGAGAAAAAAAAGAAGAAAGAAACATTTTGTGGATATATTGATGGACCTTTCATGTAGCATATTAGCAACAACCTGCGAGTCCATTTGTACACCAATTTCACGAATGTAGCTAGACAGTAATATTAAATGCAAACATGTTTACTTCCATAATCTGCAGGCAAACACCTTCCGTTTCATATTACACGCACCCGCACGTAATAACTAAAAATGGAAAAAAGAAGTATCAGCATCACTCTCTTGATGGAACATGAAAGTGACTGTTGCTCCGTTTCTTTCGAACCTCAGACTGGTCGTCTAATTTATGGTCTGGTTATGGGAGGTTATAATACACGAATTGTTTATGAGGTTAATGATAATATAATGCGAGAATAGTTATATATGCAGTTAGTATAATACATGGAGTGATATTCATTGAATAATAATAATACGTGCTACATATTGAATAATATAACGTGAATTGTTATGCAAGAATTAATGACAAGTATAATACATGGAGTGATTTTATTTATTCGAGTAGTACTAATACTTACTTATCGGTTGTTTTTCAATTCAAGTATGCCGTTTTCCCCAAGGAGTAAAGATAAACTAGAGTTATAAGTAAATAACCTTAGTCTAACTAGAAAATTAATGACAATTGTAAGGTCATTAGAGAATAAGGTCTCCTCACATTCTCCCAAATTAGAGGTGTTTAAAAGCCAAAGATTTTGAGGGAGAGGAAGAGAGAAAGGGACTTTCTCCCTTCGAAGGGAAAATCACATTATTGCCCCAATAAGATTTCTCTCTCTTTTTCCCTTTGAGAACCCTTCATTCAGGTACATGTTTTCTATTTTTGTCTTTCATTTACCTTTTCCTTTTAATACAAAACTCAATAACCAACTTCATAAATTCAACGAATGAATATGGCAAACCTTCAATAATCCTAATGCATAATATATTTATGCATTGTTATGTTGAAGGATTTGGACTTGATTCAATTCGTTATTCTCACATGCAAATTATAATAAGAAAGTTGTCACATTTTTCTTTCACAATAATACCAAGGTAATCTTTTTTCTTCTTTGCATGGCAATCTTTTAGGGGCATTGAGGAGTTGTTGAGACAAACAATTAAACGATTAAGGTTGATTTTCCGGCTTTGCATGTATCTTCACGCTCATTCTTGACCGGAAATTAAACATCAGTAAATATGGAAAATTCTCCTTCGTCTTCTCCTCCTTCTCCTCCTCCTTCACTTTCGTCTTCTCCTCCTCCTGAATCTTCCCCTCCTCCTTCTCCTCCTCAATTTTCTCCACCTCCGCCTTCTCCTCCTCCTCCTCCTTCTTCACCTCCACCACCGAAATCTGACTCTCCTCCTTCTCCATCCCCTGGTCAATCCCCTCCACCAAAATCCGATTCATCTCCTCCTCCTCCACCCCCTGATCAATCACCCCAACCGAAATCTGATTCTCCTCCTCCTGCATCACCATCTCCTTCAGAATCTCCTCCTGCATCACCACCACCCACAGAGTCTTCTCCCTTTCCTCCACCGCCGAAATCAGATTCTTCTCCTTCTGACACACCTAATGAGCAATCACCACCACCTTCCTCCTCCTCCTCATCATCATCCCCACCACCAACAAACACGAACACAAAACCTCCTTCTTCCAAAAATGCCTCCCCAAATGAACCTAATTCTCCCCCATCACCTACATTCTCTCCACCGCCTCCTGTTTCTCCGAATTCACCTCTATCTCCGCATGAAAAGGCGTTACCTCCTCCTTCTCCACCTTCACGAGATGCACCATCGAATAATAAATCACCTGGTTCCTCAGGAAGCAATAACCCGTCACCGCCTGACAATTTATCATCTTCCGCAAATGTGGTAATAATAGCTTCATTAGCTGTGGCAGGCCTATTGATTCTTGCCGTTGTCATTGTCTGCCTGTTATGTATTAGAAGGAAGAAGAACCAACCATACTATGTGGATCCCGCACATATTCCACCACCAAATGGTATGTTAATTATTAGCTCAATCTCCCATTTTCGTACACTTAGGTAGTTGCGCTCACATGTATATACCCATAAAGATTAAATCTTGGATTCTTCTATGTAATTAAGTATTTTTATAAAGATATTATACTGTTCCTTTCTTAAGCATTGAACGTAACTATATTTGCTTCGGATTGTTAGTTATAAATTGGGGTTTTGTTAATGTTGTCATGTTGTACGTAACACCTATAAGGCAGATCATCTGCTACAACATGTTGAATTATATTTGTAAAGAATGAATCTTGAGCTTAACTCAATCCCAAAAGCTAGCTTGTACGGTGAGGATTGTCCAAATCTATGTTTCTATTCCATTTTCGATGTGAGACTCTTAACACTTTCCCGCACGCCCAGACCCCGTTAACTGGAGCGTGGATGATATAATTTAGGGGCCAACATCGGTGAACATAAAATTGGAATGAGTTTGGCGCTGATATCATGTAAAGAATGAATCTTGGGCCTAACTCAATCCTAAAAGCTAACTTGTAGGGTGAGGATTGTCCAATTCCATATAAGGAGTCCATGTTCCCATTCCATAGCAATATTGATAATATAAAACATCTTTACACTGTAAATATATATAAGTGAAATTAGTAGTATATATTCACTACAAAAAACGTCGTTAACCCGTTACTAAATGGCTGGCAGCTAACAGTTTATTTATTATCATCGCTAACGACAAATTTACTGTTTAACGACAGAGTCGGTCTGTCCTTATATTTTTTAGTAGTGATTGTACGAGATTTTCGTTCGTAATAACAGCTGCATATTGTTGGCATTAGTGTAGGTGGTGATCATTACTACAATACAGCCAATTATTCAACGAGCCATCTACCCAATACGGACCACATTGTTAAGCTAGCTCCACCACCAGGTGTAATGGGAACTCCTCTAGAAGGACAGCGTGGGTGGGGCCCGCCGCCCCCGCCTCCGGCCGCTAATACGAGCAGTGAATTTAGCTCAGGTTATTCAAGCCATGTGCCGGGAGGGCCAGTCGCGGTACCTATATCCCCTAATTATGCTGGACTTTCAAAAATTCAGTTCACTTACGAGGACTTAGCAACCGCGACTGGTGGATTTTCGCAAGTCAATTTGTTAGGCCAAGGAGGTTTTGGGTTCGTGCACAAAGGTATTTTGACCGATGGAAGTGTTGTCGCGGTGAAGAGTTTGAAGTCCGGGAGTGGACAAGGCGAACGAGAATTTCAAGCTGAAGTTGAAATTATTAGCAGAGTTCATCATAGGCACCTTGTTTCCCTTGTTGGATATTGCGTTGCTGATGGGCAACGCATGTTGGTCTATGAATTTGTTCCCAATGGAACCTTGGAGTACCACCTTCATGGTATGTGCTTTCTCTATTATTCGACACTTCTATATATTTACTTAGCTATAACATTTTATTTTAAATAATTTATTATGACTGATTAAAGGGTTATTATTGTTAACTTCAAACTTATGATTAATTAACTATGCGAAATTTTAATGTAGCAATGAAACCGTAACTATTTAGGTAATTATTTTTGGAAAAAGTATTATCAATTACAGCAGAAATGAGGAATTAGCTTTCAATATGATTTTGTAGCTAAAAATGTTCTCGAAATTAGTAAATGACATGGAATTTTAATTGTTGTGGCTGTTTCTAGGCACTAGATACAATTTTCATAACCGTTGTTGAATATATGTAGCTCTATACGTATAGTGTTCGATCAGGAAAGAATGACACTCTTTTATATTTGAAAACTCTTTAAAATTAACTTTTTTTGCTTTTTTTTCTTAATGACATGCTATAAATATGTTATAGTTAAAAAATGTCACGTTTAAAATAATAAATTTTAAACAGTCTTTTTAGTATGTATAAAAGGTCTCTTTCTTTTATTAAAATTCATGATCTCCCAAACAATGTCATATGAAATGAAACAGAAGAAGTGCCGTGGGGGCCCCTTCCCGCGTATGCGCCTTTATTTCTATTCTTTCTATTTTTGAATTACCAATGGAGAATTTTCACAAAAAATCTCTCTGGCAAAACGCAATTCGTCGAGTTCAATTCAAGGTGCACCTTGCTTTTTTTTTCAGGTAGCTTTTTCTTACGCCTATTTAGCTAGTGGGGCATTGGTCATAGCCGAAATTCGTAGGCGCGCATACACAAAGGGAATTCCTTTCTTGAAAATAAATTTGAAAAAATTTCTGGTATGGAATCATAGTCTATATAATTATGCTTGTCTACCCGGAAGAAACGAAATGCCTTATTTAACTATAAGTTGATGAGAATAGCTCTTAATTATATGATAAACAATTTAATTGTTAAAATATATGTTTAGAGCCACTTAAATTGTGAAATCTAAATCCCTGCTAAGGAAAATTGGAATTGTGTGGTTGCAGGTAAAGGTCGACCTGTCATGGACTGGGGACTTAGGCTTAAAATTGCTTTGGGATCAGCCAAGGGACTGGCGTACCTCCACGAAGATTGTACGGAAATTTTCTTTCTACCCTGCCTATTAGAATTAATTTCACACAAAATAATTGAATTTTATCCACTATGACAATAATATCACAAAATTATGTTTTATTACGTTAAATTATTGAACTTTTATTCGTTATAACAGTAAAATTACAAAAGTGACTTCTTTCATTTTAAGTTTTTCTTTCTTTTTGCTTTATATATGCAGGTCATCCTCGCATTATCCACCGTGACATCAAGGGTGCAAACATTCTACTTGATAATAACTATGAAGCAATGGTAAAATGAGACATTTCATAACTATCATACACGAATTCTTTTTGTTTTTTGGTTATGCCGATGGGAATAATTTTTTTAAGTCTAGACTTCCATTATATTTTTGTTTAAAGGGTTGATTAACCTTCATATTGAATTTGGATTTACAAGAATGTTTATGGTTTATCAGGTGGCAGATTTTGGATTGGCTAAACTTACTGAAGATAACAATACTCATGTTTCCACTCGTGTTATGGGAACTTTTGGGTGAGTAAATTAAACATAACTTTTCTCTACTTGTAATTCACAGGCGATAATTGAGCCGCCTTACAAATACTGAACTTTTACATTTAGAAACATTTTTCATTCTCAATGTTGCGAACACTTGAATTACTGGTTTGATTGTACATTTGAATTGAACTAAGCATAGTAGCTTTCACTCACTAAAATTTAAACTTTTGCAAACTATTCTTCTTAGTGAATCTAATGTCCAAACACAACTTTAATCGGTTGCAAGTTAATTGAAAGTCAGGTTACATTGCTAATCTTGAGCAAATTGTTGAATGTTGTGTTTAAAATTAGTGTGCTTTTACTTTTCTCTGAGGCCTTTGTGAAAAAGCCAGTTATCGACTGCATAATCCTTCATAACAAGTTAATAAATTTGTTATTTAACAGGTACTTAGCTCCTGAATATGCATCAAGTGGCAAGTTAACTGAAAAGTCTGATGTATTTTCATTTGGAGTCATGCTATTGGAACTCATAACTGGGAGAAGACCTCTGGATACTACCAATAAACTCATGGATGACAGCCTAGTAGACTGGGTAACTTTTTCTTGATATTAATAAGTTCCTAATTCCCCTGCTTTACAGTAAATGATCATATTTTATATCAAGATTTTAAAATGTCCCTAGAATATGGAGGCAAATTAAGAATTTTGAGTTTATGAGTTATAAATTTTAGAAAAAATAGTTATTGGTTCTGAATAAATTTAAAATGTCCTTAGAGTATGGAGGTAGATTAAGATTTTTGAGGCTGAGTTCCACATTCTAGAAAAAACAGTATATATTGAGTTCTGAATAAATTATTTATTCATATTAAATGAATTTTCTTACAAAAATACAAAGTGTTTTCCGAAACTATCAGATTTCTCCGAATGCGTAACTTGAACTCTAGCTTTGCCCTTCTTAGACTTTCTACTCTTTCTTATTGATCTAGTTTGTATGAGGGTTTGGTGATTATATGCTCATTAAGAATGTTCTTCTAGTTATATGCCTTATTTTACAAAAGATCTTTAGGTTAACGTTAGAGATCGCATATAAAATACAGGATAATTTTATGAGATTATTTTCTTTTGTTCAAATTGTAATTGAGTATTTTGTAACAAGTCCTTCGTGAACAGGCTAGACCCTTTCTTACAAAAGCACTCGAGGAGAATAATTTCGATGAATTGGTAGACCCGCGACTAGAAGGAAACTTTGATCCCGATGAGCTACATCGGATGGTTGCCTGTGCTGCTGCTAGTGTTCGCCATTCTGCCAGAAGACGTCCAAAAATGAGCCAGGCAAGTCCTCAAAACTCTATACTATATTATAACAGTTTAATATCATTAAAGTAACTTAACTTAACTCACAATATCAGTAAAATCATACTCCATCTGTCCCAATTTATATGACACCATTTTCTTTTTAGTTTGTCCCAAAAAGAACGTTGTTAGGATTTGAGTCTCAAATCCTACCTAATCAGAAAAAAGTAAATAAGCGAAGAACAAATAACACACACAAATTTATAGTGGTTCACCCTCAATGCGAGAGCTACTTCCACTTTGCTGCTGCAGATTTTACTATAATCAAATAGGGAGTTTGAGTTTACAATTCTCTCTTGCTCGACCTCTAAGAAAGAAAAAATGGTGCCCTAGTCTAAATATAGCGAAAACTAGGGCGAACATAATACAAGCTTAAAATTTCCAAAATACCCTACACTAAATAACATTACAGTATAAAAATTTCCAGGGGGCTCCGCTACCTATTCCCCTGGGAGAGGGGTTTACCACCCCCTCCCAACCCCCACATCGACATGTCCGCTCAGGTCGATCAGCGTTCCTCACACTCTGTGTAGGGTCTTCATAGTGTCAGCAGTGAATTAGGCTCCACAACTCAACAATCTCCCACTTGGAGACTAATTTCAATCATCTGTCTCCATCTGCATCGGCGACTCCGATCCTCATCCAAGAAGTCCAAACTGAAGTTGCACAACTTCAGTTTATCATTCGGCACGGCCTTCGTCAGCATGTCTGCTGGATTCTGACTTCCAAAGATCTTCTCAAGTACTAATACTCCATCTTCCAAAGCTGATATGATGAAATGGTACCGGAGTTGTATGTGTTTCGTGTGAGCATGGTAGATCGGGTTCTTTGCCAAATGAATGGCACACTAGCTATCACAGTATATCACACTACCCTCGTGGTCATGATCCAATTCCCGCAGAAACGATTGTAGCCACATCATCTCATTCGTGGCCTCCGCTATGGAAACATACTCATCCTCACAACTAGAGAGAGTTATTATATTCTGCAACTTTGAAACCCAGTAAATTGCAGTACTTCCGAAGGTGTACATACCTGGATGTGATCTTTCTGCTATCAACATCACCACCATTGTTAGCATCAACATATCCCTGCAATCTTGTCTCTGACTTCAAAAACACAAAGCTGAACTTGAGCTGCCCTTCAGATACCTGACAATCCACTTCACAACCTCTCAGTGTTGCTTTCCCGGATTGCTCATAAACCTGCTAACAACTCCCACTGCATGTGTAATGTCTGGCCTCGTACATACCATTGCGTACATAAGACTGCCAATAGTAGAGACATAAGGTATCTTATCTATATGCTCTTTCTTGTCCTCGGTCACAGAAGACTGATCCTTTAACAAGCGAAAGTGTCGAGCCAAGGGAGTATTGACTGGCTTGGCATCATCCATGTTGAACCTCTTAAGAACCTTCTTCACATATTTTTCTTGTGAGAGCTTGAGGCCCTCCTTACTTTTGATGATTCTCATCCCGAGGATTTGGTTTGCGGCTCCCAGATCCTTCATTCCAAATTCTTCTAACAACTTCTTCTTCAGCCTATCAATCTCATGTAGGTCTGCTCCTACGATCATCATATAGTCAACATAAAAGATCAGTATCATGTAGGAGTTTTCAAATCTCTTGAAGTAACAACAGTGATCTGCTTCGCATCTTAGGAATTCAAATTTCTTCATAAAGCTGTCAAACTTCTTATACGACTGTCTTGGAGCCTGTTTCAGTCCGTACAAGCTCTTTTGAAGCTTGCACACCAGCTTCTCTTTCCCTTTGACCTCAAATCCCTCAGGTTGCTTCATGTAGATTTCCTCTTGTAAGTCACCGTGAAGAAAAACAATTTTCACGTCTATTTGTTGAAGATGCAGATCTTCCTTTCCTACCAACCCAAGAACAATTCTGATTGTCAAAAACTTGACTACGAGAGAGAAGATATCTGTGTAGTCAATGCCTTCTTTCTGTTGAAATCCCTTCACAACCAGCCTTGCTTTTATAGCGCTTACTTTCATCATGTTCTTCCTTTATCCGGTAGACCTATTTGTTCTGCAATGCCTTCTTATCCTCTGGTAACTTAGCTAACTCCCATGTATGATTTGACAACAGTGAGTCCATCTCATCTTTCATTGCCAGCTTCTACTTGATCGATTCATCAACTTGCATCGCTTCTTCGTAACATTCCGGCTCCCTTCTGTCAGTGAGCAGAATGTAGTTGAGGGACGGAGAGAACCTGTGAACCGGCTTACTGATCTTGGATAATCTGCGTAATTCTGTGATCGACATCCGCTGACTTCTTTCAGAATTAGCATTTTCATCAACCTCACCATCACTGGCTTGTTCCTCTGCCGCAGTAGTAACTTATTATAATTCGGGTGCCAAGAAGTCTCTCAAATAAACTGTTTCGGATTCCTTGTTCTTGGAGACTTTTCTTTCTGAACTCTCATACAACTTGTTATTGTGCAACACGTCCCTACTTCAGATGATCTTTCAATTTTGGTCATCCCAGAATCGATAACCAAACTCGGTGTCACCATAGCCAATAAAATAACACTTCTTAGATTTCAGATCAAGTTTACTTCTAGCAGTAGCATCAATATGACCATAGGATAAGCAACCAACCACTTTCAGAAAAGAAAGATTTACCTTTTTCCCACTCCAAGCCTCTTATGGAATCCTGAAACCCAAAGGAACTGACGGTCCTCTGTTAATTAAGAAGGATGCGATATTTATTACATCTACCCAAAATGTCTTGGGTAGTCCAATGTGTATTCTCATGCTCCGTGTACGCTCGTTTAATGTTCAATTCATCATTTCCGCTATTTCATTTTGTTGGGGCGTTCCAGGAATAGTCTTTACCATCTTGATCCCATTATCAACACAATACCATTTGAAGTCACCGTCAATGTATTCTCCACCGTTTTTGGACCTCAGGCTCCTAAACTTGACGTTTGTCTAGTTCTCGACCATGACTTTCCACCTTTTGAAGACAGTGAATACGTCGGATTTATTTTTTATAAAATATACCCATAGCTTCCTGGTTGAATCATCAATGAAGGTCACGTAGTAATGTGATCCTCCGAGTGAGGGGATAGCAGCAGGTCCCCACATGTCAGTGTGCACCAATTTAAGCTTCTCAACTTTCAATTCTCTACCTGCACTTGAAAAACTTACTCGCTTCTGTTTTCCGAGAATGCAACTCTTAATCATATGATGATCCACTTACTTCAGCTCCCGAATCATGCCGTTAGTCACCAGAAGCTTCATCCATTTCTCGCTCATATGCCCCAGCCTGCAATGCCACAACTCTGTCTTTTTGGTGTTGTCAACAACAGTTACTGTATCACGACAACTTGTCGTCATATAAAGAGTACCAGTTTTCTTACCTCGACCAACCACTATAGCACCATTCGTCACCTTTTAGGACCCATTACCAAAGTTAAGATTATGTCCCTCATCATCAAGCTTACTCACTGAGATCAAATTACGCTTCAAATCCGGCACATTTCTGACCTTTGTGATCTTCCACATGTTTCCATTTGACATCTTCAAAATAATGTCTCCAATACCAACAACGTCTAAAGGCTTACCATCTGCTAAATAGACTTTCCCGAGATATCCAACAATGTAATTCATCATTATATCACGACGTGGGGTGGTGTGGAAAGACGCTCCTGAGTCAAGTACCCAAAAGTCGATCGGGCTGTCAACAGACAACAATAACGCATCACTAATATCTTCAGTGGCAGCATTGATTCCACCCCTTGTTGTCCTCCTTCTTCGGTGCCCTGCAATTCCTCTTGATGTGACCTATTTTCCCACAGTTTCAACACTCAAGTGTTCGCCCGGATCTGGATTGACTCTTGCCATTCCTTGACTTCAACTTGCCCTTATTTCGGTTGTAGTTTCCGTTATAATTTCTGCCTCTGTTCTCAACATTCAAAGCAGAATTCGTCGATGCCTCACCACAATCTATCATGCGAACCTCCTCAGCAAGGATACGATCTCTATCATAGTTGAATTTCAGTTTATCACTGCCAACAGAATTACTAACCGTTGCTCTCATCGGCTCCCAGCTGTTTGGTAGAGACGCCAGTAAAATTAGGGCTTGCACTTCATTGTCAAACTCGATTGCAGCAGATGACAATTGATTGACAATCGAGTTGAATTCATTCACATGCGTTGCAACAGGAGCACCTCCCTCCATCTTTAGATGAAAGCGTTTCTTCATGAGAAATACCTTATTGTTTGCCGAAGGTTTCTCATACATGTCGGACATAACCTTCATCATGCCAGCAGTGGTCTTCTCCTTCGCCATGTTGTGAGCAACGTTCTTCGACAACGTCAATCGAATGACTCCCAGAACCTGTCTGTCAAGGAGATTTCACTCTGTATTATTCATCTCCTCTGGCTTCGGACTCAGCAGTTGATAAAGCTTTCTGCCGTACAAATAATCTTCAGTCTGCATTCTCCAAAACGCATAATCTGTACCATCGAATTTCCCAATGTCGTGCGCCGAACCATCTTCACCTTCCATCGTTTTCTGAATCGCAACACAACCTGTTGCTCTGATACCAGTTGTTAGGATTTGAGTCCCAAATCCTATCTAATCAGAAAATAGTAAATAAGCGAAGAACAAATAACACACACAGATTTATAGTGGTTCACCCTCAATGCGAGAGCTACGTCCACTTTGCCGCTGCAGATTTTACTATAATCAAATAGGGAGTTTGAGTTTAATCAAATAGGGTTTTCATAGTGTCGGCGGTGAATTAGGCTCCACAACTCAACAAATGTCGCATTTTTATATTTAGAAATAATTTAACTTTATGAGATAATTTACGGTCGGACAAATCTCTAAGGTTTTTTTGGACCACAAATTTGAATAGTCTTTCATTCTTTCTTAAACTCCGTGTATAGTTAAATGGTACCAAATACATTGGGACGGATGAAATATTTTTTCGGTTACATTAAAATAACAGAACCATATGTGAATTGCTCGAAAAATACAAACAACCAGAAGGTGAAATTTGTTGCACCAGCTGACTGTTTACTTATTTTTTTCCATTTATATGTTTTCGTAGTTGTCCTTCGTTTTATAAAATATGGGCAGTCAAGTTTTACGTGGTTATTTTTTCCCGTCATTTGTATTTTCTAAGGTATAAATAATTTGACTTTTCTGTCATTTGTACTTCCTGAGCAATATACACATAGTTCAGTTATTTTAATGTGACGAACAATAGTACGACTCACTATAACAATGAGTAACATTCAGAAGATCATTTTGCAACTTTACTGCTATAGTGGATAAAGTGCAGGTGACCGTTTTACATTTGCTTATAAACATTATTATGATTTATCAGATTGTACGTGCCTTGGATGGTGATTCATCTTTGGAGGACTTGAATGAGAAACCAGGCAAGAACAACACAGCTAATTTTGGCGCAAGTGGTCCAGCCTCGGATATATACGACACTCGTGCATACAATGCTGACATGATGAAGTTCAGGCAAATGGTTATGACAAACCAAGATTTCAACAGCAGTGAATATGGTGCTACAAGTGATTATGGCCTCCATCCTTCAGAGACTAGCAGTGAATTCAGCAGTGACTATAATCATTCTGGGGCTCACAAGCAAACAACAAAATGAATTTGATCTGAGGGAAGAAATATCAATGTTGCTCGGACCCTGCAAAAATATTGTTGTATTTGTGTCGGATCCTCCAAAAAATGCACTACGTACTTGGTAGGGAAGAGTTCGAGCAACATAGAAAATTATAATTTATTGAGGAAAGGAGAAAAGGAGAAAAGGAGAGAAGACTCAAGTATGGAATAAATCACAATGTGATTTTGCTAAGTCCTATTTATATAGGAAGTTAATGAAATATAATTACTGATTTAGTTTCAATTACTCCTATTAGATACTTGTATAAGCCTCTAATGTGCATATGATTATTGTAATATTATGCACGCAACTTGGAAAAAAGAAAAAAAGATTTTTATACTTTAACTGTATAAGTTTATTACAATACTACTCCATATTGTTTTTTGATACTATCAAAACTTACTACTAACAAGTACCACATTCTTATTTGTGTTAGTCACAGAAATTAACCTTCTACTAATTCGTGAACAAAAACAGGGGTTGATGTACAGTTTCGGGTTCAGTTGACTTCAGTAGCTTTGACCTAAATATTGTAGCTGTCTTAAAATTTTATATTAAACATGTATAAATTATTAAGTTAGAATCCAGTAACTCGAAAATAGTAAAATTCTGAATTCATAAATTTTAAATTTTGAATCCGATTATTACTAAAATCGTTTGTCAGTCGTGAGATTAACGGAGAAAAGCCATGATCATATATGTGTTTTCCTCTGCTTTCCCCCCTCTTTTCCTATCGACATGAGAGAACTACAATGTATGTTCCTTAAAAACTATATTCAGAATAGAGGCGAATCCAGAACTAAAATAAATGAAAATGTGTATGATATCATTAATATGTATGTATACATTTTAAATGCTTTTGTATACCTATATACTAGTTCGAGCGAAAGCCATCAGTTCAGTTAAACCCAAGAATTGATATTCTAGATTCATTTGTGATTGGAAATAGACAGTACTAGGTCACTAATAACGCCACTATTGCAGACTCATTATTGATGATTATTCAAGTAGTACTTCTAGCCGTAAGTGTAAGAATATGTTGGTTGACTTTCATTGATTATTGTGTATAATATTTATTGTTACATAATTACAAACTAGGTAATTCAATCTTCTTAATTAATTGGGATATAAATTTACCTAATATAAAAGATATACAAAATATGGTAATATTCTATCAATAGTTCGTAAATGCTTATAGGAAGGATCCCGAAGATAGAGAACTTGAGTGGGAGACTTATGTTTGAGAGACTTGTTTGGGAGAATATTCAAGAGATAGGTTGCCATTGATAGAACGTAATGTCAAAAATGGGGGGGGGGGGATAGAGGCGTGAGCAAGGAGGGCACGAACTAAGTTGTTTATGGTTCTAATTTTTCATTCGGCTTTGCCATTTTGTGGAGAGGTGTGGGACAGGAAAAACGAAAAATAAGGTCGTGTTTAGCGCACAAAAGTTTGAATTGATTATTATCGAATTCCCTCCCATTGTCACATTGGAAACATTTAATATTCTTTTCAAATTGTGTCTTAATGAAAGTGCTGAATGACGAAAAAATAGAATAGACTTGAGACTTATTACCAATGGAAAACGTCCATAGGAAGTTTGAATAATCATCTAAAAACAACATATAGTATCGATGCCTGACCGTGCTTAAGATAGAAGTCCATAAATCATTGTGTATTAAATCAAAAGACATTAAAGTACAAGTGGATGAAAAATAAAATGGTAACTTGACATGTTTCCCAAAAACACAAGATTCACAAACAGGAGGAGAAGAGACATGTTTGTAAGCAATAAATTTATTTTTGCTAAGGGAGTATAAAATAGAGTCTCTCAGATGTCCTAATCTACTATGCCATAAAAGAGACAAAATTGCTGCAAAGGTTTATGGAGAGGAGGCTGGATGGTTGACGGATGTGGTGTTAGGATAAAGGTCCCCAGTGCTATCACATCTCATTATTCACATCCCTGTCATAAGGTCATTCACAGAAAAACTAAAAGGATCAAATTCAAGAGAAACATTATTGTCGGTTGTGAAACGACGCACAAAGATTAGATTTTTGATAAGTTTCGGCGCATGTAGGTGTAACATCCCGTACTTTCAGGCCATGGTTTGAATCACTAGACGTGTGTAAATAGACCCGAGCGTTGGAGGATTTTTGGTCATAATCACGTATGCAAATGAAGATCTTAGTATATAAAAGGATAAAACCCCGAAATAATTTAGGATTTAACAAGTGTAACAACGGAGATTAATAATAATATTTGGTGTGTGTCAAAGAGACTATGGACTAGTGTTATATCACATGATTATGAAAATAAGTATATGAATTATTTATTAATTAAGTGGATAGATGTATGTGGATAAATTTCCACATGAAACGATTATATGAAGAAATTTGTGACTAAGGTTCAAATGGGTGAGACCTAGCAAAGATCTTTGTCTATGCAACCTTAGTGGAAAGTCTTGGATAGTGATAATCTTCAGCAAAACATTCCATCAAATTCTTTTATTTGGAGAACGTGTATTTCCACTTTTAGAATTGTTCTTAACCTTGGAAAATCTTTTGAAGCAAAATAAGAACATCTAGCGACATTCCCTTAGAAATAGCTTGTCTTGAGGGATAAGAAAAAAAGCGTGCAACAACCATCGTTTTTATTTTGGGGAAAAAATTCATTTGAAGAAAACAACTTGGCAGCAACCTATCGACCCATTTCATAAAGATGTCATGGTTGCTTGTGTCTTGAAATCTCTGGGTAGAGCGGACTGGTTCAAGATTGTTTAAGGTATGTTAGGGCAAATCATTTCTTCTTTTGGCATGTTCCAAGTAACGTAAACGTAATATTGTCGCATAAATGATTCTACTCTTAGTAGTTAAGGATATTCAGGTTATTCATTCATATTGTCAAAGCATGTCTAATTATGTTCCTAAATCCTTATTGAGGTGTATGGAAAAGATTTTAGTATTTATAATGTTAATCGGAGGTTAAACGATATTATATCACTCCGACAAACTTATAGTGTCTTATTATCATATCATTCATGCATTATATTCATGGACATACCTTGACCTCAAAGGAGTTATATACTCTACTATATGTATGGGATATGGGGAAAGGGAAGGCGTTATATACGCACACCACCTGCAGCTGGTACAAATATACACGATGATGATTATGCCCACAGAGGCCTATATGATATGATGGGATACCCAAAGAGCCTTGATAGCGTTATATACGCATACATGCATGACCGCATTTTGCATGACATTTAGGCATATTATGGCCCTCAGAAGCATTCTACACAGACATGTTACTTATGCATATTATGACCCTCGGAGGCATTCTGCACAGACATGGTACTTAGGCATATTATGGCCCTCAGAGGCATTATCCATTGGTTGGTTGTTTCTTGTCTCATGTTACTTTTAGGTCTCTATTATGCAATTCTTCATGCCTAACATACTCGGTACATCAGTCGTACTGACATCCCTTTTGTCGGGGGCTGTTGCGTTTTATGCCCGCAGGCTCAGGTAGATATGGTGACGGTGGTTCACACTAGTAGGTTGTTGGTTGAGCGGATATTGAAGCACTCCATTTATTCCGGAGTAGCAGGCTAATCTTGGTACGGTACTTTTGTATATGCATATGGGTATGGCGGGGCCCTGTCCCGACCTTATGATGTCACGTACTATTACGAGGCTTGTAGACAATTGTCATGTGTATAGTAGTCGTGTATGGCCATATCGGTCTTGATGTGTGTGTCAGCAGGATATTTGGTAACAGTCCTTGTGGCCATGATTTATTATACTTAGATGTTAATTATATGATTAGTGGTACTCGACACATAAGATCCGGATGCCCGTCATGACCCTCCGGTTTGGGTCGTGACATTAGGACATTTTGTAAGGCTAATGGGGGGTGTGGTGGGGGGGGAAGAGATGATTGTCCATAAACTCGAATGAGAATGTCTTGTCCGCTACCAACAATAATATTATGATTCAACTTTCTCATGTTGAAATAAGATGAGAGAGTACCTTGGGATGTTTTCATATGAGATATGGCGCCAGTGTCCATGTACCAACTGTTGTTAAGAATGTTGAGAGACATCGTGTTCATAGATGCCTCAATATCCGTTGGTGCGTAGGTTGAAGGAAGAGAAACATGTGCACTGTATGCCTGCTGTAGATGTACGTCGATGATACCGGACTGGGCCTGTTGGGTCGGAGGTTGGGCCCAGAAGGACGTTGGGTAGGGGCAAGGTGGAGCAGCCTTTGCCGGTAGGGCTCATGCAGCCCATGGCGTGTAGGCAACCTATGACGGAGGCTGCTGCCACTATTGCTGTCGCTGTTGCTGGCTGTCAGCCGGCGGGGGCTGCCTCCTGCCGCCACTACCACTATTTCCAGCGCTGCCGCTATTGTCCCGGCTATTCTTGGAATTTCTTCCTCTATATTCTGAGAATGTAAGACACGTGTTGGATCGTTGACTTGCCTATGGGATGGGGTAGGAGATGAGCCTCTCAGGTCCGCATGGTTGTCGCCGGTGGCTATGAAGGCGGCGTCGGCTGTGCTGGCATTAGTCGCTGCCCGCTTTGTTTTTTTGGGGGTTTTTCAAGAATGAGTCTCGAACGAGCCTCATAGGAAGGAGGCAATGACGTGCTTTGTTGGAGGATGGTAGCGACGCCGTCATAATTTTCATTCAAACCCGCAATAAGTTGCATCACAAATCGTTGATTAGTAACTGGTGCACCGACGTTGGAGAGTTGATCGACAATCATCTTAAGTTCTTGACAATAGACCTACACATTAGGAAAATCATCCTGCTGAATGGCCTGAAATTGATTTTCCAGATATAAGGCACGTTGTGTCTTGTTGTCATAAAAAATACTTTCCAAGCGCTCCCACATTTGTCGTGCAGTGGCATCGATTTCAATGATTGTATGCAATATATCATTCGAGATCGTGTCGTAGATCCATTGTAGGACAATCACATCTAAGTGGGACCAAAGTTCATCGTCCGAATCATCAGGTCTTTCTAGGGGTTTTATTTTGGAGGGATGATACGGTAGATGACTTTGTATACACGACAATGAATCTTAAATAATTCTGCCCAAGATGAATACTGAACCTTTTCCATATCAAGAGCTTGATGTTGTTAACTGCAAGATCAGGATGAAATTTAGGTTGTTCAGCCATTGAAAATTGGAGAGGAAGAGAGGAAAGTCAGAGAAAGAAAGAGAGAGGGTTGCCGAGGAAGAGGGCTGCTGAGGGGGGGGGGAGGGGCGGCGACTTAGGTGCCACAGGATGTGAAAAAAAAAGATATGAAATAAGTCGAATGCCAATTCTGTTTTCGAATATCAGCAATTATGTCGTCTGACACCAGTAACAACACTTTAGCAAAACCGAAACTTTAAAGAGTAAGTGCAGCGGATTTTAAAGAACACAAATGTTTAAAATTTTCATAAGTTATATAAATATATATAACTTATGATGGTCAATGACCAAATGTATTGTATATATTTTATATACAAAATTACAAATTCCTTTCTTTATAGATTTACAAGATAAAATGGAAAGGAATTAAAAGTTGAAGTCGAAGATGACTTCTGCCTGAAAAATCTAACTAAGTAGACATAGACAACCTCTCATTACAATCGCTCCATACAAAACTAATCTAGAATCTAAACATCAATTGTAATATTGGACAAAATGTTGTCGACACACTCAGGCAATACTTGTGATCTAGATTTCTGAGATGAAATCCCGAGAGCTCTCTTGATATTTTTGCAATATGATTCTGGATATCGATACACTGTTGTGGTGTCTCTATTTATAGTAGAGAGTTCCCTTGAAAGTCTCATCGATCGGTTGTGGAAGTTGAGGGAAAGGTGGACAGCTTATGGTAGATGATTAAGGAGTGAAAATCTCAACAACTTTGACTTGTTCCTTACTCGACTTCTTCCCCAAGCTTTGACTCTTTCTCCCACGTTTTACACAACTCCAATTTACCACGCTTAAGTCATTTTTACCTCACAGTAAAATATTACTGCTTAACGTGAAGTAAGGCAAAACTGTTCTAAAAAATATTTATCCGAATGTTGTGACATTTGTCCCAACATTTTCATGCATTCAAATCAGTACATCAGAAGATATGTTGGGTCAAATGTCACAACACCACACTTAACATTAACAAAAAGTTAGAATTTGGCTTCTGATACCATGTAGGAATATGTTATCATTAGTAGTATTCTAACGCTTGATTAGTTAGCCCGTGAACAAATCAATGTGGGATTAATTAATTGGAAGAATAATAGAGTGTAGTAGGACGGGAGATTTTTTTCCACAGTGCTAGGTTGGAATTTAATAATTTTAGGAGTTTTACTCTCTTAGTCAGCCGACCTAAGCTTATAATCAAAATAGATCATGTTTTAGTCCTTACCTGAATTAACTCATATTATATATAATTTGAAAGTTATATCACTTTTCATATTTCTCTTCTTCAACTCAGTTGACTCTTGATTGTTGATTAAAAACTCAGATTATTATTGTGTTTGGAGCTAAAATTGTGGTTAGAGTACTTGTTTTGTAGGATTTGGGCGGTAAAAAATAAGATTAGAGAAGTAATTAATCCATCATTGTTGAACAAGCTTTAGGAACCTGTTTGAATTTGGAATATGATTTTTGTGAGAAATTTAGAGTGAGTGTTGTTTAGACATGTTGAAAATAGTCTAAGGAGATTGTCTATAAAATTTGAAGTTGTTTAGTGGAGATTTGGACTGGTTTTGAATAAGAATTACAACTGAAAGTCACGAAAGGTCATGTCTGTAGCTAGCAACATGTTATAGGCTCAACGGGGCTCACTAAGATCAATTCAAGCAGGGTAGACACGTAAATCTCAAAGGGGTCAAAGGAGGCCTAAAATCTTCTCTGAAACAAAGTAGTATGTATAATTGTCTCGAAATATGTATTAGAATAGTGAGTTATACTTTCTTAATCAATGGTTCTTTATCACAGACTATCCCAACTAAGAGGGATTTGAGAAAAGGATACCCAATGTCTCCTTATATCTTCGTTATAGTGATGGAATACCTCAACACATGCTTGGGAACATTGCAACATGATCCAAATTTTAATTCCCATCCAAGGTGTCGGAAAATGGGGATTACTCATCTTTGCTTTGCAGATGATCTCTTGATATTTGCAAGAGGACATGAGTTTTCTGTGAAACTATTGAAGGACATGTTTAATATTTTCTCTATAGCCCTATAACTAAGAGCCAACTTTAATAAAACTCAGGTATATTTTGTTGGAAATTTACTAATGTAGAATTAAGTTTATCCCATTATTAATTACTCAAACAATTGGGGTCCCGCACGTCGGAAATGTCGTTTTCACACATGTGCAATCTTAGTGCCAAGTATTGTAAATGTTGTTAATGAAAGAGATATTGGTACGTAAGTGAAATGTTTGAGACATAGAATGATAGACGGTTATTGGCTAAATAACAAGTGTTCCACGTTGGTAAACGAAGGAAGGATTGTACGAAGTGTAAGATGGTATGGGTCGGAAAAGGGCCGCAGAGCCGAGAAGGGCCGTGACGCCTCCCGGACTATGAAAAGCCATCTTGCACACTTATAAATTGAGGCCTTTGGCTCAATTCTATAGAGGACTATGAACAGAAAAACAAGTTAACAACACCACAAAGAGATCAGATTTTTCTGATAGCAATCCTTCTCTTAGCAATCTTCATTATTCGTGTTCTTCGCTGAGACCATTTTTGTCGGCTTTGCACACTTGATAGTTTGTTGTTTCATCTTGGGAGACTATTGTCCACACTTCTGTAAAGCCTATATACGGGGGCAATCTTATCTTAAAGACAGAGAGCCATCTCTCGACTCAGCCGGTGGTGTTGTGATTATCTAATTGGTTGCTAAGTGTTTCAGGTGTGAACTAGAATCTCAAAGGACTCTAACCATTCGGATTCTCAACAGATCTACAAGCCATAAGTGTAGCAGTTCATGTTCTTGTATTTCCGAATACAAGACCCATATTTGAAGTTTCAATTTAAAGATCCAGAGATTGACAACTTATTGTTGTAATCTTAGTTTTTTATCCTTTCGATCACTGTAATAGTTATTTACTATTCCCGTACGTGCTTTACATATCCAACAAATTTTAAGACAAGATTGACACTAAGTGTACCAATTTTAAGACAAGATTGTATTAGTGTTTGAAAGATGTTGGTCGACAAGTGTGTGACTAAATCTGGCTGTGGTTTTCTTCTTGAAAATAGTTCTGTTGACAGTTCTGTTAACAGTTCAAATACTGTCTCTGTCAACAACCGTGCTTTCAAATCTGGTCCTAGTTTTGGTTCTATCTTTGACGATAGTTACAAATCTGTTTCCATCAAATGTGGGATCTCTGGATATGATGCTGAGCTTTAAGATACTGTTGATAGTCATGCTAGTACGACTAAAGATCAAGGATGAGTTGGTGTCACCGCTTCCGAGATTGGTGGAAACAAGCGCCCACGAGAGGCTGAAGATGTCAACTGGGACAAGAGGAGAAGGCTCAAGATGATGTTCTATCATGTAGTCAAAGGCCTATATCTGTCCCAGACAAAGGATCTGAATTATGGTAAGTAGGATATGGACACTGGACACTCAGTCTAACTGAAGTGGGCCAGAATCCAAAAGTTCTAAGTTAATTATCATTCCTTATCAATAATGTGTTTAGTTAATATCTGAATAAAAGTGTGTAAAGCAAGGCTGGGATTATGAAAGTGTTTTCATTAAAAACTTATATTCCCTACACTCTAAAATCAAATATTGAATCTCCTTCCTTCCTGGTTAAAGATTGGACTATTGTAAACAAAACTTAAAAGATCCGTTCTTTTGGGTGTAATTATTAAAAGTGTGTAAAGTATGTTCGCACATACGAAAGAAAGAGATCCACTGACTGTGCGAAAATTGTTACCACTCTTAAGCAAGTGCCAGGAATTGTCTGGGCACCAATCTAAAGGAAGAAGACTAAAAGATAATGACTTATCTTAAGACGTTGAACCTGTCACACTATTTGATAGAAGATCCTTCATTTGATAGGATGATATTGGACACTCAGTCGTACAAAGCCTACGAGCGACTGGAGTGGGCCAAAATTCAGTTGACAGGATAATATTGGACACTCAGTCGTACAAAGCCTACGGGCGACTGGAGTGGGCCATAATTTCCAGGTCTTAAATGATCTGAAGGCCAAAGAAAAAGCAGAAAAGTAATGGACACCTAGTGAGGTGGGCCAGAGTTTTCAGGTCTTAAACGATCTGAAGGGCAAAATAAAGGCAGAAAAGAAATTGGACACTCAGTCTACCAAAGCAATTGGAGTGGGCTAGAGTATCCAGATCATATATGATCCAGTTGCGCCCTAAACACGGGTAAGAGGTTGTTCATGTGAAGCAACGCCAGCTCTAAAGTAGAAGGGATTGCAGAGGTTATCCTCAATAGGACTTCAGGGAATGGGATCACTCTAAAAAGAGGTGATACATGTCCCAAACTTGGTTTAAGGGACGCTGTTTGTCAAACTGGTTTGAGACTAGTCCAACAAGTCTGTAATAACTAATAATGGTATAATATGTTTATAGCTAAATGAATGATATATTTGTAATCTGTGCATCTATACCATCATAGATTAAGACATGTTAAATAGAAAGTCATTCAAAAGCTAACGAAGTTGAGATTGTTGCCTTCTGTCGACATAAACCCTCAAAATGAATGTGAGGTAGATGAAGAGGAAAAATCACATTTCCAAATTTCGTCAAGGGAATAGAGAAAGAAGCACCGCTCCTCTAGAACTTAGTCACACCTACTTGGGTGATTTGAAGTTTATACAAAATAGAGGGGGGAGACAAATACGTTGTGACCTTCATTGATGATGGTACAACGTATTGTATCCTTTGTTTGTTGAAAAGCAAAGATGAAGTTGTTGAAGCGGATAAGCACTACAAAGCAGAAGTTGAAAATCAACTAAGCCTACGGATTGAGGAATTCGTAGTGATAGAGGGGAAGAATGTGGAGCATCGTTCAGCAAACGACTGCTCGTTACTCACCTCAGACTAACGGTGTTAGCCAAGCACAAAGATGTACGCCCAAAATATGTGGGGCAAGACGATCCTTATCGCTAATGCGATTCTCAATAGAACTACGCATAAGGATAAGGATAACCCTCCGTGTGAAACATGAAAAAGATCCCAACTACAAATGTTGTGTTGTGGGGTGGCTTGGTAGAGGTTGGAATACCGAAATAGGTCAAATTTGATCTAAGACTGTAGATTGCATATCCACTGGATCTGTAAATAACAGTTGTGCTTATCGCCTCTTGGTGTCAAATAATGCTGAATTCTTTGAAGATAACTTTCCTTGAGAAGGAAAAAGACATAATTTCTCTAGGTTAACAAGAACCCGCGAGTGCCTGATTGTCTGGAACCAGACATTCCAGAGCTACACGACTCGGAAGTTGCTGACTATCCGGAACTTAATATTCCTGATCTACAGAACTCAGAGATTCTAGATGTTGAACCGAGATGGAGCAAAGAGGAGACAAAGACTTGTTCTAGGTCTTCTAGCTTGTATGGTTGAGAAAGAACCATGGACAATTAACAAAGAATTGTCATCTCCAGAAGCGTTGCTTTAGAAAGAATCTATAGAGAGAAATAGATTCCATCATATAGAACCATACATATATAATGGTTGACCTTCCTCCGAAAAAAGAACATTTGGGTTGTGAAAGTGGATACTCAAAAGTGAGTACAAAGTAGATGGATCTACTGATGAGTATAAGGCCTCGGCTATTTGGACATATGCTCCCCTGTGAATAACTTAACATCCAGGGCCATTGCAATCTTGCGTGACATGGATGTTGATGTCGCCTTCCTAACCGGAGAGTTAGAAGGGGAGGATCATAGTTGGTTTGTTGGACTGTTGGGCTTCTGCCTGAACTTTCATTTTGGTCCCTGAAATATTTACATTTTGGTCCTGGAAGTTTCAGATAAAACAGAAATAATGAATCTGACAACAGAAACATTGACTATGAAGTTAGAAAGCCAATAGTTGAAAAAACCAACAGTCTGAAAGTACAAGTCATATTGAAACAAAAGTCTCGATATGAAATATATGGGTATCACAGATGACATCTTAGGAATTGGGATTTCTAAGACATCTAACAGATTGGTCGAACTCCAAACTCAGTTGTGAGATAATTGACAGTCAGGTTGAAGCCACCAATGGTTATGAATCATAGAACTGATTGGAATCATGGTGCACCCATATACAAGGAGCGATATGTGTATGTCACATATAGTTCATTGTATTGTATACACTACAACCGACCTGGTATCGGCCTACAAAGTAGATCAGTTGAACTAAGGTTCACTCGTGATTCTAAAAATGATTGATAGAAGGTGTTAAGTCAGATATGACGATATCTGAAATATTCGCTTATTTACGGATTATGGTATTCTGGATGTCCAACGGTTATGGGAGAACACATTGATGCAAACTGGACATCAGAGTTGAAGAACACCAATGCCACAAGTAAATGTGTATCGTGGGTCTTGAAAAATCCTCTAAAGCAAACTTGCATCGGCCGATTCATGATGGAATTAGAGTTTATCTCTTTAAACAAAGCATGAAAGAAGTTGAGTAACTTCACGACTCCTTAGAGGACGTCCCTTATTGGGAGAAACCCGTGCCTTCGGCAGTTATACACTATGGCTAGCCGGTCGGCTTCAGGAAGGGCACGGATGACGGCGTCTGGACATATCTGTCGGAGACATTAGACCGTATGACAGTTGATCATCACGGGTGTCACTTCCTTGATTACTAATCAAAGGATATAGCGGACCCTTTAACTAAAGGACTACCCTAAGATCAAGAGTTTTGCCTGTATATGGGAATGGGCTTAAAACCCAAACAATGTGAACCTTTGCGGTGGTAACCCAACCATACTGACTGGAGATCCCAAGAATTTGGTTCAATGGGAAAACTAAGTTGGAAAAGGTTTAGTTGAGCGCTTCGGTGGAACCAAGAGCACTTCAGATGATGATTTCTGTAAAGAAACATGAATCTAAAGTCGTTCCCACGATAGACATTAAAATGCTACCTGTATTGAGGGTAAAGGTTAAGCTTCCAAACCTTTAACGATCCTCAAACGGTTGAGG
Source organism: Anisodus acutangulus (assembly GCA_029783415.1). Taxonomy (NCBI): domain Eukaryota; kingdom Viridiplantae; phylum Streptophyta; class Magnoliopsida; order Solanales; family Solanaceae; genus Anisodus; species Anisodus acutangulus. The sequence goes on from CM056495.1 coordinate 19,016,834, forward strand.
TTAAGGTTGTGGAAACTTTTAATGATTCCTAACACTTGTGAAGTGAGGTATAGCAGGATACCTTGTAGGAAATTACCTATTTAAGTGCGAGGACAGGCCGCCTCAAATGAACACACTTAAGAATCCAAGTGTGTCCACGGCCACAACGGATAGAACAATAAGAAGAAACGAATAAAGGGGAGGTATTGTGTTGGTACCGTTGTCTTGGCTTACATTAAACATTGACAGTTCAAGACATCACATTCACCGCGCAGTAAGTAAGTCCGATGGTATTCAACTAGGGAAGGTTCAAAGTGGAAGCTACCTCTCCTGATACAATATCTTTTCGCTAAAAGATTGCTGAAAGTAGGCACCTTGTGTGTATGCCAAAATCTCTTTCAATAGGGGATTGTTGGAAATTTACTAATGTGGAATTAAGTTTATCCCATTATTTATGACTCGAACAATTGGGGCCCCGCACGTTGGAAATGACATTTCCACACACGTGCAATCTTAGTGCCAAGTATCGTAAATTTCGTTAATAAAAGAGATATTGGTACGTAAGTGAAATGTTTGAGACATAGAATGATGGACAGTTATTGTCTAAATAACAAGTGTTCCACGTTGGTAAACGAAGGAAGGATAGTGCGAAGTGTAAGATGGTATGGGTCGGAAAAGGGCCACCGAGCTGAGAAGGGCTGCGGCGCCTCCCGGACTGGGCCATGGTGCCGGAGCACCACAGTGCCCCCCTTGCAGGGCCGCGATGCCTGATGGGCAGTAAGGTTTTGGCTGAATTAGCGCCGCGGCGCTAATGTGGCAGAGCCGCGAAGCTAATATGGCAGAGCCGCAACGTTCATTGACTGCTCGATGGAATTCCAAAAGGTTTGGTTGTTGAGGGGGCTTCAATGGTATTGAATCCACCCAATAATGGCCATTACTTGGACCATTATGTTGCTGCATTACTTGGGGTTAAATGTCATCCATTACATGGCAATTGATTGCCATTATGGGGCATTTGAAAGGCCATCTTGCACACCTGTAAATTGAGGCCTTTGGCTCAATTCTATAGAGGACCATGAACAGAAAAACAAGTTAACAACACTACAAAGAGATCAGATTTTCCTGATAGCAATCCTTCTCTTAGCAATCTTCATTATTCGTGTTCTTCACTGAGATCATTTGTGTAGGCTTTGCACACTTGATAGTTTGTTGTTTCATCTTGGGAGACTATTGTCCACACTTCCGTAAAGCTTATATACGGGGGCAATCTTGTCTTAAAGACAGAGAGTCATCTCTCGACTCAGCCGGTGGTGTTGTGATTATCTAATTGGTTGCTAAGTGTTTCAGGTGTGAACTAGAATCTCAAAGGAGTCTAACCGTTCAGATTCTCAGCAGATCTACAAGCCACACGTGTAGCAGTTCATGTTCTTGTATTTCCGAATACAAGACTCATATTTGAAGTTCCAATTTAAAGATCAATAGATTGACAACTTGTTGTTGTAATCTTAGTTGTTTATCCTTTCGATCACTATAATAGTTATTTACTATTCCCGTACGTGCTTTACATATCCAACATATTTTACAGGAGCAGATCTTCTAACTCAACCGAGAATACTGGAATTATTGGGGCGTGAATTAGGGGAATTGCCTTTCAAGTATCTTGAAGTTCCTTTGTCTACTAAGAGACTAACTGTGGTGCAATGCAAACTTTTGATAAATAAAATCACTGCCAAAATTACCACTTGGATGGCAAAGACTCTATCCTATGTAGGTGTAATAAAATTGATTAAGGTTGTTTTGTTTGGAGTCCAAGTTTATTGGGCTTAGCTATTTCTATTGCCCAAAAAAGTCATGAAAATGATTGAGGCTATCTGTAGAAGTTACCTATGGACATGTGAGACCACAATATCTAAAAGGGTTCTAGTAGCTTGGGAAAATGTATGTCTACTTAGAGGTGCTGGTGAGTTGAATCTTCTGAACCTGCAGATATGGAATCAAACAGCTATCTACAAGCTTATGTGAGATTTGAGCTTAAACAAGAAAAAACTTTGGATAACTTGGGTTCACACCTACTATATAAAGAAATAATCTCGTGAGAGTATGACTATACCTTCTCAAGCTTCATGGATGGTAAGAAGCATTGGCAAATACTTGGTGACACCACCAAACTAATTCAAGGTGGTAAATTCCTCATTTCTAAAGTTTATGCAAAGTTGAGAGGTGACTTTCCAAACGTGGATTGGAAGCACCTTGTGTCACAACTGTGCTGAACCATAACATACATTCATTCTATGGTTGCAATTGCAAGAAAGGTTGAGAACTAGGTCGGGGCATTTTTACCGTAATGATAGGCTGGAATTTAGGGTTACTAGCTTTGCGCACCCTTCTTTCAATAGTTTAATAATTTGAAGTTTTATGCTCTCAGTCACCTCGCCCAAACTTATAATCAAAATGGATCATGTTTTAGTCCTTATCTGAATTGACCTATATCGTATATAATTTGAATGTTATTATTAGCGAATATTCTGACCTATATCGTATATAATTTGAATGTTATTATTAGCGAATATTCTCAGAATATTCGCAGTATATTTTGTAATTATGATAAATGTATATTTAAGATAACTTAGGATTCTAATTATATTAGGAATCAACCTTTGTAAGGTAAGTTAGAATTCGTACCATATTAGGAATCAACCTTGTACAACTATATATATTGTGAATAATGAAAGAAATTCCGAAGGGAAATTATTCTATCTTTCATGGTATCAAGAGCCTAAAACCTAAATCCTCATTCCAGGCCGAAATCAAATTTTTTTTCTGCTTTCACAGAATTTTTTTTTTCTGGTTTCTTCCTCCATATTTCGGCCAAACCAGAAAATTCCCTTCCCTCGACAGGCGGCAACCATGTCTTTCCCCACAAATTCCGTTTCATCCATTGGCACACTTGAAAACCCCTCTCAACGTTCAGTAACTTCTTTTCATCCGGCATTCGCCGTTAACAACATCAAGAATTTTATCCCTGTAATTCTTGACCAAGAAGACTGTCAATATTCCATGTGGATGGAACTATTCTACATTCATGCATGTGCATACAACGTGCTCGATCACATTGATGAATCTGTTCCTCGTCCCACCGATGTTACAGACTCAATCTGGCGTCGTCTTGACGCCATCGTCAAACAATGGATCTACGGCACCATCTCCAAAGATCTGTTATGCACTATCATGAAAACAGGTGCTACGTCACGTGAACTTTGGGTCCGGCTAGAAGAAATCTTTCAGGACAATAAAAATACTCAGGCTGTGTATTTGGAAGAGCAATTCAACAATACCCGCCTCGAGAATTTTAACATGTCCGAATATTGTAAGCAACTGAAACTCATAACCGATCAACTATCCAACGTCGGGACTTCTGTTTCAGAAACCAAGATGGTGCTTCAACTTCTTGCGGGTTTACCGAAAGGTGAATATGACACACTCGCAACAATGATTCAACAAGCCGACCCTCTTCCAAGTTTCAACAAGGCACGTTCACAACTATTGTTGAAAGAAACTAGACGTGCTAAACAAGAGGAACATAATCAAAAGGCATTAGCCGTTGACGGGATGGCAACACCTGCGCCAAAGAAGAACCAGCTCCAAAGAAGAAGACCAAAGAAGAACAGAGCGCGAGGTCGTGGCGGCAGAGGTCGCAACAACAAAGGCAAGGGCCGCGAAAGGGCCATGCAACCAGTGGATCGACAACAAACACCATCGACAAAGAATAAAGAAGGTCCAACCAAGAAGAAGAAGTGGCCCAACCAGCAGAATCGGGCCTCACCGCATTCCCGCATCTCGACCGCAGGGGCCTCAGCCAGAGCCTTGGTCGGCTGCCTGTTGGGCCTCGCCACCACCAGTGCAGCCCACCAAAGCAGAAGAAGAGCCCACCTGACAGCCCAAAGAAGAGCAAAGAATCGCAGCAGCATTTATTGCAGCCAAAGAAGAAGAACACCTGTAGTAGCCAGCACTGCCCCGACTGATTTGGGCCAGGCATACACCACCATGAACCTTCAACAGCCCGACGACAATTAGTACATGGACACCGGAGCCACATCTCACCTCACCCAGTCGTCAAGTAACCTATCTCAACAACGCCGGCTAAAGTGTCCTCAATTTATTACTGTCGGCAATGGTAATCGCATTCCAATTGAAGGTTACGATAACACACACACCAAACATCCACACCTACCTTTCTCCCTAAACCACATCCTATACACACCTAACATCATTAAAAACTTAATCTCTGTTAGAAAATTCACTAGCAATAATTCTGTGTCTGTCGAATTTGACCCTTTTGGTTTTTCTGTGAAGGAACTCAATACGGGAAAATTCTTACACGCTGCAATAGTGTGGGAAACCTCTACCCATTCACTCAATCTTCCGCTGTCAGACCGCAAGCACCTCTATCCCTTGCGGCGATCTCTCCCTCAACTTGGCACAACCGACTCGGACACCCCGGAGACTAGTTTTTACTTTTCTTAGGACTTCTAAGTGTATTCAATGTAATAATGGAAAAATTGTCCAACACTGTTTTTCTTGTCCACTAGGCAAACATACTCGTCTTCCCTTTATGTCATCAAACAGTGTTACTTTTTCTCCTTTTGATATTGTTCATGCTGATTTGTGGACATCTCCGATTGCTAGCTCTTTGGGTCATAAATTCTATCTAGTATTCTTGGATGATTTTTCACATTTTGTCTGGATTTACCCACTGAAATTTAAATCTGATGTTTTTGCAAAATTCCTCGAGTTTCAAAAATTCATTAAGACACAATTTGAAAAACCTATTAAATCATTCCAATGTGATAATAGACGTGAATTTAAACACTCGGCATTTCACAATTTCTGTTCTAAACAAGGCATGATTTTCCGTTTTTCTTGTCCCTATACTTCTTCCCAAAATGGAAAGGCTGAAAGAATTATACGTACCATCAATAACATGGTCCGCACACTTCTGTTTCATGCCTGCCTACCACCGCCTTTTTGGGTCTATGCTGTCAAAATGATAGAATCCCTTCTAAATATTTTACCAACTAGCACACTCCAAAACAAAATCCCTACAGAAATCTTATACCGTAGGCAGCCATCATATGATCACCTACGTATTTTTGGATGCTTATGCTACCCCAACATAGCCTCCACTGCACCCCACAAACTTGCCCCTCGCACTCTTCCATGTGTCTTCCTTGGTCTATCTCCTAATCATCGGGGCTACTTGTGCTATGACATTGCTACTCGCAAAATCATCGTCTCCCGTCACGTTACCTTTAACGAGACAACCTTTCCTTTTTCAAATCTCCGGAAATTTCAGACCACCAATTACATCTTTCTCGATGAACCGAGTTTGTCTCCGGTCATCCAAAATCTGTACCAGCAGCTCACCGTTCGACGCCATCGCCGCCTCCAACAAAGGTCATCGACCCTCCCGCAGCCATCCTACCCCCCAGTCCCGCTCCCACCCCACCCATGCTGCCCCCTGTTGAGTCTAATGCACCACCCACACTGCCTCCAGTCCAGCAAATCCAACAACCTGCCGAGTCTCCTCGCTTCGCAAACACTGCCGCCAACCGGCCCCGCAGCCTAAGTCAGCCACTACCCAACAACCAGTCCCGACCTCCCACTGCAGCCCCCTCATCGCATGGAGACTCGTGCATAACACGGAATCTTCAAACCCAAGGTTCACTTCAATCTCTCCACACAAACCTTATCACACATTCCAAAGAATCCAAAACTAGCTAAACTGGACCCCAATTGGAATGCGGCCATGTGCGAAGAGTTTAACGCTTTAACCAAGCAGAACACTTGGGATTTGGTACCTAGACCAGCTGGTGTGAATGTTATCCGGTGTATGTGGCTATTTCGTCACAAGTTCAGAGACAGTGGTGACTTAGAGAGGTATAAGGCAAGACTAGTTGCAAATGGCACTAATCAGCAGGAGGGTATTGATTGTGGTGAGACATTCAGTCCGGTTGTTAAACTGGCCACTATTCGGACTGTTCTCAGTATTGCTATGGGCTTGCATTGGCCGATTCATCAGCTTGATGTCAAGAATGTGTTTCTTCATGGGGATTTGAAAGAGACTGTGTACATGCATCAGCCTCCTGGTTTTGTTCATCCGGCAGCTCCACAGTTTGTGTGTCATCTCAGGAAGTCATTGTATGGATTGAAACAGGCCCCCCGCGCTTGGTATGATCGGTTCGCCAGGTATCTTCTGCAAATTAGTTTTGTATGTAGAAGGTGTGATACCTCTCTCTTCACTTTTCACCGAGGTAGCAGCACTGCATATTTGCTATTATATGTCGACGATATTGTTCTTACTGCCTCATCTGACGGGTTGAAGAATGAAATCATTGCTCTACTCAAAACTGAATTTGCTATGACTGACTTGGGGAAGCTAAGTTATTTTTTGGGTATATCGGTGACTAGATCTGCTGCCAATATGTTCCTGTGTCAGCGAAAGTATGCAGAAGAGATAGTGTACAGGGCCAAGATGGCAAATTGTAAAATTATGCCAACTCCGGTGGACTCAAAATCCAAGCTTAGTGCCAATGACGGTGCGCCAGTTTCTGATCCCACTCTATATCGGAGTCTAGCAGGTGCTCTTCAGTATCTTACATTCACTAGGCCTGATATTGCATATGCCGTTCAGCAGGTGTGTCTGTTCATGCACGACCCCCGAGAGTCCCATTTTGCCGCCCTCAAACGTATTATCAGATATGTTAAGGGCACACTTGACTTTGGCTTACATCTATACCCCTCTGCCCCAACCAAATTGCTAGCCTACACGGATGCAGATTGGGCAGGATGCCCCAACACACGTCGCTTCACCTCCGGGTACTGTGTATTTCTTGGGGATAATCTTATCTCATGGTCCGCCAAGAGGCAGGCCACACTGTCCCGTTCGAGTGCTGAAGCAGAATATCGCGGAGTTGCTAATGTCGTCGCTGAGATCTGTTGGCTCCGAAATCTTCTTTTGGAGCTCCAGTGTCCATTACGCAAGGCGTCTAAAGTTTATTGTAACAACATATCTGCTATCTATATGTCTCATAATCCAGTCCAACATCAGCGAACTAAGCATATTGAGATGGATATCCACTTTGTGCGAGAGAAGGTTGCTCGTGGTCAGGTCAAAATTTTACACGTGCCTTCCTCGTATCAGTGTGCAGATATTTTCACAAAGGGACTACCGCGACAGCTCTTCACCGACTTCCGATCCAGCCTTAGCATTCGGCCTCCTCCCGCTCCGTCTGAGGGGGAGTATTAGCGAATATTCTCAGAATATTCGCCGTATATTTTGTAATTATGATAAATGTATATTTAAGGTAACTTAGTATTCTAATTATATTAGGAATCAACCTTTGTAAGGTAAGTTAGGATTCGTACCATATTAGGAATCAACCTTGTACAGTTATATATATTGTGAATAATGAAAGAAATTCCGAAGGGAAATTATTCTATCTTTCAGTTATGTCACTTTTCATATTTGTCTTCTTCAACTCAGTTGACTCTTGATTGTTAGTTGACAAACTCAATTTGTTGTTGTGCTGACGAATATACTAATATATAGTTCACAATTAATGGATTTACATTATAAACCTATGAATTGCTAAATGCTATTCTAGAGATCAATATCGTGTAATATAAAAAATGATATATTTCATCACTCTTTTTGTGTCATGGAGGCACCCCGAGAAAAAGCTAGATAGCAAGTCAGAAAACTTGTTAAGAAAACGCAACAGTTTAGTCTCTAATTTTATTTTGGAGAAGTTATACTGGAAAGTGGAGACTAGTTGCAAATATTAGATATGATCATCTTTTATATTGTACAACATCGTGCAACTGCATATTCTTCATAGAGCGCATTGACTTTGGCTGAACTCAGTAATTTTATAATCAAGTCATCAAAGTACACTTTCTATCATAAATATGTAGATACCAACTTGAGAACAATTTGAAAATTTCTCCCATTTGGCTTAACTTTATTTATTTGTATTACAAAAACTTCAAGAATCATGTCAAATTTTGGAAGAATAACATGCATATACTTGAAGAACAATACATTGATGATAACAGAGATGAAGTTAGAGAAGAAATGCACAACGCACAAGCTATATATACCAAGTGGCTTAAATATGAGGATTTCATACTAAGAAGGATAATATAAAATGGTTAGATGAAGGAGACTCAAATACTAAATACTAAATACTAAATACTTCATTCTGTTATTAAGAACAAAAGAAGTGTATTCTATTATTAAGAACAAAAGAAGAAGGCTTACACTGCATAAAATCAAAGATCAAGAGGGTCAATGGATCTTTGGTGATAAAGAGATTGGAAAAGAAGTTGTTAAACACTTTGAAAAGTTTTTCAAGGAAGATGGTGTTGGAAATTTGCCTTTGGTGGAGAGGAGCGTCCACCCATATTTAATGACTTAAATACTAGGGTTTCGCATGTTGGAAGCTTTGTCTCTTCACACATGCATAATCTACTAAGTGAGTAGATGACCGTAGGGAAAAGGATCGTCAAATTTCGTTGAGAAATGAAAGAGATATTGGTCCATGAAGTAAGGTATTTGAGGCATGGAATTGGTGTGGGACAAATCTACCACATCGGTGGGAAAAGAAAGAATTGTTCTCTTTATAAGTCTCAAAATTGGCTAAGGGTTTGGGACCCCAAGGGGTAACCCATGTGTTTGAAGGAGGGAGGACCTAGTTGTGCTTGGGTTCAAGGCTAAGTCCACACGAGCGCCGCCGCCGCCCGCCCCGTCCAGTCCGGGCTCGGGTCATGGGTCGTGGGCCTTGGGCTTCTTCTGATATTATCTCTTTGGAACCCAAATTGCTTAATATTTACAGTTTGGTCCCTGAAGTTTCTGGAAAGCTAAAATTGGGAACGATGGAAGGCATAAAGTTTCTGCCTGCCGTTTGGGTTGATTTTTGGAGCGTTAAAACTCCACCCTAACAGCTCCTTTATATTGCACATTAAATCAGCCATTATTTGGCTGATTAACTCCCTCACTAATGGCCATAAACAACATTACTTTGAAGTTGAGAAGTCCATCCTCTTATGCTATATATTGGAGCCTTTTGGCTCAATTGTTGAGACTACAAGAGAATACTACACAGAGACAAACAGAAAGAGAACAACTGAAATTCTGTCCAAAACGTGTGCACAAACAGTGGACAAGAACAGAAAAACTCTTCCTTCCTTTTCCATTCTTCAACAAGTCATTTCGTATTTGTTTTCTTCATCAGAATCAACATATTTGCTTTGTAGTGTTGATTAGTTGTTGTTTTATCTTGGGAGACTATTTCCCGTTCATGTAAAAGCATATATATGGGGCAATCTTGTCTTAAAGACAGAGAGTCATCTTTCGACTCAGCCACAGTTGTAACAATCCAGATTTAGTATTTTTTAATTTAAGGTTATCATGATTCAAGACTCAACAAGCTTGCGGCAGTTCTGAATTGCCTATTTGTTTATCCTTTAGAACACTTGTAATAATTATTTACTTCCCGTACTGCTTTACATATCCAACAATTTTAAGACAAGATTTGTATTACTGTTCGAAAGATGTCGGTCGAAAGTTGTTTGAACAAATCTGGATATGGCTGTGGGTTTCTGGGAGAAGAGAGTTTTGATTATGCTGTTGAAGGTCAACGTATTCATGGTGTCACCGCTCCTGAGAGTGGTGGGAACAAGCGCCCACGAGAGGCTGAAGATGTCAACTGGGACAAGAGGAGAAGGCTGAAGATATGGTTCTATCTTGTAGCAGAAGGCCTATATCTGTCCCAGACAAAGGATCTGAATGATGGTAAAGAGGAAATGGACACTCAGTCCGATGAAGTGACTGAAGTGGGCAAGAATCCGAAATTAGAATAAGTAATTTTTCTTACTTGTCAAAAATAAGATTAAATGATATCTGATTAAAAAGGGCTTAAAGTAAGGAGGAATATGAAAATATTTTTCAAAATAATTTATATTTCTTAAGCTTTAAAATCAGAAGTTTAATCTCACCTTCCTTCAGATTGGACTTTGTAAATGACTTAAAAATATCCGTTCTTTTGAGTGTAATTATTAAAAGTGTGTAAAGTATGTTCGCACATACGAGGGAGAAAGATCCACCGATTGTGCGAAAACTGTTACCACTCTTAAGTAAGCGCCAAGAATTGTCTGGGCACCAACCATAAGGGAAGAAGACTAAAAGCTAAAGACGTTGAGCCTGTCACACTATTTGGCAGAAGATCCTTCATAGGATGATATTGGACACTCAGTCATACAAAGCCTACGGGCGACTAGAGTAGGGCCAGAATTCATTTGATAGGATGATATTGAACACTCAGTCGTACAAAGCCTACGGGCGACTAGAGTGGGCCAGAATTTCCTGAGTCTTAAATGATTTGAAGGCCAAAAGAAAGGTAGAAAAGTAATGGACACCTGGTAAGGTGGACTAGAGTTTCTAGGTCTTAAATGATCCGAAGGCCTAAGGAAAGGCAAAAAAGAAATTGGACACTCAGTCTGACAAAGCAACTGGAGTGGGCCAGAGTATCCAGATCACATATGATCCGGTTACGCCCTAACCACGGGCAAGAGGTTGTTCATGTGAAGCAACGCCACCTCTAAATTAGAAGGGGCTGGAGAGGTTGTCCTCAATAGGACTTAAGGGAATGAGATCACTCTAAAAAAAGGTGATAAATGTCCCAAACTTGGTTTAAGGGACGTTGTTGGTCAAGCTGGTTTGAGACTAGTCCAACAGGTCTGTAATAACTAAGAATGGTACAGTAAGTCTGTAGCCAAATGAATGATGTATTTGTAATCCGTGCATCTATGTCATCATAGACTAAGACACGTTAAATAGAAAGTCATTCAAAAGCTAACGAAGTTGAGATTGCTGCCTTCTGTCGATAGAAACCCTCAAAATCAATGTGAGGTAGGCGAAGAGGCAAAATCACCTTTCCATTCTGTCAAAGGAATAGCGAAAGAAGCACCGCTCCTCGGAACTTAGTCACACCTACATAGGTGTTTTGAAGTTTATACAAAATAGAGTGGGGAGACACGTACTTTGTGACCTTCATGGTACAACGTATTGCATCATTTGTCTGTTGAAAAGAAAAGATGAAGTTGTTGAAGCGAATAAGCGCTACAAAGCAGAAGTTGAAAATCAACTAAGCCTATGGATTGAGGAATTTGTAGTGAAAGAGGGGGAGAATGTGAAGCATCGTTCATCAAACGACTGCTCATTACTCACCTTAGTCTAATGGTGTTAGCCAAGCGCAAAGCCGTATGCCCAAAATGTGTGGGTTAAGGCGATCCTTACCGCTTATGCGTGTCTCAACAGAACTACGCATAAGGATGAGGATAACTCTCCGTGTGAAACATGAAAATGATCTCACATACAAATATTGTGATGTGGGGTGGCTTGGTAGAAGTTGGAATACCAAAACAGGTCAAGTTCGACCTAAGACTGTATATTGCATATTCACTGAATCTGCAAATAACAGTAGTGTTTATCGCCTCTTGGTGTCAAAGAATGTTGAATTCTTTGAAGAAAACTTTCCTTGAAAAGGGAAAAAGAAGTAATTTCTCTAGGTTAACAAGAACCTGCGAGTGCCTGACTGTCCAGAACCAGACGTTCCAGAGCTACAGTACTCGAAAGTTGTTGATTATCCAGAACTTAATATTCTAGATCTACAGAACTCAGGGATTCTAGATGTTGAACCAAGATGGAGCAAAGAGGGGACAAAGACTTGGTCCAAGCCTTCTAGCTTGTATGGTTGAGAATGAACCATAGACAATTAACAAATAATTGTCATCTCCAGAAGCGTTGCATTGGAAAGAAGCTACAAAGAGAGAAATAGATTCCATGATATAGAATCATACTTGTGTAATGGTTGATCTTCCTCCGGAAAAAGAACCTTTGGGTTGTGTAAAAGCGGATACTCAAAAGTGAGTACAAAGTAGATGGATATACTATCGAGTATAAGGCCTCGGCTACTTGTACATGTGCTTCCCTGTGAATAACATAACATTCAGGGCCATTGCAGTCTTGAGTGGCATGGATGTTAAAACAACCTTCCTAACTGGAGAGTTGGAAGGGGAGGATCAGAGTTGGTTTACTGGACTGTTAGACTTCTTCCTGAACTTTCATTTTGATCCCTGAAATGTTTACATTTTGGCCCTGGAAGTTTAAGATAAAACAAAAACAATGAATCTGACCACAAAAACATTGACTCTGAAGTTAGAAAGCCAACAGTTGGAAAACCAATAGTCTGAGAGTGGAAGTTATATTGAAACAAAAGATATGGGTATCACATATGACATCTTAGAAATTGGACTTCTAAGACATCTAACGGACTTGTCTAACTCCAAACTCAGTTGTGAGATAGTTGATAGTCTTGTTAAAGCCACCAATGGATATGAATCATATAACTGATTGGACTCATGGTTCACCCATTTATAAGGAGCGATATGTGTAGATCACACGTAGTTCAATGTTTTATACACACTACAACTGACCTAGTATCGACCTACAAAGCAGATCAGTTGAACTAAGGTTCACTCGTGATTCTGAAAATAATCAATAGAAGGCGTTAAGTCGGATATGACGATATATGAAATATTCACTTATCTACGAATTATGGTATTCTGGATGTCCAGCGGTTCTGGGAGAACACAGTGATGCAAACTGGACATCAGATGTGAAGAACACCAAAGCCACAAGTAAATATGTATGGTGGGTCTTGAAAAATCCTCTAAGCAAACTTGCATCGCCCGATTCATGATGGAATCAGAGTTTATCGCTTTATACAAATCATGAAAGAAGTTGAGTAACTTCACGACTCCTTAGAGGACGTCCCTTATTGGGAGAAACCCATGCCTTCAGCAGTTATACACTATGGCTAGCCGGTCGGCTTCAGGAAGGACACGGATGACGGCGTCTGGACATATCTGTCAGGATCTTCGGAGACATAAGACCGTATGACAGTTGATCATCATGGGTGTCACTTCCTTGATTACTGATGAAAGGATATAGCAGACCCTTTAACTAAGGGACTATCCGAAGGTCAAACGTTCTGCCTGTCTAGGGGAATGGGCTTAAAACCCAAACAATACGAACCTTTGTGGTGGTAACCCAACCATACTGACTGGAGATCCTAAGAATTTGGTTCAATGGAAAAACTAAGCTGCAAAAGGTTCAGTTGAGCGCTTCGGAGGAAGCAAGAGCACTCCGGATGATGATTTCTGTGAGGAATCATAAATCCAAAGTTGTTCCCGCAATAGACATTAAAGTGCTGCCTGCATGGTGGGTAAAGGTTAAACTTTCAAACCTTTAACGATCCTCAAACGGTTGATGTTAAGGTTGGGGAAACTTTTAATGATTCCTAACACTTGTGAAGTAGGGTATCGCAGGATACCTTGTAGGAGATCACCTATTTAAGTGCGAGGACAGACCGCCTCAAATGAACGCACTTAAGAATCCAAGTGTGTCCGTGGCCACAACAGACATAACAATAAGAATGAAAATGAATAAGGGGAGTTATTGTGTTGGTATCATTATCTTGGCTTATGCTAAACACTAACGGTTTAAGACATCACATTCACCGCACAGTAAGTAAGTCCGGTGGTATTCAACTAGGGAAGGTTCAAAGCAGAAGCTACCTCTCCTGATGCAATATCTTTTCGCTGAAAGATTGCTGAAAGTAGGCACCATGTGTATGCGCCAAAATCTCTTTCAAGAGGGGATTGTTGGAAATTTGCCTTTGGTGGAGAGGTGCGTCCACCCATATTTAATGACTTAAACACTAGGGTTCCGCATATTGGAGGCTATGTCTCTTCACACGTGCATAATCTACTAAGTGAGTAGATGACCGTAGGGCCAAGGATCGTCAAATTTCGTTGAGAAATGAAAGAGATATTGGTCCACGAAGTAAGGTGTTTGAGGCATGGAAATGTGGTGCGAGACAAATCTACCACATCTGTGGGAAAAGGAAGAAATGTTCTCTTTATAAGTCTCAAAATTGTCTAACGTGTTTGGAACCTCAAGGGGTAACCCATGTGTTTGAAGGAGGGAGGACTAGATGTGCTTGGATTAAAGGCTAAGTCCACACGCGCGCTGCAGCCACCCGCCCCGTTAGGTCCGGGCTCGGGTCACGGGTCGTGGGCCTTGGGCTTCTTCTGATATTATCTCTTTGGAACCCAAATTGTTTAATATTTACAGTTTGGTTCCTGGAGTTTCTGAAAAGCTGATATTGGAAACGACGGAAGGCAGAAAGTTTCTGCCTGCCGTTTGGGTTGATTTTTGGAGCGTTAAAACTCCACCCTAACAACTCCTTTATGTTGCACATTAAATCAACCATTACTTGGCTGATTCACTCCTTCACTAATGGCCATAAATAGCCATTACTTGGCAGTTGAGAAGTACCTCCCCTTATGCTATATATTGGAGCCTTTTGGCTCAATTGTTGAGACTACAAGAGAATACTACACAGAGACAAACAGAAAGAGAACAACTGAAATTATGTCCAAATCGTGAGCACAAACAGTGATTAAGAACAGAAAAACTCTTCCTTCCTTTTCCATTCTTCAGCAAGTCGTTTCGTGTTTGTTTTCTTCGTCAGAATCAACTTATTTTCTTTGTAGTGTTGATTAGTTGTTGTTAGGAGACTATTGCCCGTTAACATAATAGCATATATACGGGGCAATCTTGTATTAAAGATAGAGAGCCATCTCTCGACTCAGCCACAGTTGTAACAATCCAGATTTAGTGTTTCTTGATTTCAGGTTATCAAGATTCAAGACTCAACAAGCTTGCGGCAGTTCTGAATTGTCTACTTGTTTATCCTTTCGAACACTTGTAATAATTATTTACTTCCCGTATTGCTTTACATATCCAACAGACGGAGCCCAAATCTTCAATAACTGGAGTGTATTAATCAAGTGATCACACAGAAGGATAATGAATTTTTCACTTCAATACCTATTGAAGAGGAACTAAAAAAAGTTGTGTTTGGTCTAAATCCTAACAATGCTCCTGATCTTGATGGAATTAATGGGCATTTTTATCAGACTTGCTGGGATATTATTAGACAAGATATACTGGAATTGATCTAAATATTTTTCAAAGGTTCTCAACTTACCAAGTATTTTCCTAGTACTTGTATTGTCCTTATTCCAAAAGTAGAGAACCCTCACCCTTTCTCGTAAATGAGACCTATAAGCTTATCAAACTTCTCAAAAAAAGTGATTAAAAAATTATGAGCAATAGACTAGCTTGTATTGTCTTAAGACTCATCTCAGACAACCAATCAGGATTTGTTCACTAAAGACTCATTACAGAAAATATTCTCCTAACTCATGAGATTATTCATGGCATTAGAAGTAAGACGGTTGGTGAATTGTTGTTATAAAATTAGATATGTCAAAGGCATATGACTGGGTTAACAAACAGTCCATAAAGGCTGTTTTGAGAAGATATGTTTTCTGAGATTTGGGTGCATCTTGTGATAGAATATACACCGTATATTTCTTTGATATTATTAGTGATATTGTACATCTGTAATTATGGTAGTAATATTTTGTATTAGAAAAATGAATATTTAATTTCTGTAATTATAGGTTAGGTTTACTATTGTATATCATGTATATAAACCCTTTACATGAATGAAATCAACAAGGGATTATTCTCTTTCATGGTATCAGCAGTCTAGGGCAAATATTTTTCCTTCTCCACTCAACTTCCGCTATCCTACTCTTCGGCCGAAACCCTTCACTTTTTTTCGAAACCATAATTCTCCTATTGTTCCTCAATCATGTCTAACACAAAGAATATCTTTCATCCTGCCCTTGCAGTCTCCAACATCAAGAACAATATCCCTATTGTTCTTGAGATGGAGAACGTCCAATACGCTACGTGGGCAGAACTATTTAAAATCCACGCAATGTCTAATAGAGTCCTCCATCACACCATCAAACCGGAAAAAGGCAAGGAGAAGGTGCCTTCCACCGATGATGAAACAGAGTTGTAGGCAATTCTTGATGCTACAGTCATCCAATGGATTTATTCCACCATATCTACGGACCTCTTACAGACAATTATCGAACCCGATGCCACGGCAATGGAAGCTTGGAATAGGTTGCGTGATATATTCCAAGATAACAAAAATTCTCGTGCCGTAACCCTTCAGCAGGAATTCTCTTAGATAAATATGGAGGATTTTCCGAATGTCTTAGCCTATTGTCAAAGGCTCAAGGAATTGCGAATCAACTCAAGAACGTCGGCGCGCCTGTCACAAATGATAATCTCGTTCTTCAGATAGTTGCAGGCCTCTCCGAGGCATATAATGGGGTTGGAACTCTTCTTCGTCAAAGCAATCCTCTCCCACCGTTCTACCAAGCACGTTCCATGCTCACCCTAGAAGAAGTAGAGTTAGCTAAAAAGGTGGCAACCGAATCCAATTACGCCATGATGATAGCCACGTCACGCTACACAAATGACACTCACTCTTTCTCGGAAAATTCTAGCCAAAACCGCAACAATGGTGGCGGCAAAAAGGGCCAAAATTGGAAAAAGAGTGGCAAAAACCGCGGCAGCAATGGTGGCAGTCGCAGTGGCAGCCTTGGGACAGTGGGCAGTGGCCGTGGGGCTAGGCTAGTATACAGTGGCCCACTCCTCCTTATCCATTTCCAGCAAGATATTGGGCCAGAACTAATGGTATTTAGCAGCAGCTGGCTCGGCAGAACCAGGCCTGGCACGATCCTGGCCCGCTTGGGCTTCGGCCACAGCAGGCCTTTATTGCTGTGCGCCCAACAGCAGCCCCGACCCACACAGATATCGAGGTAGCGATGCATACACTTAGACTAAATCTTTCGGATGCAAATTGGTACATGGACACCAGTGCTACTTCGCACATGACGTCCGCACCAGGTAATCTCTCGTCTTATTTTAATTTGAGAAAAAAACCATGGCATAATTGTTGGTAATGGTAATTCAATTCTAATTCGTGTTTATGATCACACAAAATTGTCTTCCCCAAACCCACCTTTAGCCCTGAAGAATGTCCTTCATGCTCCTCACTTAGTTAAAAATTTGGTGTTTGTTCGGAAATTTACAATTGATAACTCGGTTTTTGTTGACTTTGATCCTTTTGGATTTTCTGTGAAGGATGTCTGAACAGAGATACATCTAATGAGATGTGATAGTCGAGGCGAGATCTACCCCATCACCAACACCACCAACACTAATCAAGCCACACCGTCCAAGTTTGCTGCTTTAGCACCTTCCTTATGACATGCGCGGTTGGGTCATCAGGGAGCGTCTGTCCTTATTGTTCGCTTGGGAAACATGTTAAATTTCCATTTGTGGCTTCCAATTCTAGTACTTTATTGCCATTTGATATTATTCATAGTGGTCTTTGAACATCTCCCGTTTTGAGCTCTACCGATCACCGTTATTATGTGTTATTTTTTATGATTATTCTAATTTTTTGTGGACGTTTCCGTTATCTAAAAATTCTCAAGTTTTTTCTGCATTCCTATCAGTTAGAGCATTCATCCATACATACACAATTTGAATGAAAAATTATCTAAAAATTCTCAGGTTTTTTCTGCATTCCTATCAGTTAGAGCATTCATCCATACATAATTTGAATGGAAAATTAAGAATATTCAATGTGATAATGGAAGGGAATTGATAATGGGCCATTTAGAGAATTTTGAAATGTTAATGGTATATCTTTTCTGTTTTCATGTCCACATACGTCATCACAAAATGAAAAAGCCGAAAGAAAAATTCGAACCATTAATAATATTGTTCGTACATTACTAAACTATGCATCCTTACCACCTTCCTTTTGTTATCATGCATTAAAAATGGCAACATATCTCCTTAACATACTCTCTAACAAAGGATTAGCATGTCAATCCCCACACAAAAATCTTTATCAAAAAGACCCTTCGTATTCTCATCTTAAGGTGTTTATGTTCTCTTCTATTCCCCTCCACCACCATTAACAAACTTCAAGCCCGCTCTACCGCTTGTGTGTTCCTGGGGTACCCATCTCATCATCATGGTAACATATGTTTTGATTTATCCTATAATAAAATCATCATTAGTTGCCATGTCATCTTTGATGAAACCCAAATTTTGTTTTCTAAGTTGCATAATTTCGCATCCAAGTCTTATGAATTTTTTGATGATGGGCTATCACCGTATGTGTTCCACCATTTAGTCCAACCCACTCCTTGGAATTCGGACCAGCAGACATGACCTAGCCAAATTCCTGCTGGCCCAATTGGTCTTAGTCCAGTCCCTCAGCCAGTAGGCCCACTGCCTGCTGGCCCAAACAACCCCTCCCCTCTCGGTCCAATCCCTCGGCCAGCAGGCCCACTGCCTACTGGCCCAACAAATTCCAACCTCAAGTCGGCGCAGTACCTCCCAACCTAAGCTAGTTTTGACATCACTACACTGACCCAGGTCTGGCCCACTTCTATTCTGAGTCAAAGGCCCGTTACTCATATCTAACGAGGTATTTTTAGACCAAAATGACAATTAATTTCAACTTTAATATCACTAAATCACCCCTACCACATAACCCCGTGTCTGCCCTTTGCGACCCGAATTGGAAAATGTCCATGGATGATGAATATAATTCTCTTATTGAAAATAAGATGTGGGTGTTGGTGCCCCATCCTCCTGAGGTTAATGTGATTCGGTCTATGTGGATATTTACTCATAAGGAAAAATCTGATGGATGTTTTGAGAGGCATAAGGCCCGTCTTGTAGGTGATGGCAAAACTCAACAGGTTGGCATGGATTGTGGATAGACATTTAGTTCGGTGGTCGAACCGACAACTATTCGCATTGTTTTCTGTCAGGCTCTCTCAAAAGCATGACCCATTCATCAACTGGACGTGAAAAATACATTTTTACATGGTGAACTCAAAGAAACTGTATACATGCATCAGCTCTTGGGTTTCAGGGACCCCGATCATCCTAACCATGTATGCTTGCTGAAGAAGTCCTTATATGGGCTCAAATAGGCTCTTCGGGCCTAGTATAAAAGATTTGCAGATTATGTGTCTACTCTTGTGTTTTCACACAGCAGGTCTGATCATTCTCTGTTTATCTATCGTCACGGTACTTCTCTGGCATACATTATGTTATATGTGGATGGTATTATATTGACTATCTCCTCTAATAAACTGCGCAAGTCTATTATTTATGTTCTCAGCTCTGAATTTGCTATGAAAGACTTAGGGCTTTTGAGTTATTTTTTTGGTATAGTTGTAACTCGTCAAGCAGGTGGTCTATTTCTATTCCAGAGGAAGTATGCAGATGAAATTATTGAACAGACTGGCATGTCATCCTGTAAGTCATCTCCTACTCGGGTTGACCGAAGTTGAGTGCTACTTCTAGCACACCCTAGAGGATCCCTCCCACTATCGTAGTCTTGTGGGGGCTCTTCAGTATCTTACATTTACGAGGCCCGACATTACTTCTGCTGTGCAGCAGGCATGTTTATTTATGCATGATCCAAGGGAATAACACATGCACGCTCTCAAACTCATTGTGAGTTACATTCAGGGCACTCTTGATTATGGGTTACACTTATATCCATTATTGTTATCTACTCTCATGTCTTATACAGATGCTGATTGGGCTAGATGTCCAGATACCTGACGTTTGACATCTAGTTATTGTATGTTTCTTGGTGATAACTTGGTCTCTCGGTCAGCTAAATGTCAGGCTACTTTGTCACGTTCCAGCGCGGAGGCTGAATATCGATGGGTAGCCAATGTGGTGTCTGAGTCCTGTTGGTTGCGTAACCTCCTATTAGAGCTTCATTTTCCTATTCGAAAAGCTATATTGTTCTACTGCGATAATGTTAGTGCGATATATCTCTCTGGGAATCCTGTCCAACATCAGCGCACTAAACATATCGAGATGGATATTCACTTTGTTCGCGAAAAGGTAGCTCGTGGACAAGTACGTGTCTTGCATGTCCCTTCGCAGTACCAAATTGATGACATCTTTACTAATGACCTTTCCTTAGTTCTATTTGAAGATTTTAGGGACATTCTCAGCGTACGACAACCGCCCGCTATGACTGCGGGGTGTGATAGAATATACACCGTATATTCCTTTGATATTATTAGTGATATTGTACATCTGTAATTATGGTAGTAATATTTTGTATTAGGAAAATGTATATTTGATTTCCGTAATTATATGCTAAGTTTAATATTGTATATCATGTATATAAATCTTTTACATGAATGAAATCAGCAAGGGATTATTCGTTTTCATCTTGTTTAGAGATGCATTTCAAACATAGGGTATTCAATACTTATCAATGTCTTCAGAAAACGAATATTTTCATTTTACAAGAGGATTGAGGCAAGATGATCCCTTATTTCCAGCTCAAATTTAGAAAACTGAATGACATTAGTGAGATACTGGCCATGAATAGGAAGTGTAGGTTTCGAACAATGGACTCTTTTGAGCTGAATTTCAAAATTGATGACATCTTTACTAATGGTCTTCCCTTAGTTCTGTTTGAAGATTTTAGGGACATTCTCAGCGTATGACAACCGTCCGGTATGACTGCGGGGTGTGATAGAATATACACCGTATATTCCTTTGATATTATTAGTGATATTGTACATCTGTAATTATGGTAGTAATCTTTTGTATTAGAAAAATGTATATTTGATTTCCGTAATTATATGCTAGGTTTACTATTGTATATCATGTATATAAATCCTTTACATGAATGAAATCAGCAAGGGATTATTCGCTTTCATCTTGTTTAGAGGTCCATTTCAAACATAGGGTATTCTATACTTATCAATGTCTTCAGAAAAAGAATATTTTCATTTTACAAGAGGCTTAAGGCAAGATGATCCCTTATTTCCAGCTCGAATTTAGAAAACTGAATGACATTATTGAGACACTGGCCATGAATAGGAAGTGTAGGTTTCGAACAGTGAACTCTCTTTGAGCTGAATTTCTAAAGGTCAACTATTGCAGACTAGCATATCCAGTAGACAGAAAATGGAGATCAAAACTATATCATGGGTGGAATGGTACATATCCTTGAAATTAAAGACAAAGTTGAGGAGAATATGTTGTGGAAAGTTAATGCAGGTTCCTCAAGTTTGTGATGGGACAACTGATCCAGTTTGGGGGCCGTTACTCTTGTTATTTCTTACAATGAGATTAACATATATAACTGGTGAATGAGCTGATTATGATGGAGCATGGAATATTGATCATTTTGAATTGTTAAAGTATCTTTCTCAAATCATTTTCAGTCTTTCTATCGGTGATCTAAAAATCTGATATTTTTGTTAGGATGCCAACAACAAATGGAAAATTCTTTACCGCCTCAACTTAGAGGATCAATAGACAGTGTCAAGATCAAGATCATTTCTGTCACACTCCAACCTTGGGGTGTGTGGCCGGCACCCGGCACCCTAAGGCCCGAGCGAACCAACTATAGCATCTAGAACTCCTAACATGAAACATGGGCTGATAAGGCCACATAGCGACAGTAATAAAGTAAGAAACAACAATATCCTGCATGCGGAAAGAGCCCAACATAATATATATACCTAAACCAAGGTCATCACGAGTCTATCAATAACTGACAAGGGCCGACAAGGCCACCAAACATACATATACAACAATCACTAGTATGCAATCCTCTACGAGTACTAACATGCGTCATCAAGTCGGGATAGAGCCCCGACATACCCAATATAACCATATACATGTGCAATAATTTTTACCAACTCTGTATAGCAACTCCAGAGAAGTGAAGTGCGACACCCAACCACTGGAGGCAGATATCCTAGTGTCAAGGTAAGTTGGTCTGTCTATCTGTACCTGCAGGCATGATACACAGCGCCCCAAAAGAGGACGTCAGTACAAAAGATGTACTGAATATGTAAAACATGTAAGGCATATAAATAAGGAATGTAATACGAAAGAAGAGTACCAAAGTCAACCTAAAAATCAGAAAGGCCGCTGAGGGCATACAACTGATATAATCATGAATATATGCATGCAAGTAAAATCGGCCCACTCTATGGGGCCATATAGTATAGTATCTATATCAAATCCCTCTGTGGGGTGAGCTCATAATAAACTGTCGACCATATAGAATACAGTAATAACTACCCAACTGATTAGTAGTGTGCACATATAGGTTCCTGCCCGATCGACTATAGCGCAGCGCAGTGTAGTAAAATAGATACGTATATATATACATGCAATGCAGGACTGACCTCGAAGGATACCATGAGTAGAGTTAAAGTGACCTATGGTCGTTATCCTTCGACTATTGTTATTGGCACTACGTTCATCAACATATATTCCATTATGATATTAACAAGATTTATATGAATCGATAAATTTCCTCATTAGAATGAAGAATATAGATACTTTTAGACTTTAAGAGTAGAGTACTTTGAGATGGACATTAGCTTACGTTCGTTCATATTTGGATCACGCCAAAAGAAGGAAAAGTTAACCTTACATACCTTATTGAAGAAGCTATCTACGATCCATGATCTCACACGTTTTACAGGCGATAATCTACATTACATAAAGATCTTGTATCAATTTGGATTTCAAATCTTATGAGAAAGCTCATTTAGACATTTGATCGAGCAACTTGCGTTCATAAGTTCATAAGATCATTTCTAACTCAATTTCCATTCATAAAATCACGACAATCTCCATACTACTTCAAAAAATCACTACAACCCCATCCACAACTCCACAGCTCCACATAACACCTTCAAACCATATAAAATAGCCCACAACAAGAAGATATACTTCAAGACTTTACAAGTATTTTTTTTTAAGAAACCTTCAATAACTTCTTATTAAACACTTATAGAACCTTAGATAGACAATTTAGAAGATGAGACTCACCTTAGGGTGCAGGAAAAAATCCAAAACAAAGCTTGCTTCACCACCAAGCTTTCTCCAAAACCATTAGAATGCGGAGGAAGATGATCTAGCGATGATCACGGGATTCCTTACGTTTATTTTACGTAGTTTACCTTTGGTTTCCCTTAAACTTTAGTATTGGACCGTGGAGACTTGTTAGAGAATGTTTCTAGGATTTTTAGGGCTAGAGATAAGGGAGAAATTAGTTAAATTCATGAAGAGGGTCTATTTATAGTGGCTGAAAAATTGGCCACCGACATGTCACATGGCATGTTTTGATATTTGCAGACTGTCCTGCATCTCGCAGGACTGCTGCAGGATGTGTACTGAGGCAATAAAATCTCTGTCAAGTCCTTTGGGTCGCATGATGTGCCTCACGATTCGTAAAATGCTCCGAAAGGCGATGAATTGAAGAACTTTCGTTGAAACCTATTTCCATTGATCCGATAAGTCTTAAACCTTCCCAAAACTTATGTAATACATCCATAAACCTTCATAACTCTCATGGAGGGATCTTACC
Source organism: Anisodus acutangulus (assembly GCA_029783415.1). Taxonomy (NCBI): domain Eukaryota; kingdom Viridiplantae; phylum Streptophyta; class Magnoliopsida; order Solanales; family Solanaceae; genus Anisodus; species Anisodus acutangulus. The sequence continues at coordinate 19,040,329 of CM056495.1, forward strand.
ATCTTTGAGCCTATGTTATCCACGCTATGATAGCGACGACACACAAAAACACGAGTTATAACATCCTTCCCCCATTAATAACATTCGTCGTCGAATGTTGAGCAATATTCTAACTCTCAAGATTTTTGAAAATTTTGGCAGCGTTTCCTTTATAAACAGGACTATCCCATACCTATCAAACAACCCAAAACATATATCTAATGCGACATAGGGCCACAACCAATAAAAACAAAGTAATACTGGCCTTACACGACTATCTATTTACTCGGAATCAATAGAGTTAATTATAACTCACCTCAGTCGTCGGAATCCTGGGCTGCACCTACCACATTTGTCTCTATAACGTTATCTTTATAAGTACGCAGGATAAGTTGATATGTAAAGAATAAGGGAATCGTATAGCACGAATGATAGCGTAAACTCAAAATCTAAATCACACACGAATATTCGAACTTCATATCTTTCTTTATTTCTTATGTCATTCCTTCCATATTAGTACTTCCCCAAAAACATTATAATAAGGGTTATTCCATTTTGGCCTGAAGTTGTGGACTTAAAGATTCATGGTAGTAAATGAGACTTCTTTGAGCAGCGAATCTTTTGAAATCTAAGCATTCTCTACAAGGTTAACACATAAGAGATTCTCTTGTATTTCTTAAGTGGCTGACTTATTTTAATATTAAGCGGGCTATTCCAAATCCCAGAGGCAGTTCAAGTCTTATAGGTCACCTTGCCAATTATCTGAATAATCTCATCTAGTTCAATATATCGAAGGCTAAGCTTGCCTCTTCCATTAATTCTCAACATGCCTCTTCTGGCTAATAATTCCAAGAATCCATCGAGTTATATTTCCTTTGATCCAATTGGCTTTCAACCTTTCATAACTCCTTCTTACTAACCTTACATGACATACGAGGCTCCCATAAAATATCTCAAGTCCTCGGAACGCAAATCAGCTACTACACTCTTCACTTGCGTACTAACTATGGGGCCAACACCCATTGTTGAGGGATTCTATCTGTTTCATGGCTTAATACCTTAAATCAAGTCTTTTTGGCTTTTGGATCACTTACCTCTAATCATATGATAGGGGATTAGTGTCTTTGCTCATTCAAAGTTTTATATGATATTATTTCAATGCTTAACACGATCGCTATTGCGACATGCCATTTACCAAGGGATAGATGGTTATTCAGATCTCTTTTAGTGTACCTTCTGTAACACCTTGAACCATGGCCTAGGCAAAACACGGCACTCGGTGCCTAAGTGCATGTGACCGAGCGAACCACATGGCTTGTTGAATCAACATTGGCATCAAAACATGTACTAGTAATGATTTTAAAACATAAACTAAAATATAGTCAGAAAATATATTGCGGAAGTACTTTAAAAGACATGATAAGTTTGAATATCTGCATGACTGACATGACATGCTAAACTAGTCTATGAAACCTTTAGATATGAGTCTGACTGCAAAACTGTTTATCAGGACAGGGCCCTGACCTACCTCTATTATAAAATATAATCATAAAAATAGACAGACTAACACCCCGGATGAAATGGGGCTCACCAAATAGCTGATACAGGTGAAGTCCTAGCATATAGTTATGTTGTCATAAAACTCAGCACCTGCACCATGAAGTGCATGCCCCATGAATAGGGACATTAGTACAATTGAATTGAACTATATGTAAAGAAACTGAAAGAATAAGAAGACACATGAAATAATAGGAACATGAAGGTGAAACTGTAACATGAGAATGAGCATGATCTGGCATGAGTATAAAACATGTGTAAAATCTATAAAGATATGTATTTGTGTATCTGTGTATCTATATATCTATATATATTCAATCTATATATTTGTGGAGAGAGAAGTAGCATGACTGAAACATGAAACACCACATGGGTATGTGGAGTTTGGTACCTGGCCCGACCAGCAGAGCAATCCCATACCTTGCCAAGGTATGAGACGTGAACATGACATAAAATGATCCAATCTGCAATCTGAAGGTATAGTCCTCTGGCGGAGTGATCGTTATCGACGGTGACATACGTAGTTTCAGGCTATCTGAACTTACTCAGTAACTATGCAACTCCCAAAAACATGTACTTGAAAATAGTGACTATAAGCCCATGGTTTCATGAAACAACTTGTAAAGCATGGTTTGAAATGATAATTTAGCATTTGAAATAGATATATCATACAAATTGTATGAATCATGAAAAACATGTAAAATTTCATGGTCTGAGTAACATTGATCATAACTTGTAATTTAGGAACTTATGGAATTCAAAGCATGCGTTCATGGATTACAGACAGGTTCTTGACAATTATAATGATATATCATGAATACAATTGATGAATAGTAATATATACATGATATATAACATTAATTGTAGTTATGTTTATCATGATAATAGAATAAAACCCTAAGTTATGGAATTTCATGGAATAACATGGCGTGTGGAAGAACATGAATATTCCGACACGTGGATAGAATCTCTACATACCTTATTCACTCCAAGAATTATTTTAAAAATCTGAACTTGGAAGAAGGAACTCAAAGCTTGAACCTTGAAACCTTAGAATGGGCTTACCTTGAAAAGGCTAGGTTAAGAACAATGAATTCTACTTAGAATTCATATATGTACGTTAGAATTCGCTTGAAATACTTGGAATAGGCTTACGTTGATGTAGAAAGATGATGGGAGAAGAGAACCTTCATCCTAGGGCTTGGGAAGTGTGAAAACTAATTTTTCAGAACTAAACCTCGTATTTATACTGTTCCCAGTCGGAAGGGTTTGACGGCCAAATTCGACGGTCTGTCAATTTTATACGGTCTGCCAAGGGACCGTCAAATTATGTACGGTCCGTACAATCGGACCATCTTGAAATTCCCAATTTTCAAGCTTCTGTAAAAGTTGAGGGGATTTAACGATTGAGATCGATGGGCCGTATAAATTTATATGGTCCGTAGAATTTACATAATAACGTCAATTTCAAAAATGAAATTGACAGTTCCTTTTGATGGACCGTAACAAATTCTACGATTCGTTTAGTCCGATGTAAAATTATGTCTGCAGAACTGAAACTGGTTTTTAACTTTAAACTTCCCAGTTTGGTTTCTTGAACCTCTGAATCATGAACAAGGCTTAGTTTGAGATATGAGGTGTTACAATATCTCCCCTTTGGGATCATTCATCCTCGAATGATGGGTCATGGTTAAGATTAGGACTGGGCATGGCATGCGTACATGAACATGAAGAAACATGACATGAAACATGGAAACTGAATGACATGATTAGATGAAAATACGAGCATGGGGATATGGAATATTAGTACTGAATACATGAATGTGAAACATGAGAAATTTATCCTCGATTGATGAATAGTGATTACAAATACTACTAACTCTGGAATTTTACAAAAAAAATGGCAGAATTTCCTTTATAAATAGGACTATCACAATATCTCTCAAACACCTGCCAGCTAACCAGATTATCAACACAAGCCTTACAGAGCATCTTAATACGTATGACATGACATAATGTGGTAACTAAAATATGGATTTGACTATCATGAATACTGAGCTGGAATGAACACATGGATATTGAGCTAAATGAATACATAAATAATATACATGGGATTTGGTAAATAAGTCATAGGCATGAGTGACATGAGTACTGGAACATGAGCATGAACATGACATGGCTACATGGACGTGAGGAGCATGATATGAGATATGAATACATAAAGACTGGATGACATGGATACATGAGTGTTAAGCTGACATGAGATCTGAAATATGGATATCATAGCATGGAATTTTAATGTTGAAAACATGAATACATCAAGATATATGAATGTTGTACGGAGGGGAGATTTGGATATTGAATTGACATGAGGTCTGAATACTTGAGGTAGTTAGCTTGCGAACTTGACGGTCTTTCGTAGGATACTTTATGATTTAATATATTTGGGACTAACTTCTCTTTCTTTTCAAATCTCATAGCGCCTTTCATAGGCAAAACTTTCTAGAAAACCCCAATCATTAATATGAAACTCCTAATCTTTTTGTCGTACATTCGCATAGGGCTCTTGCGACTCTTAGCAATTTCAAATGCTCCTAATTAATTGAACTTTTTCAATAGCCTATTGGTCCAATCTGGTCCTAGCAATTCTGTTTTGCCAACTTCATACCAACCAATAAGCGATCTATACCTTCGCCCATACAAATCTTCGAACGGTACCATCTTGATACTAGCGTGATAACTGTTGTTATAAGAAAATTTAATGAGAGGCAAATGATCATACCAACTACCTTTAAAATATAGAACACATGCTCTCAATTATCTTTGAGTGCCTGGATAATGTGATCTTCCTGAAATCTGTTTGTGGATAAAAAATGGTACTGAGATGGTATCCAATCCCTTATAAAAAGACTTCAAAGAAATTTCACTTAGAGTTGGGCACCTCATACTGATCCAATAGACATTGGAGCCCCATGGAATCTGAAACTTTCATGAATATATAACTTGGCATAATCTTCTGCTGAATTGGTTTTCGCTTGGTACCAATTTGGTAACTTATCCACGAAGTTGGCTACATTATTCTTCATGTCATTCCACCAATAAACCCCCTCGAGGTCATGACACATTTTCATGGAGCTTGGATAGATAGAATATCTAAAATTGTGCGCCTCTACCATACTTCTCTCTTTTTGTCTATCTACACATGAGACATAAAATTTTCCCTGGTACCTTAGAGTACCATCATCTCCCCCTGGTTCAAAAGCCATATATTTATGTCTGCAAATCCCTTCCTTTATGTGCAATAGATAAAGGTCATGAAACTATTTCCTCTTCTGCTCAACTATCAATGAGGATTTGGCTCTGTTCTACAAAATTATTCTACCATCTGTGGGGTCCTAAAGTTAAACTCCTATGTTTGATAAACAATTAACTTCTTTCATCATGATTCCCTTGTCTGCCTTAACATGAGCTAAACTACCCATACTTGATTTCTTTCTAAGATACTTCCTGGAATACTCATACTATTATTGTATGCTAATTCTTTGACCAACACCCTGAGGAATAGAGTTTCGTGCGATGGCACTACCGTTGTGACACATAACTGTGCATGATCTTATAGCTTTTCTGTGACCACTTAATTGATAATAACTAATCTTGACATAAGTTAATCGACGGTCATTCTACTCACTTCGCGTTTCTTGTACATACGAGGCACAACCTTATGGAGACTATCTCATTACTGAACTGAGGTCCTTCATATCTCATGCTAACCCTTCGGAATTTCAAATATTCAACTGTACTCATTGACAATTTACACATTCCTCTCTTAGACCAAAGGTTAAAATCTTATATTTGGGATCCTCCTCTCTCATTGGGATACAACCAACTTTCCTCAACTTCTGTAATTCTTTGCACTCTATGTCACTAATGGCTCATCTTTTGACTTACTTCTGAGCGATCTTACTTACTAGAAAAAATGAATTACGTACATGAACATGGAACTAAATTACTTACAAGGACTGAATTACTGGCATAATCTTTCTAATCAACTTAACTTTGCTCACATTACTAGTATTATAGAGACCCTTTTTTGATAACTCTAAAAGGCCATTATTCTGTAATTTCCTCTCTTACTGTCTAGCTAATTTCTTCTCCCACCGTCACTATACTTCACACTTATCTTAAACTATTTAGGTTCTAACACGCATTCAGTTTATTCAAACTGCTACTCAGTCATCAGTGTTAACCTAACTAAGAAAATCAAATCGTACCTCTACTAGCTCTGTTGAAATTGCTAATTCACTGTATCTACTCAAACTTAATTAATATTCCCTATTAAACACCTGCTAGTATCATGTTATCTGATTCTATCTTGAATGCTAAGGTAAAACGTAGATTATTTCTAGATTCCCTCATCATCCAACCCTATTTTTTGGTCGTATACTATCTTTTTTGAGCTATAGACATAGATCAAACTTAAAGCAATTACGTTTCTCTGAATGAAAGGTTGAAAAATCTAACCCCAACTTTCTATACACCTTAAGGTCATGTCAAATTATACACACATGGGATAAACACTTAAATCACATAACCTTAGAGGGAACTGTCACATCTTATCATCTTATAGTAATAACTATTTTTTGTAGTAACTTACTAACATCATACTCTCTGGTTCTGATCTAAATAAACTTAAATAATTTAAAACTATCCCTAGAAATTCAATATCATCTGCTCATGGTTCTCGTCGTACACAATCTCTTCTTAGTCATGTGCACGAGTCCTATGACAGAATATATATCTTTGAAAATATTAGACATTCTAGAATCACAAGTGATTTGCTCTTAGGCTATTTTCCATTCAAAACTATCATCAGCAGTTAATGCCTGATGTGGATAACTTTATAACATGTTACCCTTAAGGTCTTAAATGTGAAATATCATCCTTATACTTGTATCTCCATGGTCCAAAAATCCAATTAAACTTATTTTGTAAGGTCTAGAACATACGTATACAATCATGCAGACACTTGTCCTTAAAATGGTACTATCACATGATAAATACGTCATGCCCCATTTGGCGAGTCTTAGATCTTAACCCGGAATTGAAAAATGCAGAGGTCTCGTTGTAGTCATCATTTCTTACCCTTTCTTTTAGCACCCATCGGCATCACTATATACATAAGTCATAAGACCCTCAACACACTGAAAATTGAAAACGTGATAACTACATAACTGAACACTGGCATACTGAATAGTCATAATCCTGCTAGCTGAAACACTATATAACTGATAACTAAGGTTAACTGATAAACATAAATCATGATAACTATTTTATTACTTTCTATTAAGGGTTATGCTCTAGTATGTAGTAACCATGCACTTTGTCCCACTTTCAATACCATCTCAGGTCTCATCTGTTATCAACATGTACATCACAATTTACACCCCCATGGGAAATAATTCTCACTTGGAACTTAAATTTCCTTCTCGGCACTTACGAATTCGATATGTTTAGAATTTGATGGAAATGGAATGTTATTTAAGGCTCTATGCTTCATGGCATGAGTTAGAACGATTCCTAAAAGTACTGCAATAATTAAACGATCTAGAGTATGAAAGAAGTGAGACAATCCAAAATGACTTGGTGGTTAACCGTTTATATGTGTAGAGCGCACACACATATAAAAGTGACCCCACTGGACATGGTTTCACAGACTCCCTAATACACTTGGACCTAGGCTCTGATACCAAGTTTTGTAACGCCCCAAACCATGTCCTAGGAGAAACACGACACTCAGTGCCTGATTTCATGTGATCAAGTGAACCACATGGCTTGCTGAATCAACATGGGAATCAAAACATGTACTAGTAATGATTTTAAAACATGTAAAACATAAACAAAATTATAGTTTGAAAATATATTGCAGAAAAACTTTGAAACAAATGATAAGTCTGAATATCTGCATGACTGACATGACATGCTAAACTAGTCTATAAAATCTCAAAAAATAAATCTAACTGCAAACCATTTACCAGGATATAGCCCTAGCCTACCTCTATTATAAAATATAATCATAAAAATAGACAGACTAACACCCCAGATGAAATGAGGCTCACAAAATAACTGATTCAGGTAAAGCCCTAACGTGTAGTTCCATCGTCCTGAAACTCAGCATTTGCACCGTGAAGTGCAGTCCCTATGAAAAGGGATGTTAGTACATTTTAATTGTACTATATGTAAAGAAACTGAAAGAATAATCAGGCACATGAAATAATAGGAATATGAAACTAAAAATGTAACATGAGCATGAGCATGATCTAGCATGAGTATAAAATATATGTAAAATCTGAAAAGTTGTGTATATATATATCTATATATATGTGGGGAGAGTAGTAGCATAACCGACAATATAAAACACCACATGGGTACATGGAGTTTGGTACTTGGCTCGACCAGCAGAGCAATCCCATACCTTATCGGGGTATGAGACATGAACATGGCTTGAAAGGATCTAATCTGTAATCTGAAGGCATCGTCCTTTGGTGTAGCGACCTTTATTCTACGGTGGCATATGCATTTTCAGGCTATCTGAGCCTTCTGGATAACTATGCAACTCCCCAAAATATGTATTTGAAAATGGTGGTTTGTAAGCTCATGGTTTCATGAAAGCAACTTGTAAAGTATGGTTTGAAATAATAATTTAGCACGTGAAATAGATATATTATATAACTGTTATAAATCATGAAAAGCATGTAAACTTTTATGGAATGAGTAACATTGATCATAACTTGTAGTTTAAGAACTCATGAAATTCAAAACATGCGTTCAAGGATTACGGACATGTTCATGACAATCATAATGACATATCATGAATACAATTGATAAATTATAATATAGACAAGATATAAAGTATTACATGTAGTTAGGGTTATCATTATAATAGAATAAAACCCTAAGTTATGGAATTTTATGGTTTTATGGAATAACGTGGCATGGGGAAGAACATGGATATTCTCACATGTGGATAGAAGCTCTACATACCTTGTTCGCTATTGTCTTAAACATCTGAACTTGGAAGAAGGAACTCAAAGCTTAAACCTTGAAACCTTGTAATGAGTTTATCTTGAAAAACCTAGGTTAAGAACAATGGATTCTACTTAGAATTCATGTGTGTACATTAGAATTCACTTGAAACACTTGGAATAGGCTTACCTTAATATAGGAAGATGATGGGGGAAGAGAACCTTTGTGCTAGGGCTTGGGAAGAGTGAAAAATATTTTTTTAGAACTAAGTCTTGTATTTATACTGTTCCCAGTTGGAAGGAATTGTCAGTCAAATTCTATGGCCCGTCAAATTTTATACGGTCTGCCAAGGGACCACCAAATTATGTACGATCCATATAATCAGACCATCTTGAAATTTCCAATTTTCCAAGGTTATGTAAAAGCTGATGGGATTTGATGGTTGAGATCGATGGGCCGTATAAATTTATACGGTCCATAGAATTTACAAAATACCGTCAATTTCAAAAATAAAATCGATGATTCATTTTGACGGACCATAACAAATTTCACGGTCTATATAATCTGGCGTAAAATTATGTCTACAGAACTGAAACTAGTTTTCAACTTTAAACTTCCCAATTTGGTTTCTTGAACCCCCTAAATAATGAACAATGCTTAGTTTGAGATACGAGGTGTTACACCTTCAATCATCCCAAATCATTTGCTCAATCTACCTAATTCATCTAAGACTGTGGATAATTAGGGTGCCCTGAAGTCCTTTCAAACATTCTTTTGAACTTAGCCATAATTTAAGTACCCTTTCCAAAATTCATACAACTCCGATCACTTTTGAGATGAATCTATCTTCTTCTTATACAATTCGCATAATCCTCAATCACTTTGATAGTTCTGATTGACAAAAGTGAACCAACTAATTGTCTTACTTGTAATCACCTAGATGATTCCATTCACGAAGGTGATAGAGATAAATCCTTAGATGAAAACCCATGTTTAATGATCCTTCAGCTTTTTCGCGCTCGAAATGCCCCGAGGTTATCCATTGGCTATTCATATATTGGCTATAATTTTTATAGGGGTTCTATTCCTTTTTTGTACCAGTCCCTTAACACATTCCTTTTACATCGAGGTACTCTTTAGTACATTCTCTGTGAGTGCTAGAGTCGTAATCAGGGACTCCTGTTGTGATCTTGGTTAGTAATTTTTGCTAAGTTGGGAATACACAATAGTCAAAGTACTTGAGGATCCCTTTTTTCCATCAATCTCAAGAATTGTAGTTTTTTGTGGTTGATATACTCTTCTCAAACCGCACATATGGAATATTTATCCTTACGATTCTTATTTTCCCTTATGAAGGACAACTTGTTTGAGTTCTGTATCTTAAAAGTACTATCCTCTGAATTTGTTTGTCAACTTCCACTTAACTTATTAATATACTGTAACAACCCATTTGGTTATTATTGCGCTTTTGACCATTTTACCTTTATTGACCTAATTCCCGAGTTTATCGGGTGTTTCTAGTAAAAGTTGGAGCAATTAGAACCTTTAAGTAAGAAAGTTTGATCGATAGTTGACTTTTGGGTAAATGAACCTTTTTTCATAAATCCATCAATTTTGTGAGATTTGAAGGGTCATTTATGTCTTGGTGGGATGGTAGGTTCTGCTTTCGAGACTCTCAAACATTTTGGGTATGGGTTGGAATATTGGTTTTAGGCTGTTAGAGGTGGACTCGAAGAAATAAACCTCCGATGGAAATTCCAAGACCATGAGTGAGTCTATAGCGTGTTTTTACATGTGTGTTCATATCTGGTATGTGTCGTGGAGGTCTCGGGTCATTGTCAGATTTCAAGTTAAAATTGTGAAAAGCTGAAATTTGTTGGTGTCTGGTGTATTGGCGAGCCTCAGTGCGCCCCAGCGGATGTTGTGACCACCACAACGGATGGCAGGCCGCTATGGCGAAGGTCAGGGTTTGGATTGGGTCCACAGGCGCGGGCTCCGCTGCAGCGGGTGATAGGGAAACCAGAATCTTTTTAAGTGTGAATTAAACCCTTCATTTACCCCATTCCACAAATATCTCTCCAAAACACTCTTAGGGAGATTTCAAGCATTATTAGGTGGATTCTTCTTGGGGTAAGCTTCTTAAGCCTTGTATTACTTTCATTTACCTTTCTTAAGTTGATTTAATAGTGGGAAAACCCTAGTAAACTAATTAAAGAAGATGAGACTACCCGCTTAGTATTAATTCATTATTAGGCCTAAATATGAGATAAATTGATGGGTTTTACTAATCTAAGCGTGATTTTCACTAATTAGTAATCATTAGACAAGAATCTTTCAGTTTTATAGGGAAATTAATTATAGAGAATCTAGGGTTTATGCATAAATTGGGGAGGGGGGTTGTAGTGTATGATGAGATTAGACTATTCTTGAAATAATGTAGCAATTGGAGGGTATATTCGAACTTCTAGAACGTTGGGTTACTGATTTCAACCTTTAATTACCATTTTACTCTTATGGGCCCATTTTCCCCTTTTTAATGGAACTGATTTTAATTCGAAAGATATTATGGAAATATGGGTGTTGTTCTTTCTTGTTTCTAATGTAAAACTCGATTTTGGTTAGACTTTGAGTATTCAAAGGCTCTCCGTAAAGGCAAGGCTCCAGTGTGATAATTTGTGGCTCCCACTCGGCATCCAGGTAGGTTATGACTTACCTTTTGGTTAGACTTTAGTTAGCAAAGCATATGTAGAGTTAGTTATTATCGAAGTAAGCATGTTACGCCTTCGGATATGAAGTTGGGATGAATTACTTAGGTTTGGTATTGTTGACTAATTTGTGGGTTTGTTGCCTCTTTGTGATTTATTAGCTTGTTGCCTAGTGTTTGATATTGGATTTGCACTTAGTTTCCATGTTGCGGTTGTGATATAGTTGTCTCTCACTTATCTTGGTATTATCATGGATAGATGAAAGGACTGGACTTGATACTATTGTGATATGTATCCATGTATGGCACGATTGATATTTGATTATGATTTACACTTGAGATTGATACATGCATATTATTCATACACATTCTATATGATTCATTGTTGTGAATTGTGATTTGACATTAATAATGATAAGAGGGAAAGTGAAACATCGGAGGTTTCCTATCGTGGTGTTTTCTACTTACATATTTCGTATGGCCTCTCTTGTATATATAATTGGTGTTACCTATGTGGTCCGAAGGAAAATTGTTTCGGATGTGACATTATACAGATTTTGGAATAAGTTCATATTGGTAGTTGATTTACGGATGTTGTTATGTTTATTCATCTCATGATTAGTGTTGAATTTGACATTCATACATTACATGTGATTGGTGTGATAGTGATTCCATGATACATTGATATTACATGTGATTGGCGTGATGGTGATAAGTGAGGAAGAAATATATGTGATTCTTGTAACACATTTAATTAGTGTAGCCATCTTTGGGTTGTGTCCGGAATGGCTAGCAGTATGGTAGGTGGTAGAGTGATCTCTAGGTTGTATGTGTGGAGTGACTGGTACATGTACTTAGCGGGTCCCCCATGGGTCATGACTGTTAGGATGTAGAGATATTCCTCCTGGAGCATGTATGTATGATATGAGATGGTTGACCAGTGCATTGCATTGCATTTTATCGTATAAACATTCATATTACATCCACTCATATCTCTGATTCTGGTTGTTGTATTCATTGTATTGCATAATGCGTTTCAGCCTAGATTTCTTTGTTATTGATTCATTTGAGATGTTGTGTGCTTGTTAGTCTCTTACCTAGACACTTGATGGACTCGAGGACTAGAGATTCCACCTAGGCTATGATTGTAGAGTAATGAGATATAGTTTGGTTCTCGTTACTACAAGTCTTACATGGATGTGCTGAGTGATTACTTCATTCTCATACTTTTTGGATTCTGACTGGATGCTCTATACTTGGATTGTTTACTCTTGGATTGTGAGTGTTTGAACTCGATTGCGAGCATGTCTATTCTTTAGTTTCTTCCTTTATATATGTTAGCTAACTATTGTCAGCATATGATACCTACCAGTACATAGTGTTTGTACTAATACTACTCTTGCTACACCCTTTTTGGGGTAAAGAGTTGTTCTAGGTACATGAGCGAGGTTTGATTAGCCTTCATAGATCTCATGGAGCTCATCTAGACTATTCTGTTTAATTCTCATTCTAAACAAAAGTTGTATCCAAGTTGTTGCAGTAACTTTTATTTCACTTGTATACTTAGAAGCTCTTGTACTATTCAGACCAGGTTCCTTATGTAGTTATTGTATTATGCATTATCATATATCTATGTCTTCAGACTTCTATTGCTCTTATTATTTATTTTTGTTGTTGGATGAATCTGTAAGGGACGGGTTCGCCTACCAGGTGGGAAAAGGGTAGGTGCCCGTGCATTCCTGAATTTAGGATGTGACAAGTTGGTATCAGATCCCTAGGTTACCTGGTCTATAAGTACAATAGCATGTTTAGCAGAGTCTTGCAGAACGGTATGAAGAGCTCCGTACTTTTTTGCGAGAGACTATAGGACCTTTAAGAAACTTTAATTTTTTTCATTCTTTCATACTACTTCATTCAAATTGGTATCTGAATTTTCTTATCTTAATCACCCACGGAAGGTGGGGACTCATCCTTAAATTCTTACGCGAATGGTTTGTTTATCACGTGTTGTGGTATGGTACGAGATGTGTTATCCTAATTTAGACGAGTGACCAAGTTCAGTTCTAGCTTTGGCTTGAGGATTCAATTGTGGCATTTTTCTTCAGAAATGGGAGAGATGGTACAAAGGGTTACTTGATCTCTCTGTTTTCGGTGTTGGGTTGCTCGGAAATAGCAAGAGTGCATTTATGTCTTAATAAGAGTGATTAGTTTGAGGATATGATTGGTTTGGAAAAAATTCAACATCGTCACAATGTTATGATGGTTTGCGTGACACAAATGTACTAATGGAAGGTCTATGATTCATCAGTGGCAGGGTATTGGATGTCGATATGCGGAGACAAGTGTAAGTTCGGTAAGGATCACTGGATGTAACAAAAGTATAGTGACCGCATGTAATAAAGAAGAGAAGTTGAGAATTAAGGACACGGGGAGGGCTTTGTGGGCAACATGTAGCAAAGTAAGATTTTTAGGGTATTTTGGTAATATTACTTTTTATGTCAATGGGATAGAGACATAAGGAAGAGAATTTGGATAGTTGATTGGTAGTAGCTCTTGTACTATTCCAAACCATTTCCTTGGGGTGTTTTTAGTATTGTACTTCCCCACTTGATAGTATGATATGACTTAGACTTCTATTTATTCCGCTTATTTACTTTATACATTGATGGATTATTGGTTAAAGGAAGGGTTCGGCTACCAAAGGTGGGAATGATAGGAGCCCGCATGACTTAGAGATTTTGGGGCGTGACATATTTCGCCCGGAGCATGTATGTACGATATGAGACAGTTGGCCAATGCATTGCATCGCATTGCACATTCATATTACATCCACTCATATCTCTTATTCTAGTTATTGTAATCATTGTATTGCAATGCGTTTCAGCCTTGATTCTTTTGTTGTTGATTCATTTGAGATGTTTTATGCTTGTTAGTCTCTTACCTAAACACTTAATGGATTCAAGGACCAGAGATTCCGCCTAGGCTATGATTGTAGATTACTGAGATCTAGTGTGGTTCACGTTACTGCAAGTCTTACGTGGATATGCTTAGTAATTACTTCATACTCGTACTTCATGGATTCTGACTGGATACTCTATACTTAGGTTGTTTACTCTTGGACAGTGTGAGTGTTTGTACTCAATTGCGAGCATGTCTATCCTTCAGTTTCTTCTTTTATATATGTTAGCTAAATGTTGTCAGCCTATGATACTTACCAGTACATAGTGTTGTACTGATAATACGTTTGCTAAACCCTTATTGGGGTGTAGAGTTGTTCCACGTACATGAATGAGGTTCGTCGTCGATTGATACTTAAGTCCAGAGAAGGGGTACAACCTTACGAAAGGATAACCAAGGTTTATAACTTGTTTACTGAAGATCCAGAGTATATGGAAGCTAAACGGATCAAAGGAAATATATTTTGACGAAATCGGGGACGGTGGAACTTTGACGAGACAGTTGACGGATCGTTAAACTGCCCAGGGGAGACGTCAAAAGGCCTAAAAATTTCTGATCCCAGGTGGCAGATCGAGGGTCAGGATTGATGGACCATCGATCCCACCGTTAAAGTACGGTGGTGGAATTTTTTTGACGGGTTATTTACGGGTTGAACGATTTGGGGTTTCATTTTCCTCCATGATCAGACCTAAAACATCCTAGAAATACTCTCTAAAGTTCCAAATCACTCCAAGGTTAATTCCTAAGCAAATTTTGCAAGATTAACGCTACAAATACAATGGTAATCATAAAAATTGCCATCTTCGTATTGAGCCGAGTTTGGAAACCCTTAGAATTGGGGCAAAGTACTGAATTGAGAATATTTGGTTACTTTGAGGTAAAATTCATCCTCCGCTATCTATATATGTGATTAATTGAGGAATTGAGATAAGTTGTGAAAGGATTTTCGTAATATAAAACCCATAAACATATGAAATCATCGTATATAGACTTGTGGGTTGTTTTGATTAAGATATGTTGAAATTGATTAATATGTTGATTGTTGGCATTGTAAACCTAAGAGGATATGTTTCAGAGAATCGTGGGGCCATATTACATAATACCCCTTTCGTTAAACAAGACTAAGAACTTTTTAAGTCAAGGAGGTTGCTAAGATACCTAAGTAAGGTTTCTTATTGAAAATGGATTAGATGTTGATATCGATCCTTTATTTGTTATAGATAATCGGTCCTGAAGAGTACGAGAGCTTATAGCATGACATATCGCTTCGTGGATAAGGTATGTAAGGCTATCCATTTCTTTCAAAAGCATGAAATCTACTTGATTATTGATTTCGAAAAGAAATGCTAAGAACTTCATTCTATTGTCTATCGAAATTTCATATTGAGGAGTATTCATTGTTATTCTAGTTCTTACAATCCTTGTTGTTGGTTATTGGTTGTATCATAAGTCGTCAAAATTAAGCTTCTAAAATATAGTCATCAAGTCAACAAAAGAATCATTCTAAGAGTAGAGTGAAAGAGTTTATGAGTCTCTAAGAGCGCCAAAGAGCCATTGTTATCATAGTCTGTTGTTCACACCCCGAGTCCCCTTTTGTATTGATATAATTTTCATTGGCATTGATATCATGCATACAATCATGATTATATAGAGGATCGAGTTACACGTTTCTCAACAATACATATAAAGGATCGGGTTGCACATTCCATATATATATAGAGGATTGGGTTGAAGTTCCGCAACATATACATTTATTAGATCGGTTGCACATTCCGCAACATATACATACGATGGATGAGGTTATGTATTGCACAACATATACATGAGTTGGTGTGTATGTTGAATTTCATATTCATACATATACCCAAGGTTAATGACACGTTATACCTCGCACTATTTGATGAGGATGGTTTATACAATAACAACTTATCCAGACAGGTTGTATTACGTTTTAGAGTTTCATTGTTCGCCCATATGGCTTAGGTTGATTATGATTTCCCTTAAAGCTATTCGCTTCATATTACTTCTATGCTTTTTCTTACAGCGTACAGATTCATATTGTTATTCATGTTTTACACACTCGATACATTATTTTATACTGACGTCCCTTTTGCCGGGGGCGTTGTATGTCCATGTTGTAGGTTCTGATAGGGACTCTACTAGGCCACCTTATTGGAGATATTGATTCCAGTCGTCAGTAAGTGAGCTTTATCTTCCCGGAGCTTTCTAGTTATATATGTATGTAGTATTTTGTAGAGTTATGTACAGTATGGGTAGGTCGGGGTTCTGTAACGACCATATGTAAGTTCAGTTACTCGTAGAGGCTCACATACTTGTTTTGATATGTACAGTGTGACGTATAGCCTTGTCAGCTAAGTTGTCTTTTGTCGGACCATGTTGTGACCTTGTCGGCCGGAAGTTCTACTTGCATAAGAAGACTGGTCATTAGAGTGGTACGCTCAGGCCAGCAGGGCACCGGGTGCCCCCCCCCTCCCCCAAGTTTGGGGTGTGATAAACTTGCTATCAAAGGAGTTCAGTCCTAGGGAGTCTGTGAGTTGTGTCTAGTAGAGTCTTGTTTATGGGTGTGATATGCACCACACTTACCAACAGGAGGTTGCTAGGCATTTAGGGATAGTTCTTGTTCTTTCACTTCCTAGATCATGTTTTAGAGCCGAGTTACATGGCTATGAGTCTAATTTTCACTCTCATTACTTTTTCAGTAATCATGCCAGTTACTACAAGAGCGACTCCTAGTAATTGAGTCTATGCTGATAAGGGTGAAGGTACTAGTAATGCCCCACCCTGCAAAACCGATAGGGTTGAAGCTCAATGAGAGTCACACTCCCACATATCACCAGTTCCACCCCCTCATGATGAGAATAAATGAGATGCAGTAGTTACCAGCTCCTCAGGCGCAGTTCCTCCAATCCTCCACCTGAATCTTCTGAACAAGGAGTGGCAAATTTCGTATAATTATTGACTTAGATAGTAGCTAATCAGCAGTGGCAGATAAGGAATTCTATAGGATCTGGGTCTTTTGATGGTATTTTAAGTTCTAGGATTCAAGAATTTCTCGGGTTGAGTCCTCCAGTATTCACTGGAACTGATCTAAATGTGGATCCCCAAGACTTTATTGATCAGAAGTTATGGGTATTGCGAGTGATGCATGCTTCGGAGACATAGGCAGTAGAGTTAGCCTCTTTCAGGTTATGTGATATAGTTATTCTATGGTATGAGGCCTGAGAACGGTCTCGGGGACCAGATGCACCTCCAACTGTATGAGAGGAGTATACAAAAGCCGTTTTAGACCATTACTTTCTGTTAAAAGTACGAGATACCAAAGTTGAGCAATTCTTAAACCTCAAGTAGAAAGGTATGAGTGTAAGGGAATATAGTTTGCACTTCGACTCGCTGGCTAGATATGCTCCAAATATCGTGGATACTATGAGAGCTAGAATTCATCGGTTTGTGGCAGGCTTGGATCCACACCTAATTGGAGAGTGTACTACAGCCTCGCTGAATAGAGATATGGATATTTCTAGATCTAAACATATGCTTAGAGTGTTGAAGATTGCAAGAGACAACTTCAGAAGGATAGAAGTGTAGAAAGAGAATTGATCAAGAGGGTTAGGTCAGTTGGGTCATTCGGAGAAACATTAGGTAGCTCCAAGCAATAATTTCCTAGACATCCACCTTGATTTGATAATAGTGTTCCGTCTTAATTTCAAGGGACTAGATATAACAGGTGCACCCAGTTTGGGACAGGACAGAGTTCAAGGGCAAAGGAGTTCGGGCCAGCTGAAACCACCATTTCTGCCTTATGGTCAGTGTGGTAGGGGGCATCCGGGATAGTGTCATTAGGGTGTGGATGTGTGCTATATGTGCGGTGAACATAGTCATTATATGCGCCAATATCCAAATAGGGGATGAGATAATACAACAACATCTTCATCGAGTGTGTCTGCAGAGTGGTGGACCCCAGACCTCGGCAGGTAGAGGCAGAAGCCTCTAGTTCGGGTGGTGCTCAGAACTGCATATTTGCTTTATCGGGTCACCAAGATTTAAATTCATCACCAGATGTTGTCACATGTATACTATCAATTTTCACCTATGATATTTATGCATTGTTATATTCAGGCTCTAATTTTGTCCTACGTTACACCTTTTGTTGTGAGTAAATTTGGATTCGAACTAGAGCTGTTGTCTAAGCCATATGAAGTGTCTACACCGGTTGGTGACGATTGCAGCAAGACGAATTTACAAAAATTGTACCGTAATAGTTTGCAATCACCCTACCTTGGATGATTTAGCTGAGTTACCAATGGTGGAGTTTGATGTTACTATGGGAATGGTTTGGTTGGAATCTAGCTATGCGAATGTAGATTGTCGGACAAAGATTGTCAAGTTCAGTTTTCCAAGCGAGCTAACTCTTGAGTGGAAAGGCAATGCAACTACGCCCAAAGGTAGGTATATTTCCTACCGAAGGCAAGAAAGATGATTTCCAAAGGCATATCATTTGGTTCGAGTTAGGGAATCATATACATAACCCTCAACCCTTCAGTTTGTTCCAGTAGTCAACGTATTTCCTGATGTATTTCTGGATGAGTTTCCGGGCATTCCTCCAGAGCGGGAGAACGATCTCACTATTGATGTACTTCTAGATACGTAGTCGATATCTATCCCTCCTTATCAAATGTCTCTAGCCGAGCTAAGGGAATTGAGGACCAGTTGAAGGATTTACTGGAAAAAGGGTTCATCAAACCTAGTACTTCGCCATGGGGCGCGCCAGTATTATTCATTTGCAAGAAAGATGGTTCTCTAAGAATTGTATCGACTATAGGCAACTGAATAAGGTCACCATCAAGAATAAGTATTCACTTTCGAGAATCGATGATTTATTCGACCAGTTTCAAGGCGCTAAGTATTTCTCGAAGATTGACTTAAGGTCGGGATGCCACTAGTTAAGGATAAAGGAGAAAGGTATTCTGAAGACAGCCTTTTGGATTAGGTATGGCCATTTTGAGTTTCAAGTAATGTCTTTTGGAATCACTAATGCGCTAGCTGCCTTTATGGACCTAATGAATCGAGTCTTCAAGCCATTCTTGGATATCTTCATGATCGTGTTTATCGATGATATTTTGGTATGCTCATGGACTGAGGAAGATCATGCAGATCATCTGCAAGCGGTGTTACAGAAGCTCCTAGACCGTAAGTTATACGCCAAATTTTCTAAATGCGAATTTTGGTTAAACTCTATTGCCTTTTTGGGCCATATTGTCTCCTCATAAGGTATTAAGGTGGACACTTAGAAGATTGAGGTCGTAAAGAATTGGCCGAGGCATATGACTCCTACCAAAGTACGCAGCTCTTTGGATCTCGCAAGGTATTATCGGAGATTCCTGGAAGGTTTTTCTTCTATCTCTAAACCTATGACTAAGCTCACTCGCAAGGTAGCTATGTTTCCGTGGACGGATGCATGTGAGCGTAACTTTCAAGAATTGAAAGACATGTTAACATCCTCACCTGTGTTACCTCTTCCCGAAGGTACCGATACGTATGTGGTCTATTGTGATGCCTCCAGAGTTGGCCTAGGAGGTGTTCTGATGTAGCTTGGGAAAGTTATAGCATACGCTTCAAGGCAATTAAGGAAGCATGAGGTAAATTATCTGACTCACGATCTCGAGTTGGTAGCGGTAATCTTTGCCCTGAAAATGTGGCGTCATTATTTATATAGAGTCCCCGTCGATATATTCACAGACCATAAAAGTCCACAGTATATATTTAGCCAAAAGGAGCTAAATTTAAGGCAAAGAAAATGGGTGGAGTTATTAAAAGACTATGACGTAGATATTTTATACCATCTCGGAAAGGCAAATGTCGTAGCTGATGCTTTGAGTCGCAAGTCTATGGGAAGTTTATATGGTGTTAAAGCTAACAAGCTGAAAATGACCAAAGAACTAAGTCTCTTAGCCAATTTAAATATGCGACTCTTGGACACATATGATGGGGGCGCGGTGGTGCAGAATACCATAGAGTCGTCTTTAATAGCGGAGGTGAAGGCAAGATAGTTTGAGGACCCTGAGTTGGTCTGAATAAAATAAGGAATTTCTCTACAGAAGATTTCGATATTGGAACTACAGGGGACAGAGTCCTTAGATATCAAGGTTGACTATGTGTACCAAGTGTTGAAGGACTCCGAGAACAGATTATGGTAGAAATCCACCAGTCCAGATATTCCATTCATCCGGGATCGACAAAGATGTATCATGACCTTCGACAAGTTTATTGGTGGAATGATATGAAGAAAGATATTGCAGCATATGTAGCTCAATGCCCAAATTGTAAACAAGTTAAGGTCCAGCATTAGAAGCCTGGAGGTTTGTTACAGAATATTGAAATCCTACTTAGAAGTGGGAAATGATTAATATGGATTTTATCACTAGTTTACCCTGTTCTTATCGGAAGTTATGTTCCATTTGGGTTATAGTCGACATTCTTACGAAGTCTGCCCATTTTTTACCTGTTCGTACTACTTTTTAGGTAGAGGATTATGCCAAGTTATACATTAAGGAAATAGTTTATTGTATGGTGTTTCGATCTCCATCAAATCCGACAACGGTGCTCAGTTTACGGCTCACTTTTGGAAGTCCTTTCAATAAGGTCTAGGCACTCAAGTGAACCTTAGTACAACTTTTCATCCACAGACCAATGGTCAAGCCGAGCGCATAATTCAGACACTCGAGGACATGCTACGGGCTTGTGCAATTGATTTCAAAAGTAGGTGGGACGGTCATTTTTCCCTTATCGAGTTCGCTTACAATAACAACTATTATTCCAGTATCAAGATGGCTCTATATAAGGCATTATATGGGCGGAAGTGTAGGTTCCCAATTGGTTGGTTTGAAGTGTGAGAAGCCAAATTAGTAAGCCCTGATATAGTTCAGCAGGCAGTAGAGAAGGTGAAGCTGATTCAAGAACGCTTATTGACTGCCCAGAGTTGAAAAAACTCATATTCAGATGTTAGACGCTGCAACCTAGAATTTACAGTTGGCGATTGGGTATTTTTAAAGGTCTTTCCTATGAAAGGGGTTATGAGATTCAACAAGAAAAGAAAACTTAGCCCCATATACGGAGGACCATTTAAGATCATCCGCAGGATAGGCCGGGTGGCTTATGAGCTTGAGTTACCCTCAGAGTTGAAATCAATTTACCCTGTATTCCATGTGTTAATGTTGCATAAGTAATCCCTCGTGTATTACTCCCATCGTGGATGTACAGATCACCGAGGATATAGCCTATGAAGAAACCCCATTAGCTATCCTAGATCACCAAGTTCGAAAGCTGAGAACTAAAGAAGTTGTGTTCGTTAATGTGTTATGGAATACAGAAGATATGAATTGGGAGGCCGAAGAAGTTATGAAGTCCAAATATCCCTACTTATTTCAGTCTTTAGTTTTATAACCATATTCGTGAGATACGATTCTCCCATTCCTATTCTATTCAATAGTTCTAAGTCATATGTCTTGTTTAGGTATTAATGTTGAGGCAGATGTGACAGATGCAACTCAGAATACGGCAGAGTAAAGTTAAGGTGAGTTATGTCTAACCCTCTTAATTTTTGCATATATAGATGGTCGTGTGAGGCCAAGTTGTTTATATTTTTGTGATTATGTTGCCCTGTGTGGCATTGGATATATGTTTAGAGTGTTTACCAGGTTTTAAGGAAGTCTTGTTTACAATGAAAACTATGCCGAAATTTTTAGAACTCTCGAAAGCTAAGTATATCTTTTACATTCGCGAACGAATGTTCCTAAGGAGAGAGGATGTTATACCGTGCAGTTTCACATTTCGTCATGTCATTGATTGATACTTAAGTCCTGAGAAGGGGTATGACCTTACGAAAGTATAATCAAGGTTCATAACTTGTTTACGGAAGTTTCGGAGTATATAGAAGCTAAATAAATCAGATAAAATATATTTCGACGAAATCGGGGATAGTGGAAGTTTGACGGGATAGTTGATGGACCGTCAAACTACCAAGGGGAGCCATCAAAAGGCCTGAAAATTTCTGATCCCAAGTGGCAGATCAATTGTCAGGATTGACAGACCGTCAATCATTCGATGGACCGTCAATCCCACCGTGAAAGTATGGCAGTGGAATTGTTTTGACAAGTTATATACCGTTTGAATGATTTGGGGGTTCATTTTCCTCCATGATCATGCCTAAAACATCCTAGAAATCCTCTCTAAAATTCCAAATCACTCTAAGGTCAATTACTAAGCAAATTTCGCAAGATTAACGCTACAAATTCTGTGGTAATCATAAAAATTGTCATTTTCATATTGAGCCGATTTAGAAACCCTTGGAATTAGGGCAAAGTTCTGATTTGGGAAGGTTTGGATGCGTTGAGGTAAAATTCATCCTCCTCTATCTATATATGTGACTAATTGATGATTTGAGATAAGTTGTGAAAGGATTTTCGTAATAAAAACTCGTAAAACCTATGAAATCATCGTATATAGGCTTGTGGGCTGTTTTGATCACGATATGAGTTGAAATTGATTAATATGTTGGTTGTTGGCATTGTAAACCTAAGATGGTATGTTTTGGAGAATCGTGGGGCCAAATTACATGAATACCCCTTTCGTTAAACAAGACTAAGAACCTTTTTAAGTCAAGGCGATCGCTAAGATACCTAACTAAGGTTTCTTATTGAAAATGGATTAGATGTTGATATCGATTCTTTATTTGTTATAGATAATCGGTCGTGAAGAGTACAAGAGCTTATAGTACGATGTATCACTTCATGGATATGGTATATAAGGCTATCCCTATCTTTCAAAAGCATGAAATCTACTGGATTATCATTTTCGAAAAGAAACGCTAAGAACTTCATTCTATTGTCTATCGAAATTTCATATTGAGAAGTATTCATTGTTATTCTAGTTCTTACGATCCTTGTTGTTAGCTATTGGTCATATCATAAGTCTTCGAACGGAAGCTTCTAAAATATAGTCATCAAGTCAACCAAAGAATCATTCTAAGAGTAGAGTCAAAGAGTTTATGAGTCTCTAAGAGGACCAAATAGACATTGTTGTCATAGTCTATTGTTCACACCCCGAGTCCCCTTTAGTATTGATATAATTTTCATTGGCATTGATATCATGCATACAATCATGATCATATAGAGGATCGGGTTACACGTTCCTCAACAATACATATAAAGGATGGGGTTGCACGTTCCGTAACATATACATATAGAGGATCGGGTTGCAGTTCCGCAACATATACATTTATTAGATCGGATTGCACATTCCGCAATATATACATACGATGGATCGGGTTGCGCGTTGCACAATACATATATGAGTTGGTGTGCATATTTTATTGCATATTCATACATATACCCAAGGTTAATGACATGTTATACCTTGCACTATATGACGAGGATGGTAAATACAATAACAACTTATTCAGACAGGTTGTATTAGGTTTTAGAGTTTCATTGTTCGCCCATGTGGCTCAGGTTGCTTATGCTTTCCCTTATAGCTATTCGCTTCATATTACTTATATGTTTTTTCTTACAGTGTACAGATTTATATTGTTATTCATGCTTTACATGCTCGGTACATTATTTCGTACTGACGTCCCTTTTGTCGGGGGCGCTGTTTGTTCATGCTGCAGGTTCTGATAGGGACTCTACTAGGCCACCCGAGTAGGAGTTGTTGAGTCCAGCCGTCAGTAAGTGAGCTTCATCTTCCCAGAGCTTTCTAGTTATATATGTATGGAGTATTTTGCATAGTTATGTACAGTATGGGTAGGTCGGGGCCCTGTCCCGACCATATGTAAGTTCAGTTACTCGTAGAGGCTCACATACTTGTTTTGATATGTATAGTGTGACGTATAGCCTTGTCCGCTAAGTTGTCTTTTGTCAGACCATGTTGTGACCTTGTCGATCTCATTGTATATATATGTTAAGTTAGTCCCTTTTTATTAGAGTTGTTCTTGTGATATATCTTAGTACGACCTTGTCGGTCAGAAGTTCTACTTGCACAAAAAGACTAGTCATCAGAATGGTACACTCAGGCCATCAAGGCACCAGGTGTCGGCCACCCCTCCCCCCTCGGCCCAGTTTAGGGTGTGACTTCAATTAGCCTTCACGAATCTCATGGAGTTTATCTAGACTATTCTGTTTAATTCTCATTCTAAACAAAAGTTGTACCCATGTTGTGGCTGTAACTTTTATTCCAGTTGTATACTTAGAAGCTCGTGTACTATTCAGACCAGATTCCTTGGGTAGTTGGTGTATTCTACATTATCATATATCTATGCCTTCAGAGTTCTATTACTCTTATTATTTATTTATGTTATTGGATAAATCTGTAAGGGACGGGTTCGCCTACTAGGTGGGAAAAAAGTAGGTACTCGCGCGTTCCTCAATTTGGGACGTGACATATAGTCCTTAGGCTACTTCCCCCCTTATTAACTTCCTCACTAATCAATCCACCGCGGTTATATCTGTCACGACCCAAAATCCCTAAGTCATGAGGGCACCTACCAATTCCCACCATGGTAGGAAGACCCTTATTCTATACCACAATTCAATGCATAATTAAAGTAATCAAGCAGAATATCATAAGTCTAACTCTTAACATAAATAGAAAGTGCAGGAATAT
The DNA here is from genome assembly GCA_029783415.1 of Anisodus acutangulus. Lineage (NCBI taxonomy): Eukaryota > Viridiplantae > Streptophyta > Magnoliopsida > Solanales > Solanaceae > Anisodus > Anisodus acutangulus. The sequence goes on from CM056495.1 coordinate 19,065,227, forward strand.
CATAATAATACAACCCCAGGAATAATGGTCTGAATTGTATAAGAGTCACTACCAAATCACTAAGTCTGAATAATACAAATGTCATAGAGGGAATACTGTCTCAGAAACCAAATAAAAACAATAATGGAAAAAGAGTCTCCGAGCAGCGGATCGTCCAGCATGCTCACCCTAGAAAGACTCAACAGCAGCCTCGATCAGTCGAGAGGAGAAGAGGTAGAGCCTATCACATACTCTGCATTAAAAAAATGCAGCAAGATAGTATCAGTACAAACACTATGTACCGGTAGATATCATAGGTCGTCAACAGTTAGCTAACATATGCATAAGAAAGAAACTGAAAGATAGACATGCTCACATTGAAGTACAAGTAATATCACAGTCCAAGAATAACCAGCCAAGTATAACAAGTCAAGTCAGGATCCAAATATATGAATGAATGATGAATAAATATGCATGTGCAGTGCAATGCAGTGGCCATATGATCAATCCGTACATACATGCTCCGGGTGGTATAAATCATTGTCACAACATTCATGACACATGGGGGACCCGTAACGTCCATACAACAGTCATTCTGTATCACACAGTCTAGAATGACTCTTCTACCCAAACTACCCGCTAGCCACTCAGTATCACTCAGCATAGAGATGGCTATGCGATATAGTAATGTCATATGAATCATAAATACTCTCATTCTCATTTATCACTGTCACGCCAATAGCAAGATCACAATCAATATATATCATGAAATGAGAGTATATGCAATGCAATGAGAATATCAGGTATATCATATCAATTTGCAGTCATGCCACACCAGGACACTTATAACAATATCAGTATCACATCAATTTCCTTCCTTATACATGAGCATGCCAAGATAGATGAGATACAACTACATCACAATACAACATGATATTTCATATAAGTTCGGTAACCACAAGTCAACTCATACTTAGTCACAGTAACTGACCTAAGTATTCCATCCCAACTCCGTACCCGAAGGCTTACATGTTTTCTCCAACAGATTCTAACTACACATACGCTTTGCTAACCGAAGTTCAACTAGAAGGTAAGCCATAACCTACCTGGAAAGCTGAGCGGGTGTCGCACAATCACATTTGCGTCTTGCCCTTCCGCGAATCACGATCATACTCAAAGTCTAGCATTATCAAAGTCTAAGTTAGAATAAAGAATTCATAACACCCAAATCATTACACTAGTCCTTGATCCCAAATCAATTAGCAAAGAAGATGGTAACATGCCTTTAGGGGTAAAATAATTATTTTAAAGGTGAACTATGGAATTTAACATTCTAGGAGTCCAATACCACCCAATACTTACTAAATCAATTCAAGATTAGTCTAATTTCACCTTATAAGCAAAAAACTCCAATTTTGGTATGAACCCTAGTTTTCAATAATCAAATCTATCAACATTAATGGAAGATTTAGGCTTAACAAGTACTAAATAATGATTGACCATGCTTAGATTAATAAAACTCATTAATCAATTCACACATTTAAGCTTAATAATTTCATGAGCCCTAATTTGGTTGAACTTCTCTTCCCCAGATAGATTCTAGGTCAAGGCCACCATTAAATTAACATAAAGAAGCTAAGTAAAGGTAATACAAGGTAAAGGAAGATTACCTCAAGAAGAAATCTCTTAGAAAAGCTTGGGAGTCGCTCTAATGGTGCCTGGGAAGTGTATTTTCGAAATGGGGAAAGTTAGGATTTTAAAGACACTTTAATGATTCTGGAAATTCCCGACGTCCGCTGCAACAGACTCAGTCCCGCTGCAGTGAACCGCACCCGCGGACCCTCTCCGCGCCTGTGGTCCATAATGAAAACTCAAAAAGCTCGCCGCAGCGGATGAGCAGCAGTTTTTCAAAAGGAAAAGGGGAGTTAGAACTGGTCACAAAAATAAGGACCAATCACGTTCAAAATTAGAACGTGAACTAACACAGACTTCATTAAGGCTTCCGAAAACATTTATGTTTTGAGGGTCAAAAATCCTCATAATGGAGGTCAAATCGCTGTCTTTAATACTTGTGTACAAAAAATGTACCTTGTCTGTAACATGATACTTAATTTCTTTGACGCCCTGAAACGAACTATTTTTGTAATGAAGTTTATGTTGTTCTTCTAAGAGTAATTTAACTCTTTTCTTTGTCTGATAACACTAGTGAAAAAGTAATACTCGATAAGTAAAATAACATTACTTGAATGATCAGTAATGGATAATTTTTATACTTTTTTCAGCTTTTTCGATTTCATAAATACTTTTCCCGCAAATAATATGTTAGGATAATAGCACTTTTGATCTCTAAGTCATTGATAAATATAACTTTTGGACTCTAACTACTAATTAGCTTATGCTAAATAACTTTAGCTGGGAGTTGTAGTATCATTTTCCAATTTGCCTTATCAACATTAGTGGTGGGGGACAATTTTGTTATATGCCATATTACTAAGGGAAGGGGAAAATTATGTACGGAGTCTGATATATAATAACTGAGCTTACTGTCGAATATTTAGTAATTTTCTTAATACATGTATATATAGGGTAGGATCTACACGAAAATTACTAGTTCTCGTGAATCCACATATCTGAGTCCGTTATCTCTTTGAGCTTTGTAAGAAATGCAGCAAGATTTCCTGGTCATGGAACGGGTTACTCTCAATCTCTCTGTCTATACTCCTATTTTTGTTTGTTAAATTGGCATCTAAGATAGAGGTGGAATTTAATTGTGGTGAAATTCGTATGTCTGTCCTCACTATGTTTGTTGTAACTATCAACCTATGTGGTCATTTCTTTTTGGTAATAAACAGATTTATTTTATACCAACATTTGGAGTTATGTACAAGCTCACAAAGAGCATCTCAAAAAAAATTGGACTTGGACATAGTCCCAAGCTCCAGCAGCAACCAGAACCTACACATCACTACCAGCACCATAACACTTCATGGGTATCAGGGATAAAAATTCAATGCAGCAACCCTTTGTCCAAGTCTTGGTCTCATCATGCCTCTAGCAATCGACTCCTGAATAATCAATCTAACAAGGACATTAGGAGGTCGACTTTTCCCTTGAAAGACTGTTGTTTTTTTCTTGCCATAGCAAGTATACACACCCACAGGAACGAAGCCGGCCAATTTTTTTCGAGGGGGCTAGTACTATATCATACAAATTTTAAAAAGTAGGTAATAATTTAAATTCTAATTAACATAAATACAAATCGTTCAAGAATAATGAAAATATAATCAAAAAATTTCTCGACGAGATTTCATAGTCTGAAATCGTTGCATAACGGCTTCGTTACTGATCTCATACAAAATTTCGTTCTCAATATAAGGTACTAATAAATCATTAAGTCAATCGTCCGATATTCGATTTCGCAATCGATCTTTGATGATGCTCATAGCAGAAAATGCTCTCTCTACACTTGCAGTAGCAACTGACAAAGTTAATGTTATGGTAAGAAGCGTGTAAACCAAAAGTTAGATTCCATGTCTTTTTGTTTCCACCATCTTCTTTGCAAGATCTCCAATGCCAACAATTTCTGAAAACTCAATGCTACTACGCATATCAATAATATAAGTCTCAAGTTGATTATCAAGTAACTCTAGATCATGTGAAGAAAACTCCGGAGGATAAAATCGAGCAAACTTGACGAGACTTTCCTTGTTGAAAGCAAAGAATGAATTGCTAACATTAAGGCACCCAACAAAAAGAAGCAATTCAGCATTTGGCACAGAAAATCGGCTATTTAACTCCATAAGTTGTTTGTCCAAAACACTATAAAAGCACTCCATGCGAAAATAAGTATCGTTAGTCTTTTCTTCAGTTCTCCGCTTGGACCGTCGAGGAGATACATACTTTTCATTCATGTTAGGGACAACACTCTCATGATTAGAACAAAACAAAGAAACTTCATTAACTAGAGAATCATATCCATTGTCTCTCAAATATTGCAATCTTTGCTTTGAAATCTCCACTAATCTCATAGCATTCTCTATCTCTTGCTCTTTTTTTTGCAATGCTAATGACAACTCATTTGTAATCGCCAATACTTTTTTCATCAAATGCATAGCGAATACAAACTCAAATGATTGTAATGCATTTAAAAACATGTTTGCATCAACTCTTTGCTCCAGATCATCCATTATAAGATCAAGTACTTCAATAACAGATGAAAAAGGTTGGGGGCTAATGTTTTTTTGTGAGTGGGGCTTTTTGGCAATTATTAATATAGTAATAGTAAAAACAAATTGTTGGGGTCTATAGCCCCTAGTGGGGCATGTGAGGCTTCGTCCCTGCACACCCAGCAAGTACTATTCGAACATTTGAGAGCTTGCAGCCCTCCCATTCACATTAGTTACTATTCAAGCCACTTTTGCACTTCATGCCATAGCTCTTCTATTACACCCCTGCCAATCAAGCAACGACTCCAACACAGCAATAGACTAAGTACACAAGGAAAAAAAGTGTTCTCCTCAACTGCATCACATAATGGAATATACTATCCTCAGTGATGTGCCACTTCTTGAGCCTGTCTCTGGTATATAGCTTGCCATGAAGTGCCAGAAACAAGATGAACATCCATTTGGGACCTCCTAAGTTATTTTAAGTCAATCTTCTCCAAAGTACCTTAGGATGCTCACCTCTAAGCTTGATATATAATTGCTTAATAGAAAATTATAAAGACTCTTGAACCCTTTGATAGTTCCATCCAGCATCTTTCAGAGTCTTAGCAGCTTTGAATATCTTTTTCAGCATTCATGAAGCTTGTTTGGGTAGGAAATTCCATATAGGCTGACCTTTTAAATAATAAGCATGTAACCATCGCACCCAGATTTTATCTTCCTTTTTGCACAATTGTTTCACAACAGTTTACAAATAGCAGCTTTTTTCCAAGTATGGATATACAGTATATTCAACCCTCCTGCAGTTTTAGGTAGATGCAACTGTTCCCAGGCTACCATAGATTTCTTGGATGATCCTGTTAGGGGTGTGCAAAAACCGATTCAACCAATAAACCGAACCAATAAAAACGTTATTGGTTTATCGGTATTATTAAATATACACAATATACACACAATACACATGTGTATACCGTGCACAATGGGCTGTATATTACCGTGCACAATGGGCTGTATATTACCGTGTATATAGTAGACAAATTATGGTAAGTCAGCCCAATTCTGGAACTGGTCCAGTTCCTGCTCCAGTTTACCGATTTGGGCCAGCAGGCCCACTGCCTGCTGGCCAGTCCGTCCCGAGTCCCGAAAATTCCCAAAATCCACCCGCCTCTGCCCCGAGTCATGGACCAGTCACCCGTAGTCAACGGGGGATTTTTACACCAAAAAGACATTTTAATTTACATTCTAATGTTCTTAAATCACCCTTACCCCGAAATCATGTGTCTGCATTAAATGACCCGAATTGGAAAATTGCTATGACCGATGAATATAATGCTCTTATTGATAATAAGACGTGGGAGTTGGTACCCCGTCCATCTTGTATTATATTATTAGGTCTATGTGGATTTTTGCTCATAAGGAAAATTTAGATGGGTCATTTGCCCGACATAAGACGTGGCTTGTGGGCGATGGTAAGACTCAGCAGGTTGGTGTAGATTGTGGTGAGACGTTTAGTCCGGTGGTCAAGTCGGCTACCATTCGCACTGTGCTTAGCTTGGCTCTTTCGAAAGCATGGTCTATTCATCAGTTAGATGTAAAGAATATTTTCCTACATGGTGATCTCAAGGAAACAGTCTATATGCATCAGCCTTTGGGATTCAAGGATCCTAAACATACATCATCATCATGTCTGTTTGTTGAAGAAGTCCTTATATGGGCTTAAGCAGTCTCCACGGGCCTGGTATACGCAATTTGCAGACTATGTTTTGACTATTGGGTTCACTCACAGCAGGTCGGATAATTCATTGTTCATCCACCGTCGTGGTTCATCCGTGGCCTATATTATGTTATATGTGGATGATATTATTTTGACTGCCTCTTTCGATGACTTACGCCAGTCTATCATGACAATGCTCAGCTTTGAGTTTCCTATGAAAGACTTGGGGTCCTTCAGCTATTTTTTACGGATTGTTGTCACTCGTCATGCAGGTGGGTTGTTCTTATCTCAAAGGAAATATGCAGCTGAGATCATTGAGAGGGCTGGGATGTCATCCTGTAAGTCCACTTTCACTCCAGTTGATACAAAACCCAAGCTTAGTGTCGCGGCCGGCGTACCATACGAGGATCCGACTCCCTATCGCAGCCTTGCAGGCGACCTTCAGTATCTTACATTCACGACGCCAGATATTACGTATGTTGTCCAGTATGTATGTTTGTTTATGCATGATCCCCGAGTTGAGCACATGAATGCTCTCAAACGCATCATTCGGTATATTCAGGGTACGCTGGACTTTGGTTTGCATTTATATCCTTCCTCGACATACACATTTGTCTCGTATACAGATGTTGATTGAGGAGGTTGTCCGGACACTAGACGGTCTACGTCTGGCTATTGTATGTTTCTCAGCAATAACCTGGTCTCATAGTCTGCAAAATGTCAGTCAATATTATCCCAATCCAGTGCCGAGACCGAATATCGAGGGGTAGCTAATGTGGTCTCAGAATCATGTTGGTTACATAATTTGTTGTTGGAGCTTTATTGTCCCATTCAGAAAGCAACCTTGGTTTATTACGATAATATTAGTGTCATCTACCTTTCGAATAATCCGGTTCAGCACCAACGCACTAAGCATATCGAGATGGACATTCACTTTGTCCGCGAAAAGGTTGCTCATGGTCAGGTATGCGTCTGTCATGTCCCGTCAAGGTATTAAATTGCCGACGTCTTTACAAAGGGTCTTCCCTCGATCCTTTTTGAAGATTTTAGAGACAGTCTCAGTGTTCGGAGACCGTCCGCTATGACTGCGGGTGTGTGTTAAATATACACAATATACATGTGTATATTGTGTATATTGTGTATAGTGGGTTGTATATTACCGTGCACAATGGGTTGTATATTACCGTGTATCTAGTAGACGGATTAGGTAAGGTTTTATAGTGTAATTAGTATTGTACACTTACCATAATTTATATTACCATAATTGTATAGTTAGTATCCAAGTAGAATAAAGTTTTAGGAGTAGAATATGAATAGGATTCTCCTATTATGTAAATTATATATATAGTCTTTCAATTAATGAAAATAATCAATGAATTATTTCTTTCAGGTATTGAATTATTGGGTTAATGGTTTGTAAACAGTTTTGTAAATCTTTTTACTGGATAGGGGCGGCTCAACTAATTATGTGGCCTAAAGCGAAATGTTAATAAGAGAATTAACATGTATTTTTTAAAATAAATATTTTATAATATGCATTTGAACCATCTTGCATATAAGTTAAGCATTATTAGCTACTTAAACTTCTACAAATATAGGTATCCGCTAACTCTGCTCGTCTAAATTTAATAATATTTCAAGGAATATTCGATATTAAAGCAGCATTTTTTGAAATTTCAATTATCTAAATCATCTCAAATTTATGTGGCTAAGTAGCTATTTGGACATGATTTGGTTGAAGTCTTAAAAAATAACATTTGAAGTTGCAGTTCATAAAATGTATTTGAAAGTTGAAATTGTGTTTGAATGACTTTCACTTTGGAAAAAAAAAATTATTGGTGAAAATTTGAAATAAAGAATTTGAAGTACTCCTCAAATCTGTTCTTTTTTTTTCAAACTTCAAATTTTATATATCAATGTTATTTGAAAAAATAATCAATATGATAAGAAAATACTTATTTGAAATAAAAAAAATTATATTTATGGACATGCCAAAATAATGTCATATATTTAGTAATGATAATGTTATACAATATCTATGAAAATAACATGGAGAGTAAAATTTTGGGACCTAAAGCGGCGGCTTTAGCCGCTTTACCGTTCCGCCAACCCTGTTACTGAGTTATCGGTTCGTTTTTCAATTTTACGAATTTCATTAATGGTTAAACCGATAACCCAATAAGCTTATATTAAAATTACATTTTTATCCCTAATTATATAATCGTGATTTTAAATTTTTATTTTTAAATAGAAACCTATATCTAAATTCTTAGAAAATGCAGCCAGGCAAGCTTATTGCCTTATTCTCTTATTTCTCAAATGAAATTAGAGCTTATTGACTCTCTGCGAGACTGTAACAAAAGAAAACAAGAGAAAGCAACAACAAAAAAAATTAGCGGAGCATTTTCTTATTGGTTAAACCGAAAACCGAACCGATAAGGATCAAAACCCGATAAATCAAAAATTAATAACGAATATCTTATCGGTTTGGTTATCGGTCGAGTGTATTTATAAATCGAAAACCGATGTCACCTGTCCATAAGAAGGTTCTTCAAATCATCTCAATTGCTTTTACCACCTTCTTGGGCAGAATAAAGATGTGAGCCCAGAAAGTTTGGATTGCACACAATACAGATTTGAGCAATTGTACCCTACCAGCATAGGAAAGAAGTTTGGAAGACCAATGACTAACCCTCCCCGTCATTTTGTCAATTAGGGGGACAACCTCTTTGTGCTAAGAGGCACTCCCAAATACCTGAAAGGCATAGTCCCCTGTGAAAATTGCAGCTTATCCAATATGACTTGTTGAGTGGAATAATTCATGCCCCCAAAATAAACAGAACTTTTGCTAGTGTTGGCAATAAGACCAGAAGCTGCAGAAAACTTTGAAAAACAACATAACAATATCTCAACTGATTTGACATCTCCTTTGCAAACCCAAGTTGTATTATATGAAGCTTACTGCATCTTGGATGATATGTGAACTCAGAAACTTGGTTCTCTATAAAAAAAATCAATTACTAAACCACTTAGTTTTTTGGAACCTAATTCTCCCATTTTTGTCTTAATAGTTTACCGATGAATCGATCTTCCCCTAATAGAGAAAGGATCTAATCCTAGGACTAACTTGTTATTCATTATAACAATTTTGTTTTACTTCTCTTGACAGGTTATTCAGGAGGTTATTTCTGTAATACCTCCGCCTTTGGCAGACACAGTTTTTGCGTTTAAAGAAGGTTTCTGAAAGAAATAATTCCTTGATTATTTTCATTAATTGAAAGAGTATATATACAATTTACATTTTTCCATAATAGGAGAATCTTATTTCTATTTTACTCCTAAAACCTTATTCTACTTAAACACTAACTATAAAATTATGATAAGTATACAATACTAATTACACCCAAATATTACCTAAACTAATATATACAATTCGTCCTCCATATGTACAGCAAACCGAGACCAACCAATATACATATGATATATTGTATATCATATGTATATTTAACAGTTTCGGATGCAAGGCCAAATCCACGTATTAGGTCCTTCATCTAGTTAATTCAGATTCGTATTTATCCTTTATTTGTTGAAATTGAATACTTACATTATTTTACTCTAATCTCTATGTTGTGAAATATAATAACAGAGATGGAGGACCCATGTGGGAAGATGTTAAATTACATTTGATATCCTTGAAAGATGTCTATATATAAAAGAGAAAATAATCTATTAGGACTTATGTTAAACTAGTGTTATTTTTTTTTCATTAGCTATTAGCACTCTGAAATCTCTCTTTTCTATTTTACTTTTATTCTTTGGTTATTAAAGTTGATGAACAATATGCTTCTGAGTTTCTTTTATTGATCAATACAAAGCTTGGTTTGTTGCAGTGTGTATCAACTTTTTTTTAAGGAAGAACCTTAGCATGCTAGCACATTAAGTATATGCTATCAGCGAAGCAATTAACAGGTAAACCATCTAGCTTGTTAAAGTTAGACACCTGTGGACAACGACAAAGAAGGCTCAAGGGGACATTATGTTGTATATATAGGTTAAATATTATTACTCCACATGTTATACATGGTACACATATATATTAAATCTTGACAATTTTATTGAAATTCTTGGGGTCTTCATTAATAGCGGTAGCATCTGTTCATGATCTATAAGAACATTATAAATAGACTTGACCATTCACTAGAAGTTTATTTGAAACAAAAGAGATGGGATGGGACAACTTGAATGATTTAAAGGAGACGAATGAACTAAACTAAAAGAAGGATGAATGAACTAAACTAAAATAAACATAAACAATCTGGTGTGTGCGCGCACGCGTGTATAACAATTTTACTCTTCAATATCGCCATCCTTGAAGGGTCAAGGAGACTCGAACCTACCATGCTCTATGTAAATTTATACCCACATTATCACTGAACTAAGCTTTTAATTTGTGTTAAAGTGAGTTCAACATTTAATATTAAAAATAAAAATTTGACTTTATATACACAATGTATCTTTCCGATAAAGAGGGTTCGGATGAACCTCTGGGTTCTATGTAGATCCACCCTTGTGCCAACTTATGGGATGACTTTGAGTAAGCACACTGCTTTTGCAGAGTAACAATAATAGTTTTGAACACATCGGCTCTAAATAACCATTTAACCGATCATTAGAGGAGTATCTAGCACTCCAGATGGAGTTCAATTGAAACCCTAACTTTCTGACGCGGTGATAAATTTATGTGTAAAAGATTATTAAAATTGAAATAGAATAGTAGATATGAATTCATAACTTTAAAAATATAATAGGTTCAGTGCTAAAAATCTTAAGGTTGAACCTATAGAGTTAAAATTCTAGATTGGCCTCTGTCGATCACTGATAATCGCGATTCATGGTTCCCAGTCATAAGTTGCGATTCATAGAAGGTTCAAACATTTTTTGTCACCAAGGTCATTAGTTTTAGAGAGTTGCTAAAACTTTTATTAGATCCATTCCCTAATTATTAGAGATAAGCAACAAAATAAAATTTTATTTGGTGGCATTAGTATAAGTAATTGATTCGTAACAAAATTATTTTGGAATAACTATTTAGATGGATTTTCATACTTCATCTGGCAACTCACAACAGATTGTCAACTAAGTATAGATTATTCAATGAGAAATCTTGTTCTTTGTGTGATCAGATAGATGAAAGCATTTTCCCTCTGTTCTTTACTTGTGATTTCTCAGGTCAGGTGTGGAAGAAGCTACTATTATGGATGAACTTGAGTAGAGGACCTCTAGCAAGGGAGGATGAGCTGAAATTTATAGGATGTTATTGATGTCCTCCCATCATAAATCATTGGTTAATATTTAGCCACCATTTAAAACGTGATAAATAATAGTCAATTTTAATAAAAATATTCCTCACTAAAACACAAAGCAACTCCAACACAAGGTGTTAGAGTTTCAAACTTTGACAAGTAAAATTTGATACTATATGCTGAAATTCAAAAATTTGGTGGAGTTTCAAACTTATGCACGATCATGTAGTTCAAACTTCATGAACAATTCCCGAATATAAACTTTCACATTTTAAGTACTATGAAATTATACTGGAGTGTCAAACTTCATATACGATTCATGAAGTTCAAATATTTATCAGTTCAAATTTCATGAATAATTCATGGAGTTTAAACTTTCACAATCTAAATGTGAAAATATGATAGGAATTTCAACTCCGTTAACGATCCATGAAATTTAAACATTTACTATCATTTTGGACTCTAAATTGTTCATGGAGTTTGAATAAATAAATTATCTGAACTCCAGCAAATGTTTCCTAGAGTTTTTTCGTATTTTAACTAAGAATATTTTTGGTAAAACAAAATTTCCACATTAATAAAGGATTAAGTAATGAATTATTTTAAAATTACTATCTAAAACTTAATTAACGGTCCTAAAAATGTCTATTTGCAAATTTCACCCCCAAAATAGAAGGTTCTGGATAACAAACAGGCCCAAGTTGTTCTGGCTAGCATGGTTCAGGCCCAAATTCAGATCAATTCCAAATTTCCGACCGAAGTTGTCACCACCACTCTCCCTTGACTGTTAACTTGCATTTCTCCATCCGATTTGTGAGTTTCCCCTCTGTTTCTTTGTTATATATTATTTGCTTCTCATGACTTTGTCGTCCTTATTACTCCCTCCGTTCCAATTTATATGACGTAGTTTGACTGGACACGAAGTTTAAGAAATAAAGGAATATTTTTGAATTTTGTGATCTAAAACAAGTCATATATATATATATATATATATATATATATATATATATATATATTTGTGTGGTTATAAATCATCTCCTTAAGCTAAAATGCAAAGTTTAAAGTTAAATTATTGTCTAAGGAAATGTGTCATTATCTTTATATATATATATATTTATAACCACACAAATATATATATATATATATATATATATATATATATATATATATATATATATATATATTTGTGTGGTTATAAATCATCTCCTTAAGCTAAAATGCAAAGTTTAAAGTTAAATTATTGTCTAAGGAAATGTGTCATTATCTTTAGACCGACTAAAAATGAAAGTGTCGTATAAATTGGACAGAGGGAGTACTACTAATCAATTTTATGGAAGATTCTGTTCTACAAAATTACTGATTCAATTCAATCACCAAATCATTCTAACATTTTAAGAACTATTAATCTATAAGAGGAAGAAAAGCTGAACTGATTCGAATCTGAGCATTTGGGATCATTCAATTTGCTGTTCTTGTAAAATTCATATCAGCCCGACCACACAGGTCCACATAGAGACTTAGAAGCGAACCAAGGATGTGAACTTTATGTGTTCTAAATTCTAGAGTAGTGACATCAGGGCTGTGTTTGGTATCAAGGAAAAGTGATTTTGTTACCTATTTTCTAGTGTTTGGTAACTAAACAAAAAAATATACTATTTCAAGAGCACTTATATGTAACACTATGGGGGTGGAATGGGGTAGGGAGTGGGGATTCGGGGGTGGCGGGGGCAGGATGTCAAGGGGTGGGGGTGGGGACATGGGTAGATGGAGAGAATACAATGAATTTTAAATATCACTTATGGAACTTGTTTTCCCTATTTTCATTAGGGATGTCATTTTCCTAATTTTTAAGGAACGTGTTTTCCTGGAGAAAATGTTTATAGAAACATTTGGACCAACCAAACATGGGAAAAATTGGAGAACATTTTCCTCCATACCAAACACACCCCGAGTGTTAGTTACTGTTTTATGAATTTAATTTTTGTACATATTTATTAATCTCTTAATACAAATACAAGGCTTGAACTACTGAATTCGACCAAATCCGTACGTAACCTTCTAGTTCCGCCCCTACATAGAGTAGTACTTTTTTATCGTCTACCGAGATTATCAATTTTTTGCGAGGGAAAGCATGCAGATAGGTTCTTGCTTCCAATAAGTGAAAGATGGTGAATTCATAGTTGTGGGTTTCCAGGATCTTTTTATAATAACGTTGGTGTTTGGCTTGGTCGTGTTGACTATTCCTCCGGGTACTTATATTATACCAGTACAAATATTGAATAACTTTGTTACAAGACTTAGGTAGATAGAAAGAAATCACCTAACTTATTTTTTTTGCTTTTGCTGGTATTTGGGACCTGATCTCTCATGATCTTTATTCCAGTTTCAACTTTGAGTGCATTGCGCGTTACCAGCCTATGAGTAAGGCGAATGATATGTCTTACTTTACCAAGTTCTCTAAAACACAAGTTCTTTTTTGGTTCCCCACCCGGTGTCCGGTACCCACATTGGGGCCCGACTAAATCCATATTCGCGCCGGGAAATCCCACATTTGGGAGCAAAGCGGATTTGAATCTACAACACAAGATACATGTTGAGCAACTTCTTATTCCTCCAATGAGGCTTACATCCAATATGAAGATCACTACACTGACTACTACTTAAGCCCATTCTGCTGCTGATGATACCTTTGCTGATTGAGAAGGTTTAGGAATTAAGTACTTTCTGCTCACTTGATGAGCAACATTTTGATTGGCAGAAAATCTGAAAATGGCAGTTTCAGTTCGATCTTCATATCTACATCTGTTTTCCCTTTTCTTTAAATGAATTTTCTTCCCCTGTTGTGAGAGGGATTTGAGTGATGAAATTGGAAAAGCAGGTTACTAGTTTCCTTCCCTTCCTTTGGAAGTGATCATTTATCTGTATAGTTGGCTTTTTCAGCAACACAAGGGTTTCACATCTTTTGCCAAGATTTGATCCTACATCAAACTATAGGAATTAATTTGATATGGATTTGGTGACTGCAAAGTTAAAAATCCAAAATCTTCCATGATGTGCCAAAGCCCACTAAGGAAAATAATGTCCTGTTTTAATATGAATGTGTAGTCTTTTGGCTTTAAATATTCTTTACTATATTCATGTAGCTTTCTGTGCTAATATATATTGGAACTTCTACTGCTTTTTATATTTATCTAATACTGGACTTAGATGAGCTAAATAGAGTGACATGGACAGTTAGGATTCATATCACCGACCCATCTTGCTTGAATTGAGGCGTAGTAGTAGTTGTTATTGTTGTTGATATCATTGTTCTATTGTTGTTGTAGTACTCTATTGACATAGCTTTCTGCATATTACCTCTCATTTCAGCTGATTGATTAAGTTTGTCCAATGGAAGCTAAATTTTTTCGCTTTCTCAAGACTGTTGGGGTTGGTTTCAAGGCTAAAGCAGAATCTCAAGGCCGTCTCTTATACCTTAAGCTTGGTTGCAGCCATGAGGTTGAACTGACCGTTCCACCTGCCGTTCGTGTGTTCTGTTTCAAACCCAATATCATATGCTGCGCTGGTATTGACGAGGAGAGGGTATATCAATTTGCTGCTTCTATAAGGAGTTGTAAACCTCCTGAAGCTTACGAAGGAAAAGGTATAATGTACATTGATGAAGTCATAAAAAAGAAGCAGGGAAAGAAATCAAAGTAATAACTCAGCTTCATCTGCCCCCAGGACTTTGGCCTGGGTTAAGTGCACAGCACGTGATACGTAAGTTAGGCTTAAGTCACTAGTTCGAACCCTGTCTCAAAACAAAATCTCGGTATTTAAATGGAAAAGGATAAGGAGAGGGTTATCTACCGAGTTTAGAACTATGGGCCAATTGGCCGTCAAGAATTCTCTATTATCACCCAAGAAAAAAGTAGGAAAAAGGAAGCTCAGTGCCATCTTTCTAGCCTGGATTTTTTTCACCTTCTGGTCTAGTAGTTACTAGAACTAGAGCATTCTTCCATTGTACTGTAATAACCTTCACATGGATAAAGTAGTTGAAGGCCCTTTACCATGGTCCTTGAAGTATATATATGTCTGGGTTGTTTCGTTAAAAATTGTTCAGCGTTTCTAGTGTTGCACAGAAGTGATAGATGAGATTGATGAGAAGCAAACATTCCTATCCATCTGCTCTATGGCACCCAAGGGTGTTACCTAGTGGCTGATGAATCGAGTTGAGAATCATGACAAGCTTAAATTCCAGCGGAAGCAAAAAGTACTAGATGATTTTTTCTCATATATTCAATATTTGAAGGACAGAGTTATACTTGTGTTGGTAGGAAATAGCAGAAATCTCATGGAACTAATCAAGGTACGTGCGGCAAGCTGACTCAAGCATCACAACTATTGCGTAAAAAAAACCATCCACCCTTGTGGTACTCCGATTTTTATGTTTAATCGTAGGTTGCCGAATGGTTTTTTTAATTAGTTCAGCCCATCTGATTGATATTTGGAAAGCTACATGCGTACGCTCTACCCTCCCCAGATTCCACTTGTGGGATTACACTGGGTATGTTGTTATTGTTGTTGTTGTATTTTTAGGTTTAAAGTGCCTCAATTTGCAATATCTATATCGAAGTTGTCAATTTGTAATGCTTAATATCGGAGTATTTCAGTTACGTCAATTTGTGACATCTATATCAAAACGCAGGGCATGTTGTTACCTTCTCCCTATGGTCGAAATATGGCCGTTAGCGGCTTTGAAATGAAAATGAAGTGTTTTTTTTGTTTGGTCGGGCTTCAATGTGGGTAGCGGACACCGAGCGGGAAACCAAAAAACGAAAATAAAGTGTTGGTACTTGGTGCCCATATATGTAACCCTTTTTTTTTATATGCCGACTTCTTTTTCTTATACCACCGTTCTTAAAAAAGAAGTTAAAATAAAAGGCCTGCAAATTCAATTTTAAATTATATCATCTGAAGAATATATGCCTAGGTCCTATCATTCTGCAAATGTAAAATAGTGCATCATTACTCATCTAAGAATCAAAAGCACGGGTCATGAGTCCACAGAGACATGCTGTATATACTTTTCCATTTGCATTCAAACTACTTAAAGACAGATATGTCCTTAAATTAAGGATTCTTCATTATTATCCTTGCTGTTTTTCCATCAAAATGCCTATGAGATAGTTGTCCTGGTCCTAGCCAATCTAAACTCTGAAACTTAGAACAACCGGCCAATGAGATAGTTGCCATGTCCCTATCCGACCCAACACCGAAACTTAGAACAACCAACTTTATGGTAAATATCAAATGCCAACGTGTTTGAAACATAAAATTGACCGACCTATAACATTTGATGAGGCGATAGGAATTCTAGATTTTCTTTCTGCCGGCAACGCATTTATACCATAGATGTGGCAGTGGGATCACCGATGAGAATTGAACCTAGGCCAATTACGAGTTGGACGCTTTGACCATTCAGCCATGATACTTATGTATTAAAGGCTGTTGATATTGGGTCGTGGGTCACTCCATGTGGGCTGACCCGGCCCGGTTAGTAGAGATAAAGAATAAAAGAGGTTATTATGTGAGAAGTTATTGTTTTTAATCAGATAACTCCCACTAAGGAGAAACTGTATTACGTGGATAATAGGGAGCGGTTTCTTCTCCATAACCTCTGCCTCTCTTCTTAAAAAGAGCAGAACAACGCATATGTTGTAAGGAGCAAAACTTTCTTCTTCTCTCAATCTCCCTAAAAACGCACATATAGAAAAGGCATTTACTTAGTGGAATACTAACTTCATTTCCTGGAGAATCAAGGTTGGATTTGTGGCAATTCTTTTGGTGGTAATTACAACGACTTCCGCTGCAACAAAGAGGTACACAATCCATTGTTCTTGCCAGGTTATTCTTTTCTAATAATGGCATCAGAGCCTAGGGTTATTTGATTAATGACTGAAAAAAAATGGTTAAGAAAATCTGCGTAGAATAATTATCAGTCACAGGTGATCAAATTTTCCTGACAATATATTGATGACGTTCTCTATTTATAAAAAAGGACTGCGACATTCGCACAACAGTGTTCGTTGTTCATGATGCTTATGATAATTTTTTATTATATATATTGAGTTGTTTTGATTTCAAATAGGCATATTGAGTCTGTCAGTGCTTGTTGTGCTATGAAGTCATAAGCATTAGAGCCAAGAATTTGCTGCGTTTATTTTTAACCTAAAGCAAAGAAGTGCTTTGTTTGACTCTCAATTATGTTGAAAAGTAATTTTTCTGAAAAGAAAGAAATGTTTGTGTTTTTTTAACGGACTGAAAATTAATTTTTGTGTATCACATATATGAAACTTCGGCATGAATCTTATATTTTCAGAATCTACTTGTTTAGGGCTTTCCGCTGATATATTACTCATTAAAAACGAGTGAGATATGATTTTTTGAAAGATATGCTGAAGATTGTGACAGTTTATGAAAAACTGTGTTATATTATTTGATTTATGGAAATTGCTTGTTAAGAATTACAATGTGTGGTATATATTTTCAGAATCTACTCATTACAAGCTTTCCGTTGATATATTATCCATTAAAAAGGGATTAAAAACGAGTGAGATATGATTTTTCGAAGTTATGCTGAAAATTGTGAGGAAAAACTGTGTTCTGTAATTTGATTTCTGGAAATTACTTGTTAAGATTTACAAAGTGTGGTATATATTTTCAGAATCTACTCGTTACAAGCTTTCCGTTGATATATTACCCATTAAAAACGGATTAAAAAACGAGTGAGTTATGAAGTGTTGAAGTTTTGTTAAGAAAAAAAAAAGTTTTTTTTTACCTTCTGACAGTCACACCATTACGATGGTATGTGATCCTTAAACGTAATTTTATCTTTTACGAGTATTGTGGCATATGTTGCCATCTTATTGTTTTCAGTGTTCCTACTTCAAACATAGTTGGACAAGGACAATCTCGAAGTACTACAAGCGGGAGTTCCCGAAATCGAACAAGGCAACAATGTAGAAGAGTACGTCGTCGTAGGACATATTCCCGAGGACGTGAAGTCATAAAGAATAATGTCCCAAGGGCGATGCAAAATCTACTAAGGGGTCAAAGGGCTATACGAAGGGAAGGAGAAAAGAAATCTAGAGAGTTCAAGGCTTTTAAGATGTTTCGTAATGCTTCAGTTCCTGAACATGTTGAATGTTTTCGGTTAAAACGAGATGAACTAGCCAATTTTATTGTAATCTCAGATTGGAAAGCTTTAGCAATTTTAGTAGATTCCCTTCGAAAATCTTGAGATAGTATTTTAATTGATATTTATCACGAGGTTTGGCCAAGTCAACCTTTTGAGGTGTATGTTCGAATACTTGGATTCGAGCAGGTGTCCTTATGAACTTGTATTTGCATTGTGCATTTATTTTCAATATATGTAATTATATTGTTTCACTATCCTTATGTTACTTTTTTTTTGGATTGAGACTTTATTGAAAGTCATTAAAATAAACTTCGCACTGAGAATTTTTTTTTCAATTTTGATTAAAATGTTGAGATTATAGATGATGATCGAAAACTTTGTGGCCTTTCGATTTTACACTAAATGTGAAGTCATTTATGAAATTAATTTGCTTGAGTGTGAATATCACATGCATAAATTTGTTAAAGTAAATATTGATGAGTAAACTTGCTTAAATTGTCTCATTTAACAGATATGACATCGAAAAACATCATTGTTGATCTAAACAAGGGTGAGAAACTGAACGGTGAGAATTGCGACATCTGAAATCGTAAGATGTGGTATTAGCTGGAAGAGCAAGATGCTCTGGAAAGGCATTAACCACAGTTTGGTTCACCCTGGAGAGGGTAACACTGCTCAACACAGAAGATATCTCGAAGCTTACAATACATGAAAAAAGAAAGATTACACTGCACGTGGAATTATTGTAAGTTTTGTTGTTGATGATCTCATTCACGAATGTGAGAAATATCCGACTGCTCATGTTATGTGGGCACACTTACGAGAGACATATTGGGGTACTACTGTGATCTGCCTTAGACAGTTGACTATCAAATTTGACACTTACAAGAAGTGTTATGATCATAATGTCAAGCAACACCTTAGGGTGATGTCTAACATGATTGCTCAACTCAAAAGTGTTTGTCATTTTCTCTTATGAGCATCAGGTTCAGGCAGTGGTCCGGTCTCTTCCCAATAGTTTCTGAATCCTTATGTAAGGAATTACGAAATAAATTCTTTCAACAAAGATGTGAATTAGGAAGGATTGATCGACGAAATATGAACCGAAGACTTAACTTTGATATACCCCAGAACAATATATTTTTGTTACCACGAGATATATTGGCAGTCGTCGATCATTTGATTGGGCTGAAATTTGAAATGGGTGCACCGACGATATAAATCATTTGAAAGATAAACATATTCGTTCTGTAGCAGATCTTTTACAAGATCAATTCGGATTGGCTCGGAAACACCTGAAGGTCAACTTAACCCATAATGATAGCATCAAAACCTTTTTTGATGTTACCCATCAAGTTGAGCTTGAAGACAAGCGGCTTGGTGCTGCTAAAACTGTATCTGGTGCCTATGTGGCAGAATCAAGTGATACGGAGTCTTCAGGCTTCAAGCGCAAGAAGAATTGAAAAAGTGACGAAAAGGATAAGTAGACTATAGAAGGACCCTCCAAGAAAAAGAATAAGCCAAATCCCAATAAGGGAAACATTTTTTTTCAAAAAGAAAGACAAGAGTAAGATGAAGTGCTACAATTGCCATGTTCTAAGGCATTTTGCTTGTGAATGTCCCGAGCTGAAAAAGGTAGCATTTCAAAACGCATCTCTAAGTGCTATATATGTTTCTAGCATTGTTTTACTAACTGAATCTTATCATTTGTGGATTGTACACTCAGGGGCCAACGACCATGTAAGTCGTGATCGAGAAGCGTTTGTGAAGTTCCATCGAGTTTCACCTGAATCAAGGTGGATATATGTAGAAAATAATGCAAATCTTGAAGTCAAAGGGATAGACACTTGCAAAATGGACTTGTGTGGTGGCCAATCTTTGATGTTGCATGACGTCCTATATGCTCCAGAGATTCGACAAAACTTAGTAGTTGTGTCTGTTATTCTAGATCTTGATTTATGTTTAAATTTTAGTCTCAATGGTGTTAGCATTACTCAAGACAGTGTTTTTTATGGTTTTGGATTATGATGATTTTATCATTTTAGAGTGTAATCCTTCAATTTATGACTATTATGTTGACCGTTGTGCAATGACATGTTATTCTAGTAACAATGATGTTGATGTTATTACATGACATGCAAAATTAGGTCATATTGGGCAAGATCGAATGAATAGATTGGCAAAGAAAGGGCATTTAGATCCTTTCTCCGAAATTGATATGCCAACTTGTGAAAATTTTCTTGTCGGAAAGATTACACGTAAACCATTTGAAAAAGCTAAGAGAGTTGATTCTCTATTACAATTAATCCATTATGATATCTATGGTCATGAATGTGAGGGCAAGGGCTGGTGCTTTGTATTTCATTACATTTATTGATGATTTCATGAGTTTTGGTTATGTCTATTTGATTTCTCATAAATCTGAAGCACTTGAATGCTTTAGAAGATATATGAATAAAGTTGAGAATCAATTAGATAAAAGTATAAAGACTTTAAGAACCAATAGGGGCCGTGAATATTTATCAAAACAATTTGAAAAATTATGTAATGAAAAAGGTATTACGAGACAGTTAACTACTCCTTACACACCTCAACAGAATGGTGTAGCAGAAAGGAGGAATAGAACACTATTGGACATGACAAGGTCCATGATGGCCCCGACAAATTTACCTATCTCCTTTTGGGAAGACGCATTGTCGACAGTGGCCTACATATTGAATAAAGTGCATTCTAAATCCGTTACTTTCACTCTATGAGCTATGGACTGGTCATAAACCAAACTTGAATTATCTACGACCTTGGGGTTGTGATGCATACGTAAAAGATCATTTTGCCAAGTTTGGAAAATTGAGTCCAAGGGGAAAGAAATGTATCTTTATAAGATACTCCGAACAATCCAAATGGTATGTGTTCATTGGTGAATTAGAAGATGAAAGTATAACTGAAATTGAATCATGAGATCTCATATTTCTAGAAAATGATTTTTCAAAAAAGGACGAAATAAAGGAAGGACAACCTCTTTACAAAATGTTGAATTCAGATGATCAGACAATGTCTTCAGACATGTTTGACAATCAAATAAGTCAAGGATTGGTTCTTGATCCAAGTGGGAGTTTAAATCCCAAAATTCTTTAGAGGAATGTGAATTGCAACTACATAAGAGTACCAGAAAAAGTGTACCTAAACGATCTTATGAGATTGAATATTACATTTTCTTGGTATCTCCCACAGAATTGGATGAGCCTAATTCTGTGACTGAGGCTTTGGAAAGTCCTAGAAAATATGAATGGATGAAAGCAATGCAAGAAGAATTTGAGTCCATGAGAATCAAAGAAGTCTGGAATCTAATGGACCTTCCTTCTGCGCGTAAAGTTATTGGGAACAAATGAGTTCTCAAAGTTAAACGCAAAGCGGATGGGTCAATAGAAAGATACAAGGCGTGATTGATTGCAAAATGTTTTACCCAACAAGCTGGAATAGATTATGAAGAAACTTTTTCACCAGTTGTGAAGTTTACCTCCATTATTGTTGCACGTTTGAATCTAGATTTACACCAAATGGACATGAAGGCAGCTTTTCTCAATGGAGAATTAAACGAGGAAATCTACATTGAATAACATGTAGGTTTCATCGTTAAAGGCCAAAAAAAAAAGAAAATCTATAAATTAAAAAGATCAATTTATGGCCTACAACAGTCGTCAAGGCAGTGGTATTTGAGATTTCACAAGGAGGTACTTTTATATGATTTCACCATGATCGATGAAGACCATTGCATCGATGTGAAGAAGTCCAATGGAGTGTTTATAATTCTTTTCCTTTACGTGAATGATATTCTATTAGCCGAAAATAATTTGGAGTATGTAAAAACTATCAAGTCATGGATTTCAAATCATTTAACATGAAAGACAGAGGAAAAGCAGACTATATCTCAAGAAACTTATATAAATAAAATTTTGGAGCGCTTCCGAATGAATAGTTGCAAACCCATGAATATTTTTGTAGCAAAAGGTGAAACTTTAAGCCCTGAGATGTGCCCAGAGACTGAAAAAGAAAAAGAACACATGTCTCGAGTTTCATATTCAAGTGTTGTCGGGAGCTTGATGTACGCTATGATGTGTACTCGTCCAAACATTTGTTATGACGTAAGTCTAGTTAGCAAGTATCAGTCCAATCCTAGAAGTGATCATTGAAAGGTTGTGAAGAGGATCTTTCGATACCTGAAAGGAACTGTTGATTATTCACTATGTTATAGTGAAAATTATTTACACTTGAGAGTATATAGATGACGATTGGGTCGGTGACTGGAATGATAGAAAATCAACATCTGACTATGCTTTCTTATTTAATGGTGGTGTTGTTTCATTGAGAAGTAAGAAACAAACTTGCACGACCCTTTCAACTATGGAAGCTGAGTTTGTGGCTTGTGCATTTGCAGTACAAGAAGTTGTTTGATTAAAAAATTCTTTAAGCATTTGAACGTTGTAAAGAATTCTCAAGGATCAATGATTTTATATTGTGATAGTCAAATGGCTATTGCATACATAAAGGATCCTAAGTATCACAGCAAAATCAAACACATTGACATCAAGTATAACTTTGTGAGAGACGCAGTAACAAGTGGAGAAGCAACTTTACAATACATAGCTACGCGAGAAATGGTAGTTGATCCTTTTACAAAGAGATATCTAGAGACTTGTTTGAGAAACATGTTATGGCTCTAGGTTTGTGTAGAATATGATCATATTTCGGTATGGTAAAATGACTTGGTTGTTATAATATTATCATTAATATTTAACTCTTGAATGTAAGTTCATATCTTATGTGCATGTGATAAAGTAATTTTATTGATAAAGTGTGTCAAATAAGTTGGGAGATTGGCTCTCTCACACGAGCAATCACCTCTTACGTTGAGGAACGTGAAGAGATGAGTTCCACCATCATGTTATAACTTGTTTTGTAAGCCAGATATAATTTTCTTTAAGAAGATGAATTTGAGGATCATTGAAGAGAGAAGCTCGGGTTAGACATTTAGAGGTGTCTAGACCAAGATTTGTACGGTGCTGAATGAACAAAAAATAAGACACACGCGCTAATATAAGGTGAGAACACCGCAGCACGTGTTTCATACCACACGTGCTAAGCGACCAATGGGTTAATGGAGAATAGATCCCTGCTTTTTCATTGTGTGAGACCCTGAAAAGTTACATTAACTTTTCATTGGAATACCCTTTGACCGTTTCTTGAAGTTTCAATCAGTGTTGCTATTTTACTCTGTCACTAGTAGCCATGAGTGATTCGGCAATGTAGTGAATATCTAGAAAAGTCGTTGATCCAAAATAAATAAATTCTAGTAGAAAGGGAAGACAATTAAAGAAATTCGTAACTTAATTTGTATTCACATGCCGACCATTACATTTACCATAAGGGTGTCAAGTGTAATTGTGGAAATAAAGTTTTACATGAACTCGAGTTCACCTCTTAAAAGGATGAGGGATCGGTAAATGTCTACTGGTGTAGCAATTGATGCCTGGGGTATACTCATTTATCTGGGGTATTATGAGTGATATGATCCTTATATTTGTAGTGGATTCTTTCAGCATGTGATTGAATTCCTACGTTGAACTACTATACAACCTCAATAGGTTACAAAATATTGTAGCGCTTGCTGCTCGCAGGTCCACGAACTATTTGCCAGCATGAATTGTATGTAATGCTTACATAGCTTGCTTCGGTCGAGCCCATCATGAACGAAATGGGAGATGTTGAATATTAGGTCGCGGCACTCCATGTGGGTTGACCCAACCCGATTAGTAGGGATAAAGAATAAAAAAGGTATTATATGAGAATTTATTATTTTTAATCAGATAACTCCCACTAAGGAGAAACTGTATTATGTTGATAATAGGGAGCGATTTCTTCTCCATAACCTCTGCCTCTCTTTTTAAAAAAGAGTAGAATAACACATATGTTGTAAGGAGCAAAACTTTCTTCATCCCTCAATCTCCCTAAAAGCTCACATATAGAAAAGGCATTTACTTCGTGAAATACGAACTTCGTTTCCTGGAGAATCAAGGTTAGACTTGTGACAATTCTTTTGGTGGTAATTACAACGAATTTCGCTGCAACAAAGCGGTTCCATGTTATTCTTTTCTAACAAAGGCTTGACCTGCTTTGTCAGTGGCGAAACCATAGTCATTGTTAGCTTTATCTTTCACCGTGTCTTTCGCATTAACAGCACCACTAGAAGCCATTGAAATAGAATAACCCCTTATTGATTTCATAATGTAATTAGCTTATATACATGATATAGAATAGTCATCCTAGGCTAGAATTATGAAAATCAAATATACACCTAACTAATACAAAAGATTACTATAATAATTAAAGATATATAAGATCACTAATAATATCAAAAGAATATATTTTTATATATTCTCACACCCCCGCAGTCGTAGCGGGCGGTTGTCGTACGCTAAGACTGTCCCAAAAATCTTCAAACAGGACCAAGGGAAGGCCCTTAGTAAAGATGTCAGCTATATGATAACCTGAAGGGACATGCAAGACACGTACTTCTCCACGAGCAACCTTTTCACGAACAAAATGAATATCCATATCGATATGTTTTGTGTGCTGATGTTGTAAAGGATTCCCCGAGAGATATATCGCACTAACATTATCGTAGTAGACCAATGTAGCTTTTTGAATAATAAAATGAAGCTCTAAGAGAAGGTTACTCAACCAACAGGACTCAGACACCACATTGGCGATCCCCGCGCTAGAGCGCGACAAAGTAGTCTGGCGTTTAGCCGACCAAGAGACCAAGTTATCACTAAGAAACACACAATAACCAGATGTCGAATGTCTAGTATCTGGACATCCATCCCAATCAGCATATGTATTTCGTTATGTATACGAAATGAGAGTCGATACAGATGATGGATATAGATGTAATTTATTATCAATAGTGCCTTGAATGTAGCGCACAATGCGTTTGAGAGGGTGCATGTGTTCTTCCCTCGGATCATTCATGAATAAAAACACATGTTGCACTGCATAAGTAATATTGAGCCTCGTAAACGTGATTTATTGAAGAGCCCCCGCAAGACTACGATGGTGGAAGGGATCCTCATATGATGTGCTAGAAGTAGCACTTAGCTTCGATTTAGTGTCAACCAGAGTAGGAGATGATCAAATATAGAATTGTAATAAAAATGATTTCAAATGTCAAAAAAAAGAAATGAAAAAGAATATTTACCATTCAAATTGAAAATGAAAATAAAAGAATATTAACAATATTTACAATCACTATTTAATAATATTAGTATTAGACTTGCAGGCTGACATGTCAGCCCGTTCAATGATCTATGCTGCATACTTCCTCTGAGATAGAAATAGACGACTTGTATGACGAGTGACAGTTATACCCAGAAAATAACTCAATGTCCCCAAGTCTTTCATATCAAATTCTGAGTTGAGAAGAGATATGATAGACTTGTGAAGTTTATCAGAGGAAGCAGTCAATACAATATCATCCACATATAACAGAATGTATGCCATAGAAGTGTTGTGATGGTATATGCATAGAGTATGATCATACTTGCTATGAGAAAACCCAAAAGTAGACACATACAAGGATTTCTTCAGTAAGCACACATGATTAGGATGAGCGGGGTCCCTAAAACCCAAGGGCTGATGCATGTATATTGTTTCCTTGAGTTCTCCATGTAAGAACGTAGTTTTCACGTCCAGTTGATGAATGGACTATGCTTTTGAGAGAGCTAGACTGCGAACAGTGTGAATAGTTGTTGGTTCGACCACCGGACTAAATGTCTCTCCACAATCCATGCCAATCTGCTGAATTTTGTCATCACCTATAAGACAGGTCTTATGCCTCTCAAAACAACCATCATATTTCTCTTTATGAGTAAAAAATCCAAATAGAACGAATCACATTAACACCGGGTGGACGGGACACCAACTCACACGTCTTATTTTTAGTAAGAGCATTATATTCATCATCCATAGTCATTTTCCAATTCGGGTCACGAAGGGCAGACACGAGGTTACGTGGTAAAGGGGATTTAGTTCCATTAGAGTTGAGATTAAATTATCGCTTTGGTCTAAAAATACCATGTTGGTTGGGAGTAACGGGCCCTAGTCCTAGAATCGAAGTGGGTTGGATTTGGGTAGAAGCAGTGGGTTGGCCTAGTTCCGATGTAGTGGAGTCGGGTTAGAAGGGCATGGACTGGCTGGTGGCTGGAAGGAGTTGGGCCAGCAGGCAGTGGGCCTGCTGGCAAAAGCTGCGGACCAGAAATATTTGGGCCAGCAGGCAGTGGGCCTGCTGGCAGAAGCTGTAGACTAGAAATATTTGGGCGTGAGCGATGGGCTCTTGGCGAAGATGTGGACCGAAATATTTGGGCGGCGCGATGGGCCTTTGGCGGCTAATGGTGGAGAGATTTTGGTCAGCAGGCATTGGGTCTGACTGTGCCCATGTGGTCTGGGCCAAATGGTGGACCACATACGGTGAGAGCTCATCATCCAAAAAATCATATGAATGGAACGCGGAACTATAGAACTTAGCAAACGAAAATTGGGTTTCATCAAAAATGACATGGCGACTAATGATGATGTTATTAGAGGATAAATTATAACATTTGTAACCACAATGATTAGATGGGTAACCCAAAAAGACACAAGCGGTAGAGCGGGTTTGAAGTTTATTTATGGTAGTGGAGGGGAATACATGATAACATAAACACCCAAATACCCTAAGATGAGTATACGAATGGTCGTTTAGATAAAGAATTTTGAGTGGAGAGTGATAGGCTAATCCTTTGCTGGGGAGTATGTTGAGAATGTAAGTTGTCATTTGTAATGCATGATGCCAAAATGAAGGTGGTAATGATGCATGTGCTAGTAATGTACGAACAATATTATTAATGGTGCAGATTTTCTCTCGGCTTTCCCATTTTGTAATGACGTATGTGGACATGAGAACCGAAATGATATACTATTAACCCCACAAATTTCCTAAATGGCCCATTATCAAATTTTCTTCCATTATCACATTGAATGTTCTTAACTTCCCGTTCAAATTGAGTAAGGATGAATGCTCTAAATGATAAGAATGTGGAATAAACCTGAGACTTTTTAGATAACGGAAATGTCCACAAAAAATTAGAGTAATCATCCAACAACAAAACATAATAACGGTGGCCCGAAAAGCTCAAAACGGGAGACGTTCAAAGATCACTATGAATAATATCAAAAGCCAATATAGTAATATAATTAGAGGCAATAAAGGGCAATTTAACATATTTCACAAGTGGAAAAGAAGGGCAAATATTAGCACTATGAGTGTTATTACACACAATAAATTTATTATTCTTAAGGGATGCAAAAACAGACGTTCCCGGATGACCCAAGCATGCATGTCATAAGGAAAGTACTAAAGCTGCAAACGTTGATGGTGTGGCTTATTTTGTGGTGATGGTGGGATAAATCTTGCCCCGACTATCACATGTCATTAGATGTATCTCCGTCCAGAAATCCTTCACAGAAAATCCAAATTGATCAAATTCAACAAAAACCGAGTTATCAGTTGTAAATTTTCAAACAGACATCAAATTTTTAATTAATTGAGGTTCATGAAGGACATTTTTCAAGGCTAAAGGCAGGTTTGGGGGAGACGAATTTGTGAGACCATAACCACAAATTGAAATTGAATGACCATTACCATCAATTGTCATAATGTTTGCTTAAATTGAAATAAGACGAGAGATTACCTTGCGTGGATGTCATATGAGAAGTAGCATCAGTGTCCATGTACCAATTCACATCTGGAGGATTTAGCCCAAGTGTATGAATCACTGTCTTGATATCCGTATGGGTCGTGGAGGCTGTTGGGCCAGCAGCAGCGAAGGCCTGTTGTGGTTGAGGCCCAAGCAGGCCAGGCCTATTACTGTCGAGGTCCAATATTGGTTGTTTGTTGTTGCTGCCTGCGTTGGGCCTGGCCCAGTTTTGTGTGGGATAAAGGCATGGCGAGATGGGTCACTGCCCACTGGCCCAAGGTTGTTGCTAGGGGTTCTATGGCTTGGACCCCTTGCTATCCACCACCACGTCCGCCACGGATTTTGCCATCATTGTTGCTATTTTGACCCTTTTTGCCACCACCATTGTTACAATTTTGACTATAATTTTCAGAGAATGATTGAGAGTCATCGGTGTCTCGGGACGTGGCTACCATCATGATGGAATGTGCTCCCGTTGCAGCCTTTTTAGCCAACCATGTTTTTTCTAAGGTGAGCTTGGAACGTGCTTGGTAGAAAGGTGGGATAGAATTGTTTTAGCGAATAAGACTTCCAACCCCATTATACGCATAGGTGAGGCCCGTAACCATTTGAAGAACGAGATGATCATTTGTGATCGACGCTCCGATGTTCTTGAGTTGATCCAATAATTCCTTGAGCCTTTGACAATATGTAGAGGCATTCAAAAAATCCTCCATAGTTATGAGAGAGATTATTTCTCAAGGATACGGAATGAGAACTTTTGTTATCTTAGAATATATCATGCAACCTATTCCAAGCATCCATTGTCATGGCGTCGAGTTCGATAATTGTATGCAAGAGGTCCGTAGATATGGTGGAATAAATCAATTAGAGGACTGTAGTATCAAGAGTTTCCCATAACTCCATTTCATCATCGGTGGAAGGCATTTTCTCCTTGCCTTTATCCAGTCTGACGATGTGACGAAGGACTCTATGAGACCTTGCGTGAATTTTAAAAAGTTTCGCCCAAGTCGCATATTGAACATTCTCCATTTCAAGGATGAAAGGGATATTGTTCTTGATGTTGGAGACTACCAAAGCATGATGAAATGTATTCTTTGTGTTAGACATGATTGAGGAATGGAAAAAAAATTGAGCGGCGGAAGGGATTACCGAGAAGGGACGGCGGCGGAAGAGTGGTATGGAGAAGGGAAAAATTGACATAGACTGTTGATACCATGAAATAGTCATCCTACGCTATAATTACAGAAATTAAATATACACCTACTAATACAAAATATTACTACAATAATTAAAGATATACAAGATCACTAATGATATCAAAAGAATATATTTTTATATATTTTATCAGCCATGTCCTTTGCCTGATTCATCTTATCAGATGTGTCTCTGTAAGCATTGTTGGTGAAATCTTTGGCCGATTTGTCAATAGCGAAACCATAGGCATTGTTAGATTTATCTTTCACCGTGTCTTTCGCATTAACAACACTACAAGAAGCCATGTCCTTTTCTTGATTCATCTTATTGGATGTGTACTCGTAAGCATCATTGGCGCCATTTTTGCCCTCGTTTTCCATGTCTGAAGCCTTGTCCATGGCTTGACCCATTTTGTCAGTAATGAAACCATAGGTGTGGCTAGATTTATCCTACATTTTCCCCTTGGTGTTGCTTCTATTTGTGAAGCCACGGTCATGCCATCATCCACTTTCTGAGAGGCAAAATTGTAGGCCTCGGAAGCTTTACCTTTGGCATCAGCTGCCATGTCAGAGGCCGTGTTCATGGCACAGTCTGCCTTATCAGAGGCAGAGTCATAAGCATCATGAGCTTTCTCTATTGCTTTATCGTTGGCATCATCTGCCAAACCGGAAGTCCACTACAATGTTAAGCAGTATACAACTACAAAGTACATCATAGCTAAATATGAATTTTCGTGGCTAAAGTGCATCGATAGTCATGTCTATAGTTGGTGTATGTTACCTGCTTTCTGGAATGCAACGTCATACGCATTGGATGCACTATGGTTCCCCCTTTATGATGCCCGATGAGCCTTATTGGCTACTGCATCCATAGCTTGATTTGCCTTCTCGAAAGCAAGATTCTTCGCGTCACCTAATTTGTCAGATGACATGTTTCCCATTTCGCTAACCTTTTGAGAAGCCTCTGCAATCAAAACTGATCATTAATACCTCTCGAGGTTTCGGCTCTGAGAATTGAATTCCTTCGTGCTTCATATCAATCCTCGTAAAGGAAATTAAAGGGGAAATTACCATACACAGTAGAACTTATAGAGTCTCTAGCATCTGATGCTGCATCTTTCCCATCTTCTTTATACCTAAAAATTAAAGTAAATAAATATCATAAATTTGAGATTCGAACTGTTGGCATGTCATCTAACAATTATGGACATTTTCATATTAAACTAAGAAGCTCAATATGCATTGTTTTATCAAGATATCATACATTTCTGACCATTCATAATGAACAAATTAAAGAGGGAATTTCCGATAGCGAACAAGCGGATTGCATTTACTTGGTAAAACTTACAATCTTATAAGCAATTATCCATCACACACAAACAAAATCTAAATCTCTCATCACCAAATGCAATGTTCTTTATATTCTATTTCTTTTTGCTTTATTGGCTTTGGTGAATGATGGTAGACTAGGGTCATGTTCTCGGTCGGGGACGAAAGCAAGGGTTAGGGTGTGTAAGTGG
Organism: Anisodus acutangulus; assembly: GCA_029783415.1. NCBI lineage: Eukaryota > Viridiplantae > Streptophyta > Magnoliopsida > Solanales > Solanaceae > Anisodus > Anisodus acutangulus. The sequence continues at coordinate 19,096,076 of CM056495.1, forward strand.
GGTAAGGGATATGCTAGGCTGAGAATAGAATCTTGGACCATTGGGACTTTAACGGGGAAGTCCATAGAGCTAGTTAAGATTCTTAAGAAGATGACGATTAATATAGCATGTGTCCAGGAGACCAAATGGGTAGGACCTAAGGCTAAGAATGTAGACGGTTATAAGTTATGGTTCTCGGATAGGTCGAAGTCCAGGAATGGGGTAGGCATTTTGGTAGACAGCGAGCTAAGGGATCATGTGGTAGAGGTTAGGAGGGTCAATGACAGGATGAGGGCGATTAAGTTGGTAGTTGAAGGGTTCACTATGAATATTATTAGTGTGTATGCGCCGCCGACGGGCTTGAACGAGGAGGAGAAATGCAATTTTGGGAAGATTTGGACGAAGTAGTAGGAGGTATATCACTCACTAAGAAGTTATTTCTATGAGGGGATTTCGATGGACATATGGGGGCACTGCCCGGAGGTTATGACGACGTGCATGGAAGTTTTGGCCTCGGGGATAAGAACAGGAGAGGCATCTCACTTTTGGAGTTTGCTAGAGCTTTTGAGATGGTGATAGCCAATTCGAGGTTCCTGGCGAAGGAGGAGCATTCGGTGAATTTCTGTAGTTCGGGGGATAAAACTCAGATACATATTTTGCTCTTTAGGAAGGTTGACAACGGTCTTTGTAAAGACTGTAAGGTTATTCTGAGAGAGTATCTTACAACCCGACATAAGTTTTTGGTGATGGATTTGAAAATTAAGATGGAGAAAAGAAGAGGGTTGTGGATGACAGGTTAAGAATCAAATGGGGGAGTTTGACCATGGCTAGTACAAACGAAATGGGAGAGAGGTTGATGGCCAAGGAGGCTTGGGAGAGTAGTGGGGATGCGATCGATATGTGGGATAGGACGGCCAGTTGTATTTGGGAGGTTTCTATAGAAATGCTAGGGGTCTCGCGGGGTAGTTGTGGTGGACATTGAGGGTACTAGTGGTAGAATGGTAAAGTTTAAGAGAAGGTAGAAGCAAAAAAAGTGGTGTATGCAAAATTGTTAGAAATAAAGGATGAAGTGGAGAAGTGGACGAATAGGGAATTATATAAGATGGCAAGGAAGGAGGTAAATCTAGCAGTTATTACAGCAGAAATGGTGACTTTTGAACGTCTATATGTGGAATTAGAGGGGAAAACGGGGATAAGATATTGTACAGACTAGCCAAGACGCAGGAGAGAAGAGCCCGAAACTTGTATCGCGTGAGGTTCATTAAGGACAGAAAAGTACTAATGGAGGACGCTCATATTAGGTGGAGGTGGAAGTCTTACTTCCATAAACTCTTGAACAAAAAAGAAGATAGAGACATTGTGCTCGGAGATTTGGAGCAATCTGGTAGGTAGCGGAATTTCTGGTATTGTGAAAACATTAAGGTTGAGGAGGTTCAGGGTGATGTTCGCAGGATGTATAGGGGACGAGAGATCGGGCCTGATGAGATCCAGTTGAAGTTTGGAAGAGCGCAGGTAGGACAGGTTTGGAGTGGCTAATGGAGTTGTTTAACGTCATTTTTAAAACGGCGAGAATGCCTAAAGAATAAAGGTGGAGTACAATGATTCCTTTGTACAAGAACAAATGTGATATCTAGCGTTTCAATAACTATAGCGGTATCAAGCTGATAAGTCACACTATGAAAGTTTGGGAAAGAGTTGTGGAGATGAGGGTGAGAAGAGGCGTGTCTATCTCCGAGAACCAATTTGGATTCATGTTGGGGTGTTTGACTACATAAGCCATTCATCTTATTAGGAGGTTGGTGGAGCAATATAGGGAGAGGAAGAGAGACTTACATATGATTTTCATCGACCTCGAGAAGGCATACGACAAAGGCCCTAAGGAGGTTCTATGAAGATGTTTGGAGGTTAGAGGTGTACCTGTGGCATATACTAGGGCAATCAATGATATGTATGATGGAGCCAAGACTAGGGTACAGACAATAGGAGGAGACTCAGAGCACTTCCCAGTGATGATGGGGCTGCACTAGGGATCAGCTCTTAGCTCATTCCTATTTGTGTTGGTGATTGATGAAGTGGCGCGACAAATCCAATAGGAGGTGTCATGGTGTATGTTATTCGCAGATGACATAGTCCTGATTGATGAGACTTGCAGCGGAGTGAACGATAAGCTGAAGGTTTGGAGACACGCTCCAGAGTCAAAAAGGGTTCAGGATGAGTAGGACCAAGACAGAATACTCGGAGTGCAAGTTCAGTGACGGGGCAACCTTGAGATAGGCGTGGATGTGAGACTCGGTACTCAGGTCATTCCAAAAAAATAAGCTTCAAGTACCTAGGGTCTATTAACCAATGGAATAAAGAGATTGATGACGATGTCACACATCGTATTGGGGTAGGGTGGATAAAATTGAGGCTCGCATCTGGAGTCTTGTGCGATAAAAAGGTGCCACTGAAACTTAAAGGCAAGTTCTATAGGGTGGTGTTTAGACCGACTATGTTGTATGGGGCGGAGTGCTAGTCGGTCAATACTTCGCACACCCAAAAGATGAAAGTTATGGAGATGAGGATGCTAAGATGGATGTGTGGGCATACAAGGAGGGATATAATTAGAAATGATGATATCCGGAACAGAGTGGAAGTGGCCTCGGTGGAGGATTAGATGTAGGAAGCGAGATTGAGATGGTTCAGGCACGTTCAAAGGAGAGACACAAATGCCTCAGTGCGGAGGTGTGAGAGGTTGGCTATGGATGGGTACAATAGGGGTAGAGGTAGGCCGAAGAAGTATTGGAAAGAGGTGATTATACGGGATATGGCGCAGGTGCAACTCACTGAGGACATGACCTTAGATAGGGGGTTATGGAGGACACGGATTAGGGTAGAATGGTAGTAGGTAATCCAACGTAGTCCTACCTACGCTTACTAACTAGTAGTTGTAGCGTTATTATTGTAGGTCTGCTTAGCCTATCATACTGGTAGGCACAGTATTACTTTATAATCCCCTATCGTTTGATTTATGTTGCTATGTGTATTTTGTTTGTTTGTCTTATTTACGTGCATTTACTTTGTCGCTATCATGAATTAGTCACTTTGTTTGTCTTACTTTGCTTGTGCTTTGTCTTAAGCCGAGGGTCTCTCGAAAATAGGTGATCTACCTACCAAGGTAGAGGTAGGTATGCGTACATTATACCCTCTCCAGACCCCACGTTGTGAGATTTCACTGGGTATATTGTAGTTGTTATTGTTGTTATTACAATGGGTGAAGTAGGGCTACAATGAGAGTTGAACACACACCTATGACCTATTTGTGTGGAGACTTCCACCAGTACTACCAAATCTAAAGTAGAATATGTTGCAATAGGTTTCATACTTTCCAGGTATCTACAAAATGGAATAACAAAAAAGGTTGTATCCATAGTTTACATACATATATATATATATATATATATATATATATATATATATATATATATATATATATATATATAATATGGGTGAAGGAGGGCTACAATGAGAGTTGAACACAAACCTATGACCTATTTGTGTGGAGACATCTACCAATACTACCAAATCCAAAGTAGAATATGTTGCAATATGTTTCATACTTTCCAGGTATCTACAAGATGGGATAACAGAAAAAGTTGTATCCATAGCTTTCTCTGTAACTATATATATACCAAACGCACCGGATCTCATCAGAACTCCGAAGTTAAGTGTGTTTGGGCGAGAGTAGTACTAGGATGGGTGACCCGTGGGAAGTCCTCGTGTTGCATCCTCCTTTTGGATGCGATCATACCAGCACTAACGCACTGAATTCCATCAGAACTCTGAAGGAAGGGAGCCTTGGAGTAACTGATAAAGTTGTTGTCATGTGACCAGGAGGTCATGGGTTCAAGCCGTGGAAACAGCCTCTTGCAGAAATGTGAGGTAAGGTTGCGTACAATCCCTTGTGGTCTGACCCTTCCCCGGACCCCACGCATAGCGGGAGCTTAGTACAGCGGGGCTGCCCTATATATATATATATATATATATATATATATATCTTAAAATAACTAATTATGCTTTGCACACTGACCGTGTAAATAATTTTGTTCTATCAAGTTAAGTTGACCTACTACACTAGTAACTTACCTCCGTATCACACTGGTATTTGACCTAGAAAATAAGCTAATTACCTACAAAAACTAGTTAACTCACATGGACAAGGTAATAATCTTTTTACAATTTCAGTGTATATATTTTGAACTCATCTAGTCATCTTAGTATTAGATCCACATATTATTACTGAAAGAAATAATCCCCTTGATTATTTTCATTGATTGAATAGATATATATATACAAGTTACAAAATAGGAGAATCATATTCCTATTCTATTCCTAAAACCTTATTCTACCATAATTCTAACTATACAATTATGGTAAGTGTATATCCTAAATATGGTAAGTGTATATCCTAATCTAGGTAACAAATATACTACAATATACACACAATATACTTTTCTTAATATACAACTATGTCCTCTCTTGTTTTTCTTTGCCCTAGTACCGTGAATGGCACTGGACGAGTTGGGCCATTTGGGCCACCTCTGGTCGCCATCGCCCACCGCTGGCTGCCACTGCTTTGTATACCTGTGATATATACTGCTGTATATTCAGTGTATATCACAGGTATATTACATTTGTTTAACACACCCCCGCAGTCATAGTGGGCAGTCTTCGAACGTTGAGACTGTCCTTAAAATCTTCAAAGAGAACCGCTGGTAGACCCTTTGTAAAGATGTCTGCAATTTGATAACGAGACGGGACATGGCATATGCGAACGTGACCCTTTGCAACCTTTTCACGGACAAAGTGAATGTCCATTTCTATATGCTTAGTACGTTGGTGTTGAACTGGGTTACCTGAAAGGTATCTGCACTAATGTTATCGCAATATACCAAGGTTGCCTTCTGAATGGGACAATGAAGCTCCAAAAGCAAATTACGTATCCAACATGATTCGGAGACCACATTCGCTACCCCTCGATATTCTACCTCTGCACTTGAGCGTGATAGCGTTGCTTGACGTTTTGCCGACCAGGAGACCAAGTTGTTGCCAAGGAACATACAGTAGCCAGAAGTCGACCGTATGGTATCGGGACAACCACCCCAATCAGCATTTGTGTAAGAGACAAGTGTGGATGTAGATGAAGGATACAAGTGCAACCCATAGTCCAGTGTCCCCTGAATATACCGAATGATGCGTTTGATTGCATTAATGTGCTCAACCCTGGGATCATGCATGAATAAACACACCCTATCGAACCGCATAATGCATATCTGGTCTAGTAAAGGTAAGATCTTTGGAGGGCCCTACCAGATCGCGATAATGGTCGGGTCCTCGTATGGTGCACCTGCTGCGGCACTTAACTTTGGATTTGCATCAACTGGCGTGGAAGTGGACTTACAGGATGACATCTCAGCCCTCTCTATGATCTCAGCAGCATACTTTCGTTGAGACAAAAACAAGCCATCTGAATGATGCTTGACGACAATCCCCAAAAAATAACTCAAAGGCCCTAAGTCTTTCATAGCAAACTCAGAACTGAGCATGGTCATGATAGACTAGCGCAAGGCATTGAAAGAAGAAGTCAAGATGATATCATCCACATACAACAGAATGTAGGCCAAGGACGAACCATGGCGGTAGATGAACAAGGAATTATCTGACCTGCTGTGAGTGAACCCAATAGTTGAAACAAAGTCAGCAAACCTCGTGTACTAGGCCCTTGGAGACTTCTTAAGCCCATATAAGGACTTCTTCAAGAAACATACATGATGAGGACGGTTTGGATCCCTGAAACCCAACGGCTGATGCATATAGACTGTTTCCTTGAGATCATCATGTAGGAAAGCATTCTTGACATCCAACTGATGAATTGGCCAAGTCTTTGAAAGAGCCAAGCTAAGCACAGTGCGAATGGTAGCCGGTTTGACCACCGGACTAAACGTCTCACCACAATCTATCCCAACCTGCTGAGTCTTACCATCACCAACAAGTCTCGTCTTATGTCGAGCTAAGGACCCATCTGAATTCTCCTTATGAGCAAAAATCGACATTGACCTGATAACATTAATACCACAAGGACGGAGCACCAACTCCCACGTCTTATTATCAATTAGAGCATTATATTCATCAGTCATAGCAATTTTCCAATTAGGGTCATTTAAAGCTGACACAGGATTGCGGGGCAATGGGGATTTAGAGACATCTGAATGTAAATTAAAATGTCTTTTAGGTGTAAAAATATCCCGCTGACTATGAGTGACCGGTCTATGACTCGAGGAAGAATTGAGGGAATTTTGGGAATTTTCTGGGCTCGGGACGGGCGGCGGCGAGCGATGGGCTCTTGGCCCAAATCGTGCTTGTAATTGTCGTCTGGACCAGTTCGAGTGGTGGGCCGCCCAATTCTTGGAACTGTCGATGGTGAAAGCCGCTACGGGCGGTATTGTGGGTCCAGCGGGCCCTTGCTGGAACTGCTCCAGTGGCTGAAGCTGCTGCTACGGGCGGTATTGTGGGTCCAGCGGGCAGTGGGCCCGCTGGAGGATTTTGGGTGCGGGAGATGTCCGAAAAATTCTGAATAATATATGGGGATATTTGGTCATCCAAAATATTACACGACTTAGGCTCGGGAGTATGAACTTTCGTAAAAGGGAATTGGGTTTCATAAAAAATGACATGGCGATTAATTATGATTTTCTTGGAGGATAAATCAACACACTTATAACCACGATGATTCGACGGATAACCCAAAAATACACACAGGGTAGACCTAGCCTGAAGTTTGCTAATTGTGGTGGATGGGAATAGCGGATAACACAAGTACCCAAAAATCCGAAGATGAGAATAAGAAGGGTTCTTATTATATTGGATTTTGAGGGGCGAATAATATGTCAGACCTTTATAAGGAATTATGTTAAGAAGATGTGTGGCCATTTGTAGAGCATGATGCCAAAAATATGGAGGTATGGTGGCATGAATTAAGAGAGTTCGGACAATGTTATTTATGGAACGAATTTTGCGTTCGGCTTTCCAATTTTGTGAAGATGTATGAGGACACGAAAAATGAAAATTTATCCCATTATTAGCACAAAATTCCCGAAACTCCCTATTGTCATACTCTTTCCCATTATCACATTGAATATTTTTTATTTCTCTTTCGAATTGAGTACGAATGAACACTCTAAATTTGATGAAGACGAAAAACACTTGTGATTTATTCGCAATTGGAAAAGTCCACAAAAATCTAGAATAATCATCTAAAAAGAGAACATAATATCGATGACCCAATGAACTAAGAACAGGAGACATCCATAAGTCACTATGAATAATATCAAATGGCATTGAAGTATGAGAATTGGAGTCTACAAATGGCAACTTAACAATTTTCCCTAATGAACAAGACTGACAAAGTGGAGTACGACTCGTACCCTTACATGAAATAAAACTATTTTTATCTAAAACTGATAAAATAGAAGATCCCGGATGACCCAGACGAGCATGCCATATGGAAGGAGAGATGGCTGCAAAGGCTGATGGCAAGGCTTGACTCGATGGACTGAAACCAGGCATGATAGGATACAGATCCCCCCTACTATCACACCTCATGAGATGGCTCCCCGTCTTGAAATCCTTCACAGAGAAACCAAAAGGATCAAATTCAACTGAAAGCGAATTGTCAGATGTGAACTTTCGGACATACACTAAATTTTTAATCAATTTAGGAGCTTGTAAAGTATTTTTCAAGAGAAGGGGTGGATTGGGGAGAGACAACGTTTTCTGACCATACCCTAGAATTGGAATAAAACTGTCATTACCAACAATTATCCCTCGAGGGGTGCTCAAATTGGAATAAGATGAGAGAGTACCTTATTCGGAAGTCATGTGAGTCGTGGCACTGGTGTCCATATACCAATTTGGGTCTGGTTGAGTTAACCCCAACGTGTGCATCGCGGCCTCGATATCGGTTTGAGTGGGCCCTGCTGCATGATGGGCTTGCGGAGGGCGGGCCCAAAATTCCGCATCGCGTGATGGAGCCGGGTCGTAGCCGCTTCCCGCCGTTGCCGGGCCATCGCCGCAGGCCGCCACTGCTGGGTGTTGGGCCTGGACTGTTGGCCAGCCCACTGGCCGCTGGAACTTGCTGCTGGTTGGTAAGGGTTGTTGGCCCATGGCCCACTGCCCCAGCCCCACTGCCATGGGCCCCACTGCTGGGCCTAGGGGGGTGGTGGGCCACTGTTCCCTGGATGGGACCCACCGCCTGCTTGCTGACCACCGGAACCGCCACCAGAACCGTCGCGTTTGCCCCCGCGGTTTTTGTTTTTATTCGTGCGATTATTCTTGCCGCCACCATTATTATGGTTTTGGCCCAAATTATTCACAAAACCCGAAGAACTAGGAGAAGACGCCACCATGACGACGGGCCTTGCTCTAGTAGCCGCCTTTTTAGCCAAACCCGCTTCCTCCAAAGTAAGCATGGAGCGGGCTTGATAGAAGTCAGGAAGAGGGTTGCTTTGGCGAAGGAGAGTTCCAACCCCATTATAGGCCTCCGAAAGACCGGCAACCAACTGTAGAACTAGACGATTATTCGTTATTGGTGCACCAACATTACAGAGTTGATCCGCCAACTCCTTTACTTTCTTGCAATATGCAGAAACGTTCGGAAATTCATCCATTCGAACGAGAGAGAATTCCTGCTCGAGTGTGACGACACGTGAATGTTGGTTGTCTTGGAATATGTCACGCAATCTATTCCATGTAGCCATAGTCGTGGTATCCGGCTCAATAATCGTCTGTAGAAGGTCCACCGAAATAGTGGCGTAGATCCACCGGAGAACGGTAGCATCAAGTGTAATCCATAACTCAGGATCCTCCGCAGGAAGGGGTCTAGCGGGAGGAATGATGTGATGAAGAACTTGATAAGAGATAGCGTGGATTTTAAACAACTCCGCCCACGTCGCATATTAGACGTTTTCCATCTCAAGGACAATAGGGATACAACTCTTGATATTGGAAACCGTGAGGGTAGGGTGATAATTGTTCTTAGACATATTGAAAGAACAAAGAAGGAAGGGAAATTTAAGAGAGGTGTTTTTTAGAGCGGAAGACGAAATTTGGGAGAGAAACCCGAGGGGGGGTTCTCGGCCGAGAAGGTCCAAAAAATTGAGGGAGAGAAATTTTTTTGTAAAACCTAGTCTCTTGATACCATGAAAGAAATAATCCTCTTGATTATTTTCATTGATTGAATAGATATATATATATACAAGTTACAAAATAGTAGAATCATATTCCTATTCTATTCCTAAGACCTTATTCTACCATAATTCTAACTATACAATTATGGTAAGTGTATATCCTAAATATGGTAAGTGTATATCCTAATCTAGGTAACAAATATACTACAATATACACACAATTACTTTCCTTAATATACAACTATGTCCCTCTTGTTTTGTCGCTCTAGTACCGTGAATGGCTTGGGCGAGTTGGGCCAGTTGGACCGCCTCTGCTAGGCTGCCACTGCTCCCACTTGGGCATCCTTTGCCAACGCTTTGTATACCTGTGATATATATTGTTGTATATTCAGTGTATATCACAGGTATATTACCTTTGTTTAACAATTACCTTCAAAGAAACTTTGTTCTTTCATTTTTAAGCAAAAAAAAAAAACTTATCTAGTCATCTTAGTATTAGATCCACATATTACCTTCAAAGAAACTCTGTTCTTTCATTTTTAAGCAAAAAAAATAAGCGCCTATGGTGACACAGCTGGGTGAATCACTACCCCTATATATTTATCAAACGGGAATAACAAGTTAACATGTAGGAGGGACATTGTGCTTAATCTCTTTGATTCATTAGTTCTACCACATCTAAATTGGAGAATGTAGACATTAACGGAGTAAAAGTCGCAACTCCATTTATTTTCCATTAATAAAACGAGAAGCAATTTCATCTTTTGAACATATCAGAATAAATCAGACTGACCTAGTCGATAAATAAAAAATACAAAAATAAAAACAGCAATTGAATCGGACAATGCGATTGCATTATAAGGTTTAAGTTGAAGAGATTGAGCAAAGCTTGAATTGAGCTAACATGAAACCAACTAGGCGGATCCTTCTAAAAAGTAGTCGCATCTCACCTGTGTTCAAAAATGCATTGTAAAATATCGAAGTTTAAATAATTTGTACACACAAAGTATATAACATCCGTTATCGTCCAGCGGTTAGGATATCTGGCTTTCACCCAGGAGACCCGGGTTCGATTCCCGGTAACGGAATTTTTTTTTGTAAGACGTCGCTTACATTTTCAATACTCTTTTTTTTGAGGACCTATTAGGATAATCAATTATTATTTTTAGCTTAAAAAATCTTTACTATATCAACATAAAATAAGACTATAACAATTAACAAAAAAAGAAAAAAAAATCGACGGTACTACATGCAATCATTAGTTTTTAGCTTCAAAAAATAAACCGCTTACAGTTTGATAATCTTTTTTTTCCTCGAGGAGGATAATTAACTAACGTTTAATATAAACAGTTACTACATGCAATTATTATTTTTAGCTTAAAACAACTTTACTATATCAGCACATAATATAAAACCATAACAATAAACAAACAAAAAAATCGACAGTACTACTAGTAAATAAAACTGCAAGAATTGCTTACCGAAAAACAGTGGCCTTATAAAGAATAGATTTTGGGTCTAACTCTACCTCAAAAATTAACTCGTAGAATGAAGATTGTCTAAGTCCATATAATGAGTTCATGTTCTCATTCCATATCCGATGGAGACTCTTAACACTCCTCCGCACGCCCAGACATTGTTAACTAGAGCGTGGATAATATAATTTAAGGAACCAACATCGGTGAACAAAGAATTGAAATGTGTCTGGCTTATCATGTAAAGAATGGATCTTAGGCCTAACTCAACCTCAAAAACTAGTTTATAGGGTGAAAATTATTCAAGTCCATATAAGGAGTCCATGTTCTCATTTCATATCTGATGTGTTCGCTTTAGCACTTTGCATTGCTTCCGATGCACTTTGAGTAGCCTTTTCATCTTCAATCTTCATCTCACCGGTAGCCAAATTGGTTCTCTGTTTCGCATTTTCCACGGCTTCATGATCGCCCCAACACCAACACACACACAACATTGCCGCCACCCATAGTATAAACAATCCTGTCCTCTTCGCCATTTCTAGTATTATAATCCTCAAGAATGTTACTAACGTAAGTACGTAACTTCATACAATATTTAGAACTAATATTAGTAACAGACACGTGTTGTTTTGCAAGTCTGCCACGTATTGTCAATTTGCCAAGACTGACTGAATGAGTCATTGCTACTCGATATATTCTTTTTTCTTGTGCGGGTAAATCTAAAGATCTCGCAAACCAACTACGTATTTATATTTGTTTACTATGGGGGAAAAGGTTCAAATTTTCTTCTTTATTATATATAAAAAATTAATTTACTATCTGTTATATTATGTGACTATATATTTATATCTTTTTACCATTAGCAATTTGAATTGTGTTAAATCCTTAAGAAAAATAGCGCAAATATAGATGTCCGGCAAAATTTGGCTCCTTCTCCTTTCTTTCTTTCATTCTTTCTTTTCCTTCTTTCTCCATCTTTTTCATTTGTAGTAGAAAAAATGAGTAGTAACAACAATAACATATCCAATTAATTCTATAAGTAGGGTTTTAAGAGGATAGAGTGTACGCAGATTTTATTCATATCTTGAGAGATAAAGATGTTGTTTCCGAAAGACTCTCCCTCAAGAAAAAGTATGACAAAAAGGTCAGACAATAGTTGACAGAAGTAAAGTAGTCATGACAAAATACTATAGATAAGCATTATAAAAAAAGGAACATTAACTGCAACAAACTAATACGATAGTTGAAGTACAAGAGACACAAATTATAGTAACAAAACTCAAAGAACAAGAAATTATAGAAATAATACTACGTCAAGACCATCGGAAGGATACGCTAAACAACGCCCTACTACCTATTAATATTTTACCCTAATTCGCGTACTTCACAACCTCTTATTTAAGGTCATGTCCTCCGTTAGAAGAAAATGAGTGATTTACAAAAATAAATTTTTTTATGTCGTTTAAATTTTAGCCCCGGTAAAAAAAAATTTGGAGAAATAACCTTCACTCTACAAATTATAGCAAGCGGTTGTTAGTATAACTAATTGTACATGATTCGTTAGGATCGATTTCTCAATAAAATTCTGGCAATTATCAGAGTTTCTTAGTTGGTATTAGCCAAGATATTCCTTAATTAACAGGAAGTTATAGTGATTCGTTAGGATTTTTAAGGAATCGCCAAAATTTGTGATGATTTTGCAGCTGATATCCAAACCAAAATCTCAAACATTTTCAAAATATGTTGTGTAAAAATTCACCTAACACGTACACTTTTGCTTTAAAATGATTCAAATAATTAACTCCAAATGACTTCAAATTTGATATACGACTTTCTAATATCAATCCCAATAATTTTTAACAATTAAATTTAACCTAAACCTTAAAAATTAATAGAACCACTATATTTTCTTCAAAAAGAAAAAATTCTAAGCTTAACATGACCCAACAATGATGTTTTAAATTTTCTCCAATCAAATCAATCCAAATTATTAAGGACACAGAAATATAATAAAACATTAGCCGCTCAATTTTGATCAGAAATAAACAATGAATCTTTAATTTTTTACAGTACATATTTCATTTTATTTTTAATATTAGTTGTGTATTCATGATTTATTGAAAAAAATAAGAAGGAAAGGGAGGACGGAGATGGAGAAAAAGAAAAATGGTGGCAGAAGACTAAAATGCTAAAATTTTGTTAACGGAAATAAAATTTAAATGGGTGTCCTCCGTGTGTCATCCAGGGTAAAAACTTGGCATAATAGTGAAGACTGCGCTTAGGGTTGGCTTATACTTTCGGTCCCAATTTAAGTGTTTTCGTTTGATTTGATACGGATTTTAAAAAATAAAAAAAGATTTTTAAATTTTGTGATCTTAAATTAAAGATATGTGGATCTTATAAATCTTGTGGTCTTAAACTTGTCTTGAATTTGGAGATCTTACTAAATATAGAAAGAGATACTTTTTTTTAAACAGACCAAAAAAGAAAAGTAAGACACTTAAATTGGAATGGAGTAAGTATTGATTTGATTGATGAAATTACTTGAAAAGCACCATTGTGGGGATTTTATTAAGCTTGATTGTCGAAGAAAACAAAATGATATATCTATTGATTTTTGAAGATTTGGATTGAACCTAACCATAAAAATTGTTATGATGGTAATAGCACGGTGGATATCTGATTTGAAGTTGATTTGGACCAATTTTGAAATAAAAATGTCTTAGTAAAAATTCTCAAAACTTGAGGTGACCAGCCACTCGCTAATGATCTGTAACTAATTTGTTTCAAAATTATAATATATATAATTTGTACTAAAATTCTAGCAATTCATCAGCACTTATGGCAAGTCCATCCGTCAGTACTCCTAGTGATCCACTAGAATCTTTTTGTACTAAATCATGATAATCTACCTTGAGTTATAGCAAGATAAATCTTCTAGCGATCTGTTAAAATTGAACTTCAACTTTTAACATAAAAATATATTTTAACAAAACTTTTCAAAAAGAATCAAAAGTTAAATAGCAGTGTCAAATGATCTTATTTGTATAAATCTAGGTGTGGTCCCCGATAACGGCGTAAAAAACGTGTTGCTCTCAAACGCACATGTAAGTATATGTGATCGTACAAGTAATATAGGATTGAAGTCTAGCTATTATACCCACTGAGACTTATATTTTCTCTTATTTAACTAATTCATATTCCTTTGTGGCTATTCAAGAAAGTAAAAAACGAGGGGTTTATTGTAACTAATGTAGCGACTATTGTGGTGATTATAATTCTTGAATTTAATACCATATTATTATCTTGATCAAATTGTTTTGATGGTTTATTTTCTTTAACTTCACAAATTATATAGATTTACATAATTCAACTTTAATTTCTAAATTAAACTTGTAACTTTTCTTAATCAATTAATTTAACATGAATATTATTGGTAACGTATTCATTTTAGATAACAACTAAAATTATCATGTTCTTGACTTAATAATGCAAAAAAAAATCATAATATATAGCTTGTTCAATTATGAACACACACTTTCTTAAATCATACTTCAATTTTACTATGAATATTATTTTTAACAATTCCTTACAACTAAATTATCATATTCTTGATTTAATAATGTAAATCTTCTTTTTATGATAGCATGTTTAATCACAATAATAGACATTCTTAAATTATATTTTTTATTTTAAAATGAAAGAGTCAGCTCGATTTAGTTCGGGGTCAGTCAAAATGTAAAAACGCTCGGTGAGCTCGGCTCGTCACTGTTTAAAGCTCGATTAGGCTCGGCTCGAGCTTGACTCGGCTCAGTATGCACTCGGCTCGGTTGAACTCGGCTTAGTATGCACTCGGCTCGGTTGAACTCAGCTTAGTATGCACTCGGCTCGGTTGAACTCGACTCGCTCGTCCCATTGAATGGTATTCTTGACTCGTTACACAAATAACCACTTTCATGACCTTGTGTATAAAGGTTGACAATATAGAAATTTTAAAGTATTAACTCAATCTGGAGTTTAAAACTCAAAATTAATACTATCCAAATTACTGATTTATTTTTAAAAAACTGGCCATCTTCTAAATATAAGGCCATAAAAAATGATTACCTGGTATAAAATATCCGACTTTAGGTAGGTGTTTGGTCAAGAAAATCAAATACTTTTTACCTTATTTGGAATTTTGAAATTGGAGTTGAGGTGGAGGTGTCTTTGATATATTTGGTGGTTTGAAACTTGAAAGTATTGAAAGTGAAAATAGCATGTTAGGTATTTTCCAAATTTGTTGTATTTGGAATTTTCATTGTCAAACGTCGTTTTTCAAATAAAGTGAAAAAATTTACGAAAAAAGGTACTCCCCGTCTTAATTTAAGTGTCTTATTTTTCTTTTTGATCTGTTAAAAAAATGATGTTTTTTTCTATATTTAATAAATTTTTAATTTCAAGACAAATTTAAAATTATAAGATTTAAAAGATTCTCATCGATCTTTAATTTAATATCATAAAATTTAAAAATATTTTTTTATTTTTTAAAACGGACGAAGTACAAAATTATTGTGGCCAAAGGGGTCCTAAAAGTTAGGAAGTACAGCAGTTGACTCATTTGCAGTTGCGTCATTTCTATTCTCTTATTCCAAAAAGGTGGAATCTCCCACCCCAGGAGCCCCCACACCCCGGTCCGACAGGTCTGTGAAGGAGGTAAATCATGGTGACTCAATTGATTTCAAAGGTTAGACCAGTACCACGCTGCGCACAAGAGGCCCTCCTTTATTTCAAGAAGAAACCCCCACACTGCCGCTGACGGGATTCGATCCTTGGTCTCTTATTCCAAATATCCCCTTGAAATCAATTGAGCTGCCCAAGCGGACGCGTCATTTCTATTCTCGGCATCTTTGAAGTTTGATCTGTGGGTCTCCATAAAAGACAAAGAGTACAACTGTACAAGACTATATATAACTTTTAAATTAAAATTTAAAATGTCTTTCAAATGTGAGTTTATTTTGGTCGTTGTCAACTCACTTCATATCGCACATCTCTCGTAACTCCTAAGCAGAGCAGTCCCGGGGCGGTTGAGGCGGCGCCGCCGTACAAGGCCTTCGGCTGGCAGGCCTTCGCCTCAGAATTTTTTTTTCTTTTATTGATTTCAAATATAAAGATATGTATTAAAAATATCTCTAATTTTATCAGTAAGAATTATAGTCTAGCGGTTGATGACTCTCTTCAAAACTTCTTCATTAGTTAGCGGTTGCGTGTTCGTATCCAAAGAGCAGAAGAAAAAAACTATTTTTTTAAACACAAAATCAGATTTGGCCCCAAGTCTCAAACAGTCGCCCCCCCCTCCCCCCCCCCCCCCTTAATCGAAAAAGGTCCAAAAGATGTATCAAAGAGACTTTTCTCTTCATAATTTTATACTCTAATTTTTTTTAATATTGATTAATTAGTAAATTTTAATTTTTCATGTGAATAAAAAAGGGTCTCTTTTTGTTTCTCACACCGAGCTCTTAAAAATATAGGAACGACCCTGCTCCTAAGTTGCTCACGACTACGGTCTACCAGGAGAAACCAAATATTGGTTAAATAAACTCTGTCTATTAAATTTTAATATTTATAATTTTTATTTTTTATTTGATTTTTATTAGATATCATGTATTCGCTTTGGAGTTTCGCTAATCTGAATTTATGTCCTATAAGGTCCATTAAAAGAAGAAGCGTTTTTTATCACGATTTTTTCATTTTCAAGGTTTGAACTCGAAATCTCTTATTACAGGTGGGAGAATTTTATCCGATCCATCGTAACCTATAGCGGGATGCATTATGATTTATTCGAAAGAACTACAATAAAGTGATTGTGTTGGGTCCCACATCAGTTACGGGAACATAATTTAAACTCTTTATATAGTCTAGGAAAATTCTCACCTCGTGAACTAACATTTATGACTGAGTTAGATTCAATGTCCATTTATTTAACATGATATCTGAGTCAATCACATCCCGAATTATTGTTTCTTTAGATGTGAGTCCCCATCTTAATATTGTTCATGTCAGGCGTCAGATATGGAAAGGAAATTTAGTCTCTTTAATTATTTTATTTTGCATTTGTTTATGAACACTATAATCATAACATCACATATAATTGAGATGTTTATAGTATTCAATAACAATTACTACTAAGATTAAAATAGAAAAAAATTAAGTTTCTCTCAAACTTCTAAAATGATAAATAATTTAAAATATTATTTTTTAAAATCACGATAAATAATTCAAAGCGGAAGAAATACCAAATATAAAAAATATCACACTAACTACCAAAGAAATATTATCATATAAATTAATACAATAGAAGCAATAATTTTTCTTCAATAAATGTGCGAGTGAAGACCAAGACGGGGTAGGAGGATCCTCATTTAAATTAGAGTACAAAGAAAAGGTTTATAGATAATAGATTTTCTTTCAAATAAGAGACTTTCTTTCACTATGAAAACGTACGAGTGAATAGAAAACAGAGAAAATACATATAGGAGATTCCCTTTAAAATCAAAGTCTATCATCTTTCTTCCATTTTTCTAGTTGATTAACTTATTTCTTTGCCAATAGTGACATTATCTTATTCTCCTTTTAAACCCCCCACCCCCCACCCCCCCACACACAAAATGGAAAGAAAATGACCACAAGATGTTGATACTTACATAGCAAGGGGTAGGGGAAGATCAGAGGTTTGGGAATTGGAATCTTCTACATGAGAATATAAATTCTAAATTTAAAAAATAATTTTTTTGAGTTTTTAATAAATTATTTATATATTTAAATAAATTCTTAACGTTAATACAAGATCTATATTAAAATTACTGAATTTTACAGAACAATTGAAATCTAGCGCCACCTTGGACAAATATTTCAGAATACAAAGTTTTCTTACCAATAGGATAGTGAAAGAAATAATCTCTGGATTATTTTTATTAATGAAGAGGTTATATATATAATATACAATCTCTAAATATGAAAAATCTTATTTCTACTATAATACTAATATCTTAATTACTCTTGTACAAGACTTCTACAATATATGGTAAGTAATCTAAATATACACAAATATACACACACACGGTTTCTATCACACCCCCGCAGTCATAGCGGACGGTTGTCGTAAGCTGAAATTGTCCCTAAAATCTTTAAATAGAACCAACGGAAGACCCTTAGTAAAGATGTCAGCAATTTGGTACCTTGAAGGGACATGTAAGACACGTAAAAGTGAATATACATCTCGATATGTTTAGTGCGCTGATATTGGACCGATTTTTCGCGAACAAAGTGAATATCCATCTCGATATGTGTTAGCGCGTTGATGTTGGATCGGATTCCTAGAGAGATAGACGACACTAACATTATCACAGTAGAGCAATGTAGCTTTCTGAATAGAAAAGTGAAGCTCTAATAAAAGATTACGCAGCCAACATGACTCAAACACCACATTAGCTACTTCTCGATACTCGGCCTCCGCACAGGATCGCGATAAAGTAGCCTGCCATTTTACCAACTAAGAGATCAAGTTATCACCAAGAAATATACAATAACCAGAGGTTGAACGTCTGGTATATGGACATCCACCCCCAATCAGTATATGTATATGACACGAGAGTAGAGACTGAGGATGGATATAAATGCAACCCATAATCAAGTGTGCCCCATATGTATCGTATAATGCGTTTGATCGCATGCATGTGCTCAATCCGCGGATCATGCATAAATAAACACACCTGCTGAACTGCATAAGTAATATCAGGTCTCGTGAATGTAAGATACTGAAGATCCCCTACAAGACTACGATAGTGGGTTAGATCCTCATATGGTGTGCTAGACGTAGCACTCAGCTTCGATTTGGTATCAACCGGAGCAGAATAGGACTTACAAGATGACATGTCAGCTCTCTCAATAATTTCAACCGCATACTTCCTCTGTGATAAAAATAGACCACCTGCATGACGAGTGACAGATATTTCCAAAAAATAACTCAAGGGCCCCAAGTCTGAACTGAGAAGGGTCAGGATAGACTTGCGCAAACTATCAGAGAAGGCAGTCAAAATAATATCATCCACATTATGCTAGAGAAGTACCACGACGATAGATGAATAAATAATGATCAGACCTGTTGTGAGCAAACTCAATAGTGGACACATAATCTGCAAATCTCTTATACCAAACATGTGGTGCTTGTTTAAGCCCATATAAGAGCTTCTTCAGCAAACACACATGGTGAGGATAATTGGGGTCCTTAAAACCCAAGGGTTGATGCATGTATATTATCTCCTTAATATCACCGTGTAAGAAAATATTTTTCACATTCAGTTGATGAATGGACCATGCTTTCAAGAGAGCCAAACTAAGCATAGTGTGAATAGTTGCTGATTTGACCATTGGACTAAACGTTTCTCCACAATTCACTTCAACCTGTTGTGTTTTACCATCACCTACAAGACGTGTCTTATGCCTCTCAAAAGAACCGTCAGAATTTTCTTTATAAGTAAAAATCCATATATAATGATTAATATTGACATCAGGCGGACGGGACACTAACTCTCACGTCTTATTTGCAATAAGAGCATTATATTTATCATCCATGGCCATTTTCCAATTCGGGTCATGAAGGGCAGACAAATGATTAAGTGGTAGAGGTGATTTGTTGACATTAGAATTTAGATTAAAATGTCTTTTAGGTTTAAAAATACCACGTTGACTACGAGTAACAAGCCCTTGACTCGAAATAAAAGGGGACGTGTTTTGGGTAGGTGTCGGGTAAAACTGGACCAGCAGGTAATGGGCCTGTTGGCCTAGTGGCAGACGACATTGACGGTAAAACTAGGCCATCAAGTAGTAGGCCTGCTGGCCGAAACAGTGGACTCTGGTGGATTACATTTGAGCCAGCAGGCAGTGGGCTTGCTGGCTGATTTTGGTCATTGGACAACTCAGATAAATAGTGGATAATATACGGTGAGAGCTCATCATCCAAAAAATTATACGAACTAGACACATAATTATATAATTTAGCAAATGGAAATTGGGTTTCATCAAAACTGACATGGCGATTAATTATGATTTTATTAGCGGATAAATTAAAATATTTGTAACCACGATGATTAGACGGATAGCCCAAAAATATACAAGCGGTAGAACATGCTTGTAATTTGTTAATTGTAGTAGACGGGAAAAGCGGATAGCACAAAGACCCAAACACCCTAAGATGATAATACGAGGGATCCTTATTATAAAGAATTTTTAGGGGTGATTGATATGCTAAATCTTTGCTAGGGAGTATGTTAAGGAGGTAGATACCCATTTGTAACGCATGATGCCAAAATGACGGAGGCAATGAAGCATGGGCTAGTAAAGTTCAGACAATATTATTAATGGTACAAATTTTTCTTTCGGCCTTTCCATTTTGTGAAGACGTATGAGTACAAGAAAATCGAAAAGATATGTCATGAGTGTCACAAAATTCTCGAAATGGCTCATTATCATATTCCATACCATTATCACATTAAATGTTTTTAATTTCCCGTTCAAATTGGGTAAGGATGAAATCTCTACATTTTAAGAATGTGGAAAAAACTTGAGATTTTTTAGACAAAGGAAAAGTCCACAAAAAAATTAGAATAATCATCCAAGAATAAAACATAATAACGATGGCACAAATAACTCAAAACGGGAGATATCCAAAAATCATTATGAATAATGTCAAAAGGCATCAACGTATTAGAAGTAGAGGTTACAAACGGTAATCTAATATATTTCCCTAGAGGACAAGAAGGACAAATATGAGTACTACGTGTACTCTTACAATCAATAAAATTATTATTTTTAAGAGAAGAAATAATAGACGATCCTGGATGACTCAAACGCGTATGCCACAAAGAACGAGCAAAAGAGGCAAATGTAGAAGGTGTGGCTTGATTTGTGAAAATGGTGGTGGTGGTAATTGGATAAAGCTCTCCCCGACTATTACACCCCATTAGAGGTATTCCCGTCATGAAATCCTTCACAACAAAACCAAAAGGGTCAAAGTTAATAGAAACTCAATTATCAGTTGTGAATTTTCGGACAGACACCAAATTCTTAATTAAGTGAGGGCATGAATGACATTTTTTAGGACTAGAGGTGGATGTGGGGGAATAGATTTGTGTGATCATAACCTCGAATTGGAATTGAATTGCCATCACCAACAATTATGCCATAATTATTGCTCAAATTGAAATAAGACGAGAGATTACCTTAGGCGGACGTCATATGAGAAGTGGCTCTAGTGTCCATATACCAATTTGCATCCCGGGGATTTAATTCAAGTGTATGCATCGCGACCTCAATATCCGTAGGTGTCGGACCAGAAGCTGGGCCCACAGCAGCGAAGGCCTGCTGAGGCCGAGGCCCAAGCAGGCCAGCCTGCTGCCAGGGCCCAGTTGACTGCTTGGGCTGGTATTGCTGAAACGGAGAATTGGGCCTCTGGCTGGCCCAATTCTCTGGAACGCATGGGTAACTAGGAAAGGCCATATTGGGCCACTGGCCCAGCAGCCCCACGGCCATTGTGTAGTGGCCCAAGGTTGCGGCTAGTAGTGCTGCGGCCCAGCTGGCCCACGTCCGCCACTGCTCCGACCACCGCCTCTGTGATTTTTGCCACCATTTTTCCATTTTGACCCTTTTTCTGCCACCATTGTTACGGTTTTGGCTAGAATTGGCCGAGAATGAGTGAGGGTCATCAGACGTAGCCATCATCATGACAAAATTAGCTGCGGTAGCCGCCTTTTTAGGTAAGCCGACCTCTTCTAATGTGAGCATGGAACGGGCCTGGTAGAACGATGGAAGAGGATTACTTTGACGAAGAAGCATCCCAACGCCATTATAAGTCTCATATAGGACTGCAACCATCTGAAGAATGAGACGATCATTAGTGATGGGCGCACCAACGTTCTTGAGTTGATCCGTCAATTCCTTCAACCTTTTACAATAGGCTGAGACATTCGGAAAATCCTCCATATTGACTTGGAAAAATTCCTGCTCAATAGTGACGACACGAGAATTTTTGTTATCTTGAAATATATCACGCACCCGATTCCAAGTTTTTATTGTCGTGGCGTTGGGTTCAATAATCGTCTGCAATAGGTCCGTAGAGATAGTGGAATAAATCTACTGGAGTACCGTAGCATCAAGAGCCGCCCATAACACAGGGTCATCATCGACGTTAGGCACCTTCTCCGTGCCTGCTTCCGCGGGGATGATGTGATGAAGGACTTGATGCGAGCGTGCGTGAACTTTAAATAATTTCGTCCACGTCGCGTATTGGACGTTTTCCATCTCAAGAACAATAGGGATGTGGTTCTTGATGTTGGACAGTAAGGGCGGGATGAAACGTGTTCTTTGAGGTAGACATTATAAAAGAACAAGAGGAGAATGAGGGATTTGGAAGAAAAAATTGGGAGGAAAAAAAAACTTTGGCCGGCGGCCTGACGGTTGCCGAGAATGAAGAGGGCAACGGAAGTTTTTGGAAGAAGGTATTTTTGCTCTAGACTTCTGATACCATGAAATAAATAATCGCTTGATTATTTTTATTAATAAAGATGTATACAATATACAATTTCTAAATATGAAAAATCATATTCCTATTATAAATATTAATATCAGAATTACTCTGGTACAAGACTTCTATAAAATATGATAAATATACACAAATATACACACACGGTTTCCATCCCATAGGTTGTTCATAAGTCCTTGTTGTAAAGTACCAGTAATTAAACTAACACATAATCACACATACAGCGTAGATTATTAGTATTACTATTACCTAACAAAAACTTTTATAAAACCCTCATTAATGATCGATCAGTCTACGTCACTGACTTTTCCTTGTTTACTGTACGTGCTCTGATCTTTTAAGTGATGCACTGATGTGACAAAAATAAAATTAAAAAGAAGAAACTAAGATTAAAGTGGAAAAGAGATTAATCTTTTGTTTTATGGGTGAGGGGTTGGTGGAGCTGATAAATTATTATACAAATTTAACGGGACGTCAACTTCCAAAGGTATTTATTCGTGCATGTGTACACGTAACCAAAATAAATACTTACTACATTGAGACTGCTTATTACACAAGAAATACTTGAGTTAAATGAATAATCATGGCCAAAAGCCCAAAATTAAAACGCACTTTGAAGAAAGCGATCGAAAGGAACTACATAGGAATAGTAAGTTTGTTGGGCTTTTTTTTGTTTTCACTCCGTGTCTCGTATTTGTATTGAGCCCCAATTGATTTAAATTTTGTGTCACGTAAGACCGAAAAACACTCCTTAATAATAAGATTTACTCAATGCTAGAACTCAAGACTCTGATTAAGGGTGGATGAATCCCATCCATCCTAACACAAATCCTTGTTGGTCAAGTTAAGTTGTTGCGCTTGAGTGAAGTTAAGTTGATTTTTATAGCATACACTATGACAAATTTGATTATCAGTGATGAACTATTTCGTCACTTAAAAATCATAATTTGTCATAAAAAGTTTTCTGTGACAAAAAAAATCGTCTATCTTTCGTCGCTAAACATGGGTCGCTAAAAGTATACAAAGATAACGTAGTGTTTCGTCGCTAAAAACGTTAAAATTAACTACAAAAATAAAATGGTTATTTTACTATATCACCTAATTATTATATATTAGGAAATAAATTGAAAATAATTATAGTTCTTAATAATAAGGGTAAACTAGGTATAACAAAATAAATTATCTCTTATTTTTCAAACTGAACAAATAAAAGTGAACATCTATTTTTAATATAGTGGACAAGTAAAATTGAATGGAGGGAATAAGATTATATTTTTCTTTTGTATTATGAATGATTTCAACACTTTTTACCTCAAGAATTTTATTTTGACAAAATGTGAAACTCTTTGATTTTTCTTTTGTATGATTGATATTATGTCTTGAGCCGAGGATCTTTCGGAAACAACCGCTCTACTTACCAAGATAGAGGTAAGGTCTGCGTACACTCTACACATAATCAGATTTAATACTAGGATAATTGTAAATTATAAATTGTGAAGTCCCATAAATATTTATATATATGTTATATAATAAGGAGGTTAGTGAAACTTAATATTAAGCCAACTGGTGTATTGAGAACAAATCACTTGACATTATTAGATAATCTATTTATTGAATTTTATTATTATTAATTGTAGTTCAAATATTATTAAATGAAAAAGAATATTTATATAATATTTTTTATATAAAATTAGAATATTTATAGTCCAAATATTACCATATAAGGTATAGCATTATATGATAAAAATTACTATATAATATTATTCCTTAAATGCAGTTAGAATATTTGCAGTTTGCCTTATAAGGAATACTATTATATGACAAGTAATATTATGATCTCATTTAAATTGAGTAAATGAAGAAAGCATGATAGGACTGATCGAAAAATAGGGTTAGAAAATGAATAATAAATTAGCAATCAACAGGCACATTTGAAAAACAAAATTATTGTGACCAAGAGCATTCCAAAATAAAAAATAACCAAGCTTTAGAATATACAATAGGTTCTTTGCCAAATTCAAAAGTTCTCTGCCAAATAAAATCCTAAGAATTTCAAATAAATTAAAATTTAAAATGAAAGATAAATATTCTTGAATTGAGGTAAATTTTTTGAATTCAATTGAAATTAGAAGGTTTTTTTTAATTGAGATAAATTTTCTGAATTCGTAATAGATTGAACGGTAGACTTTTAAAGTATATTAAAATTTTGAATTTTAATTTTATATTGAAAGATAACAAAGATTAGATATCATACAACGATACGATATAGGATTTTTCAAATTTCTAGACTTATATCACATATTAATATTAAAACATAATCATAAGAAAACAATGGTAGATTGTATAATAATTATAGAGAAACTTCATCCATTATTAGTATAATAAAGTACTTGAAAAATTATTAAGTCTATGCTTTAGATTTCCGCATCGACAAAAATAAGAATTATATTTTCATCTATAAAAGACAAATATTCTGAAGCGAAAGAATAAGCAAAGGTTAAAAGCATAAGAATTTAATTTGAGAAATTATTGAATCTAGTCCTAATTCTAATGTAAAGTATTTTTTTTAAATGTTATATATTTTTGAGTTTTTTTTATATCTAATTGTGATATTTGAAGTTCATCGAAATGCTATTTGATGATTGCATCTTTATAATTTGTTTCCTTGGATTTAGTAAATTTTTTATTATTGGGGTATCTTACATTAAAAATGAGATGATAGTTAAATATTTGTAGTATGATTTAATTTGCTGAAACAATAAAATCAGAATCATAACTTAATTTACTAATTTTTTAATAATTATGTGCATCGCACATACACTAATATTAATTTCTATTTCAAAATAGACTAATTACGGTCGTAATAATATGATTAAAATAATTTTTTGGTGTCTACGACCCACACGACGATGGATAATATTTGAAGTATATGGTACCGTGAATATGGGACAAGTATATTTGAAGTATACTCTCGAATTGACCAATTTCACTATATTATTCCTTACTTGAACAATATATCAGCTAGGAGTCGTTTGGTTTAAAATCGAAATATCGTAAGATTATGTTGGAAAAAATAATCAAAGTTGTAAGAAATCAAAATTGGTTAGGATTTGATATTTTAATTTATATTTAAATAGGATTTATAGTCAGAAATCATATAGGAATATGTTTTTCTGTTTTGAGATAAAGTAGGTTTCATACTATTATAAAGAAGGGTGTTACTAGCTATTTTCATAACAAGAGAAAACAAGGAAAATTTATAGAGATCCTTTCAGTTTATAAATAAAATATTTTCCTTCAATTAGTATCAAAGCTTGTTAAGAGTCCCACATCGGAAATCGAATGGAAATATGGACTCCTTAGATGGACTTGGACAATCCTCACCCTACAAACTAGCTTTTGGTGTTGAGTTAGGCCCAAGATCCATTCTTCATGGTATCAGAGCAAGACTCATTCCAATTTTATGTTCACCGATGTTGGGTCCCCAAATTATGTCATCCACGCTCCAGTTAACGGGGTCTGGGTGTGCGGGAGAGTATTAAGAGTCCCACATCGAAAATGATTAATTTTGAATTTTTGGCTAATTTTGAGTTTTTGGAAATTGGGGATATAGTTTGTATGGATAGGTTGAAATGGACTTTGAATTTGAAAATCCTGTGTTGAGCACGGGTTTCCATTCGATGTGTGGGGGCAGGGGTTGTTTGGGTAGGTGGGTGGGGTGCGATCTGGTGGGTCAAGGGTTGGTTGCTGGGTTGGGTATGTTGGGGCAGTGGTAGTGGTGAGTGGTTGTCGGGATAGGTCAATGGGGTAGAGGTGAATGGGTTTCAGTTTCGGTGACTGAGATTTATAGGGTGTGGTTGGGTATCGGGTCAGATCGATGGAATATGGGTGACTCAGTTTTGGGTCCAGTGTCGATGACTGGTTTGGATTACTGTGACATGGTTGCAGTGGGGCAGTCGTTGGGCTGGTTTGGTCGACGGGAGGATGGTGGTGGTGACACTGGGTTTGTCAAATAGGTTTGCCGGCGGGTGTGAGAGACACTTGCGAGTAAGGTCATCACTGTTGGGGAGTGTTTTGGCAGATCACTAGTGGTAGCAGTGGGATTGGGTTGTGATTGAACAGTGAAGACAGTGGCGGTGGTACAACGGAGTTTGGTGAGTATGACATGGGAGGTATCCGACTCATCTAGAAAGGTGTAGTCCGTGTTTCAGAATTTTTGGATGTTTGCAAATGGGAAGATTATCTCGTCAAATGTGACATGACGAGAGACGTGGATTTTACGTGTAGGTATGTCATAGCACAAATACCCCCTATAATTAGACGGGAAGCCTAAGAAGACACATGGAGTGGTGCGTGGTGCTAATTTATGGGGGCCCGTGGAGGCAAGATTTGGATAGCAAAGTTAACCAAAAATATGAAGGTGATCGTAAGAGGGGATCCGATGGTAGAGGATTTCGGTGGGGGTCTTATTATGAAGAGTACGGGTAGGTAAAATATTAAGGATATATTCTACAATTTTGACTGCATAGCCTAAGAGATGGGAGGAGAGAGGCATGGAGAAGGATCGTATGAACCATGTTATTAATAGTGCGGATGATTCGTTCGGCTTTACCATTTTGAAGGGAGGTGTGGGGACACGAAAAATGAAAAATCATGCCATTATTTTTGCAAAATTTGTGAAAAGTGGAATTATTAAACTCACGACCATTATCACATTTGAATGATTTTATGGTTTTTTTAAACTGTGTTTTGATATAAATACGAAATTCAAGAAACTTGGCAAACACTTCAGACTTGAATTTAAGTGGGTAGATCCAAATAAAGTGAGAAAAATCATCTAATAGAACGAGATAATATTTATGACCCAGTGAGCTAGTAATGGGAAATGTCCATAAATCAGCATACACAATATTAAAGGGAGAAAACGTAACACTTAAAGGTAACAGAAACAGAAGGCGAACATGTTTTTCCAAAGGGCAAAAAAAATAATAATGGGCAAGTTTCCCATTATTACATCGAATAAAATTATTGTTTCTAAGAAAATTTAAAATAAGAGCTCCTAGGTGTTCAAGTCTATTGTGCCAAGTTGACGGAGAGATGGCGACGAGGGAGGTATGTGAGCGGAAGATGGCAGCGGAGGTGGATGAGAAAGGATATAGGTCCACCACACTATTGCATCTCGTAATGGGTGTCCCCGTAAGTATATCTTTCACAGAAATACCAAAGGGATCAGACTCAATAGACACATAA
This sequence comes from Anisodus acutangulus, assembly GCA_029783415.1. Taxonomy (NCBI): domain Eukaryota; kingdom Viridiplantae; phylum Streptophyta; class Magnoliopsida; order Solanales; family Solanaceae; genus Anisodus; species Anisodus acutangulus. The sequence continues at coordinate 19,123,582 of CM056495.1, forward strand.
TTGTTAAGGGTAAATTTCCTAATAGATATTAAATTTTTAATGATGTTGGGAGCATAAAGGACATTATTTAGGGAGAAGGGTGGGTGAGGTGGTTGGGTGTAGGTTGTATCATAACCCTGAATTGGAATGCGATGACCATTATCAACCGTAATAAATTGAGGATACTTTAAACGAAACAGTTTGGAGAGATTACCTGAGGAGCGGGTGAGATGAGAAGTGACTCCCGTATCCATGTACCAATTTTTATCGCGCTGTTGGAGATTTAATGTGCTGAAGTTTTGGCCCAAATCAGTGGGGGCCAGATCCGATGAAAGCTATTGTTGGGCCATAACTACATGGCTTGCTAGGCTGGAGTTGCCTGCTTCCGTGGGCTTGGGGAGTGCCCAATATGCCTGGCTGCTGGAAACTGGGCAAATGTTGGCTGGATTGGATAAGCATCTGCGGCCCAGGCGCCTGGATTGGGCCACTGTCCTGGGCCGACCCAAGGCTAAAAACTACTGGATTGCTGGCCTGTACGGCCTCCACGTCTGCGGCCTCTGCCGTCCTTCCATTATCGCGGCCTCTGCCACTTTTGTCACCACCGCGGCTGCCCCGCGGTTGGTGGTTGTCACCAGATTTTCAACCGCTAACGCCTTCTGATAGTGTTCGTCCTATTTAGCATGTCGCGTTTCTTTCAATAATAATTGTGAACCGTCTTTGGTGAAGCTGGGTAGTGAATCGGCTTGTTGTATCATGGTTGTCAGAGTATCATATTCACCTTTGGGTAAGCCCGCAACTAGTTGGAGAACCATCTTTGTTTCGGAAACAGGTGTCCCCATATTGGATAATTGGTCTGCAACTAGTTTTAATTGTTTACAATACTCGGACATGTTAGCAAAGTTTTCAAAATGTGTATTATTGAATTGCTCATCTAAGTATACGACATGAGTGTGCTTGTTGTCCTGAAAAATCTCCTCCAATCGTATCCATAACTCACGAGCCGAGGCGCTAGTTTTCATAATTTTGTGAAGCAAGTCCTTAGAGATGGTCCCATAAATCCATTGTTTGACGATGACGTCAAGACGCCGCCATGCCGTGTCATCAACTTCAATTGGGCGAGGGAAGGAGTCATCAATATGATCAAACATGTTATAGGCACATGCATGAATACAGTCAATAAAGTAATTTGGTGGAAGGGGTCCGTAGAAAAAAATGGCCTTTTTTTTCCTATTTTTCATTTTAGAATTGAGAAAGTGTAGACCTCTGAGGTGGCCCGTCAAGTCCTCTAGCCTAGGGTAGTCAAAATAAAGGCAGACCGAAGGGTGCAATAGAACTTGAAGGAGAGGAATAAATACATGGTCTATAATTTTGACAAAAGGAGGACCGCTATTGGGAAATATCTTCTTGGTCGTCATCAAAGAAGTTGACGTCCGAAGAATATTGATCATCTTCTTGATCAAGAACCAAAGGAATGAAGTTCTTGACGTTGGTGACGGCGAAAACTGGATGAAAAAATGGAGTGGAAGAGGTAGTAGGTAGGGTGTGGGTGACGACTGGGGAGGAAGATAAAGCAGTTGGGAGGTGGGAGTAGCCATGGGATCCATTAGAGTGGTTGAACTTTGATGAGGAAATAACAAGAAACAGAAAGCTTTGAATTTCGGAAGAGAGGGTTGTCGTCGGCCGAGAGGGGGGTGGGGTGGGGTGGGGTGTTGGCGGCGGCGAGAAAGAAAAGCAAGAAAAGGTTTAGGTATTTTTAGGGTTTTGCTCTGATACCATGTAAGAATGTATTAATCTCCATTGGGGAGTATTTCTTATTAATACAAAATATATATATAGTGTGTACAATGTTGAATCATAATTGAATAAAAATCCTATATTTATCATAATTATACACTACTATTAATTACAAAATATATGACGAATATATGGTAATATTCGCTAATAATAACCCACAAAACATCTTGAACCAAAAGACCCGTTACTTATTTTATGGTACACAAACAAGTTATATTGAATTATAATAATATATGAATTAAATAATAACGATATTATTTAGTACGTATATTTTTTTTAGAATATTAGGTTCGTTGAATTAAAAATGAGATACTAATATAAAATATGTGTTTTGTTTTACAATAAATAGACTTGGATAAATATTTATTCTAATTTTAATCTGGACCTTTTAAAGGATTTTGAGGGAAGAGATTTGGTGAAGAAAGTTTTTATCATAGATTGTTTTATCTCGAGATCGCTAAGCCACTATTGTTATCCCCGCATTGAATGTTAGTATTAAAAAAAATTGTGGTATAACTAATGTCAATGTTGCTTATACTGAAAACAAAAATCCAATCAAACACATGATTAACTAATATCACATACTATCCTAGTATTAATTTTCTTCATCCCATAAACCAAACGAACCGTTAGTGAAAGAAAATATTAGTATATCGGCAACAACCCTGGCTTAGCTATAAATATCAGTTCGTGTATTTCATTTTATTAGTTTCTGGACACGTGTTTTGCACGTGTATTCCATATTAATTAGTACAAGTTTTTTAAAATACTATAAATAATACTTAAATCTGATGAGTAACTCAAAATTCAAAGGGGAAATAATACATACTCGAACTGATGAATGGTGAACTTATTTGACCAACGTAATTGTTGAGAGCAAAATGATTAGATATTGTTAAAACTTGTAAAGTTGAACGTGCATTGGGAGTTTATCTTGTGTCAATAAATATAGTTCTGCAATTTTTTTCAACTTCCACTTGAAATGGAATTTTTTTTAACGTGAAAGACATGTTTGAGGAACATCTAAAATGGAATAATAATTTTCACTGATCACATAATTATAACGTTTTTCAAGTAAATTCATATCAAACACAACTTTAACTTCTTTTACAACTTTAACTTAAATAGTGATTTTTTCTATTTCAACTAAATATTGGCCAAATAGAATCGATTAGAATAGAGAAGTAATCAATATTTGTTTATTCTAATCTTATTTCGTCTCCAATAAATTTTTTCTTTGTGTTTGATAAATTTGATATGCCAAAATGACGTATTATTTTTGGGTCATATAAAAAACTTCGTGTAATAATATGTCAAGTATTGATCAATAGTAAGATGACACGTAAAGAATTTATGCACATAGTAAAAAAAACAAACAATTGAAATACTATAATGTGTATTTTGTTGCACTAACAAATTAACAAATGCAATATACTTGCTAGTCCACCGTTGCAAAGGCATAGCAAAAATCTGGAAAACTACAAATTCACAGCAATGGTAAAGTTAATTATAATCACTTTATGAATCCAATTTTAACCTGAAACAAGGGGAAAACCCTCAAATAAAGATTATCAATATTTTCCTTTGGCTTGAACAATAGTCGTAGCTCTTATGCAACTTAATATAAATATGGATAAAAGAATATCCAACAATAAATTTTGTTGGAAATTGAGACTTTCTGACAGATTCAAGAGTAATTAGAGTTGTCCACTTTTATAGATGCACCAAAGAATGTGAAAAGGTTGCGCAATAATATTAATATTAATATTAATGTGGACCAAAAAGACGGATGTGGGAATGAAGATCGAGACATAAGTTATACTCAAAAGAGGTTGTTTCAAGTTTTTTGGATCCATTATACAAGGAAATTGGGAGATTGATGATGATGTCGTACACTATATTGAAACAGGGTGGATGAAATGGAGGCTTGCCTCCGGGGTGCTTTGCGATAAGAAGGTTGTTGGCGTGTGCGAACAAAGTCCCACATCGGAAGTGGAAAGGAAAAAGAATATACATATACGGTGTACGATTCTCTTAATGGTGTGAGACCTTTTGGGAAAAACCGTGCGGGTTCGGCCCAAAGAGGACAATATCACACCATGTAAGAGTGTCTTGGGCTATTTTAGCCCAACAAAGGTATCACCTAGGCTGAAAAGTAAGTTCTACAGAATTGTAGTTAGACTATGATTCACAGGACGAGTATGAAGATGGCAGAGTGCGGCGTGGGGCCCGGCTTAGTGCCTTTGCCTGTCTATTGGAGCGGTGCAATACCTTTACCCGTAGATTGAAGACGCTTACACAACAAAGTAGAAACGGACTTTGGCGGTCATAAATACTCGGAGAATGATGTGGGTGTCACACAATTAATCTCCAAATTAGTCCAGATTTGGTGATGGGTTGTGGAACTTAGTTCGAGGGGGAGATTATTGGGTGTGCGAACAAAGTCCCACATAGGAAGTGGAAAGGAAAAAGAACCTACATATAAGGTGTAAGATTCTCTTAATAGTGTGAGGCCTTTTGGAAAAATCGTGCGGGCTTGGCCCAAAGCAGACAATATCACATCATGTAAGAGTGTCTTGGGCTATTTTAGCCCAACAAAGGTATCGCCTAGGCTGAAAGGTAAGTTCTACAGAATTGTGGTTAGACCAACACTGTTGTACGGGACCGAGTGTTGGCCAGTCAAGAACGTCCACGTTCAGAAGATGAAAGTAACGCGGATGCGGATACTCAGATGGATGTGTGGTCATACTATGAGAGATATGATTAGGAACGAAGATATATGATATATTGTCAGAGTTGCCCTTGTGGAGGACAAGATGAGGGAAGCGACATTGAGATGGTTTGAGCATGTGAAGAGGAAGTGTGAGGATGCGCCAGTTAGGAGGTGTGAGAGATTGACGGTCGTAGGAATTATGAGAGGTAGAGGTAGTCCATAGAAGAACTGAGAGGAGGTGATTAGACATGCTCAACTCTAGTTGACTGAGGACATGGCCTTAGATAGGAAGATTTGGCGGTCGAGGATTAGGATAGAAGGGTATTAGGTATTTGTGTTTTGTCGCGCTGGGTGTGAGAGAGGTGGAGGGCTAGCCTTTCCATTTCCTCTTTTCCTTTTCTCAGTTGTATTATTTTGGTATCGCGTCGATCATTATCTTTATGTGTGTATTATTATGTTGTACCATTTATTTTGTACCTGATATTTTGCTGCGTTATTTTTCATGAAACTCGGTATTGATTACATTTCTTTTGAGCCGAGTGTCTATCAGAAACAGTCTCTCAATCTCCAATGATAGAGAAAAGGTCTGCGTACATCCTATCCTTTTCAAACCTTACTTGTGAGATTACACTGTATATGTTGTTGTAACATGGAAGATGAAAGAAACAAAGAGAAAAGAATGAAATAACTATAGGGATTACTATTAAGGGGGAAGATGAAAGAAACAACGAATAAAGAAAAATAATTATGGATAGTAACTGCCAAATTTACACCTGCAATAACTATGATAGGTAGAAGAGTTCTCCACATTCAGGTTCAATGTATTAAACAATAATTATTCAAGAATCTTTTTTCTTTTAAGGGTAAATTCACATGCCTTCCTGCATCTTCACCAAACCTTTGTGTTTCCCTCAGCGTATAATGAAGGAGTCATTTAACCGGTGAGAGAAATAAATATACTTGTTTATGGTATGAACATTTTCAGGAAGCATTAAAGTATTTGGATTCATTGAATTTTGAGGGGCTGAAGCATTCTATTACTACATTTTTTAATGTAAACAAAATTTATTTAAATGAAGGTGTGTTTTTATTTTAAGGCAAAATGGTAATCTAACTTTGAAGATAGAAAATTTTCATTTTTATTAAAATATGATATGATGTGATATAATAAACATCTCATTTTGCCACGTAATTGGCAGGAGAGAGTATTTACCATTAATTTGCAAATTATATCTAATATTTTTCTTAAATTTCAAAAGTAATCTCTTCCGACTCAATGGATTAAGATGATCCAAATTATTAAAGACAACTTTTATGTATGTCAATAGAAATTTCGAAGGATTGATTTGTTGGTGCTGATTCAGCATAGAGAAATTAAATACAAATGTCAGGTTGTTTCAATTCAAACTATCAAATCAGATGAATTTCAAGAGTAGATTCTTTATACAAGCGTGGAAGGGCTTCATATAGAATGAATTAAATAAAACTTTAAAATAGACGTGACTAATTTAATAATAAAACAAATAGCGTTTCCGTATAGAAGGTTGTTTTCTTTATAATCTTTTTTATCGATTAACTTCAACCTCATTTTGCCTGAATGCCTGCTAAACTTCAACTGTTGTATTATCTAAAGAGCTCCTCAAGATTTTAAATCAATTCTACTAGTGACATATAGGATGTGAGTCCCTTTTGTTCTAATTCTTTTAGGGGTCGTTTGGTAGGAAGATAAATTATGTTGGGATAAGTTATACTCCTATTAGAATTAGTTATGGTGGGATTAGTTATTCTGATATTATTTTTTATTGATTGTTTGATTTGTTGTATTAAAAGTAATATGCATTTGTAAAATTTTTAAGAAAAAATATTTGTTTATAAAAATATCCTCCATCTTATTTAGTAGAAAAATGGTTTGAGGGGCCTCAAGACTAGTTTTGTCATTGTCATTGTTTTATCCTGCGATAACTAATTATGAAATTGTTATTCCACCCTCTGCAAGGGATAACTCATCCTGGTACTATTTTTAATCCTCGAATAACTTATTCCAGAATTAGTAACCAAACAAGGAATAAGACGATACTAAATTTTTATCTCAGAACTATTTTTCCTTATCCATCGCACCAAACGACCCCTTACTGATTTTGCCTATTATATTTCTAGCAAAATATATTCAACGAATTAGTAGAAGTAAAAATTAGAGTTAATAAATATCACGTCGTAAAAAGATAAATGGAAGAAGTCACGGTGACATTGAATTACCAGCGCGTTAGTGTTAGTTGTTGACCAAAGAAGACTGTGTCATTACTTACATTACATCATGTTTGGATGGTTATTACCTAGAGGTATCGTTATTTTAAATATGATATTTATTTTGATTGTTATTTAAATTTTAATATATCATTAAATTCAATGTTATGTCATGACAAATATCCATTTTATGTAACAACACAACTAGTATAATCACGTCCTATCTATTCTTTGTGTAAAGAGTGGATCTTGGGCCTAACTCAACTCAAAAGCTAGCTTGTAGGGTGAGTATTGTTCAAGTCGAGTCCATGTTTCCATTACATTTCTGATGTGAGACTCTTAACACTCCCGCACGCCCATACCTCGTTAACTGGAGCGTGGATAATATAATTGTAGGGTGGGTATTGTTCAAGTCGAGTCCATGTTTCCATTTCATTTCTGATATGAGACTTTTAACACTCCCCCGCACGCCCAGACCTCATTAACTGGAGCGTGGATAATATAATTTGGGGGCCCAACATCGACGAACATAGAATTGAAATGGGCATGATTCTGATACCATGTAAAGAATGAATCTTGGGTTTAACTCAATCCAAAAACTAGCTTGTAGGGTGAGGATTGTCCAAGTCCATATAAGGAGTCCATGTTTCCATTCCAATTCCGATTTGAGACTGTTAACACTTTTCTCATTTTGCTTTTGACTAGTATTTAATAATTCTATCTTATTCTTTATTATACTTTTTCTTATAATAAATTTACTTCGTACCCACTTTTTTTTTTTTTTTATAATACTGTAACTTTACTTTCAAGATTCTAATGTATGATATTCTATAATATGAAAAAATGATAGTCTATCAGGACCATCAAATTTAAAAGTTTTTCTTTATTTCTTAAACTTCGTGTCTAGTCAAATTAAAGTATAATCAAACCTTTCTATAATTGTTATTGATTATAACAACATTTCACTATAACAACTTGATTTTCTCTGAAACTGATTTTTCGTGTTATATTTTTACTTCTCTATAACAACATTCTACCTATAACAACAACGACATTCATTATAACGGTACACTCTTTGTAAAATTTTCTCTATAATAGCCATACTCAAATATTGTGTAAGAATATTTTATAAGAAATATATTATCTAAAAAATAAAATATATAAATTCTCAACTAATTTTAAATGCATATGTTCTTTAGATTTTCATTTTTTATCGGTATGACACAACTAATTATGAATTTATTAGTCTTTTTAATTTTTAATTAATAAGATATGAAAATTAACAAGTATATTATTTTCGTTTATTATATAAAAAGTATAGAAAAATAATTGTTTGTGTACACCAAATATCAATATACATACATAACAATACATTAATATAGCAGTTATGAAATTTTTGGATAAATATTGTGATTATAGAGAGGTTTGATTGTAGTTAAATTGAGAGTGAGGGAATATATTACAATACCATAGAATACATTATGAAACATTGGCAAGTGGTAACAACCATCCAAAGGTGTTAGTGCGGTTGGTTTAAGATTGTAACTTTTGTAGGACTTCTTCAATAAAAGGGTCCCTTGATCCCCACAAGGCATTCAAGAGAGTGTGCTCCTTTTGTTCCTTTCATATATTTATTTACATTTTCTTCTCAAAGTCTCATCATCTCTGGTTCTTTATCTCAAGTCTTCCACGACTTTAAAGTTACTATGCCTTTACAACATTAATGCACTAGTCAAAGCAGGTCTTTTTCTGTTTGGCATTTTGTGCTACTCTTGAAAGCTTATTAAAAAGCTGAGCATAATATTTTACATAGCAAAATGCAAATGAGTGTGTTTCTTGATTGTGTGGTTTCTGGTTCTTGATTGTGGGGTTTCTGGTTCTTGATTGTGGGGTTTCTGGTCTTGCACACCAAGTTAATCAAGAAATTACTTACATTTGAACTGTGAGGAGAAAATAATTGGATCTTTTTAAGAAAATAAGTCTCTTTGAACCACAAAGTTACTGTGTTTGGAGTTCATTTTTCATCTTAAGAAGAGAAGGGGTTCTGTATTTTTCTGCTTTGGGTAAGAATTCTTGAAATTATTGTCAGCTTAGTTCTTGTTAACTATGGAAAATTTGTTAAGAGTCATACATCTGATATGAAATGGAACATGAACTCACTTAGACAATACTCACCCTACGGCTAGCTTTTAGGGTTGAATTAGGCATAATATTAGAGTCAAGACTCATTTCAATTCTTTGTCCACCGATGTTGGGCTCCTAAATTATATTATCTGAACTTGGACAATCCTCACACTACAAGCTAGCTTTTGGAGTTGAATTAGGCTCAAAATTCAATTTTTACAAAATTTCTACTTCTTGAAAATTTCTAAATCTTTTTCATCTTAATGGTCATTTTGTTATAAACTTTGTTTTCAATCTTTGTAATGGATAGAGATTTGGTTATATGAGAAATGAACAGTTCTGATAACCCCGTGAATAACTAGTAAAATTGTTGACATGTGATCAGGAGGTCACATGTTCAAGTCTGTTTTTTTTTCTTGCAGAAATGCAGGGTAAGGCTACTTAATAGACCCTTGTGGTCCTGTCCTTTCTCGGACCCCATGCATAGCGGGAACTTAGTGCACCCGGTCTGCCCCTTTCATTTCTGGCCCGTCGGCCAAAATTAATTACATGCACTAGCCAAAATATATAAAACCTATACACTAATTATGTATATTGTATATAACATAATAGACCCTTATAGTACGACCCTTCGCCGAACTCTGCGCATAGCGGGAGGTTAGTGCACTGGGCTGCCCTTAATATACAAAACATGTATATTTACTGGCTATTATGTTTTAGAGTAATGTGATTATAACCCCTATATCTTCCTTCTCTCTCTAGATTAATTTGAAGAGTATTGAAAAAAATTAAGTTGATAGAAGACTACCCTCGTTCCAACAGAACATATGAGTTTGTTACTACCAAAAACTTGTCATCATTATAAAGTTAAGTTGAACTATGGCTACTGCAGCATGTATGTTAGAATTTGATACAGAATCATAGTATGCCTAAACTTTTGTTTTTAATTTGGAGTTGAGAAGCATTTGTCTTTTTGGTTTCTTTAGTCCCTTGGCCTTTGTATTTCTTTTTTCTCTTTGTATCCACTTACTGTTGATAATATTGAGTATACTACTCTATGTTAAGTGATTCAAAAAAAATTAAAAAATTAGTTCTATGTTAAATTTGACACTTAGTTTCTGCTCTTTTTACCAGAAATTATCATGTGGATTGATGCTGCTGAAGTAAGTGAGACACCGCCGTCTCATCATGCTATTAAGGTATTATTAATCCCTTTTCTTGGTTAATTACAGAGTTAAAAAAGAGGCCTTTTCCAGTAATTGGAGATTTGTTCAAAAGTCGTTCATTCTTAGATTTCAATAGTCCTCTTTGTTGGAATGACACCCAATGTGTGGCCTAGTGGTAAAAAAAGTGGTTGGAGAACCATGAGGTCTCAGGTTCAAATTCCAGTTGAGACAAAAATAATTAGGTGATTTCTTCCCATCTGTCCAAGCTTTGGTGGACAGAGTTACTAAGTACCTGTGCTTAGCAGATACCGCGTGGACTAATCGAGTGCGCGGAAGCTCACCTGACACCATGGATATCAAAAGCAAAAAATTGTCCTAGTTAGAATGCCATGAACGGAACTGAAAATTATTAAAAACAGAAGGGAAAAGGTCCAAATTTTCCCCTGGACTATATGATTAAGAACAAATTTACCAACAACAACATACCTAGTGAAATCCCATAACGTGGGGTCTGGGAAGAACAAATTTACCCTCCTTTAAAAAAGTGTCTTGTTTTTTACCCTTGCCGTTACCGAAATGACTCAATTTTCCCTTCTGGGCTAACGACAACAACATAAAGGGTAAATGTAAACCATTTGTAAGTTCAAGAGCAAATATGGATCATTCGCAAAGTTTAAAGGAAAAAGAGACTTTTTAACGGGGGTAAATTAGCTCCAGATCGTATATTCCAGGGGTATATTTGGACCTTTCCCAAAACAAAAGGATATTGCCTCTTTGGAAAATGCTGCTGGTTGGGATTCTTGTCGTTGAAACGTTGTTAGTTTTCTAAATGCATGATGTATCTGTCAATTCCTGGATATTTTCCTTGTCATTTCTCCCATACAATGGAGCTGTTTTCTTGAAGCTTTAAACTTATATTTCCCTTTTTTAAACTAACTAAATATCTCCGGTTGGTTTATGATGATGACAGGTGCATCATGTAATGTGCATGGAACTTATTCAGTTTGTAAGTAGAGTTTCAGTATTACTTCCTGAAATTGAAGCAGCCCGTCCTGGATGCTCTTCCGGAAGAGAGGCACTTTTCCGGTTGAACCATGAAATTGACAAAGCCAAGACACTGCGTCAACACTGCAGTGAATCTAGTAAGCTATACTTGGTATGTATTCCGGAACAAGCTAATTTGTTAACTAAGTGTTTTTGTTAAATTTATCTCCCAAATAAGCTATACTTGACTGTTTTTGTTTAATATATCTGCCAAATAATGGGAGATCTACCTGGTAAGCTGTACTTGGTGGACAGCCAACTAGTTTCATCTTAACTATTTCTGTTAAATATATTTCCTATGAAATGCTAGATAGACCCATTCCTCAGAAACTTAGTCAGTTGAACTAGTACAAAACTTAACAAGGTGGTGGAATTTCCATTCTAGATCAATATACGTGGAGTTTTTCTTAAGAGATACTTGACCGCTCAAGAAAATAATAGCCAGCAAATGTATAGGTTGTGTATATTAAGTATAAATATACATATAACATACATAAATATACATATAATACACATAATTAATATATGTGTTGTATATTTTGGTTAGGGCCAATAATTAATTTCGGCCGACGGGCCAAAAATGAAAAAAGCCCTTTTCTTAATGCCATCTTGTTTATGTTTCCAAGGAGGAAAGTAGCTTAAGCTAATCCAAGGAAGGGAGCGTAAGACTGTGTTGTATGGGTGGGATGGTAGAGGCACATTCATAGCATTGTCATCCCTACTTCTAACACAATTCTTCGGTTTATGCAATTATGTGTATGGTAGGGGTAAGGTCTGTGTAAACCCCACCCTCCCAGAATCCACTTGTGGGATTACACTGGGTTGTTGTTGTTGTATGTGTATGTATGATACCAATTATCTTCTACGTACTATGATGATACTCTATTATCTTCATTCACTGAACATCAATCTGTATTGTGTTTCCAGGCACTAACAGGAAATGTTATACTTTCACGATGTGAGAAATCAAGAGACTTGCTTGAGAAAAGCTTAAGCCAGGTGCAATATATGGTTCCAGTATTGCTGGCTAAAGAGGTCATTCAGAAAACATTCCTTTAAGAGATTAATCCATGCATATTTTCTATTCCTGTGGTGCATGCTAGTTAGTAGATTCTTCAGCTAAATGACAGAGTCCGTGATGCGCATTTAACTGCACATTATACATTATGTTGGAGAAATGATAAAATGGTCTCATATTTTAGGTAGTAAGTTCAAAATAGCCCCTTAAGTATCACTTGAGAAGTTGTAGTCCTATAAGTTTGTCAAAAGTGAGCACTTTTAGTCTTCGTCAGATATTTATCAAACTTTGATTGTTAAATTTAGCTGGAACTGTAAAAATAAAAAATATTTAACTGGAACTCATATTTGGAAGTACATATTTTGTAGTTTATGTTCTTTTTGGTCTATTTCAAGAGTTGCAATTTATGTTATTGTCGGGTGCAATTTTTTATGATGTGGTTTCTACGGAAATTGCTGATGTTTCCGATTAAATTACTATTTTCATAGTTCCGGTTAATTTTAACCATCCATAGTGTTACATGGAATTTAATTTCTCCATATCCATAGTGCATTTTTTCATTTATGTTGTCTATTTCTATCTTCGCTTTCTTTCACCATGAGGCTTCATCTTCTTTCTGCATGATTTTTTCATTTTTGTTGTCTATTCATTTAAGAGGAAGCAGTCTCTTGCAGAAATGCAGGGTAAGGTTGCGTACAATATACCCTTGTGGTCTTGTGGTCCGGCCCTTCCCCGGGCCTCGCACATAGCGGGAGCTTAGTGCACCGGGCTACCCTTTTTACTATATTTGCTTGGTGTCCTGTGGCAATCCACTTTAATGAAAAATACTGCCTGCAGATTTCACAACTGATTGCTAAACTGAGGGGTGCAATATTCAGCTTGGACCCATCTGAGGAGGAGGCAGGGAAGGTTATAAAGGAATTACTTGATTGTTATATAAATACAACAGATTCAGCTGAAGAACATGCCTTCGAGGCAATTCAAGTTGCTATGTGGAGGCTTCATATCACATCTCTAAAAACTCTTTTAATAGAGAAAAGATCCATAAAAAAACTGCTCGATAGAGTTGGTGATGGCAACCCATCAAAAAGAAAGATCTTATCGATATTTCTGAAGCTCCTTAGTAAGCATGGAAAATCAATCGTGACAGAGCAAACAGAGAATGGCAACCAATGTGAAGCGATGAGATGTCGACTTGATGATGCTGAAGTGGACATTCTGAGGAGCTCTTTACCACTGGATGAGTTTAAATGTCCTTTGTCTTTGCGATTGATGTATGATCCTGTTGTAATTGCGTCTGGACATACATATGAAAGATTTCAGATTCAGAAATGGTTTGCCGAAGGTAACGATACATGTCCAACGACTAGAAGGAAATTGGCTAACTTGTCTTTGACCCCGAATCACACAATGAAGGACCTAATATCAAGGTGGAGTGCAACTCATGGAGTCAGCGTTCCCGACCCCAACATGGAGGCTACAGGTAGGGGTGTCAAATGGGTGGGTTGGGATGAATTTGGGCGGTTTAACAAAGCTGAGCTAATAAATGTGCACGTTATTGGCGGGATCATGTTTTCATGGGCTAATTTTGCCACCTCTTGTTGCAGGGCCTCATTTATTGTGATCTTGTTCTTATTCGATTGCTAGCTTGAGCAACTCAATGAATAATCGACTAAACAACTTCGATGTGATCTCGGAGGAAAGCAATGACAGTTTCCACAAAGTTCAATTTCAAGATATGGACCTGAATCCTTTAACCAGGCTCAGTTCACTTTCTTGGAAGTCACAGTGTATCTTGGTTGGAAAAATCAGTAACGTTTTCAAATATAACGATCAAGCTTGCAATTGGATGTCATCCCAGGATTTTGTTCCAGCAATGATTAGATTTCTGAAAGATTCACATGATTCAAATGATCTAAATGCCCAAAAACTGGGATGTCTATCATTGTCAACAGTTTTGCAGAAATGCAGGTAAACCTTTGCTCTGCTCTGTGTGTGTGTGTTTGTGTTATTAATTTCTGTGAAATTGGTTCTAACTACCCTTTTTAAGGTAAGGCTTACTAGAATTTGCTCCAACTTGGTTCTCAGCTTTCTTGTACAGTTTTTTTCCAATTGGTTCAGTCCTTTCAGAAGCATGTTGGTTCAGAATTAAAATACTCCCTCCGTCCCAATTTATGTGAAAGTGTTTGACTGTTGCACAACGTTATAAAGACTTTTGAAATTTGTTGTCTAAAATAAATCATAGAAATATTTGTGGCTATAAATGAAAGAGTGACACATAAATTGGGACAGAGGGAGTATGATACTAGAATGTTAAGTAGTACTCCAGCGTAACATGCTTAAAAAAAAAGTTCTGCTTAATGTTTAACGATGCAGGCTCAACTTATCCGCTGTTTTGTTTTGCTTTATGGATTCTCTGACTCTTTTAATCTTGTGTTTGTTTCCTCATACTAATCCTACATGGGTTTCTTTCTTACGAGGAGCAGTTTGCCATATTTGAATGACGATACTTTTGCACTTTTGGTATCATTTCTTGGAACAGAGGTTTCCGGAGAAGCCCTTTCTGTATTGAAGGTGTTGTCCTGCCACCAATATTGTCAACAAAAAATCGCGGAATTCATTCCCAAGTTGATCCCTTTTCTGGAAGACACAACTTTAGCAAGAGACACTCTTATTATTTTGAAAAATCTGTGCATCACTGAAGATGCTACAGCTTCCGTAGCTGAGACCGATGAATGCATTCCTTCAGTTGTGAAACTACTCGACAGTGAAAGTCTCGAGGATCAGGAGCATGCGGTGGCTCTCCTTCTCTATTTGTGCTCTCAACGCGTTCAGTACTGTCGGCTTGTCATCCACACGGATCAACGAATCTTTTCTGATCTCGCCAATATATGTTCCAATGGAAATAGCAAAGGGAAGGCAATGGCTTTCGAGTTACTGAACCTGTTTAATAATAATGGAGAATCTTCAGGTGCAAATGTTGACATTTCTAAAGGCTATACTATTGACGACTATACTCGGCAGAAATCTAGTAGTTCAAAGGCACCAGGATTTTTTCGGAAGTTATTCTCGAAACAAGGTTCTGCTGCTAAAAGCAAAAAATAGATGATAAAACTAGCGCCCTACAACTAGTATAGATAGCAGAGCAGCCAGCTTCAAAGCTTATCTAAACTGTCTTACATATAGAGTCAAGCACGAGACGGGTAATTACTTGGTTTTTTTAGCATGTGCTAGCTAAAGGGTATCTGCGGTTGAATTCGTTGTTTTATTGGTCTGTTGAGGAAAAGGCAAATGGTATTTGGAGGAATAGACTAGGCATGATTTTCGTCTTGATGAAGTGTAGAATGGGGTTGTCTTTCCATTGAGCCACGGGAGACAATCCAAATCGTGTAGTATGCCATTCTTTTCTTTAGTAGTTGTATAGTATCTTCCAATGCATTATCTTTACTATATAAGGAGATGTCTTTACGATAGTTTTTTTGAGTAATAGACTGTCCAACATTATATTAATCGTGCAGATGTCTTAACAATGGTTAAATAATATGTATTTGTTGGAAATTAGCCTTTGGCGGGGTGATGCGTCCACCCATCTTTGATGAATTAAACACTAGTGTTCCGCATGTTGGAGACCTTGTCTCTTCGCACATGCATGATCTACGAAGTGAGTAGATGATCGTAGGGCCAAGAATCGTCTAATTTCGTTGAGAAATGAAAGAGATATTGGTCCACGAAGTAAGGTGTTTGAGATATGGAAATGTGGTGTGGGACAAATCTACCACATCGGTGGGAATATGAAGAATTGCTCTCTATATAAGTCTCTAATTGGTAAAGGGTTTGGGCCCCAAGGGGTATCCCATGTGTTTAAAGGAGGGAAGACCTAGATGTGCTTGGGTTCAAGGCTAAGCCCACACGCCCGCCGCCGCCGCCGCCCGCCCGTCCGGCTCCGGGCTGTTTCTGATATTATCTTTTTGAACCAGAGAACTCTGCCAGATGTACAATTTGATCCATGAAGTTTCATATGTACAGTTTGGACCAGAATTCTTTCATAGGTACAGTTTGGTCCCTGAAGTTTCAATATGTACAGTTTGGTCCCCAGAATTTCTGAGAAGGTGACGGAAGGCAGAAAGCCTACCGTTGGGACTGTTTTTTGAGGCATTAATCAGCCATTATTTGGCTGATTAACTCCTCCATTATCACCCTCCTTCATGACCATAATTCAGCCTCCTTGATGGCCATTTACTGCCTTTACTTGGCTGTTTTAATGGCATCCTAATGGCCATTAACAGCCATGTTTTGGGCAGTTGTACAACCCCTTCTCCTTGCTATATATTGAGCCTTCTTTGGCTCAATTCAGTGGCTGGAAAACAGATGCTTATGTGACTGAAATTCAGCACAAAACAGTGAGAAAACAGACGAAAAAGACACTGAAAAACAGTCACGAAAACAGCTCAAAACAGTGAGCAAACTGTGATGAAAAAACAGTGACCAAACCCTCACATATACACAAGATATACACTACAGAGACACACTATAAACACAGAGACAAAAGAGAAGAGTAGACATAAACTCTTCCTTCCTATTCCATATCTTCAGCAAGTCAAGTCATATTTGTTTTTTTCATCAGGCTCAACCTATTGGCTTTGTAGTGTTGAGATTAAAGTGTTGTTTTATCTTGGGAGACTATTGCCCGATAACGTAAAAGCATATATACGGGGCAATCTTGTCTTAAGGATAGAGGGCTATCCTCGACTCAACACACAACGTTGTAACCATCCAGATTTAGTTGTTTCTTCATTTCAGGAAATCAACATTCAAGACACAACAAACTTGCGGCAGTTCTCAACATTGGCTTTGCAAGGTGATCAAGATTCAAGACACAACACACATGCGGCAATTTTGAAGATTGACCATTTATTTATCCTTTCGAACATTTGTAATAGTTATTACTTCCCGTACTGCTCTATAAAGTACCATAGAATACCAACAGTATTTTCATTTTAATTTGTAATTAAATTGACAGATATAGTTATGAATACCGGTGCAAATAAGCACTTTGGCAAGTATTACTCAATCCCAACCTTTCCGCTTATCGCAACAAACCTGTACTCGAATATGTTGCATGAATTTCTATTCAATACTGTAAGATCAGAAGCAACCAAAGTTCTTAGCATTGAGAGAGTATAGTAAAATTGCAAAGGTAAAAAGGGTTACTTTGACCTATTTAATTGTTTCCACAAGGAGTTGACATTTGAGGAAAACTGGGGTTGTTGAAACAATCTGAACATTCAACTCAAAATTTAAGGTAGTTGCTCAAGATTGGACACCCTTACATAACTAACAAAGGATAAGTGTATTTTTCTAACACCATTTCGTATGTGTTATTGATAAGGGACAAGTGTAGTATGCCTAATTTTAGAAGATTGAAGATTAAAAAGAGAGATTGGGCTCAACAGGCTAAGGAATGAACTGAAGAAAAGTTTGGTGGCTCAATGAGCAATTGAGAGAGATGAAGCCTAGAGCGGCTCAATGGGCTTGAGTTGAGCAATAGATGGGGTCAAGTTCACAAATAACCTCCATGAGGGGTGGTCTTGATATTTTGGCCATGCTTAACAATTTTTTTAAAAGATAACCTTTGCTTCAGAAAATTTGCTAGGCAGAGGTTTTATTGTTCATCGGGCATAAGTTGTGAACATAAATTAGTTAATTGAATCTGCTCAATTGACAACAAGTCATGCCTTATAGGCAAGAGTTAGAACTTACGTTCGATGGACAACACATGGAAGCTTTTGTTGCCCATAAGCATAACTTTTAGCTCTTGCCTATAAGACATGAGTGCAGGATATTTCAAAATAGTGAGTTGCTCAATTGACCACAAGTTCTGTCTTATAAATAAAAGTTAAAACATACATGATGGACAACAAAAAAATTTCCCAACGAATTTTTTCAAGTTAAGGTCAATAAAGTCTGACTGTAATATAGGTGAGAATCTAAGCTTCCAATCCAAAATCTTAAAGCATTGGGACCTCAATATATTATAAATTCTTTTAGAGTTTGGACACGCCTACACAATCAATGAACGACAATTTTCTTTTAGCAAGGTAAAAATAAGTGGTTGAAATTGGAAATTGAAGTCAAAGACAAACCTTAAATGGTATACGAATTGAAATACAAATGAAATGTGTGTAAATCTCATCATCTTCTTAATGAATGATGAACGAAAAAAGAACTAATGAAAGAGAAAGAAAGTTTTTTTCACACATTTTACATAGTTTTTGTTTTATTATATAGGGGCTAGGGGTGAGGAAAATGGAGGAGGGAATTACAACATGTGAATTTGAATCATCACTAACAAAGTAAAAGATTAGATAGTCAACCAAATGAGTTACTATATATTTAGTAAGAGATATTTAATTTGGCAATAGTAGTCCCTATACAATTGTAATGTGATCCTGTGACAATAAAGTTTAAACTGTTACTCCTTGGTCACTAAGTTATCCTCCCGAGAGTAAAGTCTTTTATTGCAAAAGTTTTAATGAATAGTATATGTTTGGTCAAGCTTTTAGAAAATATAAAATATTTTTATTATTTATTTTTAAAAAGTGTTTATTTTAAGTGTTAAAGTATCCGATCAAACTTTTGAAAAAAAATATTTTTGAATAGTAAAAGAACACTTAGGTAAGTTTTTATCCTTCCCATATAAATTGGCAACATGATGCACCAAACATTTTGTGTTCATGTAGGGTTTGGGGAAAATACCGTAATCCAAAGGGAGATGCATCAATGACTGATTCCACCTCTCGAACTTATGATCTATAAATTATAGAGGGATAATTTTACTGTTACTTCAAGATTTCTCTTTTTATCCTTCCACATACTAAGATAGAGACGACCTAGGAATAGAGCTGGGCATATTTTGGTTCAAACCCGAAAAATCATTTCTAGGTTGGACATATTTCGGTTCAAACCGAAAAAAGCGACTGAATCAATTTTTTTTAAATTTTGGTTTTTTGATTTGTTCGTTCGGTTTCGATTTCAATTTTCAGAAATTCGGTTATTCGGTTCGATTTTTGATTTTATATAAAAAAACCGATTAAACCGAAAAACCGAAATTGTTGATATTTGAACTTCTTCATGTTGGCCTTCTTAGAAGATAGGTGAAACATGAAAGCTAAAATTGCTAGTTTATCTCATATGACAGGATGCGTGGAAACTCGAGAATATATAGGTGCTTATATTAGAAATGACTATAAAAAAATAGCTCAACACTTCTACTGCAAGCTCAGCTAGCTCGTCATTCAGTCTTTTTCTTAAGCATTTATATGACATCTATCCTCATCATTTTATCTTTAAATGTCATGAAATTTTTGGTGTTCAAATATTATATGTTGTTCGCCAAAATTTACTGAAGAGCCACATTGTTATCTCATCAAAATTAATCAAGACGTTGGGAAATATCACTTCAATATAATGTGATTTACTTTTAAATTTGTTTGTACATGAACATGAATCAAATGATAAATTGAGTGAGATTCTGATAATATGATATTTTAAAATATGTTTATTTTCAGAAAATATTGATTTCCAAATCACAGATCTAAAAAGCTCAAGGTGATAATACCCAAACTAAATTAAACCGAACCAAATTTAAAGAAACCGAACCAAACCGAATTATTTAGATTCGATTTTGATTTTTACTTTTACCAAACCGAAAATAAAAAAATCCAACCGAATTTCTCAAATCGAACCGAATGCCCACCCCTACCTAGGAACGTAAGACATGGTGTGGTGAAAAACATAAAGTTTGAAATGGTAAGCTATTTTCATTGCTTCCAGCTATTCAACTCACTTTACACACTCCCTCCAAAAGCTTAAAAGTTTTTTCTCCATTTTCTCCAAGGGATACACTAACTAGGATATATGATTTAGTCCATTTTTGGGAAGAAAAAAAGTGACGCACATCATATTCGTTCATTGTCTTTGTTCTAAATTTTGGCTCTCACACTAGAAAGAGAGAAAAAAAGAGATTATCATTGATAAGTATATAGAATAGATTTGGAAACATTGCATCTTTCATCATTCATATCACATCAGAATTATTCCAATTACCAATGAAGAAAAAAAAACTATTCCTTTTTATTTCTAGGATTTGCTCCATAGCTTAGAGCATACTTTCCAGTTTATTATGTGGCAAATTTTAAATAGCTACGGGATTGAAAAATGAAATGAAGATTTCTGGTTTTGTAGTCATTTATATATGTTATAACATACCTAAGATTTTTGAAATTTGTAATCTTAACTATTCCATGACATTTGTGTTGCTAAAAAACTACTCATTGGGGGTAAAAATGAAAAAGTTTTTAGTTAAAGTATTTTCAAATTTGAAAAGCTTCTATTCTTTCTGGAACTGATTAAAAAAGAAATGATGAATAACATATTGATCCATCAATTGTTGAAAAATATTGATTTTAGTCATTGTGATATATGCTTAAGCACATTTAACCTTTAATAAATTGAAATGTATACTTTTGATACTAAAATTTTACTAAACGTTTAATCATTTAATTATCCATGTGTTATGTTGAGTTTGTAGTATTACTCAATATAAAGACATTTAGATTAATTCAAAATTAAATGTGCTGAGCCAAATATCATAAGGATCAAAATCAAAATTTATCAATAATTCAAGAATCAAAGATGCTATTATTCCAAAAATGTTGCCACATAAACATAAACTAGAAACATTCATATCTGTAAGCAGAGATCATAATTTGTCTCAATTTATATTTAACCAAACATTTGTGTAAACTATATATTATCAGCATAGTATATATGATTTTCATGCAAAAATCATTTGTACCACACAATTCTTCCTTTTCAAATATGGGAAGATGTATTGAAGACAATATAATGGTCATAACTACTCCATCTTCCACTGAAATTATACAATAAAGGGTCATTTCGTTTGCAAATTAAATTATTTCGGGATTATAAATTTAGTATTGTAGTCTTTGAACTAAATTATTTTACATGATAGGCAGAATAAAAAGGAGTAAATTTAAAATTAAATTTATATTTTATTTAATTAAAGATGTAATTTTTTCTCATCTTATTCAATGAACCAAACAATCCCTAAGTGCATCATAAAAGATTGTCATAATAATAATAATATGAGTATATATAATGGCTTTTGAACTAAGGGAGGAGTTAGACGTCGACTCGTTAAACCCCACCAATTCTTTTCTCCTTATCAGCACATTCTTGATTTCCTTAGAATTACTAGAGAACCAACAATGTCACTAGTTATACAACCTAAAATACTAGATTTAATAAATATAAATATAAATAGATTAAAAATTAAAGTAATAATATTTAGAGAAATGATAACTACAGACTGTATAGCTGAAGTAAATACTGGAGCTATAAAAAGTTTTATACATATAAGTAAAATTGATGAAAATGATTGTGATTTAATAGACCGACAAACTTATAATTATCTTGAAAATGAAAGACAAATAATAATTACCAAAAATATTAATTTAAGATTCAAGATCCAAGATTTGGAGTATAAGATAAATATTTTAATGAATTACTTCTAGGAAGTGACTTTTTAACCATGATAAATTATAAGATAAATAATAATGGAATTGAAATAAATGACCAAGGAAAAACAAGATTCGTAAATAAGGTATGAACATACAAAAAGAAATAATAGAGAAAAATAGAAATTAAAATCTATAAGAAAAGCTTTATCAGAAGAAATATTCTCACAACTCAAATACTTAAAATATAAGGCAAAAGAAATAAAACTGGAAGAAAAGATAAAACAGTTAGAACAACAATGTGAAAAGTTTGATAAAATATGGATAGATATGAGAAACGGATGGAGAAAAAGAATTAATAATCTTGACGAGCTCTAACGAAAAAATTAGTGCATTATGAGAAGAAATAGTAGTAAAAGAACAAATGAAGAATACATTAGTATTAATGGATGAAATAAAAGAAAATCAAACTAAAATGCAAGAAATAATAAGAGAAGAATTAACAAAATTATGGAATGTATATGAGATACCAACATTTTAAATAATATTGGAAAAATAAAACATATTAGTAGAAGAAAAAAAGTAAAGATAAAGGTAAACAAGTAGAAGAAGATGAACCTAGTACGAGCAAAGAAAACACTATAATTAGCACTACAACTCAACAACCAGAAATAGTACCAATAGATGCTTGGAGAAGGAGTAAAGAACCAATAATGGTAGATATTAGTAAAATAAAACCAAGACTGCCAAAGAAAGTAGAAAAATATTAGATACCTAGCAATATTGAGTAAGAAAAGACAATTTTAAATGGAAAATCAAGAACCTAGTGTACTTACGTTTTTAAGAAACCATGAAAAAAATATATTGGAAAGAGAACGATACAAGTATGAACCAATGAAAAGAAAAGAAAAAACCACACCAGACAATAATTCAAAAAGTGAAAACATGTACTTAAAAGGCGTAGAAAAAACAACCAACGAGTATTTAAATCTAAAATTAGATAAACAAGAACGAAAATTATGCGAATTAGAAACAGAAAATACCAAATTAAAAATACACAATAATGAGGAATGGTACAATAAATATAAAAAATACAAACACAAATTTAAGGATACAAAGAAAGAATTAAAAGAAACCAAAGTAGAACTAAAACAAACAAAAGAGGAATTGAAAGATGTGAAACAAGAATTAACTGATGTAAAACAAGAATTAGGAGAATTAAAAGATGAAATAAAAATCCTAAGAGAAGAGATAAAAAGGTTAAAAGGAAAAAAAAGTAAGAGATAATAGAACAAGTGAAGAAACTACATCTAGTAGTGAAAAGACCGAGAGCGATACTAACGAAGACAACAACATTGAATTAGTAAACTAAGAGGTAAATGTAGCAGAATTCATAGAAGAGGAAGAAGACTCAGAGATAGTAAAGGAAAATAACCAGATAATAGTAGCCTTACAAAAAATGAAAAGTGTAAATGCAATCATAGAAGAAGAACCCGAAAGTGATATAGAGGATGAATTTAATAATCCTATAGACACATAAATAAAAACTGATGATATAATAAATGAAGATGCAAATGATTACCCATAAGAAGAATTAGTAGATCCCAACCTGGAAATAATAAATAGAAGACAAACTAGATTACCAAATCATATACCAGTAGGACAACAAGCTGAATTTAAAGAATTTGTAGGATCAATGGCACAAGGCGTAAATTACAATGGATATTTCTTAGACTTAGATAATGTTTATGATGAACAAGAAATAGGAAGAAGAATAAACGATTGGAATCTTGGAATGTATATAGCATTAATGAACTCCACACAAACAGAAAACCTAGAATATATGTATGACTTGATATCTAAAACATTAATCGGAAAAGTAGCTTATTGGATAGAATCCATAGCGTACCAATTAAGAGGAGAAGTATTTAGCCATGCAGGAGATTGGAAATCTATGCTAATAATATTTGCTATCATACTAAAAAGAGAATTTTTAGGAGAAAAATGGTTGGTAGCACGAGAAAATGTACTAGCAGAAAGAAAAACTGAGATAATAATGAATCTAAATAACATGAAATATTGTAAAATTAATAAATTACCAGAATATACAATAAGTTTTAGTAAGTTCTTTTATGAAGCAAGATTCTTGCCAGAAGAAGGTTTAATATACCAACAAATTTATTATGACCACCTACCTATACCTAATAACACAAAAATATCAAAGGAATACACCCAACTAGAACCAAGAGAAAATACATTAGGAGAAAGAATAAGAGTACTAAGAGCATATCTAATGCGAAAATGTGAAGAATATAGGATGCAACAAAAGATTAAAAAAGATAAGAAAATAGGATTAAGAGAGGTATGCGGATTTACGGAAAGAAGATTAGTATTCGGATGTGATGATAATAAAAGAGAAAAGAAATATAAGAAAGGCCATAAAAAGAAATACCAACACAAAAGCTATAATAATTACAGTAGACAAAACCAACAACCTTATTACAAACCTTATAGGAAAAAGAGATTTAAAAGGTATAGAAATACCCCTGAAACCAGGAAAAAATCTAAGCACAAGGGAAAATTTAGGAAAAGAAATTATGTAAAACCAATTGAAGAAGAAAAACTTAAAGAATGTAAATGTTGGAATTGTAATGAAAAAGGACATTATGCTAATAAATGCCCAAAACTAAAGAAAAAAAATGTAAAATATATAGACACAACACAATTTATAATGAGTCTACAACAAATAAAAGAAGAAAATAATAATTGGTACGAATATGAAGATTTTTATGTCAGTCAAACTGATGAAGAAAGTGAATCAGAAAATATTAATTTCATTAACCAAAACTCAGAAAGTGAAAATAGTTCTGACTAAATGAAGTTGCAAGAAGAAATAAAGTTGCTAGAAGAAAGAGATTACTGGATGCAATATGAAAGGTATGTTCGCAATAAGCGTATTACAACTACTAGTGCAATAGGAAATAGATACTATAGTGATAGGTACAATAAGATTACAAAAAGCCTTAGCAGAATAGGAGAAATGTTAAGTGAGATAAGATGGAAGAAATTACTAGAAGAAGTAAAAGAAATGGAACAAGATGAAGAGCTTCAACAAAGATTAAGAGAAATGGATTTAGAACGAAATAATAATTAGATGGTAGCAATCTACATAGAAGCTCATATAGAATACAAACCTAATAAAATGATAAAACAAAAGATTTTTATTGGTAGTGGAGCAGACTTATGTCTAGCAAAGAAAGAAGTATTAGAATCACACAGATGGAAAAAATCTAAAACACATAGAACAAAAGTATCAGGCTTTAACGAACAAACAAAAGCATTAGATATAGTAGCAGAAAACATGAAAATAGTATTAGGAAAGACAATATTTAGACTACCAGTTATATACCAACTAAATGATATGAAACAACAAGTATTGTTAGGAAATAATTTCCTAGACTACTTTAAAACGCAAGTGATAAATAACAATACTTTCAGCCTACACACACATTGTAATAAATGGATAATACTAAAGAGAATATTACCAATACATACACTAAGAATATGTAACATAAGATCAGATAGGAATAATAACCTACAGTTATTAAGAGAAAAATACCTCAATATACTAAAAATAAATTTTGGAGAAAATTCGATTCACTATGGGAAAAAGAAAAAATATATGCTGAAATCAAACTAATAAATCTTAGCGATATAGTTAGATCTAAGCCTATTAGATATAGCCCAATAGATCAAAAGGAATTTGAAATCCAACTAAAAGAGTTATTAGAATTAAAATGAATACAAGAAAGTAAAAGCTCACATAGTAGCCCATCCTTTTTAGTTAGAAAATATAGTGAACAAAAAAGAGGAAAGGCTAGAATGGTGATTGACTATAGAGAGCTAAACAAGAAAACTGTATTTGATGGATATTTTTTACCATACAAAAGAAACCTTATTA
Organism: Anisodus acutangulus; assembly: GCA_029783415.1. NCBI lineage: Eukaryota > Viridiplantae > Streptophyta > Magnoliopsida > Solanales > Solanaceae > Anisodus > Anisodus acutangulus. Next base: position 19,149,164 of record CM056495.1, read on the forward strand.
ATAGATTAGGGAATTAAAAATGGTTCAGTAAATTTGATTGTAAAAGTGGACTTTGGCAAATAAAACTAAAAAATGAATCAAAAGCTTTAACAACATTTAGTTCCCCTCAAGGACACTACGAATGGAATGTACTACCCTTTGGATTAAAGAATGCACCACAAAATTTTCAGAGAAGAATGGACCAAGTATTCAGAAAATTAACAGAATACTGTATAGTATATGTTGACGACATATTAATATATAGTGATGATTTGGAAAATCATATAAAACATCTAGAAGAATTTATAAAAACTGTGAAACAACATGAAATATTATTATCTGAAAAGAAATCTGAAATCTTCAAAAATAGTATAGAATATTTAGGATACATAATAGATAATGAAGGATTACAATTACAGGAACACATTGTAACAAAAATAAAAAAATTTAAAGATAAACTAGAGAGCAAAAAGGAAGTGCAACAATTTCTAGGAGTAGTAAACTATGCCTCAAACCATATAAAAGATTTACCACTTTTGAGAAAATCATTACAGGAACTAACTAGAAAAAATATAACTTTTGAATGGAAGGAAGAACATACTAAAGCCATAAATAAAATCAAGGAAAAAGTGAAAGTCTTGCCAAAACATAGAATACCAACATAACTGGATCAACTAGAACTTTTTACTAATGCCAGTGATATAGGATGGGGAGCAGTCCTCATAGCATATGATAAAGTGGATATAGATAAAGAAAAACCACTAATTTGTGGATATGGAGGCGGAACATGGAAGGCTAATGAGAAAAATTACCATATTAATGAGAAGGAACTATTAGCAGTAAAATTTGGAATAAAGAGATTCCATTATCACCAATTACCAGTAAAATTCATCGTTAGAACAGATAACACCCAAGTAAGAGCTTTGATTACAAATAAAATAGACCCTTTGCCAGAACTAAATAAGAGAAGAAAATGGCAATCATTCTTTTATGGTTATGATTTTATTATCAAAAATATATCCGGGACTAAGAATATTCTAGCTGATTTTCTTAGCAGGTACAACGAAGTCAACCAGCAGTGACAAATTCGAAGAATATATTACCAATGTTACAGAAATCATCAAACAAAACCAAAAAATTATTACAACCAAAATGGAAGAAAATACACACTTGCTAGAACAGCTGACAAAAGCCTTTAAAGACTCCAAAACCCTACAAACCTTGAAATCTTCCCAAACCCCTACAGAAAAACCAAAGACTTTCACATCTAAACTTGCAGCCATGCCAAACACTATACCATCACCTATAACAACATCGTTTTCAACGGCAGTAACAATGTGCGACAAAGTGAAATTCTCACCTGAGTGTATTACAACTTACGAGCAAATTAATAAATTTTATGATTATAAATCAAACCCACACATTTTAAGAAGTGCAAAATTAAGAAAATACCCAAGGTTTTTATGCAATGAAAATCAAACCCTTATATAGTTCTTAAACTCTTTACTTACGGATTTATAGATAAAATACTAGTAGATGAAACTTTTTATAATATTGCTAAATTACCCAATATTTTAGTAGAATCTGCTAGGTTAATGATGGAATCATTTGGAAGAGGTATCTACGGCATACAACTGTTCGACGCCTCGACAGACTTAACAGGAAAACCTATCATTATATGCCAACTATTTAAAACAGGAAGGAATAGCAATATAAGCGGAGATGACAAAGACATGAAAATGAAAATACCATGTACTATAGAAAAGTTTCAAGAATGGCTCAGTGCCAAAAGAGCCATAGGACTATCAACCCTGAAATCAAAAATTGAAGATATGCTAAAGCAGGCAAAGCCAACATTATTGGAAACTCCAAAGGAGGAGAAACTGAAGAAATTATCACACTATACTACAAAAACGAGGTACTCTCACAAGACACCACACACCTTACCAACATGCATGATAGAACCACTAAGATGGAGCACAAACACTCAAATGAGACAGTAGAACAGTACAAACTCTTAATAGGCCAGAGGAAAAGGCATGTCATAAGCATAAAGGAGGATATTACGTAGGTTACTATGAAAAAAGAAGGATCAGCTAATCCTTTTTGAATGAAACGACCCAATGTAGTTTAAACTACAGAAATACACAATGTAAAAAATTAATATGGCCCAATGTAGTCCAAACTACAGTAAAGCCCATGTATTATCATACTACTAAAAAGATACCATTCCTATTCTATAGGAGTATCAAAAAATTAAAACGATATCGTTCCTATTCTATAGGAGTATCGTCGAAGAAGAAAAAAAATTCATCTTTTTGTGAAAAGAAAACAGACAAAAGATGTCTCTTTGCAAAGAAGACACCTGTAAAGATGCCTGTGGAAGAAAGCAAAAGCTGTCGGACTCACAAGGAATCAAAGACAGAAGATGACAAGCCAACAAACGTTAAAAAAAAATGGCAGCAATGACAAACAACTTTAAGAAAAGCATGAAAGGACAAGAGACAAAACACTATTTGCTTTATGACTTTTGTAACAATAATGTATCGACTTTATTACTTTTCAGCATGTCAATAGTGAAAGGAAACCGAGGTTATCTATATAAAGAGTCTCATTGTAACTTCTGAAGATCAATCTTTTGAAATACAATAACTTCAATCTTTAAAATACTCTCTCATGTCTAGCTAAAAACCCTTATAGTCTATAGCCAATATCAAGATTAATATCATAATACCAGAAGATAAATACTTTGAAAGCTTATACTTATGAACCATATTAGTCCATAAAACACCATATCTTAAAAGAAAATTTAAGAAAGAGTCTATCGAGCAACTCCCAACACCTAGGCCATTTATCCCGTCACCAGTGAGGAAAAAAGGGAGGCAGAGCCAGGGTGGGTTGAGTATCTCCGGTGATCTTAATATTCTGCTAAGAGGTATATTTTCAGACTATGTGTTTCTAATTATAATCTTGATAAGTATACATCTCTGCAATTATGATGTTAAATGTTGATAGAAGGTTGTAGACTATTATTTAAAAAATAAATTTTGAGTTAATAATACCTGCTTCCGTACTACATGCCTATTATTTGTTAAACCTACATATGAATATGTTAATATGCCATCTATATTCCTACCCTCTTCAGGGTTGTTAGATGATGAAAATATCCGCCCAGAAAATGGTATTTTATTGAGTAAAATTTAAAATTAGATATTTAGAAGTTAAATTATTACTAAATATAAAAATATATTATTTTTATACTGATTAAAAAGAAATGAATGTCACATAATTTGAAATAGAGGAAGTCCATCAATGATTTCAAATTTCTGACGGAAATCCCCTATTTTTAGTAGTCTATGATATCTTTTTTATTTTTAATTTACTTAAAAATAAATGACATTTTTTTATATTTGAAATTTTTTGTCCTAATTTTAAGCTTTTCATTTTAGCTCTGATAACATGCTCTTATTATAAAATTGTCATGACATATTTAAAACCAAACGATTTTAGTCTTTCTTATTTAAACTCTATACTCAATCTCATACCACCATAAGAAATGAAATAAATTGTGCAATCAAATCTGAACTCATAATTTTAAAAAATGAATGTTTACATGTTGTACCTAACTATAAGAGGTATTTAAATAAAATAACTATACTTTAAATATATTATCATGGATAATTACAACATAACATATATTACCAAAAAATCGTTAACATTGAATCATGAGATGAGCTATCATGGATAATTACAACATAACATAAATTACCAAGAAATCGTTAACATTGAATCATGAGATGAGCTCGAAGCTCATCCATGGAGGAAGAACAACTTGAGAGAGACTTTGTATCTTTGCGAAAAATTAAAATATCTCAATTATGATTCAATAATTGAGTGATTACAATGATTAGCTATTTGTAGTGCCAAATGAATTTGCCAACCAGTTGGCTACTAATCATGCGCACCTTAACTAACTAACAACTTCTTAATAAACTCCTAACTAACTCGTATACATTGCTTACATACTCCTAATATACACCTAATATACAATGTATTTTAACATTCCCCCTCAAGTTGGTGGGTGAAAAATATCAAGAACCCCAACTTGGATAGTAAGAATGATGTAGGGCTACTCCGAAGCCCTTTGTTAGCAAATCTGCAAGCTATAGTTTAGTGTTGAGATATGTAGGTTGAATCAACCCACTTTTGTATTTCGCTCTAATAAAATGGCAATCGATTTCTATGTGTTTTGTATGCTCATGGAATATGGGATTAGCAGCAATCTGAATAGCTTCTTTACTATCACAAAAAACTTTAATTGGAAGTGTAACTTCAACTTGAAGATCTTTGAGCAACCCAATCAACCAAACAACTTCTGAGACTACTGAATCCATTGACCTGTATTCTGCTTCTACTGAGCTCCTACTAACTGTATGTTTCTTCTTAGATTTTCATGAAATAAGGGATCCACCTAGTTGTACAGAAAACTCTGTCACTGATCTCATTGTATTGAGACAGACTGCCCAATTAGAGTCACAAAATACATACATTTCTGTGACAATATTTGTTTTCATTAGCACACCTAGTCCTGGTGATTACTTCACATATCTTACCACCCTTAAGGATGCATCCCAATGTGATTTCTTGTAAAGTTGCATGAATTGGCTTAGTAATTGTACTGCAAAACATATACTTGATCTGGTTATGGTCAAATATATTAACTTATCAACCAATCTTTGATAAATTTCTACATCTTCTAGGATTGGATCATCAGTTTACTCTACTGCTGTATCATACTCCACTGATATCAGCTTGACATTTGCCTCTAGTGGAGTTGCAGCAGGTTTGGAACCACTAAGTCCCAACTCAGTGATCAACTCAAGTGTATACTTCCTTTTATTGAGTAATATTCCATGCTTAGATCTCATCGCTTCTATCTCCAAAAATTACTTCAATGTTCTCAAATCCTTCACTTTGAATTGACTATGCAAATAGTCTTTTGTTTCAACAATGCATTCTGCACTGTTGCTTGTTATAAGAAGGTCATCTACATAAATTAATACAAACACCAGCTTGCCTCCATCATTTCTTGTGAACAATGAATAATCACGAGTGCATTGTAAGTAACATGCTTTCACCAAACCAGTGGTTAATTTGATATTTTATTGTCCTGATGCTTGTTTGAGACCATGCAATGATTTTAGCAACTTGCACACTCTTGTTTCCCCCTTTATATGAAATCCTCGTGGAAGTGACATATATACCTCCTCATCCAGATCACCTTAAAGGAATGCATTATTGACATCTATTTGAAACAACTCCCAATCATGAGTTGTTGCTATACTAATCAATGTTCTAACATTGACCATCTTTGTCACCGGTGAGAAGGTCTCATGATAGTCTAGGCCTTCTCTTTGTGTGTATCCCTTTACAACCACCTTGATTTGTACTTGTCCACTTTTCCATTGGCCTTTAACTTTATTTTGTATACCTATTTTGATCCAATAACTTGCTTTTCTGGTGGCGGTTCAACTAGCTCCTATGTGTAATTTTCTTCCAGTGCATCTATTTCTTTTTGCATTGCCTTTATCCGTACTATATCATTAGAAGCTGAGAAACATTTTAGGTAGTCTTAATAAGTGGATGATAAGTTGGAATATGCAATATGGTTAGATATGGGATATGAGCACAGTCCACCAGGTTTTGATGTCATAACATAATTACTATGCCAAATAGGTGGCTTGACATTTCCTCTAGGCCTGACTTGTTCTTCTTCTTGGATAATTGACATTTATTCATCTACCACTTCATGATGCTGCATCAAATGCATCTGCACATGCTCATTCATATAAGGTGGACCATCTTTAGCATTTCCTGCATCATTATCTTCAACATTATCATTTGTTGCATCATTGTCTTCAGGTGAACTGGGTTCATCTGCATCATTATCTTCAGGGACATCTTCAACCATTTCATTATCAATAAGTTTTATGGAATCATGGTGTATAGAATCATGAACTTCATCAATAGTTGTAGAAGGAAACAACATCGCATCATTCCCCTTTGATTCAGCAAATACTAATGAAGAATAATTTGTCAAAAACATGCCATCAACCTGTATATGAGGAGCATTATGTTTGAATGGGAAGAATGACTCCCTGAAAGTCACATCCCTACTGATGAATATCACTTTGGATTCCAGATCATAGAGCCTATTTGCTAGCATACCAAAGGCAATCAAAGACCCTCAAATGATCTAACCTTGTCATTTTCCCAAACAATATTTCATAAGGACTTTTGCCGACTAGAACTTGGGTAGGAAGCTTATTGATGAGATATTGTTTTCCTCACACAATCTCCCAAAAAATGAATGTGAAGATCACTTTGAAACCTCAAGGTTCTAGCTACTTCAAGAATGCATTTATATTTCCTCTCAACAATCACATTTTGGTGAGGAGTATAGGGACAACTACTTTGATGAATTATTCCATTTGAAGCAATCAAATCAATACATTTAAAATTGAAAAATTTTGTACCATTATTTGATCTCAACACCTTAATACTACACCCATACTGATTCTTATTATACACAAGAAATCATTCAGTATAGTAAACACTTCACATTTATACTGAATGAGACAAATCCAAGTGTATCTACTAAAATCATCCACAATAGTAATAAAGTAGTACTTTTTATTATAAGTGGACTTCTTGTAAGGTCCCCATAAATTTAAATTAACAAGTTGAAAACATGCAGATGTTTTGCGCTTACTGACAAGAAACTTCAGTCTTTGATGTTTTTCCAAAGGACATACTTCACACAGTTCTTGGATATTGTCATCCATATTTAACTTGAGTGATGAGATGTGATGCATTGCTCCTACTGAATGATGGCCCAACCTCATGTGCCAAAGCTGTCCCAACTTTATTGGTTGTAGCTAAAGAGTTGTTTATTAAGAGTGCTTTTATTTCATTAGAATCCTGCAAAATGTATAATTCATCCCTTTCTCTACCAATCCCCATTACCTTGTCATTGAAGAGGCCCTGAAAGATACAAAAATCAGGCAAAAATAAAACTGCACAACACATTTCCTTTGTAATTTTTGAGACTGATAGTAGGTTGAACTTGAATTCCGGTACATGTAATACATTTTGTATGGTGTGACCATCAGAACAATGGCATTTGTTGTATGTACTATTTGAGACTTTTCTCCATTTGGAATCTACACAGTACTACTTTGTGGTGTCTTTAGACTTCTAAGTGCAGTTAGAAGCCTTTTGCATGGTGTATTATGATGTGATTCACCTGAATATACTATTCACCCATTTGCTACAACATTGGATAATAGAGAGGTCATACCTGCTATATTGGCTACACATTTGGTAGATACAAATCTATCCCGCTTGTCTAGTACTTTATGATATTATTGTGGAGTAACATTTCTCATTTCCTGTGATGTGATACACTAGATTCTCCTACATTATCAATTGTAGTTGAATTGACAAAAGGCTTAGTCTGTGCATGTTGTCCACTCTTCTTCTTGCTTATGATGTTTGCAGGATAGCCTATAAATCTGTAACATTCTTCAGTTCTACATCTCTTGTAACTACATTATCCACAAGTTGGTCCCATTACTGGCTTTTTGTATTTGTATCCTTGAGTTTTTCCTGCTAGCATAGTCAAGGCTTCTCTATGTGCACCAAACAAATCCCAGTGACCTATGACTTTCTTCTTGTGTAGTTAATGCATATGCTTCATTAACAGTTACATTGGAGCCTTTGGCCAACAAATTGCTCCTTATGTTGCTATAACTTTCATTTAGTCCCATTATGAACTGTATCAATCTCTGAGACTTGAGATAATCGGTATTTTTTTGACTCATCACAACAATATGAGAAGGGAATCATGACATACAATTCATCCCACAACACCTTCATCTTAGAGTAATAAGTTGTGACTGAATCACTACCTTGTTTCCAATTTATAATTTCTGTGCACAAGTGATAAATTTTTGTGAGATTTGATCTACACTACAAGAAAAAGGACCTACGGTGACAGTCAAAGTGTGACAGTTTATTCAACTGTCACATAGTGTGATAGTTTTTCCTTGACTTCTTTGTCAACAAACACTTATGACATCTGTGTGACAGGTATTTAAACTGTCATAAATTATGACAGTCATATGATGGGTATTTTCATCGTCACATGTTGTGTGACGATTTTATAGAGTTGACCCATTTTTTTGAGTTGACCCGACCCCCTACGTAAAAACCGGCCCATACCCGATTTATGCTAAGTTAAACCCATTGATTAGGTCGAATTTCCAGAGCTTTCTTTTTCGTTCCATCTTCTAATCCATCGATAAAATTCCTTTCTTCTTCGTTCCATCTGAGCTGCTAACCCATCGATTTCGTTCCATCTGAGCTTTCTTGCTTGTCATTGTTTTCATTCTAAGCTGCTAACCTAGCATTCTTCGCCCGTCATTTTCAGCCCACTGTGTTAGGGTATTGAAGCTTGCTAAGAAAAATCAATGTGTGCACAAGAAGGTTACATTGATGTTAAATATAAGTTTTTATCAAGTCTAAATTCGTTCTTAGCTGCTGCAAACCGAAATCTGAGCCCTAAAATCGTTCTGAGCCCTAAAATCGGTGTTGGAAATTTAGAAGTTGCTTTGCTGGTTTCGTTGCTGAGCTACAGTATGTTTACTTTTAAATTAAAAAATATGCATTGGTATATTTTTTTTAAAATGTGGTTGAATGATATGTATGCATGCCTTTTCTTGTGTGTCAAGTGTTGTTCTTATAACTGTTCGTTGATGGATAAGTCTTGGATGTCATGTTCTCGATTATCACATGAATATGATAAAGAGGTTAAGAAATTTTTGCAATTTGCTATAGCTAATGCTGTAGACAGTAGTGTGATTAGGTGTCCTTGCACTCAATGTGGGAATTTGTCTTTTCACTTAGTGAAAGTTGTATCTGAACATTTGTTCTTTCATGGGATAGATAGTGAATATAAAATCTGGTTTTGGCATGGGGAAAGGTCTGAAAACATGGACTCTAGAATAAGTGACTAGTTTGAGTCTAACTACAATGATGGGGACACTGTAGATATGGTTACTGATGCTTTTAATAACTATGTCGATAATAAAGCTTTTAAAGAGCTTGTTGAAGACGCAGAGAAACCTTTATATCCAGGATGCACAAATTTCACTAAGTTAGGTGCTCTAGTTAAACTTTTTAATATCAAGGGTAAGTTTGGTTTATCTGATAAAAGCTTTTCTGAGATATTGAATCTTATATCTCAGATTTTGCCTAAGGGAAATGAATTGTCTGTGTCTTTTTATGATGCTAAGAAAACAATGACTGCTTTAGGGTTAGAGTATATTAAAATTCATGCATTCCCTAATGATTGCATACTTTATAGAAAATAGTATGAAAAACTGGAAAAATGCCCTGCATGTTCTGTTTCAAGATGGAAAACTGGAAACAATATGAAAAGTAGGATCCTCTCTTACTTTGCTGCTTGGCTCAAGAATAAGGTTAAAATATATCATAATCATATAGTTACATTATGGTTCTCATTTTCTATTTTAGTCTGTATGTTATTGATTATGAATTGCTTTCTTAGGTTTATGAATTAATACGCAATGGTGTTGAAGTTTCAGAAACTTTGCGTTGGTTGTCTCGTGGTCCTTCTCCATTGTTTACAAACATTCTGGATATGATGTGAATGGATATCATTTTCAAACATATGAACAAGACGCAATTCGAAAGACTCAGAATAGTGGTGTAACTATTATTGCTTCAACCATGCAAGTTGCGAGTTCTAAGGATCAAAATCCTAAAACTCGTGACATGGGATTTTACGGAGTTATAGATCAGATTTGGGATATCAATTACAATATGTTTAGAGTTACAGTTTTCAAGTGTGATTGGGTAGAGAATGCTGGTGGTGTCATATTAAAAGATGAGCTTGGATGCACACTTGTAAATCTCAAACCATTAGGCCATAAGTCAGAACCATTCATTTTGGCTTCGCATGTAACACAAGTGTTTTACGTATCTGATCCAAGTGATGAAAAATGGTCTGTAGTGTGCCATATGCCGAATAAAGGTACTGATGATGATATAGACAATGTGATGGATCATGCTCCTATTGCAAATGAATTACCGGTGAATGATGATGATGACTTTGGTGTATACATAGGAGATGGAAAAGATGAAATTTGGGTGTAATTAGTTGTGCATGTTTCGGTGCAAGTTTATTCAGTTTTTGATGTTTTGACTTGGTTATGATCAATTATGAATCATATTTGCTGTTTTGACTTGATTATGATCAATTATGAATCATTTTTTCTGTTTTGACTTGATTATGATCAATTATAAATCATTTTTGCAGTTTTGATATGGATAAGAAGAAGAGTAAAAAGGAAGATACAAATTGTAACAATGATGATGACCAACTGTCATATGGTGTATCTGATGAAAATGAAGAGCATGATGCTGCTCCAATGCAATGCAAACTTAAACCCATTCCTAATTTTTCTGGTGGAGAAAATTCAAAAAAATGCGAAGATGATGGAGAAGATACAAGTGATGGAGACAAACCAGAGGATTGCATCCATAGTAGAAGTGCTTCAATTGGCCATAAACAGAATATGAAAAGAAAAAGATGTGGAAGAATTGTGATTAAGTACAATAAGTTGGAGATTCTAATAGGCGAATCAGGCAATGATTTATGCACTCATTTAGGAGTTTTGACTCGCACACCAATGTCTATACTTCATGATAATTGGCGGTTGGTTCCAGAAGAAGAAAAAGACAGGCTTTGGGAATCTATTAAGGTAAGTTCATAATGTGTATGATTACTTGTATCTCTTCTTCTCTTCACCTTATTGCGCCTGGTGGGCTGATTGTAGAAACTGGTGACTGATAAGGGGTTGAAAATTGTGTAAATGTCATTGCATGTACATTTTGTGGTTCATCCACGAAGTAAGAAGCAGATTCTACAAGGAATTGGACATATGTTCCAAAAACTTCAAATACAGACTGACAAAAAAATATGTTGTCCAACGTGTAAATGACCGTGAGTTGTTGTACACCCCTCTAGTTGAACACAAACATATTACCAAATTTGATTGGGAGAAGTTTGTGAAGTCTCGTCTTTCTGAAGACTTCCTGGTGAGTAAATGAAAAAAACTAAATAACTCCTTTCAAATGTAGTTCAATAAATTAAAAAAATAATTCTTTTCAAATGTTCTTTAATAAAAAAAAAAGTAAAGTTGCAAAAGTAAGGAGGGCAAAGAATAATTTGAATCATCGCTTGAGCAGAGCAGGATATACGGGGCTTATAGAAAAAATGTAAGTTTTATATTTTTGTTTCATTGTACAAAAATGAGCTTGAAGTTAAACCATCTGAGTTTTTTTGGTTAATATATAGTGCTCTGCATCCAGCATTTCAGAGGAGGAGATTGATAAGAGTGACCTTTGGAAGCAAGCTCGGATGATGAGAGATGGTAAATTTGACCCGGAAGTGGAAGTTATTGTCAACGAAATTGTAAACTCTCAATTATAACAATACAAAATTCCTTAATTGGTAAATGTAACATTATTCATGAAATGTCTCACCTGAATTCTATCTTACATTATTGTATTGACATGAAAGGATTAGAAAGGATGTCAAAGAGGGTAAACTCAAGCTTCGTGGAAAAAATGACATACTTGCAAGAGCTATGAAAAAGATTCTAAAAATGGTCATATGCAAGGGATATGTAAATTTTATACTGCTACTTTGTACTTTCACACATATGATGGTTATACGGAGACTGGAAGCAATAAGAGATTAGAGCAGTGACTGTTAAACGTTGAGAGTGAGTTGGAGGAACTGAGGGGCCAAGTTAAAGCAACGACTGTTAAACATTCAGACATGGACAATTGTTCATATGCACCTCCAGTTGATGACAATGATGATAAGGACAACGTTGGTGGCCAGGAAAGATCACCAAAGAAAGATCAAATGCTTGTCGTTGACGAAGTGCATCAGCCTACCACCAAGAAACAATTGCAGTTTGATGATGGTTATATGGTGGTGTTGAATTATCAGACAAATATTTTAGAAAATGAGAAGAAACGGAAAAAGAAAATTGGAATCTTCCACAGCCAATGAGAAAAACACGGCATTCAGGAGTGCAACAACGAGAACATAATGAAGTGCTTGCTCTTTTTGGGGACATTGTGGATATGAGTTTGCCAGCAGACTATTCCATGTCATACCTTGTGGATGTTCTATTTTTGAGACCACAAACTCTGTCAAAGCTCATATTGGAAAGGACAAATGCGAGGCATTACTCAAAATAGACTGGTTAGGTGTTAATCAAATTGAAGTTTACATTTGGTACGTCTTTTAATTTGTTGGCTGTTTTTCTTTTACATTCTTTTTTGTTTTGATGTGTGATGTGTGCATTTGACATTAGTCTACTCAAAAAAACAAAATTTTCATATTAAAGCTTCTGTGAACTGCCATGTTATTAGCACATACCTCTTTTTCTGTGAACTGCCATCATAGTAATGTTAACTTTTGTTGTGAACTGTTTTCTTGATGCAAAAATTATTTCCATGTTTCTATTTTAGCTTGTTGCATGAGAAATACAACCAACCGGGAAAAGGAAGAGTGCGACTATTTGGGTTTGTGTTGCCTGATTTGGTGTGTGCAAATATAAATTCGAAAGGTAAACGAAACAGTCCACCTGATAAAAGGACAACAAGTCTATGTGATCGTTTGTTGAAAGAAAAAGACGGACAATATATCTTCATGCCATATAATCCTCAGTATGTCAATTCTATTTTCTTTATATGTTGTATTTAAAGTCTCTTTTTCCCTTAATTAGATTGAGAAATACTGAATATACATGATTTGTAGGAATCATTGGGTATTGGCTGTTTTTGATGTGTCTAAATTTGAGGTATACTATCTGGATTCTCTTAATAATGCTCCCCATCAAGACTTGGTAAAACTTATCACACATTACGTATCGCTTAGTTGTTATTATTTACTAACTTGTTTTAATATTGTTAGTCAATTATATTTCAAGAATGATGACAAGCATGTTCTAATATTTTATCATTTTTATAGTGCCATGCGCATGTACACAGCTCAAAAAGCTCCGTAACGTTGGCGCACCTGTGACCAATAATCGTCTTGTTCTACAGATGGTTTCCGGCCTTTCCGAGGCCTATAATGGCATTGGGACTCTCATTCGTCAAAGTAATCCACTTCCTCCTTTTTATCAAGCCCGCTCGATACTCACCTTAGAAGAAGCCGGCTGTGGCGATGGCTCTAGGGGCAGTGGGCAGCAACCCAGTTGGGCTCCGCAATGGGCTCACATGCAGTGGAATTGGACTAGTGGGCCTTGGCCAACAGTGGATATTTTCTGTGCCCTTACCCGGATAATTGGGCCCAGTTTCCACAACAGGCCAGGCCCAGTTTCTCGGGTCCAGCTACGGGTGGCCGATCAGTTTCTGGGCTGGGGCAGCAGGCCGGTATGCTTGGGCCTCGGCCTCCGCAGGCATTATAGGCAGTGGGCCCCACACCAACTTCGACAGATATTGAGGCCGTGATGCATACGCTTGGATTAAATCCCCCAGATCCGAATTGGTATATGGACACCGGCGCCACTTCTCACATGACGTCCGACCAAGGTACTCTCTCGTCTTATTCCAATTTGAGCAACAATCGTGGCATAATTGTTTGTAATGGCAACTCAATTCCAATTCGTGGTTACGGTCATAAAACGGTGTCTCCCCCCCCCCCATCCACCTTTTGTCTTGAAAAACGCCATTCATGCCCCTAACTTAATAAAAAAAATTGGTGTTTGTCCGTAAATTCACCACTGATAATTGGGTTTCTGTTGATTTTGATCCTTTTGGGTTTTCTGTGAAGGATTTCAAGACGGGGATTCCTCTCATGAGATGTGATAGTACGGGAGATCTTTATCCTCTCACGCCCGCATCCGGTCTCTCGAGTCAATCCTTTCCATCTACTTTTGCAGCTGTAGCTAATTCCTTATGGCTTGCACATTTGGGTCACCCTGGGTCGTTTATTGTTTCTTCCTTGCATAAATTTTTTTTATTTCTTGTAAGGGTACGCATAGTACTCCGATTTGTCATTCCTATCCTTTAGGAAAATATGTTAGATTATCATTTGTAGCCTCTACTTCTCGTACTTTAATGCCATTTGATATTATTCAAAGCAATTTATGGACTTCTCCCGATTTAAGTTCTGTGGGCCATCGTTATTATGTTCTGTTTTTGGATGATTATTCTAATTTTTTATGGACCTTTCCGTTAGTGAAAAAATCCCAAGTTTTTTCCACATTCTTAAAATTTAGAGCATTCATCCGTACCCAATTCGACCGAGAAATAAAAAATATTCAATGTGATAATGGCAAAGAACATGATAATGGGTTGTTTCGGGATTTTTGTGACACTAATGGAATAGTTTTTCGTTTCTCTTGTCCCCACACTTCCTCACAAAATGGGAAAGTCGAACGCAAAATTCATACCATTAATAATATTTTCTGAACTTTATTGGTCCATGCTTCCATACCCCCTCCCTTTTGGCATCATGCTCTGCAAATGACTACATATCTTCTTAACATACTTCCTGCCAAAGGTTTGGCATATTCATCTCCTCTTCAAATCTTATATAATAAGACTCCTTCGTATTCCCATCTTAGGGTCTTTGGGTGCTTGTGTTATCCACTATTTCTGTCCACCACAATTAACAAACTTTAGGCCCGTTCTACCCCTTGTATGTTTTTTGGGTCATCCGTCTAATCATTGTGGTTACAAATGTTTTGTTTTAGTCGCCATGTTATTTTTTATAAAACCCAATTTCCATTTGCTAACATGAGTAGTCCCGTGCCTAGTTCATATAGTTTTTGGACGACGTCGTCTCTCCGTATATTATCCACCATTTTTTAGACTTATCCCGCACCCAAAATCCGCCAGCAGGCCCACTACCCGCTGGACCCCCTGCCACTGTTTCGGGTTCTCTGCCCAGTTCTACCATCTCGGGTCCAGCAACTGGGCCGCATATCCAGCCTAATTCTTCCCTTACGTGTACTATCGGTCCAGTTCCTGTTTCGGCTTCCAATGTTGGTCCAGTAGGCCCACTGCATGCTGGCCCGTCTGTCACCCCTTCGTTTTTGTCCCAAAATCCACCAAATTCTCCCCCGAGTCATAGACTGGTCACTCATAGTCAACGGGGTATTTTTAAACCAAAATGACATTTTAATCTAAATTCTAATATATTTAATCCCCCCTGACCCACAACCCGGTGTCCACATTAAATGACCAGAATTGAAAATTTGCTATGAATGACGAATATGATGCTCTTATTGAAAATAATACATGGGAGTTAGTACCCCGTCCTTCTGGTGTTAATATTATTCGGTCTATGTGGATTTTTACTCATAAGGATAATTTTGATGGTTCTTTTGCGAGACATAAGACTCATCTTGTAGGTGATGGTAAGACTCAGCAGATTGACATATATTCTGGTAAGACGTTTAGTCCGGTGGTCAAACCGGCTACCATTCGCCTTGTTCTCAGTCTGTCTCTTTCGAAAGCTTGGCCCATTCATCAGTTGGATGTGAAGAATACTTTCTTACATGGTGATATTAAGGAGATGTTTTACATGCATCAACCCTTGGGTTTTTGTGACCCAAATATCCTCATTATGTCTGTTTATTGAAGAAGTCCTCATACGGGCTTAAGTAGGCCCCATGGGCTTAGTATAAGAGATTTGCAAACTCTGTTTCATCTATTGGGTTTTCACACAGCATGTCTAATAATTCATTGTTCATATATCATCGTGGTGCTTCCCTGGCTTATATACTATTATATGTGGATGATATTATCTTGACTACCTCTTCTGATATTTTGCGCCAGTCTATCATGACAATGCTCAGTTCTGAGTTTGCTATTAAGGACTTGGGGCCCTTGAGTTACTTTTTAGGGATTGATGTCACGGTGGGTTATTTTTATCACAAAGGAAGTATGCAGCTGAGATTATTGAGCGAGCTGGTATGTCCTCGTGCAAGTCTACTTCCACTCCTGTTGATACTAAACCCAAGCTGGGTGCTGCGACTAGCTCACCTTACGAGAATCCGACCCACTATCGCAATCTTGCAAGGGCTCTTCAGTATCTTACTTACACGAGAAAAGATATTATGTATGCCATACAACATGCGTGTTTGTTTATGCTTGATCCCAGGGTTGAGCACATGAATGCGCTCAAACGAATTATTCTATACATCCATGGGACACTTGTTTATGGCTTACATTTA
The DNA here is from genome assembly GCA_029783415.1 of Anisodus acutangulus. Lineage (NCBI taxonomy): Eukaryota > Viridiplantae > Streptophyta > Magnoliopsida > Solanales > Solanaceae > Anisodus > Anisodus acutangulus. Next base: position 19,165,495 of record CM056495.1, read on the forward strand.
TATCCTTCATTGACATCTACACTTGTCTAGTATACATATATTGATTGGGGGTGGTTGTCCAGACACCAGACGCTCCACGTCTGGCTATTGTATATTTCTTGGTAATAACTTGATCTCCTGGTCTGCGAAGCGTCAGTCTATATTATCACGCTCTAGTACCGAGATCGAGTATCGAGGGGTGGCCAATGTGGTCTCTGAATCCTGTTGGCTACGTAATCTTCTTTTAGAGCTTTATTGTCCTATTCAGAAAGCTACCTTGGTTTATTGTGATAATATTAGTGTCGTCTACCTTTCTGGTAATCATGTTCAATACCAGCGCATTAAACACATCGAGATGGATATTCACTTTGTTCGCGAAAAGGTAGCTCTTGGGCAAGTACGCGTCTGCCATGTCCCTTCTAGGTATCAAATTGCAGACATCTTTACAAAGGGTCTTCCCTCGCTCCTTTTTGAAGATTTTAGGGACAACCTCAGTGTACGAAGACCGCCCGCTATGACTGCGAGGGTGTAATAACATACCATGATATACACGGTTTGGTATACCATATATATCACGGTTTCAAAAGGAAGTTTTTCCATAATTGAAATCGTGGTATACACGGTATACAAAATCGTGTATATCACGGATTGGGGTTTCTATTTTAGGTAATATTATTGTAATTAGCATTGTACACTTACCATAATTATAGAATTCTTGTACAAGTAGAATAGGGTTTTGGGAATAGAATAGAAATAGGGTTTTCCATATTATGGAAATTGTAAATTGTACATATACTCATTCATTAATAAAAATAATCAATGAATTATTTCTTTTTGTCAATACATATAATTATACCTTTGCAATAAGCCATAACTCAGAAATGAAGTAATTTCAAGAAAGTAAAAAGGCTATACTAATTAATAAATTTACAGTAAGGGCTTGGCAGATATATGAATTTCATGTCAATGGCTTTTTATTTAACTAATTCATTTACGTAACATCCCGTAATTTTGGGCGGTGGTTTGAGCACCTAAACGTAGGCAAGTGGACCCGAGCCTCGGGGAAATTATGCTATATTTACGTATGCTAATAAGGAGATTAGTATATAAAAGGATAAAACCTCAAAATAATTTTGGATGTAACAAATGTGACAACGGGAATCGAAAATAAATTTTTTGTGTGCATAAACAGGTTATGGACTAGTGTCATATCACACAAATTATGACATTAAGTATAAGAAGGTTTTACAAGTCATCAAGATTTAAGTGAATTGTAATCAAGAAATTAATTGTGTGTATAATTGATTAATTGTGGGAGACAACATTAGTGGATAAATTCCACGTGGTCTCTTGGAGAAGCATCACTAGTGAGTAAGCTATACCCATTATAGGTGTCATTTATTGGTATAAATGTGGGATTAACTAATCATGATGAGTGAACACATTATTAGAATTAGATGAGTTAGTATGGTGAGTAATTGTTGCTTTGGTGGCAGCTCGTGAGTTAGCAACGTAACGTGGGATTAATACTAATATGGGGAGGGGGAGCAAATCGTGGGTCATTACCAGATTCCTCCACCCCTTTTATACGAATTAAAACAGAAACAACACACTTTGTTCTTAATTTAGTCATAATAAGATGATACAAGAGGGAGTACTATATAGAGGGCAACGTGATATCGGTTTCCAGCAAATCTCACATTTCGATTTTAAGAAAACAAAATCCACGATGTAGCAGTAGTACTAGAACACTTTTATCCAGATAATTCTTGACTAATCTAGTAGATAATAATTGTTGAATCATAGAAATACCAACGCCGGGTGGCGATAATTGATCATGGTAATGAAATATCAAAATTTCACTTCGAGTAATTAAGCTTGGATTCGAGGTATGTTAAGGCAAATTATTTCTTTCTTTTGCCATGTTCCATGTAATGAAATATAACCGTGATATTGCTCCATAAATTGTTCTACTCCTAAAAGTTAAGAATATTCATATTATTGATTCTTATGTTAAAAGCATGTCTAAATATGTTCCTAAGTCCTTATTGAGGCGTATGGAAAAGATGTTGATATTCACAGTGTTAGCTGATGGTACAAGGATATTATGTCATCCGATAAGTTTAGAATGTTTCATTGTCATTCATGCATTGGATCAGGTTGCACGTTCCGCAACACTGACATATATTGGATCGGGTTGCACGTCCGCAACATATATATATATCACATCTGCATTGTGCATAACACTTAGGCATATGTATTTGGACCCTCAGAGGCATTTACTGCTGGTCGGTTGTTTCTGTTTCAGTTATTGTTATACCCCTGTTATGCTATTATTCATGCCTGACATACTCAATACATCAGTCGTACTGACGTCCCTTTTATCGGGGGATGCTGCGTTTTATGCCCGCAGGTTCACGTAGGCAAGGAGACTATCCACGTTAGTAGGTTGCGGATTTTGGAGCACTCCCCTTATTTCGAAGTGTCAGTCTATTTTGGTACGGTATATTTTTGCATGTCTATATGGGTATGGCGGGGCCCTATCCCGACCTTTGATGTTGCTACTCTTAGAGGCTTGTAGACAGATATCCTGTGGGTGTAGTAATCTTGTATGACCTTGTCAGCCTTGGTATGTGTATGTATATATATAAGTTGGTTATCTGATTTTATATAGTCCTTTTACAGCTTAGTCCGTAATTAATTATGAGTAAATGTTGATTGTGCGGTTAGTGGTACCCGGCAGGTGGGGTCCTGGTGCCCATCGCGGCCCTCCCGTTTGGATCGTGACAAACTTGGTATCAGAGCATGTATGTCCTAGGGAGTCTACAAGCGGTGTCTAGTAGAGTCTTGTTTATGATTGTGCATCATACTTATAAGAAGGAGGTTGCCTAACATTTAGGGATGATTTCCATTCTTTCATATCATAGATCGTGCAATAGTGCTGAGTCCTAAGAATTCAATTTAACTCGTGCCTGATATTGTTTTAATAACGATGGTTACCAAAAAGATTTTGGTTAGATTATAATCGTAGCTCGTAAATGAATGACTTCTACTAGGCGATTGATACGCCAGAAGGGCAGTATTATGTAAAAAGTTTTGAGATTATGAGAAGTTGTCTCACTCATATACGGAAGAGATAATGCAAGTTTGGAAAGTAAAATGTTTTCTTTGGGATACAGAAGAAGAAGAAGAAGTAGAAGAGTAAAAGTAAGGAAGTACTAAGCACCGGAACGCAGAAGATTGTAAGGATTCTCTTAGTAGACCTTATTGTGTTTATGATTAGTAGGGAGATTGAAGTTGGATTGAGTGTATATACGAGTAGTATGCTCTCCATTGAGACAGATCCGTCAGAGGATAAGAGTAAGTTACTTTTGCAGGCATGACTTCAGCCTAGAGCATCAGATAGAGATAGGCCATTGAGGAGTCAGGGTGGCAAAATATGACTGGAAAATCTGCTGTAAAAGGAAATAGAACTGTGCCAATGACTAGTGAGGTTCTTGTTATAAAATAATAGGTTCACACTGTTAAACAAGAATCAAGTGCCACCACAAGGGGCCAGGGTAAATAAGCAACAAGGAATAAGTGGAACTAGGAAAGGAGGAGGAAACAACATACCCTTACAAGTTTCCAAATGAGTGTTATCACTTAGAATGTGAGGGGTATGAATAAAGTGTATAAGCACAAGAAGTTTAAGGAGTTTATGTTGTTAAATAAAATGGAGTTGCTTATAGTGTTGAAGCATAGGGTTTAAGCAAACAAGGAAAATAATATCATCCAGAAGCTGGCACCTGAGTGGTCTTGGTTGTCTAATTTTAGTAGATCCAATAATAGTAGAGTTTGGATTTTGTGGAATCAAATTGTACTGGATTTCTCACTATTGGGCATGTCTTTCCAGAGCATGCATGATATTAATTCCTCGCTACAAACGCTCAATTCCAGTTGACAGTTGTCTATGGTTTGCATAATATATATGATAGAGAAGATTGTGGGAGGATCTGAGGAGCATATCTCAAACTCAGGATGGCCCCTGGTTAATCATGGGTGATTGCAACACAATTTAGTCAGCATCATATAGGGAAAATGGGAGTCATGTACAAGAAAGAGAGGTTAGAGATTTTAAAGAAATGATGTTTGATACTGAGTTGACTGAAATGTAGACTATTGGGAGAGAGTATACCTGGATAAATAATATTGTCTATAGTAAAATAGATAGAGTACTTGTCAATGCAGAATGGATGACTAGATGGCTAATGTATGTGTTATGGCAATGAAACCATATTTCTCAGATCATTCACCTCTAAAAGTGTGTGTGGAAGCTACTCTGATAAAAACATGACAAATCATTTAATTTCTTTAATTGTTTAGCTAACCATAAGGATTTCTTGCCCCTGGTTCAAGCAACTTGGAAGAACACCATCAATGCCACCATGTGTACAATCTGGCAAATGTTGAAAGATGTGAAACATAGCTTGAAGGTGCCCAATAAGAAAGAAGTTTGCAGTGTGGATAATACTCTAGATGATATCAAGCAACAATTACAAGATCTACTGGAGGTAATGGGACTTCATGAACCACAGAGTAGTATGATTGATGAAGAAAAGGAACTGAGAGGAAAGCTGGAGAATGGGGAATAATCAGGGAAAGTATTTAGAAGCAAAAGTCCAGAGTACAATGGTTGAGACTAGGGGGCAAAAACTCTGTCTGTTTCTTTGCTAATATGCAGAATAGGTGTAGTCAGAACTCAATCAAAACCATTGAATCTAGTCAAGGGACATGGCTATACTCTGAGAAAGACAGAGAGCAGGAAATTATTAACTTCTACAAGGGTTTACTAGGAGCTGATGCAAGCTATATACTTGCTATTACTCCTTAAGTGCTTAAGAATGGACCAATATTGTACCTAGACTGTTACAACAAAAGAGGTTAAGCTGATCCTTGATTCTATTGATGATATGAAGGCCCCAGGGTGTGATGGATCGAACTCTTGTTTCTTTATGAAAGTTTGGCCAATAATTGGGGAGGACATAACTCAAGCTGTAATGCATTTCTTTGACACTGGAAAGATGGCCAAAGCTATTAATTGTACTTCAGTCACACTTATCCCTGAAGTAAAAAATACTGAAAGGATGAAAGAGTATAGACCAATGTCATGTTGTTTCACATTGTATAAAATTATATCCAAGATAATTACCAGGAGGCTTCAAGGTGTTATGGATAGCTTGGTGGATAATTTCCAGTCTGCATTTGTACCTGGAAGAATCATATTAGACAACATCATAATGGGGCATGATCTAGTTAAAGGCTATATTAGGAAGGGAATCTCACCAAGATGTATGATCAAATTGGACATATAGAAGGCATATGATTCAATAGAATGGAGATTCTTGGAGCAGGCTTTGGTTTGACTAGCTTTCCCTAAAAAGTGTGTCAAGTGGATTATGTAATGCTTAACCAGTGTTTCATATTCTATACTTATCAATGGAGTGCATTCCAAGCATTTTAATGCTAAAAACGGACCAATACAAGGAGATCCAATATCCCTGTATTATTTGTGTTAGCTATGGAGTACCTTACTAGGAAATTCAAAAACATTGCAGCAGATTCCAGATCTTGACTATTATCCTAGGTGTGAAAAGTTGCACCTTGTATAACTTGGCTTTGCTGATGACCTACTTTTATTTAGTAGGGGTGATGTGGAATCTGTGCAATTGATGTATCAATACTTTCAACATTTCTCCTCAATGTCTGATTTGAAGGTAAATAACAACAAAAGCACCATCTACTTTAGAGGGGGTTCCTGAGGATTGTCAAGAACAGATCATGCAACTTCTGGATTTCTCCAAAGGTGAATTGCCTGTTAAATATTTTGGAGTACCTCTCAGTACAAAGAGGTTGAGAGTAATGCAGTGCCAACCCCTGATTGACAAAATGATAGGAAAAGTGACTTCATGGACTGCAAAAAAAAAATTGTCCTATGCTAGCAGGGAACAACTGATTAAGAGCATCATGTCCTCTATATAAAGTTTTTGGTGTCAAATAATTGTATTGCCTAAGCATGTCCTTAAATATATCAAGGCCATTTGCAGAGAGTTCTTATGGACTGGAGGCCTTGATCAATCCAGGAAAGCATTGCCATCTTGAAAAAAAAATGTTTGTCTACCCAAGGTTGCAGGGGGTATGAACATGACTGATATGGAAGTGTGCTGCAATAAGGCAGCAATATGTAAGCTCCACTGGAATTTGTACCAAAATAAAATAAAATTGTGGATACAATAGATTCATGCTTCTACATTAAAGGACAGTCTTTGTGGGATGTCTGTCCAAAGAACGCGTCATGGATAATTAGAAAAATCTTGAAAGCTAAAGTAAGCTTCATGGATACTGGGACGTCATTAGATGAGGTAGTGTCTTTGTAAACACTCTCTATCAAGAGCATGTACTTGAAGTTTAGAGGTGAGTTTACCAAAGTTTCTTGGAGGAAGCTGGTTTATAATAATTTTGGGTGTCCTAAAGGAATATTCATAATGATATTAGCCATCCATGGTAGACATACAACTAGAGATAGATTGATCAAATGCGGTATGACAACTGAACCTGACTGTGTACTTTGCTAAAATGATGATGAAACCTTGAAGCATATCTTCTTCTCTTGCCAGTATTCTACTATGATAGGGATGAGAAATCTTGCTTGATTGGGTGTGAATAAAGGAGTTTGGTGCTGGTCTGAAGAACATAACCAGGCCATAAAGAATATGAAGTTTATACAAGAATGGCTATTAACCGCTTAGAGTCGTCAGAAGTCGTATTCAGATGTGCGACGACGAGAATTAGAGTTCCAGGTAGATGATTGAGTATTCTTGAAAATTTCGCCTATGAAGGGAATAATGAGATTCGGGAAGAAAGGAAAGCTCAGCCCAAGATATATTGGGCCATATCGCATAATTCGACGAATCGGTCAAGTAGCTTATGAATTGGACTTGCCTTCAGAATTGAAGTTTGTTCATCCGGTTTTCCATGTTTTCATGTTGAGAGCGTGTGTTGGAGATCCTTCTCGGATTGTACCAATTGATGATGTGCAGATTACAGAGGGTCTATCATATGAAAAGGTTTCTGTTTCTATCCTAGATCGACAAGTCCGCAAGTTGAGGACTAAAGAAGTAGCTTCCGTGAAATGAAAATTTTGTGGCAAAATAAGAATGTAGAATAGATGACATGGGAGGCGGAAGAGGAAATGATGCACAAATATATGGGTATGTTGAATTACATGGCCCATGAAAAAGTAGTTATATATTCGGGCTACGTAACGGGGATTGGATATGTCACCACAACATTCGAGGATGAATGTTTCTAAGGGAGGAAGGATGTAACATCCCGTAATTTTGGGCGATGGTTTGAGCACCTAAACGTAGGCAAGTGGACCCGAGCCTCGGAGAAATTATGCTATATTTACGTATGCTAATAAGGAGATTAGTTTATAAAAGGATAAAACTCCGAAATAATTTTGGACGTAACAAGTGTGACGATGGGGATCGAAAATAAATTTTGTATGTGCATAAACATGTTATGGACTAGTGTCATATCACACAAATTATGACATTAAGTATAAGAAGGTTTTATAAGTCATCAAGATTTAAGTGAATTGGGATCAAAAAATTAATTGTGTATATAATTGATTAATTGTGGGAGACAACATTAGTGGATAAATCCCACGTGGTCTCTTGGAGAAGCTGTTGGAAATTAGCCTTTGGCGGGGAGATGCGTCCACCCATCTTTGATGAATTAAACACTAGTGTTCCGTATGTTGGAGACCTGGTCTCTTTACACATGCATGATCTACGAAGTGAGTAGATGACCGTAGGGCCAAGAATCGTCTAATTTCGTTGAGAAATGAAAGAGATATTGGTTCACGAAGTAAGGTGTTTATGGCATGGAAATGTGGTGTGGGACAAATCTACCACATCGGTGGGAATAGGAAGAATTGCTCTCTATATAAGTCTCTAATGTGGTAAAGGGTTTGGATCCCCAAGGGGTATCCCATGTGTTTAAAGGAGGGAAGACCTAGATGTGCTTGGGTTCAAAGCTAAGCCCACGCGCGGGCCGCCGCCGCCCGCCCGTCCCGTCCGGTCCGGTCTCGGGCTCGGGCTCGGGTCACGGGTCACGGGTCACGGGCTGTGGGCTGTGGGCCTTTCTGATATTATCTTTTTGGACCAGAGAACTCTGTCAGATGTACAGTTTGATCCCTGAAGTTTCAGATGTACAGTTTGGACCAGAATTCTTTCATATGTACAGTTTGGTCCCTGAAGTTTCAATATTTACAGTTTGGTCCCTGCATTTACGGAGACTTTTTCTGCCTACCGTTGGATCATGCGTTTTGGAGCATTAACCAGCCATTACTTGGCTGATTAACTCTCCATTAACAAAGCAATTACTTGGGGCATTTGGGCACTTCTTCAAGGCCTTAATAGCCATTACTTGGTTGTTTTAATGGCCTCCTTTAAGGTCATTACACCTTGTTTGTGGCTGTTGGACAGCCCTCCTCTTGCTATATATTCAGCTTCACTTGGCTGAAAAACAAAAGCAAGAAATAGGCGAACAGAGGGAAAAAGCAGCAGAAAAGCAGGCGAAAAAGCCACTACAAAGCAGCCGAAAAAAATCACAGCAAGTGACCAAAACTGCTCAAACAAGGGCTGAAAATCAGTCAAAAGCGGTGACCAAACCCTCACGTATACACTAGATATACACTACAGACACACTATATACACAGAGACAAAAGAGAAGAGTATTGAGAAACTCTTCCTTCCTATTCCATATCTTCAGCAAGTCGAGTCATATTTGTTTTCTTCGCCAGGCTCAACCTATTGGCTTTGTAGTGTTGAGATTAAAGTGTTGTTTTATCTTGGGAGACTATTGCCCGCTAACGTAAAAGCATATATACGGGGCAATCTTGTCTTAAGGATAGAGGGCTATCCTCGACTCAACACACAACGTTGTAACCTTCCAGATTTAGTTGTTTCTTGATTTCAGGATATCAAGATTCAAGACACAACATACTTGCGGCAGTTCTCAAAGTTGGCTTTGCAAGGTGATCAAGATTCAAGACACAACGCACTTGCGGCAGTTTTGAAGTTTGACCATTTATTTATCCTTTCGAACATTTGTAATAGTTATTACTTCCCGTACTGCTTTATAAAGTACCATAGAAATACCAACAATTTAAGACAAGATTGTATTGTAATACTATTAGTGTTCGAAAGATGTCGGTCAAAAGTTGTGTGACCAAATCTGGATATGGCAATGGTTTTCTGGTAGAAGAGAGTGATGATGATGAACGTGTTCATAGTGTCACCGCTACCAAGACTGGTGGGAACAAGCGCTCACGAGAGCCTGAGGATGTCAACTGGGACAAGAGGAGAAGACTGAAGATGTACTTCTATCTTGCAGCAGAAGGCCTGTATCTATCCCAGACAAAAGATCCGAATAATGGTAAGAAGGAACTGGACACTCAGTTTGATGAAGTGACTGGAGTGAGCCAGAATCCGAAATTGGGATAAGTAGTTTTCTTACTTGTCAAGAATAAAGACTAAATGAGGCCTGATTAAAATTGATTAAAGTAAGGAGGAATATGAAAATAATTTATATTCCTTAGGCTTTAAAAATCAAAAGTTTAGCCTCATCTTCTTTTCCGTTTAAAGATTGGATTGTAAAGCAACTTAAAAAGATCCGTTCTTTTAAGTGTAATTATTAAAAGTGAGTAAAGTATGTTCGCACATACGAGGGAGTAAGATCCACTGTCTGTAAAATCAAGTACAACTCTTAAGTAAGCGCCAAGAATTATCTGGGCACCAATCATAACGGAAGAAGTCTAAAAGTTAAAGACGTTGAGCCTGTCATACTATTTGGCAGAAGATCCTTCATAGGATGATATTGGACACTCAGTCATATAAAGCCTCCGGGCGACTGGAGTGGGCTAAAATTCCTTTGATATGATGATATTGGACACTCAGTCATATAAAGCCTCCCAGGCGGCGGAGTGGGGCAGAATTCATTTCATAGGAAAAGTAATGGACACCTAGCAAGGTGGGCGGAGTTTCCAGTCTTAATGATCTGAAGGCCTAAAGAAAGGCAGTAAAGAAATTGGACACTCAGTCTGCTAAAGCAACTAGAGTGGGCCAGAGTATCGAGATCACATATGATCCGGTTGCGCCCTAACCACGGGCAAGAGGTTGTTCATGTGAAGCAACGCCACCTCTAAAATAGAAGGGGTTGGAGAGTTTGTCCTCAATAGGACTTCAAGGAATGATATCACTCTAAAAAGAAGTGTTACATGTTCCTAACTTGGTTTAAGGGACGTTGTTGGTCAAGCTGGTTTGATACTACTCCAACAGGTCTATAATAACTAAGAATGGTACAATATGTCTATAGCCCAATGAATGATATATTTGTAATCCGTGCATCTATGCCATCATAGATTAAGACACGTTAAATAGTAAGTCATTCAAAAGCTAACGATGTTGAGATTGTTGCATCCTTTCGACATAAACCCTCAAAATGAATGTGAGGTAGGCGAAGAGGCAAAATCACCTTTCCAAATTTCGTCAAGGGAATAGCGAAAGAAGCACCGCTCCTCTAGAACTTAGTCACACCTACTTGGGTGATTTGAAGTTTATACAAAATAGGGGGGGAGACAAGTACGTTGTGATCTTCATTGATGATGGTACAACGTATGGAATCCTTTGTTTGATAAAAAGCAAAGATGAAGTTGTTGAAGCGGATAAGCGCTACAAAGCAGAAGTTGAAAATCAACTAAGCCTATGGATTGCGAAATTCATAGCGATAGAGGGGGAGAATGTGAAGCAGCGTTCATTAAACGACTGTTCATGACTCACCTCGATCTAACGGTGTTAGCAGCGCAAACCCGTGCGCCTAAATTATGTGGGGCAAGGCGATCCTTACCGCTAATGTGATTCTCAGCGAACTCCACATAAGGATAAGGATAACTCTCCGTGTGAGACATGGAAAGGATCTCACATCCAAAAGTTGTGGTGTGGGGTGGCTTGGTAAAAGTTGGACTACCGAACCAGGTCAAGTTCGACCTAAGACTGTAGATTGCATATCCACTGGATCTGTAAATAACAGTAGTACTTATCGCCTCCTGGCGTCAAAGAATGCTGAATTCTTATAAGATAACTTTCCTTGAAAAAGGAAAAAGGAGTAATTGCTCAAGGTTAACAAGAACCCGCGAGGGCCTGACTGTCCGGAACTAGACGCTCCGTATCTGAGGACTCGAAAGTTCTTTGGCTATCCTAACTTAATATTCCAGATCTGCAGAACTCAGGGATTCTAGATGTTGAACCGAGACGGAGCAAAGAAGGGGACAAAGACTTGTTCCAGTCCTTCTAGCTTATATGGTTAAGAATGAACCATGGACAATTAACAAAGAATTGTCATCTCCAAAAGCACTACTTTGGAAAGAAGCTAAAGAAAGAAATAGATTCTATCATATAGAACCATACTTGCGTAATGGTTGATCTTCCTCCGGGAAAAGAACCTGCAGGTTGTAAAATGTGCTCCCCTGTGAGTAGCTTCACATCCAGGGCCATTGCAGTCTTGCGTGGCATGGATGTTGAAACAGTCTTCCCAACCGAAGAGTTGGAAGAAGAGAATCAGACTTGGTTTGCCGGACTGTTGGGCTTCTTCCTGAACTTTCATTTTGGTCCTGAAAGTTTCAGATAAAACAGAAACAATGAATCGGCAGCGAAACATTGACTAAATTAGAAAGCCAACAGTTGGAGAATCAACGATGAAAGTAAAAGTCATATTGAAACAAAGTCTCGATATGAAAGATATGGGTATCACAGATGACATCTTAGGAATTGGATTTCTAAGACATCTAACGGATCGGTCGATAGTTGTGCCTCGTTGAAGCCACCAATGGATATGAATCATAGAACTGATTGGAATCATGGTGCACCCATAGACAAGGAGCGATATGCTCGGGTCATGTGTAGTTCAATATATTGTACACACTACAACCGACCTGGTATCGGCCTACAAAGCGGTCGATTAAACTAAGGTTCACCGATGATTTTAATACATGATCGGTAGAAAGCGTTAAGTCGGATATGACGATATCCGAATTATTAAACTTATCTACGGATTATAGTATTACGGATGTCCAGCGTTCTGGGAGAACACGATGATGCAAAGCCGACATCGATCTCGAAGAACACCAAAGCCACAAGCAAATGTGTATGGTGGGTCTTGGAAAATCCTCTAAGCAAACTTGCATCGGCCGGTTCATGATGGAATCGGAGTTTATCGCTTTATACAAAGCATGAAAGAAGTTGAGGAACTACACGCCTCCTTAGAGGGCGTCCCTTATTGGGAGATACCCGTGTCTTGGCGATTATACCTTTGTGGCTGGCAGTCGGCCGGGAAGGACACGGATGGCGGCGTCTGGACATATTTTTAGGATCTGTCGGAGACATAAGATCGTATGGCGATTGATCATCACGGGTGTCACATCCTTGTTTACTAACTAAGGGACTACCGAGATCAAGTGTTCTGCTGTCTAGGGAATTGGCTTAAAACCCAAACAATACGAACCTTTGCGGTGGAAACCCAACCATACCGATTGGAGATCCCAAGAATGTGGTTCAATGGGAAAACTAAGCGGCAAAGGTTCAGTTGAGCGCTTGGTGGAAGCAAGAAGCACTTCGATGATGATTTGCATGCGGAAACATGAATCCAAAGCTGTTCCCGCGATAGACATTAAAGTGCTGCCTGCATGGTGGGTAAAGGTTAAGCTTCCAAACCTTTTAAAAGATCCTCAAACGGTTGAGGTTAGGGTTGTGGAACTTTTAATGATTCCTAACACTTGTAAAGTGGGGTATAGCAGGATACCTTGTAGGAGATCACCTATTTAAGTGCGAGGATGGCCGACTCAAATGAACGCACTTAAGAATCCAAGTGTGTCCATGGCCACAACGGACAGAAACGTAAGAAGGAAAACGAATAAGAAGAGTTATTGTGTTGATATCGTTGTCTTGGCTTACACTAAACACTGACGGTTCAAGACATCACGTTCACCGCGCAGTAAGTAAGTCCGATGGTATTCAACTAGGGAAGGTTCAAAGCGTAAGCTACCTCTCCTGATGCAATATCTTTTCGTTGAAAGATTGCTGAAATGTAGGCACCTTGTGTGTGCGCCACAATCTCTCTTTCATAGAGGGGATTGTTGGAAATTAGCCTTTGGCGGGGAGATGCGTCCACCCATCTTTGATGAATTAAACACTAGTGTTCCGTATGTTGGAGACCTGGTCTCTTTACACATGCATGATCTACGAAGTGAGTAGATGACCGTAGGGCCAAGAATCGTCTAATTTCGTTGAGAAATGAAAGAGATATTGGTTCACGAAGTAAGGTGTTTAAGGCATGGAAATGTGGTGTGGGACAAATCTACCACATCGGTGGGAATAGGAAGAATTGCTCTCTATATAAGTCTCTAATGTGGTAAAGGGTTTGGATCCCTAAGGGGTATCCCATGTGTTTAAAGGAGGGAAGACCTAGATGTGCTTGGGTTCAAAGCTAAGCCCACGCTTGCCTTGTGCTGCCGCCGCTTGATCCGTCCGGTCTGTCTCGGGCTCGGGCTCGGGCTCGAGTCACGGTCGTGGGGTGGGTCAATGGGCCTTTCGATATTATCTTTTGGACCAGAGAACTCTGTCGGATGTACTGATTTGATCCCTGAAGTTTCGGATGTATGCAGTTTGGACCAGAATTCTTTCATATGTACAGCTTTGGTCCCTGAAGTTTCAATATTTACAGTTTGGTCCCTGCATTTACGGAGACTTTTTACGCCTACCGTTGGATCGCGTTTTGGAGCATTAACCAGCCATTACTTGGCTGATTAACTCTCCATTAACAGCAATTACTTGGGGCATTTGGGCGACCTTCTTCAAGGCCTTAATAGCCATTACTTGTTGTTTTAATGGCCTCGCTTTAAGGGCCATTACAGCCTTGTTTGTGGCTGTTGGACAGCCCTCCTCTTGCTATATATTCAGCTTCACTTGGCTGAAAAACAAAAGCAAGAAATAGGCGAGCAGAGGAAAAGCGAGCAGAAAAGCAGGCGAAAAAGCCACTACAAAGCAGGCCGAAAAAATCACGAAACAAGTGACCAAAGCTGCTCAAAGCGGTGGCTGAAAATCAGTCAAAAGCGGTGACTAAACCCTCACGTATACACTAGATATACACTACAGAGACACACTATATATAAAGAGACAAAAGAGAAGAGTATTGAGAACCTCTTCCTTCCTATTCCATATCTTCAGCAAGTCGAGTCATATTTGTTTTCTTCGCCAGGCTCAACCTCTTGGCTTTGTAGTGTTGAGATAAAAGTGTTGTTTTATCTTGGGAGACTATTGCCCGCTAACGTAAGCATATATACGGGCAATCTTGTCTTAAGGATAGAGGGCTATCCTCGACTCAACACACAACGTTGTAACCTTCCAGATTTAGTTGTTTCTTGATTTCAGGATATCAAGATTCAAGACACAACATACTTCTTGCGGCTTCTCAAAGTTGGCTTTGCAAGGTGATCAAGATTCAAGACACAACGCACTTGCGGCAGTTTTGAAGTTTGACCATTTATTTATCCTTTCGAACATTTGTAATAGTTATTACTTCCCGTACTGCTTTATAAAGTACCATAGAAATACCAATAGAAGCATCACTAGTGAGTAAGCTATACCCATTATAGGTGTCATTTATTGGTATAAATGTGGGATTAACTAATGATGATGAGTGGACACGTTATTAGAACTAGATGAGTTAGTATGGTGAGTAATTGTTGCTTTGGTGGCAGCTCGTGAGTTAGCAATGTAACGTGGGATTAATATTAATATGGGGGGGGGGAGCAAATCGTGGTTCATTACCAGATTCCTCCACCCCTTTTATACGAATTGAAACAGAAACAACACATTTTATTCTTAATTTATTCATAATAAGATGATACAATAGGAAGTCAAATATAGAGGGCAACGTGATATTGGTTTCCAGCAAACCTCACATTTCGATTTTAAGAAAACGAAACCCACGAAGTAGCAGTAGTACTAGAACACTTTTATCAGATAATTCCTGACTAATCCAGTAGATAATAATTGTTGAATCATAGAAATACCAACGCCGGGTGGCGATAATTGATCATGGTAATGAAATATCAAAATTTCACTTCGAGTAATTAAGCTTGGATTCGAGGTATGTTAAGGCAAATTATTTCTTTCTTTTGGCATGTTCCATGTAATGAAATATAACCGTGATATTGCTCCATAAATTGTTCTACTCCTAAAAGTTAAGAATATTCATATTATTGATTCCTATGTTAAAAGCATGTCTAAATATGTTCCTAAGCCCTTATTGAGGCATATAGAAAAGATGTTGATATTCACAGTGTTAGCTGAAGGTACAAGGATATTATGTCATCCGATAAGTTCAGAATGTTTCATTGTCATTCATGCATTATACACATATAATATATTGGATCGGGTTGCACGTTCCGCAACATACATACATATATATATACATACATATATATATATATATATATATATATACATACATGTATATATACACATACATGTATGCATACATACATGTATGCATACATGTATGTATGCATACATGTATGTATGCATACATGTATGTATGCATACATGTATGTATATATATACATATATATACACACACACATATTGCATCTGCATTGTGCATAATACTTAGGCATATGTATTTGGGCCCTCAGAGGCATTTACTGTTGGTCGGCTATTTCTGTTTCAGTTATTGTTATACCCCTGTTATGCTATTATTCATGCCTGACATACTCAGTACATCTTTGTCGGGGGATGCTGCATTTCATGCCCGCTAGTTCACATAGGCAAGGAGACGATCCACATTAGTAGGTTGCGGATTCAGCGGATTTTGGAACACTCCCCTTGTTTCGGAGTGTCAGTCTATTTTGGTACGGTATATTTTTGCATGTCTATATGGGTATGGTGGGGCCCTGTCCCGACCTTTGATAGTGCTACTCTTAGAGACTTGTAGACAGATATCCTGCGGGTGTAGTAATCTTGTATGGCCTTGTCGGTCTTGGTATGAATATGTATATATATAAGTTGGTTATCTGATTTTACAGTCCTTTTTCGACTTAGTCCGTAATTAATTATGATTAAATATTGACTGTACGGTTAGTGGTACCCGACAGGTGGGGTCCGGGTGCCCATCGTGGCCCTCCAGTTTGGGTCATGTCAATTTATTATTTATTGGAGGTGAAATTACTATTTGGTGGTACAAAAATATATTAAGAGTAGTGTTTAAATGAGAGGTTAAAATATAATTCAACTTTTTAGGGACGTTTTAGTAATTCAACTTTACTTAGGGTCCACTTTTAGAATAGTACGATGATATGTTGCAAAATGCAAAAACAGCCACAATGACTAAGGAACGGTACAGGGGACTTCTCAAAAGGGAAGAAGGAACTGGAAAGCTTGGTTGAATAAGACCTTTATCTTCAGCATTCGTTTCTATTGAATTAACTTTATACTCCATTGTTATAAAGTGGTTATTTGTACTCTCAACTCTCAAGTGCTTGTGGTTGTAAACTTCTAATTACACTGATTGTTAAAATTAACAATAATGACCAAACACTACAAAAACTGGAATTAGCGATCTACTTCGTCGCTAAATAGCTCGTAGCTACTGAATCTTTTGATAATTAGTCGTTAATTCATCGCTAATTCTTTTTTTTTAGTAGTGAAAAAGAAAAAGAAAATCATGTAGGATGTTCTATTTGTTGAGTGTATTTTTGGAATGGGCAAGTGGAGATGAACCAAAGCTGAAGTATAGTATATCAATAATAATCTTATTGTATCTAATCATTCTAACCTATGCTTAAAATGAAAGCATATTTAAGAAGAGTGAACAACAGAGAATGTTGAAGGCAGGAAACCTTAGAGGTTTCATGATGTTTTATAGGGGTGGATCCAGAATTTCGATGTTGAGTTTTGAGTTTAAAAATTTGGTCGTCGAACATATATTTAACTGTATCCTATACTTGTTTTCTTCACAATATAATGTTCGATCCTGAAATACTAGATTCTGCCACTCACAATTTCTTTCTTGGATATGCCACTGCCTACAACTTTGAAACTGTGAATCCTTAGAATATTCTTTCATTATCTACCCTTCCTAATTTTATTTATCAGGTTACATCAGTGCCAACTCTCAACTCCTTAGTATTATGATCAACTATGTTGCATTTTCTCCCCTGGAAAGAAGAAAAGAAAAAGTAGTCTCTACCCAGGAAATGTTTATACGTATTTCTCAATGAATTTGCCTCATATTCATTTGGAACTTAAAGAACTTTCACAATCTTACACTCAAAGTTACATGAAAGATTTTATAATTTGTAAGATTCACAAGATTTACAAGCCACGGGATTATAAGAGATACTACAACGACAATTACTACTACTACTACTACTACACGCCATAATCTCAAGTGAATTGAGTTCTGGTATATGAATCACTACTGACCATATCACTCCATTTAAGCTCATTTAAGACAAATATTATACTACTGCAAACAATTAACGACCCACATCAATGCTTGTGTAAGTCATTGTAGGGTCCCCTGAGCTAATAACAGCTGGATCACCACAAGTACTAGGTAAATAATACACAGGAACTGGCATCTTCATTGGAATATTAGGCAATGATGCCTCAAAATTAAGAACATGAATCGCTTGTCTTATCGATGGCCTTAAATTGCTCTCAGGGTGAGCACACCATAACCCGGTAATCATCAATCGCTCTACCTGTTCTTGTTCAAAATCCATGTGTAGTTTCTCATCAACAACAGAAAGAAGTTTTCCTTTTCCATAAAGATCCCAAACATACTCCACTAATCCTGCATCAGATTTCCCTGTCCCCGGATCTACCGATTTTTTCCCGGTTGCAATTTCTAATGCAACTATTCCGAAGCTGTACACATCCGACTCTTTGCTTGCACGGCCTGTTTTAATATATTCCGGAGCCAAATAACCTAAAGTTCCAGCTAACCCTGTAGTTTGTGGACCTAATTCATGGTCCATTAGTCTAGCCAAGCCAAAATCACCAAGCTTGACATTAAAACTCGAATCGAGCATTATATTACTTGATTTAATGTCTCTATGGATCACACATTGTTCCCATTCTTCGTGTAAATAGAGCAAGGCAGATGCTAAACCGAGTGAAATCTTGTACCTCGTAGTCCAACGAAGAGGATTTTTCTTACCAAATAAATGAAAATCTAAACTACCATTTGGCATGAATTCGTAAACAAGTAATAACTCACCTTGGTCATGACACCAACCGATTAGCTGCACAAGATTTCTATGCCTTAATCGGCTTATAACCTTCACCTCGGTTATGTATTCCTTTTTTCCTTGCTTAGAACCTCTCGAGATTTTCTTCACAGCAACCGCTATGTCAAGATCGATGAGGTACCCTTTGTAAACTTCTCCAAATCCTCCTTCACCGAACTTTCTTTCCCCCGAAAAATGATTGGTTGAAGTATCCAACTCTTTGTAAGAAAACTTTCTTGGTCCTGCTCCCTTTTCAAGATCATCATTGAAAGATGTTAACCCTATTTCCTCCGGATCTCCCTTCATCTTTTGTCTCCGTTTCCTCAACACTACCAAAACCAAAATCGCGCTCACAAACAAAATCCCCCCTAATGCTGTTAACCCTGCAATAAGTCCAATCTTTTCGCGACCATTTCCCCCTAACTCCGATATATCAAGACTCGAGCTGAATTCCCATGATTATAGTGTATGTCTCTCAACGTTCATACCCGTTGCAGCAGAGAATCCTATGGTGACCCATGGAGGCAGAACATCTCTGAGGTTTATAATATAAGAGATTGTTAAATTGAGGCCTGTGCCATAGTTCCAAAAGACACTTAGATTTTTTGTTGTAGCATTATAAGTAATCCATGCATCAATAGGATTTCCACTATGCAAACTAACATTCCAAGGAGCTATCGCAGATGAAGCAATCGAATTGTTGTTTATACCAACGTGCTCGAATGGAGGATCCCACTCGGTGTTGGAAAACGAATCAAACTCAACAGCAACAATTTGGCTTCGAGCTGAATCGCTGGTGGTGGTATTGAACAGCCCAAGGAAACCACCATCCGAGTTAGGTGGAATCTGAAAACCAACCGGAGCAAGGAAGAACGCGATGCCATGACCATACGAGGAACGATTCTGAGTATCTATAGTAAACGAAAAATGCGTTGAAAAATCAGCTAGCTTTGTGGAGTGATCAGGATCCCAAAGTGGCACTTTCTCCCTATAGATTGCATGAGCAACGCGACAAAGATAATTCGCTTTGTTGAACTCAATTTCTCCTACTGACGCTACCGCATCCCCTTCATAGAGTATGTCAGTCGTGTCCGGTCCAAATCTAGATATTTGAAAGGACACTGAATTTGCAAATGGAATCAGAAAGAAGGTAACAAAGAGAGTTATACAACATAAGCTTGAAGACATAATTATCATTGGTAATAGGTTATAGGAGAAAAACGAATCGAAGTGATAAAGGGTTGAATCTCAGTGGATCGTTGCAGCAACAGGACGAGGGCAACTAGTGTACGTAGCTGGTAGTTTTAGGAACTTTACTATTGTCTTCGAGCTTATGCATTAAAAATGCTACTAGTATTCTTCTTGATGACAAGGATTGTACGAACTTGATTTTTATAATTACAAGAAACTTCATTATATGTTCAGATTGAAGATAAAACAAGGACTTAGCCGGCAATCTTCTACCTTAAAAAATGTAAGCTCCAACTAACCAAATATAATAAGGTAAAGTTAGATTGTGACCTCAAATATTTTAATCTTGAAACTACCTGAATTCCAAATTGTGTCCCCACAATCATGGAAATTCTACTAAGGTAGCCTTATTTTCTATGGAAAGTCAACTCTCATCTGATGTGCTGAGGCAGATAGAAACGAAGGAACAAATTGAAAAGATTATGGAGCAATCAATCAATAGGATTTGTTATCTAGAGTTGACTTGAAATAGATCGTGTGGTGCCCTGTATTTCTTTTTAGTGACGGGAAAACATACTTCATGTTATAATATCCTAATGCCAAAATAACTTTTTTTTTGCACCCGAGGGTGTACCCTCAAATCCTACCGGAGACAAATAGCAATAGTGATTTCTTTCTCATCCAAGTACATGTGCTGGTGGGAGGTAGCAGTAGTTGAGGTGCACGCAAGCTGGCCCGAACACTTCAATTATAAAAATAAATAACACAAAAATTGAAAATATTGTTATTCCTATCCTAATTATATAGTGAAACGCGATATGGGCGAGGGAAGAGGCATGTTCTCCTCTTGAAGCTATGCATCATCAATATGCTTATCATAGTTGACTAATAAATACTTGACGAAAAGTTCATTCAAAATTAATTATTTGTTCCTCTGTTACAAGTGTTTCAGAAATATTTGGGGTCGAGTAAATAGCTTTACGAACTAAATGTATTGGACTGAATTGAGAGGGCCATCATTTGTAGTACAAATTTGTGAAGCCTCAAAGATTTACTCCTAAATTTAAAAGGATACAAGTGAAAATCATAACATAGGTGGAAGACGGCAATTTGGTTTAGGAATTAGGGTGATTTTTTTGGGAATGGGTCAGGTTTTAATTTGGGTCGGGTTTTGTTCATTCATTATATATATATATTAAGTTTGGAACAAATATCTCATTATAATGTGTGTGGCTCAACAACACCCATCTTTAACTTGGTTTGGGTAAGAGCGAGTTGAATAAAATTCACTGGAAAGTTATTTAGGGGATACTTAAACGAGGTAAATTGCTAAAATAAATTTTGGGGACAAGCTAAAAAGTGATTTTATGTATTTACTCTTTTCTTTTTGGTTGACTAATATATAGTTGACGAAAAGTTCATTCAAAATTAATTATTTGTTTCTCTGTTACAAGTATTTCAGAAATATTTGGGATCGAGTAAATAGCTTTACGAAATAATATACTGGACTGAATTGAGAGGGCCATCATTTGTAGTGCAAATTCGGGAAGCCTCAAAGATTTCCTCCTAAATTTAAAAGGATACAAGTGAAAATCATAATATAGGAACTGGTCCTTGTAAAAATCTGAAGTAACAACCCGAAATATTTATAAAACTCTCTAGGGGTGAAATTGAGCAAGATACGGACAAATATGTCCTATAATTGTAAGTGTGTATATTCTGGGACCAAAGATTATGGTGAGTGTTAAATATTTGTTCATCCTTAACTAGATGTTTCAAATTTAAATTTTGAGAACTGACATCTTTGGTAAAAAGTGGTTTACTCCAAAGTGGGACTTTCCAATATGAATTTATATTAATCGGGCCCAAATGATTTTTAGAGCTTTAAAAATAGAAATAGGTTAAAAATTACAAAAATGCTCTCACTAGAATATACGCTCCAAGAACACGCCGTAATAACCGACTACACCACCATTGGGTATCTTGCCCAACTGACTCCGATGATGGCTCCGGCTACATTCACCGAGCAACCGCCAGGAGCGATCACCTCTACTACCATTAACAATGCTCCAAACAACGCCTCAACTCTACCCGTCACAACTAACACCCCCACAATCACAAATACAACACCAGAAACTCAACAAACTAAAGATACATACACACAAATCATGCAAAATGAGAAACCCTTTGAAACAAAGCGCAAGAACATCAAACTTGACTATCGACCATTCGAAATCACTAATGGAGTAGCAGTCGTATCTTTTACATCGGAGGAACAAGCTCTACTAGCACACAACTATAGATTGACTTTGATTGGAAAGTTTTCAAGGAATAAACCACAAATTGATAAATTAGAAAAGAAATCAAGTGAAAATTCACTATGAAAGGGGAATTGACAATAGGTCCCTTTAATTCTTGACATGTGTTCTTGGATTTCACTAATGAGGAAGATTGCAAAACAATCTACTACAAAAGATACACCCCCTTTGGTATGGATTCAGTTATGAGACTCCAAAGATGGACAAAGTATTTCAAACCATCAGAGGAAACAACTTTTGCGCCTATGTGGGTGATCTTCCCCGGTCTCAAATGACACTATTTCCACTAGGATGCAATATGCAGGCTCGTAGCTCCAATTGAATACCCACTAGCACCAGACAATGCCACAAACTCAAAAACAAGACCAAGTGTAGCCAAGGTACGAGTAGAAATTGATCTTCCAAAACCTAGGCTAACTGAAATCAAGATATTGACCATTAACAAAGAAACTGGTAAAACTGAAGAACTAATACAACCAGTAGAATATGATGGAGTCCCTGATTATTGCTTTAAGTGTATGATGTAAGGACATAGTAATTGAAATTGTAAAAGAAGTCAAATGGAAAATAGAAAGCCTAATACTGCTACTCAACAAAGAACAAATGCACAAGAGGTCAAGAAAGTGAAGGATTCACTAACAAACGAAACACGACAAATTGAGAACAATGGGACAAAAGTGAAAAGGCCTCAAGAAGATATGACCAATAGAAATAAGAGGGTGGAAGAAACTAGCACACCTGATTCAGAAAAAATGGATATAATTGAAGACAAACATAGGGAAGAAAGCAATACAAATGTAGGGAAGGATAGGGATCAAGAGGATATTATCACTGAGAATACTTCAAAGATCAATGTTGATCAAGGGTACTTTACAGAACATGACATTCAAGATATAAGGAAACAAAGCTTAGACATGAAAAAGAGCCAAGGAGGATCCTGACAAACAAAATCCAGGCTATACAAACATACCCCCAGCCCCAACCAGAATGACACCACCATATTATAAAAAGAAAAAGAAGAAGTGAAAGAAGGTGCATTTCAACCTAGACAATGAAAAAGAGGCATGGCTACACGCACATGAAGAAATTATAAGGTTGAAAGAAGACAACCCTGATGACAGGCTAGAAACAATTCAGGGTAGAAAGGCAAAGAAGAAATCAGGAGAAACAAGGAGGGAGAAACCAACAACAGTTTTGAGGCACTAACAGACATAACACTAAGAGATGCATGAGATGAAGAAAGGGAAAAAACAATGGAAGGAGAGCAAAGCTAAGAGGACAATAATAGGGCCAGCAACAATGGCATGCTGGAGCTAGACAACAATGACAACTAGGATACCTATGCATATAGTGACAGTGAGATTGCCTCTACTAAGGGGGGCAATCCTACAGTAAGAAGAAAGCTTACCTTTGACACTGATAGTAATAGTAATGAAGAGCTTACAATCTCAATCAATTTATCTCCTAGAGGAACCAACATTCTTCAAATAGAGAAAATCCGTACCTCTAAAAGGAACCAGTCACAAACTAATTTCACCAACTTAAATGTTTAGCTTCCTATTTTAGAATGCAATGAGCATTAAAATAATAGGTGCTGGTGAGAGGCTGAAAAGCCTAAAAAATCAGTATAAGCTCCCTTTTATTTGCATTCAAGAATTCAAAAGAAAATCTAAATATATCATTAAGTACATGATGAAACTTGGCTTCCAATACTCTCATAACAACCTTAATAACAAAATCTGGCTGTTTTGTGATTCCTCTATTACTGTTACCATAGTAGATAATGTTGTTCAACATATCACATGACATATCTCTTGTCCTAATACTTGCACTAATTTCTATCCCACGTGTGTGTATGCTGAATGTACCATCCCTCTTAGGCAACCTCTATGGGAAGAACTTCAAGACCTATCTAATAGGTTGAGGGGACCATGGGGGCATAGGTAACTTTAATGTCATCACCAGCCCTGAAGAGAAATATGGAGGTGCACCTTACAACATGAGAAAAAGTCTTGACTTCTTAGAACGTCTAACAGAATGTAGCTTAATCGATGCAGGATTCTCAAGTGCACAATACACATGGTGCAACAACTATGGGCACCCAAGAACCATTTGGAAAATGTTAGATAGACTACTTTACAATGAATAATGATTGGACAATTTTGATGGTACAATAGTAAAACACCTATCAAGGTCTGAATCAGATCATGCTCCACTGCTAGTGAACATAGAAAAGGAAAAAACAACCCCAATCAAGTACTTCAAATTCTTAAACATATGGTGCAACCACAAAACACTTTTTGACTATGTAAAAGAATCATGGAACACACCATTATAAGGCACAAATATGTGACAACTGCACAACAATCTAAAAAATATAGCAAGCAAACTAAGCACATGGTCCAGGTCAACCTTTGGGGATATATATAGATATATAAAAGAAACAGAGACACTAGTGAAAAACTTGGAAGAGAAACTAGTAGTAGACAACAATGAGGAAAATAGAACAAACCTCAACAAAGGCAAAGCTAAGTACATCAGAACCCTCAAAATACAAGATAAAATCTACAGATAGAAAGCTAAGGCCAAATGGCTAGAGGAGGGAGACAAAAACATAACATATTTTCACAAAGTGATCAAATATAGGAGGAGAAAACTAAACATCCACATTATTCAAGATAAGGAAGGAAACATAGTAGAGGGGCATGATAACATAGCCAAAGCAGCAATCCAATAATTTGAAGACCTTTTCAGCTATGAAGACACTAAAGAAAACTTTAGATGCCATCAAGAACATGGACCCTGATAGTGCACCAGGCCCTAATGGGTTATGTACCAAATTCTTTCAAACATGCATAGATATCATAATACCAGAACTGCATGGGGCCATCAAAGAATTCTTTGAAGGTGCACCTGTGCCAAGGTATGTCTTCCACACTTGCTTGGTAATGATCCCAAAATGCCCCCAACCCCAAACCTTTTCTGACATTAGGCCTATCAGTTTGTGTGACACTGTTAGTAAGATTATTGCTAAAGTCATGACCAACAGGTTAAGTCATATTTTCCTAGTATAATATCCCCTAACCAAAGTGGATTTATTCAAGGTAGATCTATAACTGATAACATCCTTTTAGCACAAGAATTAGTTCAAGACATCTCAAAACACAATGACTATGATAACATTGTCCTAAAACTAAACATGGCCAAGGCATATGATAGGGTCTCTTGGCCATATCAGTGCATAATTATGAGAAAAATAGGCTTCAGTGAATTAAGGATTGACATAGTGTACAGACAAATTTCTAATAATTGGTACTCCATTATCTTAAATGGTTCCATAAATGATTTATTTAGATCTAATAGGGGTCTTAGAAAAGGTGACCCATTGTCACCTAGTCTCTTTGTCATATGTGCAAAATTTGCTTCTAGAATGCTTAATAATCTTGCTGCAGATGAGAATTTTACAGGCTACTATAAGCCCAGGAATGGCCCAACAATCACACACTTGGCTTTTGTTGATGACATGATACTCTTCACATCAGGTAAACCATCTGACTTAATGAAAAAATTTAAAATATTTACTGTTTATGAGAATGTTTTAGGTCAGCTTATTAACAACCATAAAATTTGTGTGGCTTTTGACCCCAAAATAAATGCTAAAGTGATTCATAGAGTGACCAATTTGATTGGGATGAATAAAGAGGAGTGGTCAATCAAGTATCTATGTTGTCCACTTTTTCCAAGGAGAATAAAGATAATATATTTTTCAGAAATGGTGCAGAACATTACAAAGAGAATTCACACATAGCATACAAAATTCCTATCCATGGGAGGCAAGATAGTCCTAATCAGACATGTCCTAATGGCAATGCCAGTCCACCTGCTAGAAACAATGAAATCATCCAAAGGTACCTTTGAAGAACTAGAAGGGGCAATACAAATATTTCTATGGAATGACAAAGACAATGTGAAAAAATATCACTGGTGCAAATGAAACAAGATGTACTTTTCTTGTAAAGAAGGGGGAGAAGGATTCAGATGTCTTAGGGATGTAAGCAATGCTTTTACTACAAAACAGTGGTGAAACCTGAGAACAAAAGACTCTTTATGGAAGGATTACATAATGTCAAAATACTGCACAAGGACAAACCCTTAATCAGAAATGTGATAGGAACTCAATCTCAAACATGGAGGGCTATAAGTACTCTCAAACACCAACTGGAAGATAACATAACCTGACATATAGGGATAGGAAATCTCTTCTTTTGGTATGACAATTGGACAAGAGATGGAGCACTATACAAACTGTTATCAGAAGACATCTCCCCAAATAACATCAGACTGAATAAAGTTCACAACAATGGCATTTAGTATTGGAACAGAGCAGGACATAGGATTTCATAGGAGATAAGAAATGCAATGCAACATATCACAATCAATTTCAACCCAAGGAAGAAGGATACAATAATATGGATCCCAAATACTGAAGGGAACTTCACAATTACATCAGCTTGGAATTTGCTAAGAAAAAAGAAGGAAGAGATCTGGCATGATAGGAGAACTTGGCACAAGAATATTTCACTAAAAATAAGCTTTCATTTTTTGAGAATGCTGAAAAACAATCTGTCAACTGATGACAAGATATGGAGGTTTCAGATATATGGACCCTCAATATGTTGTTGCTGCTCAAATCACACAATTGAAATAGTAAACATCTATTTGGGCAAAGTGACATTGCATAGAATCTTTGGGAAAAGGTATCTCATCCCCTTAGTATAAAAGTACATAATATCCCTCTCAGATAGATTTTGGTTAATTGTTGGAATACTCAAACTAGAAATCCAGTCGCCAAACTACTCAAAAAAGTGATACCTCAAATAATTTACTGGAAAATCTAGAAGGAAAGATGTAACATCAGATTTAGTTTCATAAACTACAATAGTAGTGTATCTATGAAGAACATAACAACACAAATTGTGCAAATCATCAACAATCAATTCCCACTACTAAAAGGTGAAGTGTACTGGGACAAAATTTGCAACAACTTTGGTAAGAGATACAACAGGAGAAGTATCAAGGTAGTAAAATGGTACCCCCACCCCCCACCCCCAAATTTTATTAAAATTAACAGTGATGGGAGCTACAGAGGTGAGGCATGTGGAGGAGGACATCTGAAAGAAGTTTCATCTCAACATACTGCAGCAACCTAGGTAGAGCCACCATAAACTGGGCAAAAGCAGGGGCTTTACATGAATGACTAGCATGGTGCATTAATAATGCCTATCATCATAGCATTGTCGAATCACACTCTCAACTATTGATACATTCCTTACAATAAAAATTCAAAGCACCTTGGAATATCATCCACATCACTAACTCATACAAAGACAAATGACTACATATTATATTCAAATCAGACACTACTTGAGAGAGGTAAATCAAGTAGCTGACAAACTAGCAGAACACAGTCACTATTTCATAGACCAGAGATTATACACTGACTTCCAGCAACTACCAAGATCTGTGAAAGGGATCTTCAACCTGGATAGATGGGGAATGCCAACAATTAGATCAAGACCACAAAACAACTCAAATTTCAGCTTTGATCCACCTTGAGACTTGTGATAGACAGGTACTAATGCATAAGGCCATAATAAGAGCTAATTCCTCACAAAGAACACTACACCTAATGCAGATCTCTTACATTAGGATAGAGATTTAATTATCTTTTGCATTAGAACAAATGCCAAAGCAGATTCTACATAGTACTAACTAAAGATAAGTACTATGTAAAATCTGCTCTAAGTTTCATGCATCATGTCATTTACTACCCAATGTATATATACATGCATCATATAGATACATATAGGATTATATACATCATGCACAAACTGGGCATGTCCAGTTTTCATCTTACATAGGGGTAAGGTTTAAGTCCCCCCCCTCTCTGTATTCTTTTCATAAATCAATAAAATGCCACCAAGAATCTGATTTTGGAACTGGGTGGTGCCCCTTGGAAAATAAATCGGGCCCAAATGAGATACCGAATACGGAAAATAGAAGAAAACGTTGTCTTTATGAGGTTGTGAACAAAGATGAGTCCAAAATGTTTCTACTGAACTTCAATTTTGTTCATCAGATATTTATGCACGAGTTAAAATCTATTGGAATTAAAAGAATCTAGAATACATTAGACTGTTAGAAACAGAGAAGAGAAACATAGAAATTCTAGAGAATGAATGTTTCTATTAGGGATGGCAGGTGGGTATAATTTTGTGGATTTCGCACCGCACCCGCCCCAGTTGGGGCAGGTATGGGTATAACTTTGGCGGGTAGTAGGCCGGTATGGGTATTGAAAATGTACCCGCCACGGGTAGGTGGGTAGGTGGTGGATTTGCAGTTATATCCGCCTGATATTCGCCTACCCGCCCAATAATATTTGTAGGCTTGTAGTAGACTTGTAGTCCGTATTCCGTAAGCCCATCCATAAGCCCTATACCCTTAATTAATAAGTGAGTATTACTACTAGGGTTTACTCATTTCTTCAGCAATCAGCAGCACTCTGTGTCTCTCTTTCTTAACCCTTACGCCCCAAAACCCATCATCGGCTATCGACCATCAACCTTATTTTCCCCAAAACCCATCATCGGCCATTGACCATCGACCATCGATCATCGACCATCGACCATCGACCATCGACCATCGACCATCGACCATCGATCATCGACCATCGACCTTATTTCTCCCAAAACCCATCATCGGCCATCGACCATCGACCATCGACCTTATTTCCCCCAAACCCATCGGCCATCGACCGTCGACCATCGACCATCGACCAACCCTTATTTCCCCAAATCTGTCAGCCATTAGTTCGCTGCACCCAAACCCATCGGCCATTAGTTCGCTCCACCTCAGTTCGCTGCACCCAAAAAAGGTCAGTCTATCGAAAAAAATTAAACCTTTTCCCTTATGTTTTGTTCACTATCGAAGAATGATAAACTAGTCAGACCATTAGCAAGAAATATGTGTTAGGTCTCATTTGATAAACTAATAATATTTTCCTATTTATTGATGGTAAAAATGCATTAACATTTTGGTCATACTTGATCTTTGAAGCTGTTTGAACGAGAAATAGGACTGTGTTTTTTGTATGCTCACCGGGAAAATCCATCGTTTCTCTATTTGAAGTTGGCTAGAGTAGTATGTATTGCACAACCATTACTATTACTGATTACTGATTAGTGTTCTATCTCAAATAAATTTATGGATTGATTAATGATTAGTGTTAGATGAACTATAGGATTGATTACTGATTACTAATTAGTGTTCTGCCTCAAACAAATTTATGGATTGATTACTGATTACAAATTTATGGATTGATTATTGATTACTGATTACTGATCCTATTTACTGATTACTGATTATTGTTCTGCCTCAAACAAATTTAACATTTTTCAATATTGTCCTAATCTGTATATATGTAATTGCATAGGTAAGAATGGCAAGCAAGGGTAATGCCACTACTATGTCTTCCTCAAAGCCATAAGATCCTTCTACGACAAGTTGTACTCCGAATACAGTGAAAAAAGGTAAAGAAATTGAAGAGAGCCAAGAGCAAACTAATTCTACATATACTTCTATTTTGCCCCGATCCAGTAGACATACATCAAAAGCTTGGGATAATTTTAAAAGGAAACGAGTAGGGGAAGAAATAAAAGCAGCGTGCAACCATTGTTTGAAGCAACTTGCTGGAGGACCGAGAGCTGGAACAATTCACTTGAAAGAGCATGCAAGTAAATGTCCAAAAAAGAAATGCATGGATCTCCGACAAACAAGGATGTTTGGTACACTTGCTAGCCCTTGTGATACGAATGAGACGCTGACATTGTCCCCGTATGAGTTCCGCCAAGATAATGCGAGACAAGACTTAGCAGAAATGATTATTATCCATTTTGTTGAGAGGTACCGGGGCAAGAGAATTTAGAAAGTGTACCATTTTCATACAAGAAATTCAAAAGCTTAGAATCACGATATTCCATAGCATTGTCACGATGAAAAACTTTGATAATTTTACCAAATTGAGTTTTAACCATATTGGCAAAATTAATATAGATCTGAGATAATTCTAAATGATTTTTCATAATATATATCCATGTAAATCTGGAAAAATCATCGATAAAAATGATAAAGTATCGTGATCCAATCATACTCGGTACAGGAAAAAGGCCTCCAAATATCAAAATGAATTAGATCAAAAGGAGACTCTGAAATAGAAGTATTATTATTAAAGGCTAACGCAGGCTGTTTGGCCTGTTTACATGCAATACAATCCAAATTTTTCTAATTAACATGACCTAACAACCCACTAGAAATTAAAGGGCGAAGTTTACTCAAAGAACAATGACAAAGACGTTGATGCCACAAAGACAGGAAAACTAATCAAAGCAGCACATAACTGTGACACAAGAGATGATTAAAGAACGTGTAGAGTGGTGATTTCAAACATACGTCCAACTTTACGACCCCTCACAATGATTTGTCCCGTCTGAGGGTCCTGCACTCGACAACTATGAGAAGAAAAATTTATATCATATCCATAATCACACAATTGTCCATGAGAGATAAGATTAAAATTTAATTTGAGAATAAGAAAAGTATCAGGCAGAGAGAGATTTAATGAAGAAATAGATCCTTTATGACTAAAATTCATATTGGATCCATCAGAAGTATGAATATAAGATGGGCAGAAAAAGTAGCCAGAGAAGAAAAACTCTTAGAAGAGTATGAATGTGATTACAATATGTTGAATCATAGTACCAAGATGAATTACCTAAAGGAGTAACTAGAGCTAAATGGGGTATTACCAGTTGAAGAGAGGAGTTGACTGAGGAGAGATTGAAGCTCAACTAATGTGGCGACTAATGAAGTTTCAGAATTGTTGGCTTCTACAAGTACTGGATTTGAAAGCTGATTCAAACAAGATGGATTTCTGTTCTGAGGACGAGTAGGACAACTCTCAATCAAGTGATCTTCCTTTTTACAATAACGACATATTGGAGGACAATTCCTAGAGATATGGCATTTTTATTACATTTATTGCATTCAATAGTTGGGAAATCATGTAAAAGGTGACCATTTTGATGACAATTGTGACAAAATGTAACATCAATCTTGTTAGTGACCGCAAAAATTGAATCATACATTGGTTGCGAAAGTCCCAAACTAGTTTCCACAGATTTAAGAAGAGGAAGAGCATCTTCAAGAGTAGGAAAAGATTGCTAGTTAAGAAATACAGCCCGGGTTGGTTCATAATCATCAATAAGAGCCATCAAGAATTGAATCAATTTGTCATTATTGTGGTAAGCTGAAAATTTGGCATCATCATCAGAATTTTTCAAAGTAGGTTCCGACAAGGTCAATTTATTCCAGATGGATTTCATATTAGAGAGGAACTCATAAATAGGTTCCCCTTTTTCTTGTTTCAGACTAGCTATCTCCTTCATTAGTTGAAAATGATGAGAAAGATAAAAAATAGTATATCGTTGAGAGAGATGATCCCATACCTCTTTTGTGGTGTCCAACTGTCCAAATTGGAGATAAATACTTGGAACAAAAGTGTTCTGAAGCCATGTAATAATCTGATGATTTCGGCTATCATAGCACTCCAAACGATCAACAAACTTTTTATCGTTTTAGTCTCACGTTGCTTTGGACAGGTTAAATCACCAGTTGACATATAGCCACAACTTTCTCCCTTTCAGAAAACTACGCATTGCCTCAAACCAATGACAATAGTTAGATCCATTGAGAACAACAGTGTCACGCCCCGAACCATGGCTTGGGCATAACACGACACTTGGTTCTTGACTGCATGTGACCGAGTGAACCAACTGACTAGCTCAATCAACATATGGTATACACTGAATACAAAATAAAACATATAAACATACTGAGCTATTAAAAAGTTTAACTGAATAATCAAATGCGGAAATACTGAGATAAGTCTGAAAGTAATAATAATACTTATCCAACATGGCTAACACATAAGTTTGCTAAACTCTGACCGACTGCAACTATAATCTACGAAGCCTCTAAAGAGTACTAAAATACTGATTGTTCACTGGGAAAAGGCCCCCGACATACCTCACTGACTAAATACTGTAAAGACTGAAAATATGATAACACCCCAAAAGACTAGGGCTTACCAAGTAGTTGATACGCGAATTCTAGCAAGCAGAATCGTTAATTTGTAGCACATTACCGCATCGCGAGATGCAGGACCCGAGAAAAGGTACGTCAAGACATTTGAATTGTACTGGTATGTAAAGCAACTAAAAGAAAGAGCTATAAGCGGGGTGGCTCCGGAAAGGGCAGCCTAAATAAATAAACTGGTAATAAATACTGAAATTGAAACTATAACTGATAACTGTAATGAACAAGAGAAGTGAAGTTATGAGTACTTCCTGTTCTGTATCTGAAACACCTGTTTAACTGTATTTATATATGTGGGGCCTCGTCTCAATAATAAATGCACAAACTATGGCCTTGGCCAAGTAAGTGAGTCAGTGTGTGACCTTGCCAAATATACGTATACATAAGACTGTGCCCTTAGAGAAATTACATATGTTACTATTCATTATATTATTAAGGAGTTGAGATTACTAGAATAATGAACATCACTGAGCTGAGACATGTATTCATGAACTGATTGTGAGACCTGAAGTATTAACTGGTTCTAAACCTGTTGAGTTTCTAGACTAAGACTCATGGATATCAAACAAGAGTCTATATTGATTACGTTCTGAGTCCACAATGCTCGAAATGAAGATCATAAACGAATTATGAACTATGACATCTAGAGAATAAAAGATCTGCAACTATTCACGAAACTAAGGCATAAATATATTCTGAGGCAATTCCTAATAGTTAATAAAGAATGTGGCGTAGGGAGAATCATCAACATTCCTATATGTAGAGAGTTAACCTCACATACCTTAACTTCCTGCTCTTGAGCGTAATACAATGTTTGTCACTTTCTTTTGACTTTAATCTATATCAATATATGCCAATAGAATCAACATTAGCAACAATTCTTATGTTTTGTCCATCTAGGTATTTTATCAAACACTTGATGGGCATAAAGCTTCACAATCTTCATAAATGGTATTTTTTTCACCCAATTCTCATTCTATTACTTCTAGGTGATTCTATAATCTCATTTAGAAGAAATTAATACCATTCTTCATCACCCATATGATTGTAACAATCATAAAACAACAAATCCAAAACCCTACCATAGTTCACAACATTCTCTTTATCAAACTCATTAACTTATCTCCCAAAAACTCATCAATTCAGAACTACAATTAATTAGAAGGGGAAACAATTACCTTTTTGAAGTTCAATCTCCTTGAATTCGAAAGCTAGGGTTTTTCCGCCAAACAATGGTGTCTAAATCGAATATCTAAAGATTTGAAGGGTTTAATCATGTTAGAAGGGTACTAGGGACTTGAATTCACGCTAGAATCGTTGAATAACTTACCTTGAAGGGTTTTGAGGCTTGAGACTAGTTCTATATGACTTTAGGGTGATATTTCATGATTAGTGGTTTAGGGAAATAAACCCCAAGCCTAAATATAAGTTAAAATACAAAAATCTGACTTTTGCCCTAAAAGCCCGACCCATGTGCAATGGGTCCGCGATGCAGGTGCACTGCGGGACCCCCTGCAGGTCAAGACTTCAGAGAGCATAATTTCCTGCATTTGGCCCTTGACGAGGGGCAATCGCACGCGCCCTCACGCTGTCAATTTTTGTACATAGCCTGTTAGATTTTTGTACATAGCCGGTGGCCCGTGTCGGCTTTTGTACTGTGTTTTTGTAACGCACATAACTTTTTGTACGTAGCCTGTTAGGTTCCATAATATACTGTTGGAAAGGTATTTCAAAGATCTATAACTTTCATATTTTAAGTTTTCTCCAATTCTCAATGGATTTTCACAAAATTGGGCTGGAAGGCGTATCTGCCGTAAACTTAGCCAAGGAAATTGTTGAACTATTTCCAAGTCAAGCTCCTAATTCCAAACAAGTCAAACTAATTGTTTGGTTTTCACCTTGTGTAAGAAAGATAAAACTGAACACTGATGGTAGTGATGAGAGACAGTCTGAAGATGCTGTTTTTGGAGGGATCTTTAGAGATGATCAAGAATATTGAGAAACTCAAGTAAGGTGAAATCTATTTCAAGCCTAATAACATAATTATGAGCATAAAAGGGGTCAAATTTAGCTAAAGTAATGGGCTATCAAAAAGTAGAAGTTGAAATCTAGGAAAATGCAGATATAGAGTTTATTCTGCTGATAGACTTAAGTTTAAGCTACTCTTTCGGTCCTTTTTCAATATACTAAAAAATTAGATCATAAAATATTTCAATCATGGCGAGTAAAACATTAGTTTAAGATATGTATATTGCTTTCTAGCTATTTTCCTTTTTTTTTTTTACCAAATTTTAGTCAATATAATCACTATATAATTTGTGTATACTTAGTTTGTATATATACAATGATTATACATTAAGATCCCTTTTCTTATCAACTATTATTCGTAATTCGAAATGGTCATTACTTTTAAAAGAGTTGCTATTAGACATACTTGCCTTGGAAGATAAAAGAAGGATGCCTCACTATCACCCTCATTTTTCTTAAACTTTCAACCTACAGATATGAGTAGTAGGAGCCAAAACAAAAGACAAAGAAAAGAAAAAAGAAATTGAAGACAAATAACAAAAGGGGAAAAAAAGCAATCAACCGATCGATCGTAAATGAGTGAAGCAAATATGGCAAGAGCAGGAGGAATAACAAATGCAGTGAATGTAGGAATAGCAGTACAAGCAGATTGGGAAAACCGTGAATTCATATCTCACATCTCCCTTAATGTCCGTAAACTCTTCGATTTCCTCGTCCAATTCGGTAATTTTCAATCTCCTTAGGTCAATTTTTTTTGTGCATTTGGTAAATTCCTGCTTTATTTTTTAACGTCATAATTTAAGTATCTTACGCGACAAGTATTCAAATGACATTTTAAATTTTGGATCATAAGATTCAAAAGTCTCTATTATTTTTTAAACTATGTGTCTAGTCAAACTAAGACACTAACTCTCTGTTTGGATGGTTTTCCCGCTGTTCATTATTGTATTAGTTTCTATAAAATCATGTTTGTTTACATTATTCTTAAAATTATGTTGTATTTTGTTGTAAATCCGCTGTAATTCTGTGTTATATAATCATGAAAAAACCCAATTTTTATAACCACAAATTTTGTAATTTTTGCGTGG
Source organism: Anisodus acutangulus (assembly GCA_029783415.1). Lineage (NCBI taxonomy): Eukaryota > Viridiplantae > Streptophyta > Magnoliopsida > Solanales > Solanaceae > Anisodus > Anisodus acutangulus. The sequence continues at coordinate 19,200,705 of CM056495.1, forward strand.
TTACGTATTTCATTTTCTTATTATACCCCTACCCCACCCATCCACCTTCGTCACACCCAAACCCACCCACCCCAACCCCCTCCTGCCCCCTCCATCACACCCAAACCCACCCCACCCCACAAACCCCCACCCTATGCCACCCACCCACACCCTACCACACGCCACCTCGCCATCACCCTCAATCCCACACCACCCACCCCCTCCACCACCCCCACCTACCACATACTTATTTTTTTAATTTTCTATTTTATTCTTTACTTTAATTTTATTAATAAATATATAAACTAGTTTATTATTAAGGGTTAGGGATATTTTAGTAAACTTACATGTTATTATACAATACCATACAGTTAAACCAAACACCGTACTAATTTTTAAACTCTGTGCCTAGTCAAACTAAGACACTTTAAAGGGTTCATTTGGTAGTTGGTTAGAGTTACGCAGGTATTAGTAATACATGGATTAGTTATAAGGGAATCTATGTATTATTTTATGTAGGTATTAGTTATGCAAGATTTAGTTATTCATGTAGTATTAGCTATTACACCTTTTGCGCTGCATAAAATACTACATAGATTCCTTCATAACTTATACATGTATTAGTTATGCGGGTTTCTAAATTACAAATCAAACACCGTACTAATTTTATACATGAATAACTTACCTCATAATTAGCTACCAAACACAATATTACTTATGCATTTAATACATGAATAACTTACTCATAACCAGCTACCAAACGACCCCTTAGGGGTCATTTGGATAGGGTGTATAAGAATAATACTGAATATGTGGATTAGTAATGTACGGATTAGTAATGCAAATGTTAGTTATGCTGAGATTATTTTTTATTTATTGATTGGTGTGGTGTATTAAAAATAATATGCATTGCATAATAAAAGAATATTTGTTTACAAAAATACCGTCCACATTCTTTAGCTTTGAGGAACTTCAAAGGAAAATTTGTCTTTAATCATGCATAAGCATGTATTAATAGTCTTGGTATTGCTAATATCATTGTTTTCTGTGTATTAGTTATACATAGAGTTACCAAATAGGGTGCATAACTAATACTTGTATTGGTTATACGTAGGTTGAAAAAGTATACTAAACAAAGGATTAGCAATACTAATACACAAAGCTAATGCATGTATTATTTTCTCTAATACATCCTACCAAACGACCCCTTAAATTGGGACGGAGGGAGTAACATTTTCATGGTTGATTTTCAGAGGCGACGACGAAGAGTAAATTGGCGACACTGAATGAGAAGCTTGATACACTGGAACATCGTTTGGAACTGCTTGAAGTCCAAGTCAGTACTGCTACTGCAAATCCAGCTCTGTTTAATGTTTGAAATGATGCAAGCATTGTACTATGTAATACACTTTATCTGTAAGCTACTTTACTTCTGTATTATAAATAAGTTGCTTTATTTTGAAGATCATGTTTTGTGAAAAATCCCTAAGTTTTGTGAAAATCTCAATCAAATGTGGAAATAGGAATGAGAAGTCGATTTGCATCTTAGTTTTTTGACCTAGTTATGTGAAGCAAAGGTTGCTATATCTTTTGTAATCTCGTTACGATCTCCTTGCCTGCTTTCTACCTATGACTCCATGGAACTTTAATCAGCTGGATCTCAGCCTCTTATTTTCTTGTCTGATTTTAGATGGGGTATTTTTTTGTTATCTTTTGTTTTCTGAAAAAGTTGTACAAATGTAATGACACACCCTTTGTTGCTTGTTCATTTATGAAGTTACTGTACTTTCTCAAATTTAGTTTCTGTTCACTTGTTATGTAATACAATCATGTGAAATCTCATTCTTGTAGTTTGTCTATCAATCAATCAGTTGTGCTTAATGTCAAACTAGTTGAGTCGGCTATGTGAATCCTTTAATCCAGTCCGCTTTCTTTGTAATACGAAAATAATTATCTTTTGAAGTAAATTAAGAGGTCTCTAGATCATACTTGACTGTTTGACATAGAATTCTTTGGATAGAATGACTTCCTGGTGAACATCGGAATTAAGTAAGTGTAACATCAACTAAGCCTTAATCCCAACAAGAATCTCATTCTTGTAGTATTTTCTAATACTCACTCCATTTCAATTTATGTAGTGGCATTTGATTGGACATGAAGTTTAAGGAAGATGGCAAGGCTTTTGAATTATATGATCCAAAACAACCTGTAGACATTTATGTGGCTATAAATCATCTCATTGAGGGTAAAATGGAAAGCTTAAAGTCAAATAGTTTCAAAGTAAGTATGACATTCTCTTTGGGACATACTAAAATGAGAGTATGATACATAAATTGGGACAGACGGAGTAATTGTTTCCAACACAGATTCAACAAAATGAAAGGTTAGACATGAGAATGAAAAGCTTGCTGGCCATATACCATGCAGCTATTTTCCAGAGTCGTTAGTTGTAATAAGGTTGATTTATCTATGTAGAAGGTCACTGGCTATTGACTGCTATAGTTTACATGTTTTCCGTTGCCTTCATAATAGCCACCAGGGTCTTTTCTTAGGTGAGCAGTGTTTTTTTTTTTACAGTTATATGGTTATACCAGTGTTTAATTTGTCATGAACTTATGGAATATGGTATAGTAATTAGTCTTAGTTCTCGTTGCTTTTATCTAAGATAATTCATCTCTTGTCAAAAAAAAAAAAAAAACTGTGATGTTTCATCAGCAACAAATTTCTCAGATCTCCCAATCCAGAGACATCTTGAATCAAGCTGCTTTCTAATCAGCTCTTCAACTTGATCACATTGCTTTCTTGTCTATCACACATCTCATTTAAGAGACATGAAACTTGTGTATTTGGACGTCATTGACGCTCTTGAATCGCTGTAACTTTGAGCGGCTCGTGTGTTCCTGAAACAATAGGGTTTCCAGGGCAATGAGTATTCTCATTCATTCCAACATCATCTGTTCCCTCCACATTTGATTTTTTTTAATTTTAATCTTCTGGAATAATCTCTACCCCCACAAGGTAGGGGTAAGGTCTGCGTACATGCTACCCTCCCCAGACCCACTTGTAGGATTATACTGGATTTGTTGTTGTTGTTGTTGTTGTGTTGTAATCTTCTGGAATAAAAAGAAAATAAAAACTTAAAAGTTTAACTCCTGTGTGAATTTATGGTGCCCGGAAACTTTGACATGAACTTGTTCTGTCTTATCCATCTTTGTGTTAACTGGTCGACATATTATGTTATCAATCTTGCAACAATAACATCAACTACTCCTCAAGTCTAAACTAGTTAAGGTCAGTTATATTAATCCTTAATAACTTGTGAGGATTCATCATATATCGACAAGCTCTTTGCTAGTTGTCATCCTACGACAGTTCTCCTCCTTTATCTGAGTTTTGACTGGCAATGTGACAAGTTCACATAGGCTGGGTTGTTTTATGCATTGCATAGAAAATATGCTGAGTTGATTGAGCGATTTCAATTTTCTTTTGATAGTTCATCAAGTTTGGAGTCTTTCTAATTCAACTAGCTATGGCAAGAATATAGAAAGAGTAGTACAACTAGAAACTAACATCTGCAGTGAAGAAGGCAAAAAGTGATCTAGCTATGACGTAGAGAAGGCAATGTAGTGGGATACAAAGGCTGTAAAAGGAATGCCGCTGAAGGAGGTAACGGTGGACATAGTGGCAGTGGTTGTGGTAATGTTGTGAGGGATCTTGTGGAACTTTGGTGCTGGTTGTGGTGACAAATTAGAGAGCGGGTGCTTTGAGCTGTGGTAATATCAGCTATGGCAGTGTCAGAAGAAGGTTAATAAAACAGTGGTTGTGGCAGCTGTGGTGGGAGCTGTGGGTAAGGCTGCGGAAGTAAGTTGAAAAGTATTGTTTGTGGTGGTGGCTGTAGGGGATGTCGCGAAGTAGGCTGAAAAGCAGACCATCGGCGTTAATGGTTTGGTTTCTATTAAATTGATGATACAATTTTGTGATGACCTCAAAAAGAGGTTTAATGATCCACATCTAAATTCAAATATTAGCTAGAATTAGGATTTAACAACTTACTGCTGTTCAGTTGCAACAATGCTCCATCAGATCATTTCTTATAAACCACATTAAAATGGTGTGGTCTAGTGGGAGAAGAATCATGAGGTATCCGATTCAAATTCCAGCGGAAACAAAACACACTAGGTAATTTCTTACCATGTGCCTAAGCCTTGGTGGACGTAGTTATCCGGTATTTGTGTTGGTGGAATAGTCGAGATGTGCGCAAGAGTCATCAAACAAATCATTTCTTATCAACCAACAACATAAGGATTCAATTACTCAGCTGTTCTCCAGTTCAAAACCCAGTTCGTTTGTCAATCGAGACACAGGTACACCACAGAAATATGTGGACTACTAATTTGGCACTGTCCAATCTATTTTCCTCCATGGCAAACCTTCAGCCCGCTAGGTACTTTTAGTATTTTTAAGATCTATGGCATATATATAGCAATGCTATTAGCCAGCAAAATATTCTTATTGGTTCTCAACTTCTCATTATTTTTATTTAAATGCTTCTGGAACAATGCTATTATCTAAACCTGCTGCATTCCAGTAATTCACTAGCCTTCACTCTAATTGATGATTAACCAGCTCAAAACTCTAATCAAGTGCCCCCCCCCTTCCCTCCCGGTCCAAGAACAGGTTGTACGGTAGAAAAATATGAAACTATGAACAGATGATGAAAATATTAGCATATTCAAATACGAAGCAATATAAAATATATGATGCCTCAATATTCTGTTTGATACCTGCTCTAAGTTCTTTTACTTCTGATGAATGTCTGATATTTCTGTTATCTTCTCTTTGTTTTCTGCGGGTTTTCTATATTTGTTCTATTCCTTTGTGAAATTTTAGTAGTTTCTAAGTTCAAGATCAGCATGAAGCCTAAATCCCAGTTCTATTAGAACGACTTTTCAGATTATCAGACTATAAAAGGATATTAGTGGATATGAAAAAAGCATCTTGATCCATTTTATACTTCCAAAATGCAAGGAATTTATTAGGAGATCTGTGAAAAGAAAAAAAAATTTCTTAGCCATATCCTCTTATAAAAACAAGGAGTTTAGCTTATATATAGGTCATTTTTACTGGTTGTAGCATATAACTTGTCTTATTTTTAAGACCGTAAATTCCACATGTTTTTAAGAGTTACTGGTAGATATACTTTGAGTGACATGATAGTCTGAAAATATCATTACACTTTCAATTTATGTAAGCTAAACTCACAAAGAAATAACTAAAGTCTCTAAATGCCAACATAAGTCATTTTTGGAACTTTTAAGAATCCAACACAGACGTCCTACATTGTGGGTGTGTTTGGTATAAAGGAAAATGTTTTTCTAACGAAAATTAAGATTGTGCTTTTCAACACTTCAACATAAAAAATAAAAAATAAATAAAAAAAGGAAAATGGTTTCCTAAAAAATGTTTTCTTGGAAAACAAGTGAGTTTCTTACTCATTTTTTAGTGTTTGATAAGGAAGAAAAAAAATATTATCACAAGGAAATTTATATGTAATCTAGCAAAACACTATAGAGAAGGAATGGGGTGGGGAGTGGGGGTGCCGGGTGTGTGTGATCAAGAGGTGGGGTTGGGGGCGTTGGGTGGTGGGAAGGAGACAATGAATTTGGAAAGTCACATATGTAATTTATTTTCCCTACTTTCATTAAGAAAGTCATTTTTCTCATGTTTTCCTTAAATTTTGGCCAACCAAACATGTTAAAATTGAAAAACATTTTCTGGAATTTATGTCGTATTAGAGATCTAAACCAAGATACTGCACTGGCTCATCTTCAAATCAGATATCATAATCGCATTATGAACCTCGAGTTAGATCATTATTTACTCAAATCTTAAATTCACGAATTAGGTTTAGAAATGACACATTCATATACAGTACTATAGCTTTTTAAACATGATTCAAATGAACAAAACGATACAAATTACTTCCTTATTGGGAGTTTAAGTTATATGTATTGACACGTGACAACAAGCTAAGAGTGATAACTAACACGTTATAGTGGTTAAATTATATTTTTTTCACATTATTAATAGATATATTTAAATTCTCTTATATTATCAGCCTATACAATTTTAATCAGTTGAAAAGGGAAACCACTCAGTTGTGGGGCTAGAATATAAAGCTTACGGGGTTTCGGAATTCTATTTTTTTTCAAGTTACTGGGTATTAAAATAATCTACACATAGTTTTTAAGATTAATATAAGATTTGAATCAAAATTATTTGATTCGAAAAAATTCGTAACCGACAGTCTAGCTTCACGCATACAGTTACCATCAAGTGAAGGCGTCTCTTGCCAATAAAGCTACACATCTAACACTTAACATGTTTCTCTTTTTTTTTTTATATTCAGCTTCCCAGCTTACGCCAGACTATTTCTGGAGTAGTCCCGGTCCCTCAGCACTACTACCAGTAAATCGCGGGATGTGCCTGAATGACCAGAGTTTGAGAACAGAACAATTGATATCACCTACAAGGTCCTACCCCAAAAGAGAGCAAATTGCTCCCACCAGGATTCGAACCCACGTTGCAGGCCTTCAGCTTGATTTTAAGTTCTCCTTTGCCATCCAGCTATACCCCGGGGAACCACTTAACATGTTTCTCGACTCAATAGAAGTGTGACATCCTTTACATGTACTCTGTCCTTTCTGTACTTTACGTGGGCCAAGGCCCTTATGTAATGTCTAAATCCTTGGACAGACCCATTATCGACCACTTTACATCCACACAAGATAATACGAGAAGTCAATTCTTTTTGCTAAGGGTGGACATAAAATCTGTTGAATCGAAAAAATCGAACTGAACCGGCGGATCGGTTTTTATTCGATTAAAAAAAAAATTAAAAACCGTTTTTAAAAAAAAACTAAATCCATCAGGGTTAAATAATTCGGCTCGGTTCTTTAGAATTAGTGATGAACCGAATCGAAAAACCGGGGAAAAATTTGTAATTAACCATATCCAATATAAATTAAAATTGAAACCTTAGCCCTAAATTGTTTTGGTCTTTTGGATGTGCAGTGTCGATGTGCTACTACCTACTGCTATCTCTCTTACTCTTTCTAAATTTAAACCCTATAAGTCTGGATCTGTTCATAACAAGAGAATAGATTCGAGGCCCTGACCCGACGTCCCATTCACGGTCACCACAAAAGGTAACCCCAATCCCTTTACTCATTTCTTTCTCTCGTTTGGAATTGTAATCATAAAAGAATAAATTTAATAAATGCTAGTGAAACATGACTACTATTTTATTTCAGTTAATTTAAAATTCTGATTTTTGTTTCATGCTATGTTTGAACCATGTTTGTCGAAACATTATGGCTTGGATGTTGTGATGAGTTGAATTATATAGGGTGACCATTTCTAATGGTGCATGAATTGGAAATATAATTTTGATTTAATCAAATCATATGCTGGTAGAATTGTTTCATTTCTTTTTGTCTATTAAAAATGATGTTGAATATATAATTTAATACATTGATTGACTTAGTGTTAAGTGTTTAATTTAGATTTTGCCGTGAAGGAGATGAGTCGGTATTCCTGTGTTTCTAAGGAAGCAAGATTGTTGGTTGTGTCATATTTTTAAATTCATGTTTTGAACTTTTAATTTATGATGTTTTGAACTTTTATTTTGTGGGGATGTAAACTTTAATTTGGAGTTTTTTTACATATTTTAAGAACATATGTGATGCAGACTTTATGTTTTTGGACTTTAAATTATTTTTTTTGGACTTTATATTTGCTGATTATGATACACTTGAATTAAAAAATCCGATATAAACTACTATGTTCGGCGATATAAACCGATACGTTCGCTTTTTTTTTAAAAAAAGTTTGATTTGGTTTTTTAAAATAAAAACCTAATTTTATTCGGTTCATACTTTTTTTATACAAAACCGAACCGAACCGATATACGTCCACCCTACTTTTTGAACTTGTTACGGTAGTGCAGGAGCAATATTATTGAAAAAAAAGGGGAAACTAACACCAAATACCCCGAAAATGCAAAATAATTATCCGTCTCATGTCCCTCCTAAACTAATTTGCTTCTTACCCAATCTGTCGAAATTATTTACCCGACGTACCCCTCGTCCAAAACCCTTCCTCCATAATATCATCGCAGTACATTTATATATCATGATGGTATCATGGAGGACTAAGAGAACGACTGAAGCAGTCCTCCATGATACCATCTTAGTATATAAATATATCACGATGCCATAGAGGATTTAGAGTGTCTCATTGAAGGACTGAAGCAGTCTTCCATGATATCATCACAGTATATGTATATAAGATGGTGGTATAATAGAGTCTTTTTCGAAAAAAATGTCTTTTTGAATAAATGAACATGATCCTTCTTAATACCATATCAGAATATTTATATACCATAATGATATCATGGAGGATTAAGAGAAGGATTGAAACAGTCTTCCATGATATCATCTCGTAATATTTATATACCATTTTGGTATCATTATTTGGGGAAATCTCGGTGTTAAATATACATAAGATATACACGATATACACATGTATATCCTATGTATATTTAGTCTCGAATTGTCTCAGTTTTGTATATATAGTCAGCCCACGGTTTGGACAGTTTTTGGTAATGTTTGTTGTAATATTTTAGTGTAAATATTACATTAATTAGTATTGTACACTTACCATAATTATAGAATTCTTGTACTACTAGAATAGGGTTTTGGGATTAGAATAGGAATAAGTTTTCTATTATGGAAATTTGTGAATTGTATATATTCTCTTTTTAATTAATGAAAATAATCAAGGGATTATTTCTTTCATGGTATCAGAAGTCTAGGTTAAATTTTCCTCTCCCAAAATCCTAGTTTTCGTGCACTGTTCCCGAGACCCAACCTCGGTTTCCATGCCCAATTGCTTCCGTAAATTTTCTTCCCAATCTCTTCATCACGTCGTTCGTTGCTATCATAGCTAAGAACACATTTCACCCTGCCCTTACTGTTTCTAACATCAAGAATCACATTCCTATCATTCTTGAAATAGAAAACGTCCAATACGCGACGTGGGCCGAACTGTTCAAAGTTCACGCACGCTCGTATCAAGTCTTCCATCATATTATCCCCGTAGCTCCTACGGATATGGAGGTGCCCAAACCCGAGGATAATCCTAAGTTATGGACGACTCTTGATGCTACTGTTCTTCAGTGGATTTACTCCACTATTTCTACCGAGCTCTTGTAGACGATTATTGAGCCGGACGCTATGACGATGACTGCTTGGGATAGGCTAAGTGACATATTCCAAGATAATCAAAATTCCAGAGATGTTACCCATGAGCAGGAATTTTTCCACGTCAATATGGAAAATTTCCCGAACATTTCAGCATATTGCAAAAGGTTGAAAGAATTGGCGTACCAACTCTGCAACGTTGGTGCGCCTGTTAGTGATGATTGTCTCGTTCTCCAGATGATTGTTGGCCTCTTCGAGGCCTATAGTGGTGTGGTTACTCTTCTTCGTTAAAGTAATCCTCTTTCGAAGTTCTATCAAACCCGCTCCATGCTTACTTTGGAAGAAGCCGACTTGGCTAAAAAGGCGGCTACTAGTGCTAGTCTCGTGGTCATGATGACATCATCCACTAATTCTTAGAATTTTGGTGACCATTCGTACCAAAACTGGTCTCAAGGGGGCGACAAAAATAGTCGGAAAAATAATGGCAAAAATCGCAGAGGCAAACGTGGCGGTTCCGGCAGTGGTAACGGTGGCCAAAATAGTGGCGGTGGACCCCATCCCGGATACAATGGGCCACCGACCCACTGGTCCCAGCCTTGGGCCCCTTGGCCGTGGGCAGTGGCCCAACAACCCATATTCATCGATTGTTCCACCCATCGGCGATGGGCTTCCAGCGACTCTATCGACCCGATGCCAATCGGGCGATTGTTCCGAAGCGACCGGGCGAGGCAGCATGTAGGTGTTCTTGGGCCCTGGCCTCCGCAGTCCATCATGTAGCGGGCCCCACCTCCATCGACATCGAAGTCGATATGCACACACTTGGTTTAACTTCACCGGACCCGAATTGGTACATGGACACCGGAGCCACTACCCACATGACTTCCGATCAAGGTACTCTCTCATCTTATTCCAATTTGAGCAACAGTCGTGGCATAATTGTTGGTAATGGTTATTCAATTCCAATTCGTGGTTATGGTCATAAAACTTTGTCTCCCCCCATTTACCTCTTATCTTGAAAAATACCCTTCATGCCCCTAAATTGATTAAAAATTTAGTGTATGTCCGTAAATTCTGGCCCGATAGTGCATTTACATTGAATTTGATCCGTTTGGATTTTCTGTGAAGGATTTCAAGACGGGGATTCATCTCATGAGGTGTGATAGTAGGAGAGATATTTATCCTATCACACTATGTTCCGGTCTCTCGAGTCAAGCCTTGCCATCAACGTTTGCAGCCCTTGCTCCTTCCTTGTGGCGTGCTCGTCTAGGTCATCTGGGGTCGTCTATTTTGTCTTTCTTAGATAAAAACAATTATATTTCTTGTAAGGGTACGCATAGTACTCCGAATTGTCAATCTTGTTCGTTGGAAAAAATTGTTAGATTATCATTTGTAGACTCTAATTCTCATACTTTAATGTCATTTGATATTATTCATAGCGATTTATGGACATCTCTTGTTCTCAGTTCTTTGGGTCATCGATATTATGTTCTATTTCTGGATGATTATTCTAATTTTTTATGGAATTTTCTGATAGCGAAAAATCTCAAGTTTATTCCACTTTTTTAAAATTTAGAGCATTCATTAGAACTCAATTCGAACGGGAGATAAAAAATATTCAATATGATAATGGCAAAGAATATGATAATGGGGTTTTCCAGGAATTTCGTGCTAATAATGGGATTAATTTTCGCTTTTCTTATCCTCATACGTCTTCACAAAATGAGAAAGCGGAACACAAAATTCGTACCATTAATAACATTGTCCGAATTTTATTGATTCATGCTTCCGTACCCCCTTCTTTTTGGCATCATGCTATACAAATGGCTACATATCTTCTTAACATACTTCCTATCCAAGGCTTGACGTATTCCTCCCCTCTTCATATCTTATATAATAAGACTCATTCGTATTCCCATCTTAGGGTCTTTGGGTGCTTGTGCTATCCACTCTTTCCGTCCACCACAATTAACAAACTTCAGACCTGGTCTACCCCTTGTGTGTTTTTGGGTTATCCGTCTAATCATCGTGGTTACAAATGTTTTGATTTATCTCTAATAAAATCATCATTAGTCGTCATGTTATTTTTTATGAATCCCAATTTCCGTTTGCTAAAGTGAGTAGTCCCGTGTCTAGTTCATATAATTTTTTAGAGGACAATGTCTCCTCGTATATTATCTACCATTTCTCAGACATGTCCCGCACCCCAAATCCTCCAGAGGGCCCACTGTACGTTGGTTCTCCAGTCCCGTCACTGCACACCGTCGTGGGTCCAGAAATTGGGCCGCCTCCCCAGCCCAGTTCTCGCCCAGTTTGTGTTCCTGCTTCTACGTAGGAAACAATGCCCAGTTCCCGTGTTGGGCTAGCAGGCCCACTGCCTGCTAGCTAGTCCGTCACCGGTCCCAATATTTCCCAAAATTCACCCAATTCTCCCCCGAGTCATAGACCAGTCACTCGGAGTCAACGAGGTATTTTTAAACCAAAAAGATATTTCAATTTAAATTATAATATTCTTAAATCACCCCTGTCCCGTAACCCTGTGTCTGTTTTAAATGACCTGAATTGGAAAATTGCTATGACCGACGAATATAATGCTCTTATTGATAATAAGACGTGGGAGTTGGTTCCCCATCCATCTGGTGTTAATATTATTCGGTCTATGTGAATTTTTTCTCATAAAGACAATTTTGACGGTTCTTTTGTGAGGCATAAGACTCGTCTTGTAGGTGATGGTAAGACTCAGTAGGTTGCTGTATATTGTGGTGAGACATTTAGTCCGGTGGTCAAGCCGGCTACCATTCGCACTGTGCTCAGCTTGGCTCTTTCGAAAGCATGGCCCATTCATCAGTTAGATGTGAAGAATGCTTTCTTAAATAGTGATCTCAAGGAGACATTCTATATGCATCAGCCCTTGGGGTTTAGGGATCCCAAATATCCTCATCATATCTGTTTATTGAAGAAGTCCTTGTATGGGCTTAAGCAGTCCCCACGGGCTTGGTATAAGAGGTTTGCAGACTATGTTTCGACTATTGGATTCTGTTACAGCAGGTCTGATAATTCATTGTTCATATATCATCGTGGTTCTTCCCTGGCTTATATACTAATATGTGGATGATATTATCTTGACTTCCTCTTCTGATGCATTACGCCAGTCTATCATGACAATGCTCAGTTCTGAGTTTGCTATGAAAGACTTGGGGCCCTTGAGTTACTTTTTGGGGATTGATGTCACTCGTCATGCAGGTCCAAAGGAAGTACACAACTGAGATCATTGAGCGGGCTGGTATGTCATCCTATAAGTCCACTTCCACTCCAGTTGATACTAAACCCAAATTGGGTGCTGCGGCTGGCTCCCCTTATGATGATCTAACCCGCTATCGCAGTCTTGCAGGGGCACTTGAGTAACTTACTTTCACGAGACTAGTTATTACATATGCCGTACAATAGGTGTGTTTGTTTATGCATAATCCCAGGGTTGAGCACATGAATGCGCTCAAACGTATTATTCGGTACATCCAGGGGACACTTGACTTTGGCTTACATTTATATCCTTCATCGACGTCTACACTTATCTCGTATATAGATGCTGATTGGGGTGGTTGTCCAGACGCTCTACGTCTGGCTATTGTATGTTTATTGGTAATAACTTGGTCTCCTGGTCTGAAAAGCGGCAGTCGACGTTGTCCCGCTCTAGTGCAGAGGTTGAGTATCGAGGGGTAGCAAATGTAGTCTCTGAATCCTGTTGGTTACGTAATCTTCTTTTAGAGCTTCATTGTCCTATTCAAAAGCTACATTGGTTTATTGTAATAATGTTAGTAACATCTACCTTTCTGGTAATCCGGTTCAGCACCAGCGCACTAAACATATCGAGATAGACATTCACTTTGTTCACGAAAAGGTAGCTCGTGGACAAGTACGCGTCTGCCATGTCCCTTCCAAGTATCAAATTGCAGACATCTTTACAAAGAGTCTTCCCTCGGTCCTTTTTTAAGATTTTAGGGGCAGTCTCAGCGTACGAAGACCGCACGCTATGACTGTGGGGGTGTGTTAAATATACATAAGATATACACGATATACACGTGTATATCCTATGTACATTTAGTCTCGGATTATCTCGGTTTTGTATATATAGTCAGCCCACGGTTTGGGCAGTTTTTGGTAATGTTTGTTGTAATATTTTAGTGTAAATATTACATTAATTAGTATTGTACACTTACCATAATTATAAGATTCTTGTACTACTAGAATAAGGTTTTGGGATTAGAATAGGAATATGTTTTCTATTATGGAAAATTATAAATTGTATATATTCTCTTTCAATGAAAATAATCAAAGGATTATTTCTTTCACTCGGTAAATAATTTTGATATTTTCGCGGGATATGGACGGGTGATTATTTTGATAGGAGGGGACACAGAGACACACACGTTCTTTCCCCAAATAAAAATCTAGAGACCTTACGATCTTCGGTAGAAATATTATCGAAGGCTCATTATCTACCTAAGTTTTGAATGATTGTGTCCACTGGCTTCTCAAAATTTCTCCATTGTAAACAAAAAAACCTTGATTCACAAAGAGCGACATTGTCCAAGATGAACCACAAAAAACGAAATATCATGAACGGAATTTCCTCTAACATGTGCAACAAGGTGACCAAACAACAGAAATTCCACAGGAATATAACACCTGACATAAGCCATTTGATCCTATGACCAGGGAGAGATACTACTATGGAATACAAAAAAGACTGGAATCATTTAGGGTAAAGACACATGAATCTTTCTACAGACTCGTTTTGGTTTCATCAAAATAGCAATTATATAATGTTTGTTGAATCTCAACGTTTCAAGATTTTTCATAGATACAAAAATCAGAGAAAATGCACGTGTAAAAATTAAAATTGTAAAACATATGGATGAACGTAAAAATTACAAAACGTTGTATCTACTCCCTCCGTTCCAAAATAAATGTCATATTTCGCTTTTGAGAATCAATTTAACTAATTTTCGGAGTCAAAAATGATTAGATTAATTTAATATTTTAAAATTTAAATTTAGATATTCAAAAACTATACGAAAAATACTATAAGTTGTAATTTTTTTCATATCAATATGGTGAACATGTATCTTAAAATATTGGTCGAAGTATATATAATTTGACTCTCAAAAAGCAAACGTGACAAGTATTGAAAGAGTACCACGCGTCTAATAACATTATCAAGTATTTTTTCGATTTGGGTCATCGGTTTTACTTGACAGGTAATTATTTAAGCATGAACTAATAATCCATTTCAACCGCATTGACAGTATATACGTGCAAGTAGAAGATCTTAAGAGCAATTAGATCCACGAATTAAATATATATGATTTAAATATAACGATTAATTATGTCCCATGAAAAGCTGTATGACATCTCTACTAAATAAAAAAATATGCTTTGCTTTATACAAGCTTGCTGTCGATCCGTCAAGAAACCACTCTTAATTTAGAGATTAGAAAATTAAACTGGATTAGGCAATCCAGCTTTCAGAATCTGATTCAAAGAAGAATAAACCAAACTACCTATTGCATTTAGTATATATGAGTATTAAACTAGCTACCAAAGATTGTGGTAGAGCGGTAAGTAATCCGACATCCTTAACTAGATGTTTGAGGTTAAAGATCTGAGAATGAAATCGCATTTGATAGTAGGTAATTTTTCCCAAAGTGGAACTTTTCAACGCAAAATCTAATAATTAGTCTGATCGCTAAGCATATATCGATTGTTGTGAACCATGCTATTCCATAAGGGTCTATGGGCTAGAAGTGGTAAATAAGACTGATCCAGTTTAGATTATTGGGCCGAGTAAAATATTAGAAAATTTTATTTGGGATTCAGGCCCAATTAGTAATTGTTAAAAGGGACTAGGCGTTAGAAAGAGTGGTTATGCCAATTATTACGAAGTATTTGTATTCTTTCATCCTCTTGAGTTCTGCTTCCTATCCCCTTATTCTATCAGTGGTTTTTCCCTTCTATGTTTGTATAGCAATTTCCCCTTTAATTCGTAATTTTCTTTGTAATTTCAGTTACAAGTTAGTGAAATACATCTATCTATCGCTTATTTGGATTTGAATCGTGTTAGTTTGATTATTGAGTTTGTTACATCAAACACCAAAGTAAGAATAAAAACTTCAACTAGGAAATGAGTGAATATGTGGGAATCCCTCTTGTTCCTCACTTTCCGTCTTGTGGCCTCCCATTGAAACAATTTATAATATTCTAACGAGTTTAATTTAATACGCGGATACTTTGAAATAAATCCTATAATATTAAATCGCTTTAAAAAATAGGTGTTTACCTGTAAATTGGTACATTTTGAATTTGTTTACGTGGTCAAGGACACGTGGATCTCAAGCGACCAAGATAACAAGATAGATAGCAATCGAAACAAATATAAACGGAATATAATTGAAAGTAAATGATTAGAATAGTCGGGGCTTGGAGAAGCTTTGAGCTATGACCACCAGGCAAGCTGTTGATTATGATACTAGAATGTCAAGTTAAGACAAAAACTTAGAAAGTAGTGTAAATAGCAAATGTGTAGTATATCTTCTCTCTTTTTGATGTATTTATAATGAAATGATTAGTCCTATTTATACTTGGAGGGGTGCACATTCCATGAATTATGCCCCTATTAACATTACATATTAATGTTGCAATAATAATGGATAATAAAGATGATCATTAGTGCCATTAATGCCATTTTGGGAGGTGTTAGGTCATATTTGTAATGGCCGCACATTGGGCATTGAATTGACCCCTTTTTGCATTCCGCTATCCAGCACTAGTGACCATTAATACTTTCGGTGCAATGTGAGAACCTCCGGGGGAGCTGATAACTAATCTGGATCTGACTTATCTTCCTTGTCACATTCATATTAGTATTCGTCCAGCTGTATAATACGAATTTTATTCCATACAGATAGTCCCTTATATACATATCCTTTCTCGATGAAGATCGATGAGGGGATAGACAGAGTTATTCTTGACTTTTGCCGACGCCATAAGGTATCCTTGGCCCAGGTGGGGCCTCAAGTTTGGAGAGTTATTGCAAGCCTCCGATACTTTATCAATCTTACTGGTGTAGACTTTACCCCTATACCACTTGATCCGGATTTACTCTCCGTGCATCTTCCGCGGGGGAATCATCAACTTTTCCCAAAGAGGTAGTAAGGCCATCCTTACCAGTTTCGATGATTATCACAACAGAGGCTGGACGGAGTGATTTGTGATTGTTTCTACTATCGATTTTATCCCCTCGGGCAGTCGTATCATTCCAGAACGATGGAACCACGCTCATAAGTTTTCGTTCCATACGCCACCCTCTTTTTAAAAAGGGTTTCCTTCTGTTTGGGTACCCCAAGACATTTTCAATATTGCCGACTGGATTCACAGTATTCTAGATGTTTCTACTCCGGAGTCCAGGACGTGGAAAAACTTTATCAGGATTGAAATTGGACCCCTTGCAACCATGGTAAATATCTATTTCCTTCTTTCTCCCTTCTGAATACTTATCCAGATCTCAAAGCTTCCTTTTAAGGTTTATCCAAATCTATTTCTTAGGTGCCGGAAGACACGACCGTGGCGATCCAGATTATTCAACAGGCCCAAGAACACAAACGACTCCGCCAAAGATTCTTCTTCAAGCCTCGGCTCAGTTCCAAGCAGTTTAAAATTAAAGGTCCCAATAGAAGCGATCGGAATCCTTCCAGCTCTTTTGGTACATCAAACCCCGCCACTAGCACTTTCCAGTGGTAGATCTAGACAGTGAGGGGCCTGATGATGAAGAGCAGCTAGCCCCTGGAAAGAAGAAGAAGAGTCGAGGAGTCCCGATTATTCACAGAGATGGATATGGTTGAACATGAGGTTACCCAGACTAGAGCTTTATTCACCTCTATCGGCATTGGAACTACTATCTGGAGTGCCCCACCATCTTCTTCCGCTACTCCACCATCTTCTGTGTTTATGGATTTTGATGATCTTGAATTAGCAGCTGCTCCGAGACTTCGACCTTACTCGGTTTTGAATTAACAAGAGATATCACCTTCTTTGGAATGTTACCCCTTATCACATAGGAAAAAGTTAGTGAATAAGTATCCAGCTCGGGCTGCAGAACCTAATGAGTTCAGGACCGTCACTTTCTAAGTTCCTATTGAGTTCCATCTGCTATCCAAGCCTGTGGAAGTGGATAACTTTATGAAGCATGTGGCTTCGGAGAAGGACCGGAGGAATACTCGTACAATCTCTGCGGAGTGTGCTATCAACGAAGGCATACATGTAGTTGCTAAGGTAATTTCTCTTTTTTCGTATATGCTACTCCTTGTTGGAAATTTGCCATTGGTGGGGAGGTGCATCCACCCATATTTAATGACTTAAACACTAGAGTTCCACATGTTGGAGGCTTTGTCTTTTCACACATGCATAATCTACTAAGTGAGTAGATGACCGTAGGGCCAAGAATCGTCAAATTTCATTGAGAAATGAAAGAGATATTGATCCACGAAGTAAGATGTTTGAGGCATGGAAATATGGTGTGGGACAAATCTACCACATCGGTGGGAAAAGAAAGAATTGTTCTCTTTATAAGTCTCAAAATTGGCTAAGGGTTTGGGACCCCAAGGGGTAACCCATGTGTTTGAAGGAGGGAGGACCTAGATGTGCTTGGATTCAAGGCTGAGCCACACGCGCCCCACCGCCGTCCGCCCATCCCGTCCGGTCTGGGCTCGGGTCATGCGCATTGGGCTTCTTCTGATAGACCCCCAAATTGTTTAATATTTATAGTTTGGTCCCTGGAGTTTCTGGAAAGATGAAATTGGGAACGACGGAAGGCAGAAAGTTTCTGCCTACCGTTTGGGTTGGTTTTTGGAACGTTGCACATTATTTTATGGCTGATTAACTCCCTCACTAATAGCCTTAATCGACCATTACTTGGCTGGCCTTTATCAGCCATTACTTGGCTGGCCATAATCAGTCATTACTCCCTCATTAACAGCCATTACTTGGCAGTTGAAGAGTCCTTCCCTTATGCTATATATTGGTGTCTTTTGTCACAATTGTGAAGACTACAAGACAAAAAAAATGAGACTGCAATATACAACACAGAAACAGAAGAGAGCAACTAAAATTCTGTCCACAAACAGTGAACAGAAAACTCAAAACTCTTCCTTCTTTTTCCGTTCTTCAGCAAGTCATTTCGTGTTTTGTTTTTCTTAGTCAGAATCAACATATTTGCTTTGTAGTGTTGATTAGTTATTGTTTTATCTTGGGAGACTATTGCCTATTAATGTAAAAGTATATATACGGGGCAATCTTGTCTTAAAGACAGAGAGTCATCTCTCGACTCAGCCCACAGTTGTAATAATCCAAATTTAGTATTTCTTGATTTCATGTCATCAAGGTTCAACACTCAACAAGCTTGCGGCAGTTCTGAATTGCCTATTTGTTCATCCTTTCGAATACTTGTAATATTTATTTACTTCCCGTACTGCTTTACATATCCAACAAGTTTAAGACAAGATTTCTATTAGTGTTCGAAAGATGTCGGTCAAAAGTTGTGTTACCAAATCTGGATATGGTTGTTGTTTTCTGGTTGAAGAGAGTTTTGATTATGCTGTTGAAGGTCAACGTGTTCATGGTGTCACCGCTTCCGAGAGTGGTGGGAACAAGCACCCACGAGAGGCTGAAGATGTCAACTGGGACAAGAGTAGAAGGCTGAAGTAATGCCACCTCTAAAGTAGAAGGGGTTGGAGAGCTTGTCCTCAATAGGACTTCAGGGAATGGGATCACTCTCAGATGAGGTGATACATGTCCCAAACTTGGTTTAAGGGACGTTGTTGGTCAAGCTGATTTGAGACTAGTCCAACAGGTCTGTAATAACTAAGAATGGTACAGTATGTCTGTAGCCAAACGAATGATATATTTGTAATACGTGCATCTATGCCATCATAGATTAAGATACGTTAAATAGAACGTCATTCAAAATCTAACGAAGTTGAGATTGTTGCTTTCTGTCGACATAAACCCTCAAAATGAATGTGAGGTAGGAGAAGAGGCAAAATTACCTTTTCAAGTTCCGTCAAAGGAATAGCGAAAGAAGCACCGCTCCTCTAGAATTTAGTCACACCTACTTGGGTTATTTGAATTTTATACAAAATAGAGAGGGGAGACAAGTATGTTGTAACCTTCATTGATGACAGTACAACGTATTGTATCCTTTATTTGTTGAAAAGCAAATATGAAGTTGTTGAAGCGGATAAGAGCTACAAAGCAGAAGTTGAAAATCAACTAAGCCTACGGATTGAGGAATTCGTAGTAATAGAGGGGGAGAATGTGAAGCATCGTTCATCAAACGACTACTCATTACTCACCTCAGTCTAACGGTGTTAGCCAAGCGCAAAGCCGTACGCCCAAATTATGTGGGGCAAGGCGATCCTTACCGCTAATGTGATTCTCAACAGAACTCTACATAAGGATAAAGATAACTCTCCGTGTGAAACATGGAAAGGATCTCACATACAAATGTTGTGATGTGGGGTGGTTTGGTATAGGTTGGAATACCGAAACAAGTCAAGTTGGACCTAAGACTGTAGATTGCATATCCACTGGATCTGCAAATAACAATAGCGCTTATCGCCTATTGGCGTCAAAAAATACTGAATTCTTTGAAGATAACTTTCCTTAAAAAGGAAAAAGGAGTAATTGCTCGAGGTTAACAAGAACTCGTGAGGGCCTGACTGTCCGGAACTAGACGTTCCGTATCTACAGGACTCGAAAGTTATTGTCTATTCGGAACTTAATATTTCAGATCTACAGAACTCATGGATTCTAGACGTTGAACTGAGACGGAGCAAAGAAGGGACAAAGACTTGTTCCAGGCCTTCTCGCTTGTATGGTTGAAAATGAACCATGGACAATTAACAAATAATTGTCATCTCCAAAAATGCTGCTTTGAAAAGAAGCTACAAAGAGAAATAGATTACATCATATAGAACCATACTTGTGTAATGGTTGATCTTCCTCCGAAAAAAGAACCTTTGGGTTGTGAAAAAAGGATACTCAAAAGTGAGTACAAAGTAGATGTATCTACTAACGAGTATAAGGCCTCGGCTACTTGCACATGTGCTTCCCTGTGAATAGCTTAACATCCAGGGCCATTGCAGTCTTGCGTGGCATGGATGTTGAAACAGTCTTCCTAACCAGAGAGTTGGAAGGGGAGAATCAGAGTTGGTTTGCTGGACTGTTGTGTTTCTTCCTGAACTTTCATTTTGGTCCCTGAAATGTTTACATTATGGTCCTGGATATTTCAGATAAAATAGAAACAATGAATCTAACCACAGAAATATTGACTCTGAAGTTAGAAAGCCAACAGTTGGAAAACCAACAGTCTGAGAGTGGAAGTCATATTGAAATGAAAGATATGGGTATCATAGTTGACATCTTAGGAATTGGATTTCTAAGACATCTAACGGACTGGTCTAACTCCAAACTCAGTTGTGAGATAGTTGACAGTCTCGTTGAAGCCACCAATGGATATGAATCATATAACTGATTGAAATCATGGTGCACCCATATACAAGGAGCGATATGCGCAGGTCACATGTAGTTCAATGTATGTTACACACTACAACCGACCTGGTATCGGCCTACAAAGTAGATCAGTTGAACTAAGGTTCACTGATGATTTTAATAAATGATCAATAAAATGTGTTGAGTCGGATATGACGATATCTGAAATATTCATTTATCTATGGATTATAGTATTCTGGATGTCCAGCGGTTCTGGGAGAACACAGTGATGCAAACTGGACATCAGATGTGAAGAACACCAAAGCCACAAGAAAATGTGTATGGTAGGTCTTGGAAAAACCTCTAAGCAAACTTGCATCGGCCGATTCATGATGGAATCAGAGTCTATCACTTTATACAAAGCATGAAAGAAGTTGAGTAACTTCACGACTCCTTAGAGGACGTCCCTTATTGGGAGAAACCTATGCCTTCAACAGTTATACACTGTGGCTAGTCGGTCGGCTTCATAAAGGACATGGATGACGGCGTCTGGACATATCTGTCAGGATTTGTTAGAGACATAAGACTGTATGACATTTGATCATCACGGGTGTCACTTTCTTGATTACTAATCAAAGGATATAGTTGACCATTTTAACTAAGGGACTACCCAGAGATCAAGTGTTCTGTCTGTTTAGGGGAATGGGCTTAAAACCCAAACAATATGAACCTTTGCGGTGGTAACCCAACCATACTGACTGGAGATCCCAAGAATTTGGTTCAATGGGAAAACTAAGCTGCAAAAGGTTCAGTTGAGCGCTTCGGTGGAAGCTAGGCAAGAGCACTTCGGATGATGATTTTTGTAGGGAAACATGAATCCAAAGTTGTTCCCGCGATAGACATTAAAGTGGTACCTGCATGGTTGGTAAAGGTTAAGCTTCCAAACCTTTAACGATCTTCAAACGGTTGAGGTTAAGGCTGGGGAAACTTTTAATGATTCCTAACACTTGTGAAGTGGGGTATAGCAGGATACCTTGTAGGAGATCACATATTTAAGTGTGAGGACATGCCGCCTCAAATGAACGCACTTAAGAATCCAAGTGTGTCCATGGACACAACGGACAAAACAATAAAAAGAGAATGAATAAGGAGAGTTATTGTGTTGGTATCATTGTCTTGGCTTACACTAAACACTGACGGTTCAAGACATCACGTTCATCGTTCAGTAAGTAAGTCCGGTGGTATTCAACTAGGGATGGTTCAAAGTAGAAGCTACCTCTCCTGATGCAATATTCTTTCGCTGAAAGGTTGCTGAAAGTAGGCACCTTGTGTGTGCGCCAAAATCTCTTTCAAGAGGGGATTGTTGGAAATTTGCCTTTGGTGGGGAGGTGCGTCCACCCGTATTTAATGACTTAAACACTAGAGTTCCACATGTTGGAGGCTTTGTCTTTTCACACGTGCATAATCTACTAAGTGAGTAGATGACCGTAGGGCCAAGAATCGTCAAATTTCATTGAGAAATAAAAGAGATATTGATCCACGAAGTAAGGTGTTTGAGGCATGGAAATATGGTGTGGGACAAATCTACCACATCGGTGGAAAAAGAAAGAATTGTTCTCTTTATAAGTCTCAAAATTGGCTAAGGGTTTGGGACCCCAAGGGGTAACCCATGTGTTTGAAGGAGGGAGGACCTAGATGTGCTTGGGTTCAAGGCTTAGCCACATGAGCGCCGCCGTCGTCCTCCCGTCCCGTCCGATCTGGGCTCGGGTCATGCGCCTTGGGCTTCTTCTGATAGACCCCTAAATTTTTTAATATTTATAGTTTGGTCCCTAGAGTTTCTGGAAAGATGAAATTGGGAACGACGGAAGGCAGAAAGTTTCTGCCTACCGTTTGGGTTGGTTTTTGGAATGTTGCACATTATTTTATGGATGATTAACTCCCTCACGAATAGCCTTAATCGGCCATTACTTGGCTGGCCTTTAATCGGCCATTACTTGGCTGGCCTTTATCAGCCATTACTTGGCTGGCCTTTATCAGCCATTACTTGGCTGGCCATAATCAGCCAATACTCCCTCATTAACAGCCATTACTTGGCAGTTGAGGAGTCCATGTCTTATGCTATATATTGGTGTCTTTTGTCACAATTGTGAAGACTACAAGACAGAAAAACAAGACTACAATATACAACACAGAAACAGAAGAGATAAACTGAAATTCTGTTTACAAACAGTGAATAGAAAACTCAAAACTCTTCTTTCGTTTTCCGTTCTTCAACAAGTCATTTCGTGTTTTGTTTTTCTTCGTCAGAATTAACCTATTTGCTTTGTAGTGTTGATTAGTTGTTGTTTTATCTTGGGAGACTATTGCCTATTAATGTAAAAGCATATATACGGGGAAATACTGTCTTAAAGACAGAGATCCATCTCTCGACTCAACCCACAGTTGTAACAATCCAGATTTAGTGTTTCTTGATTTCAGGTTATCAAGATTCAACACTCAACAAGCTTGGGGCAGTTCTGAATTGCCTATTTTTTTATCCTTTCGAACACTTGTAATATTTATTTACTTCCCGTACTGCTTTACATATCCAACACTGCTTTCTTATTTACATCCTGAAATTTATTCTCCTTCCAGGACAATTTTCTCTGCAACGAAGGGCTTCAAAGGATGATTAAAGATAAGTTAGCACTTGTTAATGAAAGGGACAATGTTGCGGATTGGATGCTGGCGGCAGAAGCTAAGCTTGACAGAGTTAATTAACTAAAAGCAAAACTTGCACAATCGGAAGAAGATAAAGAGGTCTTCAGTCAGCAAGCCAGCCTTATTCATAATAGAGTGGATGGCTGGAAGAAGAAATAGACAGAGGCTAATAATTCTGTGTCTGATCTGACGGTGCACCTATCTGATCTCGAGACCTATATGCAAACCTTTACCGAGCGCCTTCAAATCAAATATGCCAAAGTAGAGGCTATTCGGAAGGAGAACGAGTCTTTGAGATCCTGCCTATCTATCATGATTTCTTAGAATGAATGACATCGAGAAGTAACCGCGGAGCTGACCAGGACCAACGAGCTTCTCCGTCAGACCAATGTCGATCTTATCCGTGTTGCTGGAATTACAGAAGTCAAGCTTCAATCTACTATTGATAAAATGCACCAGAAAACTCTTCAACCAGTGAAAGCAGAGATCATTAAGAATATTGATGCCGACATTAATAAAGCCTTACACTTGGAACTAGCGTCGGCGGTGAAAAAAATAATTCTTTGATTATTTTGATTAATTAAAGAGATATATATACAATTTACATATTTTCATAATAGGAAAATTCTATTCATATTCTACTCCTAAAACCTTATTCTACTTGGACACTAACTATACAATTATGGTAATACAATTATGGTAAGTATACAATAATAATTACAATCAAACGTTACCTAAAACTAGGACATTAATCTATGATGTATATGGTTGATATACACCATGTATATCACGGGCCATCAGTCCATTTAACCGAAGGCAGCCCATGATATACATGGTGTGTATCAACCGTGTATATCATGGGTATACTTAATATATTTAACACACCCCGCAATCATAGCGGGCGGTCTTCGTACGCTGACTGTCTCTAAAATCTTCAAAAAGGACCGAGGGAAGACCCTTTGTAAAGATGTCTGCAATTTGATACCTGGAAGGGACATGGCAGACGCGTACTTGTCCACGAGCTACCTTTTCGCAAACAAAGTGAATGTCCATCTCTACATGTTTGGTGAGATGGTACTGAACCGGATTACCATAAATGTAGATGGCACTAACATTATCACAATAAACCAATGTAGCTTTCTGAATAGGACAATGAAGCTCTAATAGGAGATTACGTAACCAATAGGATTCAGAGAACACATTGGCTACCCCTCAATATTCGGCCTCTATACTAGAGCGTGATAAAGTCGACTGACGTTTGGCAGACCAGGAGACCAAGTTGTTACCAAGAAACATACAATAGCTAGAAGTAGACCGCTTGGTGTCTGGATAGCCACCCCAATCAACATCTGTATACGAGACAAGTGTAGACGTCGACGAAGATATAATTGTAAGCCATAGTCAAATGTCCCCTGGATGTACCGAATAATGCGTTTCAGCGCATTCATATAATCAACCCTGGGATCATGCATAAACAAGCATAACTGCTATACGGCATGCGTAATATCTATCTTCGTGAACGTAAGATACCGAATGGCCCCTGCAAGACTGCGATATCGGGTCAGATCCTAATAAAGTGAGCCAGTCACAGCACCCAACTTGGGTTTAGTATCAACTGGAGTGGACGTGGACTTACAGGATGACATCCCAGCCCGCTCAATGATCTCAGCTGCATGACGAGTGACATCAATCCCCAAAAAGTAACTCAAGGGCCCCAAGTCTTTCATAGCAAACTCAGAACTGAGCATTGTCATGATAGACTGGCGTAATGTATTAGAAGAGGCAGTCAAGATGATATCATCCACATACAATAGTATATAAGCCAAGGAAGAACAACGACGATATATGAATAATGAATTATCAGACCTGCTGTGAGAGAACCCAATAGTCGACACATAGTCTGCAAACCACTTATACCAAGCCCCTAGAACTGCTTAAGCTCATACAAGGACTTTTCAACAAACAGACATGCTGAGGATATTTGGGATCCCTAAACCCCAAAGGCTGATGCAAATAGACTGTCTCCTTAAGATCACCATGTAAGAAAGCGTTTTTCACATCTAACTAATGAATGGGTCATGCTTTCGATAGAGCCAAGCTGACCACAGTGTGAATGGTAGCCAGTTTGACTACCGAACTAAATGTCTAACCGCAATCCACACCAACCTGCTGAGTCTTACCATCACCCACCAAACGAGCCTTATGTCTTGCAAAAGAACTGTCAGAATTATCCTTATGAGCAAAAATCCACATAAATCGAATAATATTAACACCAGATGAATGGGGCACCAACTCCCACGTCTTAATATCAATAAGAGCATTATATCCGTCGGTCATAGCAATTTTCCAATTTGGGTCATTTAAAGCAGACACAGGGTTACGGGGTAGAGGGGATTTAAGAATATTAGAATGTAAATTAAAATGTCTTTTTGGTTTAAAAATACCCCGTAGTGACTACGAGTGACCGGTCTATGACTCGAGGGAGAATTGAGTGGATTTTGGAAATTAACGGGACTTGTGATGGACGGGCCAATAGGAAGTGGGCCTGCTGGCCCAACTGGTTAACGGGAACTTGAAACAGAGATTGGAACAGTGGCGGTAATAGGCTGGGTAATTGGCCCAATTACCGTCACTGGTCCAATAACTGGACTGGACACAGTAGCGGGAACTGTAGCTAGTAACGGAACGGTGGGGCTAGCGGACAGTGGGCCCGCTGGCGAATTTGAGGTGCGGGATACGTCCGAAAAATGGTGGATAATATATGGGGAGATACCGTCATCCAAAAAATTATACGAACAAGGTACGTGACTACACACCCTAGCAAACGGAAATTGGGACTCATAAAAAATAACATGGCAACTAATAATGATTTTATTGAAGATAAATCAAAACATTTGTAATCACGATGATTAGACGGGTAAGCCAAAAATACACAAGGGGTAGAACGGGCTTGGAGTTTGTTAATTTTGGTGGACGAAAACAACGGATAACATAAGCACTCGAAGACCCTAAGGGAGTACGAAGGAGTCTTATTAAATAAAATTTGAAGAGGGGATAAATATGTCAAACCTTCGAGAGGAAGAATGTTAAGAAGATAGGTAGCCATTTGTAGAGCATGATGCCAAAACGAAGGATGTACGGAACCATGAATCAATAAAGTTTGGACAATGTTATTAATGGTACGAATTTTGCGTTCGGCTTTCCCATTTTGTGAAGACGTATGAGGACAAGAAAACCAAAAATGGATCCCATTATTAGCACAAAATTCCCGAAATACCCCATTATCATATTCTTTGCCATTATCACATTGAATATTTTTGATTTCCCATTCGAATTGGGTTCTAATAAATTCTCTAAATTTTAGGAAAGTGGAAAACACTTGAATTTTTTCGCTATCGGAAAAGTCCATAAAAAATTAGAATAGTCATCCAAAAATAGAACATAGTAATGATGACCCAAAGAACTGAGAACATAAGATGTCCACAAATCGCTATGAATAATATCGAATGACATTAAAGTATGAGAATTAGAGTCTACAAAAGGCAATCTAATATTTTTTCCTAAAGAACAAGATTGACAATTCAGAGTACTATGCGTACCCTTACAATAAATAAAATTATTTTTATCTAAAGAAGACAAAATAGACGACTCCGAATGACCTAGACGAGCATACCACAAGGAGGGAGAAAGGGCTGCAAAAGTTGATGTTAAGACTTGACTCTAGAAATCGGAACTTGGCGTGAATAGGATAAAGATCTCCCCCTACTATCACACCTCATGAGAGGACTCCCCGTCTTGAAATCATTCACAGAAAACCCAAATGGATCAAACTCAACAGAAACGGAATTATCAGTGGTGAATTTACGGACATACACCAATTTTTTTAATCAATTTAGGGGCATAAAGGGTATTTTTCAAGATAAGGGGTAGATGGGGGGGGGGGAGTAACCATGAATTGGAGTTGAATTACCATTACCAATAATTATGCCACGAGGGCCGCTCAAATTTGAATAAGATGAGAGAGTACCTTGATCGGATGTCATATGGGTAGTGGCTCCGGTGTCCATGTACCAATTCGGGTTTGGCGGATTTAATCCAAGTGTATGCATTGCGGCTTCAATGTCGGTTTGTGTAGGGCTCGCTGCATGGTGGGCCTGCTGAGGCCGAGGCCCAAGTACATTGGCCTGCTGCCCCGGCCCATGAACTGGTCTGAAACCCGAGACTGGACCCGAGAAACTGGGCCCGGTTTCCCGGGTAATAATGTGGAAAACAGTCACTGTTTGGCCCATATTGGCTGGCCCAATTCCACTGCATAGGGGCCTACTACTGGGCCAAAGGTTACTGCTACTGTTGAATGCCCCGAGGGCCACCACCGCCACCACTACTGTTCTGGTCGCCACCATTATTGCTGCCACGATTCTTGCCATTATTTTTTCTATTCTTACCTTGTTTGTCGCCACCGTTGTTGCGGTTTTGGCCCGAGTTGTTGGAACCGGAGGGAGAAAAATTGGACTCGATCATCATGACTAAGGGAGTAGCACCGGTAGCCGGCTTCTTCGAGTGTAAGCATAAAACAAGCTGATAAAATTACGGAAGAGGGCTGCTCTGATGAAGAAGCGTGCCAACACCACTATATGCCTCAGAAAGTCGTGCAACCATCTGAAGGACAAGACGGTCGTTGGTAACTGGCGCACCAACATTGCGGAGTTGGTCTGCCAATTCCTTTAACCTTTTGCAATATGCTGAAACGTTAGGGAAATCTTCCATATTGATGTGGGAGAATTTCTGCTCCAAGGTGACAGCACGAAAATTTTGATTATCTTGGAATATATCCCGTACTCTATTCCAAGACGCCATCGCCGTAGCGTCTGGCTCGTTAATCGTTTGCAATAGGTCGATAGAAATAGTTAAATATATCCACTGAGAACAGTAGCATCAAGTATGGTCCATAACTTAGGATCATCCTCGGGTTTCGGCACCTCTGTATCTGTAGGAGCTGAGGGGATAATGTGATGGAGAACTTGATCCGAGCGTGCATGAACTTTAAACAGTTCGGCCCACGTCGCATATTAGACGTTTTCTATTTCAAGAATGATAAAGATGTGATTCTTGATATTAGAAATAGCAAGGGCAGGGTGAAACATGTTCTTAGTCATAATAGCAATGCAAGACGTGATGTAGGGATTTAGAAGAAAAATTTGGGAAGAGAAAAATAATTTTCAGGCACGGAAACTGAGGAAGGAAGCTCGGAAACCAGACTGTTTGGAGGGAAATTCTTGGGAGAAAAAAAAAATTAACCTAGACTTCTGATACCATGAAATAAATAATCCCTTGATTATTTTGATTAATGAAAGAGATATATATACAATTTACATATTTTCATAATAGAAAAATCCTATTCCTATTCTACTCCTAAAATCTTATTCTACTTGGACACTAACTATACAATTATGGTAATACAATTATGGTAAGTGTACAATAATAATTACAATCAAACTTTACCTAAAACTATGACACTAATCCATGATATACACGGTTGATATACACCATGTATATCACGGGTCATCAGTCCATTTAACCGAAGGCAGCCCGTGATATACATGGTGTATATCAACCGTGTAAATCACGAGTATACTTAACATATTTAACAGGCGGAAACACCGGATGAACCTCTTCCTGAGGATGATCTTTCTAAGGAGGAAGAGGAAGAGGAAGATGAGGTTCCTTCAGATGGAAATATTTTTCCCTCTGTCGAGCACCATGTAGGCCAGACTCTTACTCCCAGCAACGCTTCTGAAGCTCCAACATCCGATCAACTACCTCATTCAGCGCCGACTATATAAAATCTTTGGTTAGTTCTATTTTTGTTTCAGAATACCCCCCGACGGACCATGGGAAGACTGTGTCGATCCCTTTCACGTAGGTTTATAATTTCATTTTGTAAGGAACAACCCCCAGCAGACCATAGGACGCGTATGTCGATCCCTTTCACGCGGGTTTGTAATTCTTTTTCCCGGTCACTTTTGGGCCCGGTTATTTTATGATGAATAAATTTTCTTTTCTAGGCTTTGTTGTTTATTATTCATTCGTACAAGCCTTCTGCTTTAAGTTTGACTTCATATTTCCTCCGTGCGAAAAAATGTTTCTTTTGAATTCAAATAATACTTAAACCTTTACAGCCTTAGGCCGAGACTCGAATGAGAAAGACTTATAGGTTCTTTTAATCTTGCTTGAAGGGAAAGCATAAGCCATATAAGCTGACTTTGCTGATTATCGCCTTCTAAGCCTAGTATAAATTTTAATGGAATTTGTTTTATCACACTTTGTTTGCAAAGGCGTTCTTTCTTTTCCTTGGACTTTCATAACCTTTCATTAAACCGAGGCTGAATTTAGTCTCCGGTCATTTTTTATCCGATGGATCAAACAGTCAAATTTTAACCTTTTATTTCTTAAGATTTTGGATAAGAGATGACCCTTATTTTTATGGTGCTTTATAAGAGGACGTCTCCTGTTCATTATCGCATAAGTTTTTGGTATGTTTCAAATAACATCCGCTTAACTAATTCTTAACTCTGCTTTGAATGGCAAGAATTTATCATGAAATAAAATTTTTATTAATTCCTTTTTCTTACAAATGTGAAATAAATGTAAGAATAATCCGGCTGCCATCTAGTGTAGTCATTCATGTTACATATGTGAAATATCTCATCACTCCGGGTAGTTCTGGTGCTAATGTGCTTTTGTCTTGAAGCTTGTACCGGTACTAGATTCTATGTTTTCGATAATTACAAGTTCCTTCTCATGAGGAACAACTAAGCCTTCTCATGAGCCCATTTGTTTTTGTGCAAAGAAGAACACTGGGTCTTTGCATGGACCTATCCACTTTTGACGAACAATTGCTGAAATACTGGCAATGTATTTTTCTCACACTTAATTCGGGTAATGGATATATATATAGCCCCAGTGTTTGGGTGTTGTCACACCCCAAAACACACCCTGGACGCAACAGGCATCTAATGCTATGAACAACACCGGAAGTACCTTATAAAATCAATAAACATATATTTTCTTTCAGTTGTATTTTAATATTTATTTAAAACAATTATTTATGACTAACTGAAAGCATGCTCATACTTTATAAAAATAAGTGAAAGTCTAATATGAATAATCAAACTTTGGGACGCAACCCGAAAATTAAAATAAATAAATGAAGATAGAGTAGTGTTCCATGAACAAACATGTGGGCTCACCATTATGTATGGAAAGTATTAAGTTCACCTACTCCTTACACGTATCACGAACCCGCTCTTCTTGTTTACCTAACATACCATAAAAAACAACAATGGTATGCCTGAGTACTGAGTAATCAGTGAGTAGACCTCAGAGACAATAGTTAATAGTAAAATACTACAATAATAAGTTGTAACACAATGTCATTAAAGCAATTCGAAATTCAGGAATAAAATAATTCACCAAACTTAGACAAACCATTAATAGAATCCATTAAGAGAGAATTAAATCACTTTCAATCATTATACCATTTAACAAAATTAAGTCTTCCATTTATGAATTCAGGACGAACATCAAGTCACTCACGAACAATCAAAGTATAACACATGCCAATATTTGCTGAATCAATAAAACGAAGGAATGACCATTAAGGTTCTCTAAAACCGCATAGAAATACCATATCAGAGTTGTCACCCTCAA
This sequence comes from Anisodus acutangulus, assembly GCA_029783415.1. Lineage (NCBI taxonomy): Eukaryota > Viridiplantae > Streptophyta > Magnoliopsida > Solanales > Solanaceae > Anisodus > Anisodus acutangulus. Next base: position 19,231,898 of record CM056495.1, read on the forward strand.
TGGCTATCCTTCCTCCCGAATAGCTATGCAAAACCACATCGGGGTTATTGATCCTCTATGACTATCCTTCCTCCCGAATAGCTAGGCAAACCCCACAGGGACTATTGTCCATTGATGGCTATCATTCCTCCCGAATAGCTAGGCAAACCACACCTAGGATATTGGCCCTTGATGGCTATCCTTCCTCCTGAATACCTAGGCAAACTACACTAGGATCCATACTGACTACTCTTCCTCCTGAGTAGCTAGATCAAGCACAAATAATAGAAATCATGGCAAATTAGCTGAATCACAATCACAACAAAGAGGCTGAATCACTCACTATGGATTATGTCCATCATCCTGTTAATAGGGGTACATCAAGTCATTAATAGGTTGAGAAATGATGTTCAAGTCATTAAATAAGTTTTGAATTCAACAAAACCCATTCATAGGGAAAAACACATTAAAGAAACAACTTTAGAAATCGAGTTTAATAATCACATGATAGTGAAACTCATGTTTACAGATTATAACTTTCGAAATCAATTTGATCATCCCATAGCAGGGCAAACACGTTTAAATATCAAGGTTTTGAAAACAAGTTTAAATCATCCCTTATAAGGAAACAACATATTCAAAAATTAAATCTATATAATTCAGTTTCAATAATCCTTTGATAGGAAAAATCACGAATACATATATATCTATATATAGTAAGATACACCTAAGGTTCCATGATGGCTTGTCCCTCACACACATGAAACCTTGTCAAAGAAACCATTTTTGAAGGTTGAAAAAGTATGTTCGAAAAAGACACATACCTTAATTCCAGCTAAAACGCTACCAAATGGATTTTCTGATGTTCAACAATCACTCTACAATGAAGTTAGATCAGAAAGATTAGAACTCTAATCACTTCTATGAGCTTTCTTTAATTTTCAAAAACTAAGATTTTTATAAGCCTAAAAAACTTGTTCTTGAACCTCATATGAATCACTCGTAGATTCTAATCGCATATTATAATCTATACTAGCTTAAAAGTCCTCAATGAAATCAGAGAAACCGAAGTTCATACCTTTTTGCCAAAGTTCTACACGACCCTTCTTCTCCTCTCTTGAGTTTTCAAGAATCTAGGGGTTGGAGAAATGAACTAAGGTTAATTTAATGCTAGATTGATGTAATAATGATAGAGTTTTTAGTAATAACTCACCTTAGATGATGGAGGGACCTTGAAGGAAGTTAGGTTCTTGAGAGCTCCCTTTTCTAAAGTAAATTTTCATATTTGGAGTATGAAGAATGACTTTGGGCTTTTAACCCCTGCCCCCCTGCCCCCCGTATATGCGGTCATGCAACTAGAAGACCCAAACTCGCAATGATCATGCACCAAGGGCAGTAACACTTCCCTGAGTGCGCGATCGCGCACCGAAGGCCTGATCGAGCAGACTGCATAGTGCCCAGTAAAATGGGAATAACCTATAGAACAATTCTCTATTTAAGATCCACCATATGTCGTTGGAAAGGTATTTTAAAGAGATACAACTTTTACATTTGAAGTTTTCTCAAATTTCCAACGGATATTCAAGTAAGCAAGCTGGACGTCAGAACTACCATAAACTTAGTCAATTCTATCGAATCTCTTGTACTTCACTATTCGTCTTGATCTTAAATCAACTATTTGTAACAAAACTCATCTTGATAGTACTTCATACATCTAAAATGTCATATTAATACTAATTTAACATATTCACACCTAATCCAAATTTATGGAGTGTTACAGGTGCACATGATTGAAGACACAAGCACTGGATAGTATGTTGAAGAAAATTATCTCTATATACTTTTATGGTGTTGTCTCATTAAAAATCTTGCCGGAAAAACTCAATTGAGACAAAAACCGGTCGAAGAAAAAAAGAGTACAACGCGTATTTTAAGCGTAGTTCTTCTTCAAGTGACTGACATTCCAATTACTGGGAAGTTGTTTTCCTTCCTGGTCTGTTAATTGATATGATTCTTTACCGGCAATCCCAGTGACTTTGTAAGGTCCTTCCCAATTTGAACCTAGCTTTCCTGCATTTGTATCTCGGGTGTTGTGGGTTACATTCCGGAGTACTAAGTCCTTGATTTTAAAATGTCGGAGGTTGGCACGACAGTTGTAATACCGCTTCATTCGCTGCTTCGGTGCCATCATCAGGATGTATGCAAGGTCCCAATGTTCTTCAAGAAAATCCTATTGAACCAGCATTGTCTCTGAATTGGCTTGTTAATCTGATGGGAGGTATCTTAAGCTCGGAGTCCCCACTTTGACCAGGATCAATGCCTCAACTCCATATACAAAGGAATAGGGTGTTTCTCCGATACTTATTTTTGTTGTGGTTCTGTACACCCATAGAACCTCTGGCAGTTTAGAAGGCCATGATCCTTTGGCTTCCTCTAATTTCTTCTTTAGATTTTAAATTATAGTTTTGTTTGTTGACGCTGCTTGACCGTTTGAGTTGGGATGATAGGGAGAAGAGGTGATCTATTTTATGTGCAAATCCTCAAGAAATTTGGTAACCATAGCCCCTGTGAATTGATGGTCGTTGTCACAAGCTATTTCTTTTGGATTACCAAAATGACAAATGATCTGTTGCCAAATAAAGTCTGCCACCTCTTTCTCCCAGACCTTCTGATAGGCTACTAGTTCAACCCATTCAGAAAAATAATCACTCATAAATAATACAAATTTTACTTGTCCCAAGAAAGAGGGCAAAGACCTAACTATGTCATTCTTCATTTCATAAATGACCATGGAGACACGACCGGATGCAATTCTTCCCCTGAGCATGGCGCTGACATTTGTCGCATCTTCATACGAATGCCTTCATATCTTCCTCAATTCGAGGCCAATTGTATCTAGCCCTCATTAATTTTCTCATCAATGAATCTGCTCATGAGTGATTTTTGCATATTCTCTCGTGGACCTCCCTCATCACATAGTCATCTTTTTCGGGACATACACAACAGGACAACGGGCCGTAGTTTCACCTTTGATGCAATATCCCATCGATGATGCAGTACCGGGCGGCCTTGGTTCTCAGGGCCCTGGATGTTTTCCGGTCCTCTGATGACTTTTCGTGCTTGAGGTAGTCAATGTATTCATTCCTCCAATCCCAAACCATGCTTGTCGAATTCACCTCTTCATGTCCTGTAGGATCTAATGTCGAGTGAAGAAATTGAACTACTGATTCAGTTTTTGAGCCTTCTTCCTCTGTTGATGAGCCCACATTTTCAAGTGCATCCGTTGCAACATTTTTTTCCCTGAGTATGTGCACCATCGTCCATTCCTGAAACCTAATCAACAGCTTTAAAACCTTTTCAAGATACCGTGACATGCACTCCTCCTTAGCTTCAAACACACCATGGAAATGACTCACCACTAACAAAGAGTTGCACTTGACTTCGATTATCTCGGAGCCTAGTCCCCGGGCTATTTCAAGACTTGTGATCAAAGCCTCATATTCGGCTTCATTGTTAGTTAATGGTATACAATGAATTGGCTGCCTAAAAGTTTCTCCGGTTGGAGTATGTAATACTATTCCTAAATTGGTCCCCTTAACACTAGATGCTCCATCTGTATGCAGCATCCAGACCTCGGGGGTAGTCCCCGAGACTAAGACACCTTCTTTGTTTGCTTGTCAAGTCACTCCCGCTACTTCTAAGATATCTAAGTACATTAGGAGTTGTTCTTCGTCCTTTGGCTTTGACATGAGCGGAGGACTAGATAAATAAGCCTTTAAATCATGAAGATCCTATTGACATTCGGGTGTCCAATCGAAGTCATTTTTATTTTTGAGGAGTGAAAAGAACATATGGCACTTTTTCGATGATCGGGATATAAATCTGCTAAGTTCTGCTATCCAATCGGTCAACCGTTGCACCGCCTTTTGGTAACATCCAAATTCACTCTATTAATTAGAAGTGTACACACTCGTATGCAATATAATTTACCCAACTATGAGTTGGGGTCGATCCCACAGAGAACAATATGTAGGCGGTCAATCAAAGTAGGAATTTCCACCAACTATGCTAAGCCAAACACGTAAGGGTTGTTTTTAGAGAGAAAATTATAGCTAATGCGTAAATGTAAATCTAACCTAGAAAGCAAGTAAAATGATCAATGGCCACAAGCATGGATACAAAGGAAACTACTCTCAAGTAACGGTCCAAAGTATTTCACGAATTACAAATAATGGTGAGCTTATGTTACTTAGCCTCGGATAATGACTCTAAATTAGCTTCTTTCAAAGTCTAACTAGACTACTTAATTGAATATCCCTAAAGCAATTAGGAGCATTAAGAACACCCGAATATGGCTACAAGTGGTGTCGCCTATCCTTAGGTCGATTACATTAGATAAGGGTTAATGCCTCAAATTCTTATTAACTAATCTTTCCCAACCCTGAGTTTGCCTCTTCCGAGTTTAAACCGAAGTAAATGGGCGAGTCCTAGGGTTAGCTAATTACTTAAGAAACATTAAAGAACAAGAATAATTAAAATAACATTAACTCACTTCATTAAGAATAAAATCATTCAATACATAAGAAAAACTAGAGTTTAAATCCAAACTTTAATCATGAATATTCTAATAAAAAAGATTCAAGTCATAGAAAGAAATACGACACACTTAGATATGAAATACAAAGCAAGAAATTAAAGAAATGAAGTAAAGGTTCAAGAAAGTGCTTAACCAAATCTTCAATTCTTCAACCCCAAAGTGTGGTGTAGGAACCCTAGCTCCAAGAACTTTATTTTATGCCAAAGATGTGAAAATTTCCCCCTAAGTCTTGCTTTAATAGATCAAAAAATATATCAAGAAAATATGACCAAAACATGCCAGATTTTTAGATTTCAAATTTGGCCCCTTTTTGCAGTTTTAACGACTTTTTCATTTTCTTCAAATTGACCTCTTTTTGACTTATTTTCATTTGGTTTCTTTCCTGATCACTTATAAATCAAATAACTGTAAAATAGGAGTAAACCACAGCAAATGCACTATCTTCTCAATTAAACATAACAAAAATCTAAGATTAAAGAAGAGATAAGTGGATAAAAACTTACACATTTTCAAGAGTGTTGGGAATGTCTTCGATAGATTTAATATTATCTGGGTTTACCTCAATTCCCCTTTGAGAGATAAAAAAACCTAAGAACTTTTCGGAGCCTACCCAAAAGCACATTTCTCCGCGTTGAGCTTCATATTGAACTTCCTCAGAATTTCGAATATTTCCTGCAAATGGTCCTCTGCACGAAGACTCTTAACAAGCATATCATCTAGATAAACTTCCATTATTATACTGATTTGTTTTTTAAACATTTTATTTATGAGCCACTAGTATGTGGCTCCGGCGTTTATCAGCCCAAAAGGCATGACATTATAAAAATAAGTTCCTAAATTAGGAAGGAATTATGTTTTCTCTTGATCTTCCAAGTACATCCTGATTTGGTTATACCCAGAGTATGCATCGACAAAACTTATAACCGTAGCATCGATCATTTGATCTATGTTTCGAAGTGAGAACGAGTCCTTAGGGCATGCCTTAATAAGATCTAAAGTTAATATACATTCTAAACTTGTTTCCCTTTTTACGCACTACAACTACGTTTGCTAACCAGTTCGGGTATTTGACTTCCAAGATGTATCATATATTAAGTAGTCTAGATACCTCTTCCTTACCAAATCCGTTGTGAACCTCGGCTATCGACCATTTTTTCTGTCGCACAGAATGGAAACTAAGATCCAAACCAACTTGTGAGTCACGACCTCTGGAGGAATACCTGTCGTATATTTGCGCGACCAAGAAAAACAATCATTGTTAGCTTGAAAATATTGAAGAATAATTTCGCTGATCTCCGGGGATAACCCCGTTCCTAATGTTTATCTGGGAGCTCATTTTTTAGATTTGTCTGCTCCACTTCTTTTGGTAGAGTCTGTTGAACTGTATCCGAGACCGACTCCAGTTCCTATAATTGATATTTACCATCAGCGACCGCCTCCGATTCCTCAATGGAAAACATCTCTTTTCCCGCTGGTTGCTCTCCCTTGATCTGTTTGATTCCTTATGGAGTTGGGAATTTGACCAACAAGTGTAGTGTTGAAGGAACTTCCTTCATATCATGAAGCCAAGGTCTTCCGAATATTGGTTATAGCCCATGTCACCATCTATGGCATAGAACTTGGTTTCTTTCATGACTCCTCCGGCTTCCACCGATAAGTTAATTTCTCCCTTTGTAGTTTTACTGGCCATGTTAAAGCCAACGACTGTTCTTGCAACCGGTACAACTTTCTCTCACAATTTCATTTCCTCCACCACTTTCCAACCGATGATATTGGCGGAACTTCCTGGATCAACCAACACACGTTTTTCCTGGAAGCAATTGATGGGAATAATGAGAACTATGGTGTCGTTGTGCGGAAAGGTGACGCCGACTACATCTTCATCAGTAAAGGTGATGATATTTGTTGACACTCAATTTTGTCCCATCTTTTTTTTATTTATTTGCAATTTTAAATATTTTTAAACATCTCAAAACAATTTTAATCTATATGCATACATGTATATATATTATTCGCATTTTTTACTATCATTTGCATTTTTTATCATAATCATAAGTTTTATCCGAAAATTCTATGATATTCTATTTTCCACAAAAATGGCATCGCATTTCCATTTTTTATTAAGAATTAAGCATTTCACATATATTATGTTTTATTATTATCACATCTTATACTATATTCTAAATAATTCACATTTTTTATTCAAAGCATTTTTAATATTAAACCCCTTTTATATTCTAAACCCATAACTCATTTCTTATTTCTCAACCCAAAACAATTCTACCCCAAACTAAAACCCATTTCGTCCAAAGCCCAATCCATCACCCATTTATTTCCCCAAGCCCAATCGGCCACCCCCATCTTCCAAGCCCCAACTGAAGCCCAGTCGGCCAAAGCCGCGGCCCAATTCCCTATCCCTTTTTCCCTTCACCTCTCAGCCCAAATCTCCCAAACCCAATACCCGATACCCGTCGGCCCCAACCCGACTCACCCGACCCGACACCTCTTAAAACCAAACACCCCCAAACCCTTAAACCATTTTTTCAAAAAATACCCTGCACCCCCTCATCGCCGCACACCCTATACCCCTGCCTCCTACGTCGCCACCCTACCCTGACACCGCCGAACCCCATCACCATCACTTCACCCATACCATAACTCCCAAAATCTGCAACACACGCCCCCAAAAATCAGATTTTGTTCCCCCTTTATTTTGAAATTTGAATTCATTTAGTAAGGGGTATGAGGGGGTGGGGTTGAACGTTGGGGTTGATATCTATAAATACCCCATTTTGTTCTACGTTTGAGGGGAGGATTTTTGAAGGATTTTTTGGAGTTCTTTTCGGGTCCAAAGAAGAACAAAAAAAAGGTCGATTTGTTCTTAATTTTCTTGTTATAAAATACTCCTTTTGGTTCTTAATTTCAATCCGAAAATCCATTTGTTCTTCACATTTCGGGTTGGGTCAAAAATTTGAAAAAATACTACTTTTCCTTTCCCTAAATTTCACCCTCAAAATATCTGATTTCTTTTGTTTCAATTCGATTCGGGGCGGGTCGTCAGTCCGGGCCGGGTCGGGTCACTGCCAGGCCGAGTCAGTTCCAGGTCGGGTCGAAATTTTCAGAAACAGAATTCTTTTCAGAATCCGGGTCCAAAAATCAAAAAACCGATTTCCAAAAATTAGAAAATCAGCATTCTAAAATAACTTCTCCTAGTGGATCCGATGATTCGAAACAACACCTCGGTTCACTGCTCGGAGAAGGTCAATAATCGCCCTCGACTCACTTTGCTTCCAGTTTCTTAGGGATAAATGTAGTAATTTGATTGTTTAGTTGTTGGTTTCATTTCTGTTTGTGTGAAACTATTTTTCTCATCTATTTGCCTTGAGTTTAATGAAAAATCTGTTAAGTAGGGATCGAGAATGCTTAAAGGAATTATCGATGAACTTGTAAAGCATGTGGATGATTGTGTGTCTTGTGCACTGCATTTTAAATGCTTGTAAGAAGTCTGGTTTTACATGACCTATATGAAAAGAATATGCTTAGGTCATGTGTTTAAGACTGTACTCTACCCTCTTTTATTTTCAAGTTCGAGACTGAAACGAATGTGGAAATTCCCGCTTAAATTGATAACTATTGGCATTTGGATATGACTAGTCCACCTCTCTGCTCGTTGTGGGGATTCTATTCCTCGAGTGAATTAGTTCTCTAGCCTTATTTGTTGAAATTAATTACGTAGCAAATCCGTATCATAGTAGGCTATTTGGTTCTGTCTTTGAATATGTATTTAATGTGTTAATCCCCTGCTGATATATTTAGGATTCGGGTGGGTTGGTTGTAAATCTCTAATCTGTTAAAGTTTTTGGGCTATTTGATCTATTCTCTGTATTAAGAAGCTCTTTCAAATGGTCTGTCAAGTAAAAAAAAATGATCAAAAGTGACATTGGTTTAAGGATTGCTCCATGATTATTTCCAGATAAGATTTTGAGTCTTGTTTTCCTTTTTCACATGTTGGTGGATTCTGAACCTTAGTTAACATGTCTGATTCATAAGGATAACTTTGCTCACCGTCATTAATGCATTTTGTTTGCTTCTTTTGTGTGTTTGGAGTTGTCAACAATATAAATTTGAAAAGCATGCTGAATTTGCTAAGTCTTGTGAGAATCATGGGTTTTTAAACTAATTAGCCATCATTTTAAAATGTTATGATAGGCTACTCGAAAAGGGCTTAGTTTAGGACCTGTATTTGTAACTACTTGAAAGCTGCACAACTCTTGTCATTTGATTACTATAGCAAGTTGTAGAGATGTCTTGAAAATTCATACTAGTATGAGGATGAATCGCCTATAGTTGTCTTAGTTAGGAGGTAAACTCGACTCTTAAAACCTTCTTCGACATTAGGGTGCATTAGGAGGTTCTTTTTGATAACGACTAACACACGCTTCATTTGTTTAGTAAATAAAATCACTAGAATGTAGAACTGTTTGGATGAGCCCACTGTCTCATTGTAATCTTATCTAATTTGAATGTTTAGCTTGGAACCTATAGTTAAATGCTGGAAATAAGTGAAAGCATTTTCTTCACTACCTTTATATCTCTATTATATCACTTTGCTGCTTTTACTAGGGATAAGCACTCTAATCCTTTTCTTTTCTTTTGTTTACATGAAATGCATCGGGAGCAACGAGTCTCGTTATGAGACTCATCATGACTTTATCCAAAACGAAGAACCACATCCGTGTTCATTGCATTCTCCGGTCTCGGAACTTCAAAACAAATAGGGTGCCAATGATATCGTCATCCGTCCTAGCCGATGCTTCTATTTATTGTCTAATTTGTCTTTCATTATTATTTGGGTTGTAATAATTATTTAATTATGTACTGTCATTAGAATGCTTAGAATAATTAGGCCGCGAATAGATGAATGCATAGGATAGTCTAACTGCCGTTAGTTTATTTCTTAGGCTCGTTTGAACTTACAAACCCTCCGCTAGTTTATTCATTTTTAGGCTCGTCATGCATATTTAAAATTTTCAAAACAAACTTCGATCATCTTCTGTTCACTTTATTAATTGTACAACTCAAAATGATTTCCAAAAAATTACTTCTTTGGCATTATAAGTAAAATCATTTTTCTCCTTGCTATTAATTGTCCCAAATGCATACTTTTTCAACTTTACATGTATTTTTCTTTAATACCATACAAATGCATACTTGTACAAAATGCATCATTTTACTAAATACTTGCAACATCATTTTAAGTTTATATTTTAAAACATGCATTTTCCTTAGTGCAATAATTAACATGAGTTTGACCGGATAACCGCAAGTTAGCGGATCTTAAAGGATGCCTAACCCCTTCCCTTTAGGATAATAAAGAACCCTTGCCTAGAATCTCATTAGTTTCGTAGACCTTAAAATCAGAGTTACATTGCAGTATTTAGTTAATATTTAGGTGTTCTAATTCACCTTAGAATAATTAGGTGGCGACTCCTTAATCTAACCCAGGAATCACCGGATACGTTGTGCTCCGCTTTGACCCCCGCGGGTCAAAGTTAAAAAATGGGCGCGATAATATTTTCATCCGGTATCTCTCAAAATATTTTCTCTCGCGTTACTGAAATTTTTGTTTTCCTGGCTGCCATGAAGGACGTACCCGCAATCATTGATCCCCCAAAAATCATATTTATAACATACGGAGGAGCACTCGAATGGACTTTTCTTTTGCCGGAGCACCTCTTTCATAATTGTTCTTAGCCCTTTCGCTTAAGAACTCCCGCAGGTGCCCCCTGTTGAGCATCCCTGCCACATCCCGGAGATGTATAGAATCTGTTGTCTTGTGTCCGTGCGTGCCATGAAACTCATACCATACAGTCTGATCCTTGGAATTAGGATCGGATTAGAGGGGTTTTAATGGTCGAGACGTTGGGTGAGTCCTTGGCACGACTACCATATGAGCTTCATCAATGCTAAAGTTGTAGTTGGAAAGCTTTGGGTATCTGGATCCCTTTGAAAATGAACTGAAAGAGTTCCCCTTGTCCTGGTTCAGCAAGCCACGATTGATCCTACCGTGATCTCCCTTCACATTCGCATTCGACTATTCGAGAGAATAGAAACCTTGGCCACCTCCAGATTTTTCGGGAGCAGGGTAAGGCTGGAAACAATTTTTTGATGAATTATGATCCAGCCCTACTCCCTTTTCCATTCTTTGAGAGATTTCTCTGGCTATAGTCCCCAGCAAGTCCTCTTTCACCTGAATCTTTGATTCATATATGAACATCATCCCAGGTTCAACACACTTTCTAAAATGATGAATATCATAAAAAACAAGAATACTGCTAAAAATAGTTAAAAAGAGGAATATGATATACCTCAACATTTAGATCTACTTAGTAAGTGGACTATTCCAAAAATCCAACCCAAGTTGATATATCAGATGGGTACTTTGAAAATTAGGATTCAAACAAGTAGTCAAAACTACTGAGGAAACAATCATTGTAGATAGCGATCATGCTACTTTTAAATTATTAAATGACAGTGATATTGCCCCTTATAGAGGAACCCATCGATTTATGCATATTGGGTTAGTACATGTTTCTTTCAAGCCACTTACTTTAAGAGGCTTACCAGAGAGCTTTATAGCAGCTCTAAGGAATGGTAGAAATCAGAACTGGAAAAAGTCCCTTATAGGGACAGTACAAACCAGTTTGGCATATGACCCTGTTTATTTTAATGTTTATCCTAACTTGCAGGTATCTTTGCAAGATGAAAATTTCTTGAATGCTTTAATATTAAGTATTACGTTGCATGGTTATGATTATATGCCTGGAACTGAAGTTATATGTAGTTGCTATAGAATCTATTTTAAACCTTTATACACTATGAATCTAATGTGCAAAATCATGGATTTTAAAAACAAAACTATTTTAATAGAAACAAATTTTGGTAAATCAAAAATTACCACAAGAAGACCTATTAAATGGGATGAAATTGATTTTCCCACAGAATGGGTCATAGAGGGAGTTGCACCCCCAAGAGTAATTGTAATACTGATATTACTCATATTGAACAAACCCCTGATGGGACGGTCAAGCTAAAGTTTTCTAAACCAAACTACTTGAAAATGATTTTGGTTCTAGATCTGATGTTTCAAATCGTTCTTATATTTCAACAGCCGATTATATTGTTAAATCTCCTTCATGGGCTTCTACTTCTCGTATTCAAGATTTCATAAATCCACATGTACCTGATAATATTGATAGTAATAGAGTCCATAGAATTATAATTGGTAATGATAATATTGCCAGAGGTGTTAATGAAGACCCAGAAATAACTGGGTCAAACATGGGTTATCCAAGTATTTAATGGATCAAAGTCCAAAAATTGATTTTAGCCGGGGATCACCCGCACGATAAAAAATCAGTAAAGACTTTTATAAACCCAGATGGGAACCTTTTAAAAAATGGTTTTTTGATACTTTTGATAACAGTGAACGTATAGTGCTGCAAGAGGATTTTTATAAAGATATCTCTCGAGCTAACAAAATTATATATTTTGTTCCTTGGTTTATGGTCAAATATGTGGGAGATTATATCTCTGTTCTACAAAGAGAGTACAAACTTTCTAGCGGGGAAATTGCTCATACTGTTTTCCCTCCTCAACAACCTTTCCAGATTGAAAAAGGATAATAAAGCTCTTGATTTTGCTGCCTTTTCGAATTTAATTGAAAATAATACTGTTTTAGTTACAACTTCGCATATTAATATCATGCTCAAACAGAATAACTACACCAATGTTTATATGAACGTATTGGGTGAACAAATTGTTCTTTTACACAATAGAGTTGAGAAGTTGACTTCGGAAATCATGAAGTCAGTCCCTTCTTCTAGTCATCATACTTCTGCAGCTACTCCTAGTGTGCAGCCTCCACCTGAGATTAAAGATTTCAAGTTAAGAGCTTACTCAGAACTTGAGTAGTTACTAGATGATAAGTTTAAAGGTTTGTGGATCAGCCCTTTAACAAAAGATTATGAGTTGGACCGATCTGGCGATGATTATAAGTAGAAGATATCTGACGAGATTAATAACCTAGAAAAGTATGCAAGGAAGCCAGTACAAAGGATGTACTACTATCCTAGACCCACTCCTCATGATGTTTTGTTTGAGGATCAAGAGATTGTAGATAATAATAGCTATAGTGGAAAGAGTATCTATGAATGGAACTTAGATGGTTATACGAAAAGATAAATTTATATAGCAGTTCATAGAATGCTCATGTATAGCATAATCTGCAAAGCTAACAGTAACAAGGACAAAATTGTTGCATAAATGATTATATCAGGATTCACTGGCCAGTTAAAAGGCCGGTAGGATCATTATTTAACCCAAGAACAACGTAATAGTATTATTGGGACAGTTAAAACCTAAACATGTGTAGAACCTGAGCAGAATGCGATTTATACCTTAGGGATTAATATTATAGAACACTTTACTGGAAGATGGTCAGATGATTATGAAAATATCATAATCTTACTCCATAACTTAAGATGCAAAACCCTCACCTCATTATAAGGATGTTTTCCTTAGTAGGGTCATGGAATTACCTGAGTGTAATAGTCTTCACTGGAAGTCCAAATTTATAGATATATTACCAGCCCTATTTGCAGAAAGAGTTAGAAAGTCTCTTAGAAAGGGGGAATTACCATCAATTATGGTATTTATACTTATGGTAGCCTAATAGGCACTTGTATACAAGAATTGTTAGCTTTGTGTAATGAGATCAAGCTGAACCAGCAGATAAAAATTCAGAACCTCAATGAAAGACAACAACTAGGAGTGTTCTGTGGTCAATTTGGAATGGATATACCCAAAGCCAAGGTGTCTCATAGACGGAAAGCAAAAAATAGGAAAGTTTCCAAAAATGGAAAACAAAACGCCTGGATAAGAAGGTGAGAAGAAATAAAGAGTTTAAAACTCGCAAGAATTTTATAAAATCTAAGAATACCAAGGCATGTTGGAAATGTAGCAGGACAGGCCACTATTAAAAGGATTGTAAAGTTAAGAAAAAAATTAAGTCCCTAAATATTAGAGATGATTTAAAGGATTCATTATCCAAGCTATTACTTAACTCGGAACCAGAAAACTCAGGTTTCGAAACAGATGAAGCAAAGGATTCCTCCTCAGATGAGGAAATTCAAGTTCTTAATAAGGAAGATTATATCCCTTCAGAAGAAGAATGCCTACCCTGTCAAATCGGACAACCTTGTTCTAGCAAACAGAATAAGGAGGATGATGAGTTCTATAATATATTTTCTCAATTTCAGGATATGAACGTTAATGTTCTCAAAGGTGATAGCCTTATGGAGTTGTTAAAATCGATTAAGGATCCAGGTATGAGATCACCGATTATAGATCAACTCTAGGATACTCCAGAACCTTCACAAGGAAGAAAAACTTTGGAACGATCAAATGCTTATACCATGTCAGAATTAAAAAAACAAATGAGGGAGAAACAAGGTATTACTAGTACTCCCAGAGATTTGGAAAAAGAGATTAATAATCTCAAGAAAGAGATCTTGGCATTAAAAAAGAGTAATGATATGCTCGATGCACGAATTACCAATATTGAAGGTAAATGAAAAGAGAAGATTATAGATCCAGCAACAATAGATGATATCTTTGATTTAGATAATCTTTTTGTAACATGTGCTAGTGATGAAACATGAAACTTTTTACAAACCCTAGAATTAATCACTTCACAAAAGTTTTATATAAAAATAAGTCTTTTAATTGATTATAATTTCAAAAAATATTTCACTGCTCTTGTTGATAGCGGGGCAGATGTAAATTGTATACAGGAAGGACTTATTCCTTCTACTTATTTTCATAAGACCACTCATAGTGTTAGATCTGCTAATGGGCAGAAATTACAAATTACTTTCAAATTACCAAACGCTTATATTTGCAATAATAAAACTTGTATAGCAGAAAGTTTTATTTTGGTAAAAGATATTTCCAGCCAAATTATTTTAGGCACACCTTTTATACAAAAACTATTTCCAATTACTAATATTGATAAAAAGGGTATCATAGGAACCTTCAATGGAAAACCCACTACTTTTCAGTTTATAACTGAACCTTTTTCAAGGGTGTTAAATGAGCTCAAAGATAGGTTGATTCATAAACACCAGCAAATCAATTTCCTAAAGCAAGAAAATTATATTTCTAATATTGAAGAGCTGTTGGGAAATCCTAAGCTACGTCAAAAATTGATTTAATACAAACTCAGTTTTTCAATACAGGTTTGTACTGACCATCCTAATGCTTTTTGGGATAGAAAAAAACATATTGTTTCTCTCCCTTATGAGGATGATTTTAAGGAGGGTAATATCCCTACAAAACCTAGGACATGCCAGATTAATTCTGAGTACTTGGAATTATGAAAAAAAAAGATTACTTCTTTATTACAGAAAGGTGTGATAAAACCCTCAAAATCCCCATGGTCTTGTACGGCTTTTTATGTTAATAAACATGCAGAGCAGGAAAGAGGAGTCTCCCGACTCGTTATTAATTATAAACCTCTTAATAAAGCTCTAAAGTGGATCAGGTATCATATTCCTAATAAAAAAGATTTACTTGATAGACTCAATAGCGCTATTATATTTTCTAAATTTGATTTAAAATCTGGATACTGGCAGATTCAGATTGCAGAAGCAGATAGATACAAAACTACTTTTAATGTTCCTATTGGGCAATTTGAATGGAATGTAATGTCATTCGGATTAAAAAAATACCCTTTCTGAATTTCAAAATATTATGAATGATATATTTATGCCTCATAGTAATTTCATCATTGTTTATATAGATGATATTTTAGTATTTTCTAATAATATTGAAACTCATTTCAAACACTTGATTTATTTAAGAAAATCATCATACAAAATGGTCTAGTCATATCAAAATAAAAAATGGCCCTTTTTCAAACTAAAGTTAGATTTTTGGGTCATAACATTGAAAAGGGAAAAATCATTCCTATTAATATGAGCATTGAATTTCCATCAAAATTCCCGGATGTTATAACCGACAAAACCCAACTCCAAAGATTTTTGGGTAGTTTAAATTATATCAGCCCTTTTATAAAGGATTTGGCAAAAGATACATCCATCTTATATGAACGGCTGAAAAAGGTTCCTACACCTTGGACAGATGATCATACTCAAGCTGTCAAAAGAATTAAGCTTAAGGTTCATAACCTTCCTTGTCTCACCTTAGCCAATCCTACTTGGCAAAAAATTATAGACACGAATGCTTTAGATATCGGATAGGGGGGTATACTAAAGCAACATTCTCCACTTGATAAACATGAGTATTTAATACAATTCTATTCTGGCAAATGGAATCTTAGTCAGAAAAATTATTCCACAGTTGCAAAAGAAATTTTAGAAATCGTAAAAAGTGTTTTAAAATTTCAAGGAGATTTATACAATCAGAAGTTTATTATAAATACTGATTGTCAAACTGCTAAGTTTATGTTTAATAAAGACTGCAAACATGATGTTTCTAAATGAATGTTTGCAAGATGACAAGCTTTATTGGCACTATTTGATTTTGAGATTCATTATAAAAAAGGGACATATAATAGTATGCCTGATTTCTTGACTAGAGAATATTTGAGTTCATAATTTAATAATTTTATCATACAGGATGATAAGGCCTACTTGACAAGGCATCAACCCCAATTATAGAGGTCGTGGAGGAAGAGGCAGAGGAACTGGACGAGGTAATACTATTGTCCAACAGGGAAACAAAAAGCTTATAGCACAAGGGCATACAGGGACTTCAAATATTGATAAATAAATTTTGTTATACCAACAATTCATGATTTTATAAGGTCCAAAGAAAATAATGATAGCCTACAACCGTCATATGCAGAGGTTGCTAATGAAGAGCAAGAAAATAATGAGGGTTATGAAAAACATGAGAAGAAAGATGTTATACTTCTTCTTGATTAGAAAGATCTTCAATGGAAGGATGAGCCATGGAAGCTCATGGAAAGGTATTTAGAAACTGGGTCATATTCCATCTTGACTTATAAATCAAGAATGCATTATGAGACCATACTCTCAACCACGGGATCAATTGAAATTCAGCACTATTTTCCTATGCATACTAAAAAGGTTTATAACTTCTCTAAGATCATTATAAGGAAGATCTTTACTCCAGAAGACTGGGGGTTAGCACTTTGAAAGAACAGGAATATTTTCATCCTGAGTAAGGAATTCAGGTAAAATTTAATTATTGGGATTATATAGATAGTTTTTATAAAACTTTTTTATATGAAAACCATAACAAAAAACATTCATGGTTTATAAAAATATGTTCTCATGTTTATAAACAGAACATACCAACTTGGTTTTGGCATTGGTGGATAAATTATGATCCATCTGTTAATATCTCGCCACAAACATTTAAAGGTTTATATACCAAATGGATTGATGTTTCTCCTAAAATCATAGAAACAGAGAATCATAATACCATTATAAATGGAATTGCTAATATGCATTTCTTCATCGAATTTTCATTCCATGGATCATGCGATGGTCAGTAGAAGTGGGTCATACCCCAAAACAAATTCCTTGTTTACAACGAACCTATTATATAAGGTTTTGGAAGAATTATTACAAAAGACCAAATAAGGTATTTTGAATGGGCAAGAACTTATACACCAGATAACCTCAGCAATTGAAGGTTATACAAAATTAAAAGAAGATCAACCACAGTCAGAGGTTAATAGTCCATTTCAGCATATTGCCAGAAAACTTCAACTTAAAAAGGGAGTGATTTCAAAAGCAGAAATTATAGCATCTTATATGGCAGAAGTAAAAAAGGATTTGATCAAAAATCTGGATGAGGAATTCCCTTCAGGTACTTCTATGGCATCCATTCATACAGAGGAGGAATATATTCATGACTCCCAAGACCCCTATGATGCAGACTTCGACATTCAAAAATATGTTGCGAAGTTTCAAGATAAGATGGAGGCAACCTCCAACACAGGAAAAGACAAAGGAAAAGAAAAAGTGTGATACACATGAAAGCAGCCGGTGGACCCATCATAAAAGCCACCGAACAGATGGAATCTACTTTAATAAAGTAGATAAATTATTGTACTATAATAGGGCCCATAAGTTTTGGCCAATTCTACTTTATTACATTTTATCTTTTAACCTTGTCGGCCACATGTTAGGCCACTATACTTGTCGGTATTATCACAGGATTCATTATATAAGGATCCATAGTTGTAAGTAGGAGGCAGGCTTTCGCCAACTACTCTCTTCTCTTTGTAAAAAAACTCTATCCAATAAAAGCTTAAAGTTTGTTTTACATCCTCCTGCACTGAGCACAATCTCTTCATCTTATGTAATTTAATTTTTTGTATTTTAATTTTAATTATTTATTTTAATCTTTGGATTAGCCTATGATCAGCTAATTCTCTTATGTTGAACCCATGTTGCACTAGACTACTTGGAATCATGGTACTAATGTTATAATATAGCTAATGATTCATGTGAGAAGGTACTAAGGTTGGGCAGAGGACAGCCTAGGCGGAATATCTAAAACTTATGCTGATGATCCTGTTTTAGCCCGCTAAGCCATGGTGGCGTTAGGGTATTTTTTGGATCTGTTCTGAGTCAAGACGGCCCTGTCAGGCCCTGTCGATCCGTAAATAATACCTCTTACGGTACCTCTCTGTGATCACTTCCGCTTATTCAAGCTAAATTATATTATTATTTATTGTAAAAATTATTCATATTATTAATATATGTTGGAAATTTACTAAATGTGAAAATAAGTATATCCCATTAATTTATGACTCAAACTATTGGGCCCGCACATCAGAAACGTCGTTTCCACACACGTGCACATGTAGTGACAAGTATCGCAAATTTCATTAGTGAAATAGATATTGGTACGTATGTAATACGTTTGAGACATAGAATTATGGACGGTTATTGGCCAAATGACAAAGTATTCCACGGTTGTAAATGAAGGAAGAAGTGTACAAAGTGTAAAATGAAATGAGTCGGAAGTCGCCGCGGAGCCGTGAAGGGCCGCGGCGTCACAACCGTCGGAGCCACCGCGCCGGAGCGCCGCGGCCACTCCTAGGCTGCGCTGCGGTGCAAATTGGCTAGTTAGCTACTGGAGCCATGGCGCTTCGGAGGCAGAATGATGCGACTGGAAGTTGGAAAAATCTGACGTTTGGACTGGTTTTGGATCATTGATTCTCCATTACTTGCCACATGAGTTCAGCCATTATTTGGCTGAATGTAACCCCTCAATCAAGTGCAATTACATGGCTATTGAAGGTCTTTAGTTGGATAGTTGAGGGGTCTTCTACTTACACTATAAATTGAGGCATTTGTCTCAATTGAAACACACTACACTCAACACTTAGAGAATTCTCCAAATTTTCTGACTTCATATTCTTCCTCTCTAGCAAAGTTACTATACTCAAAGTTCTTCAAGAGTAACACTTGAGTTTCCTTTGCTCACTTGTTAATGTTGTTATTGTATCCTTGGAGACTATTTCTCAACACCGTAAAAGGACATATACGGGGAAATCTTGTCTTAAAGACAAAGTGTCATCACTCGACTCAGCAAATCACACAAGCAGTTTGTTAAGGTTTTGATTTCCAGTTTATTGTAATAGTTTGTTTATCCTTTCTACTATTGTAACAGTTACTTACTTCTTGTTCCCTAAAACAATTGTATCCCAACAATTTTAAGACAAGATTTTATTGTAAGTAACTAAGTTAGAAAGATGACTGGTATAAATCAAACTGCTTCTGATTCTGCTGCTGCTGATCAAGGCAATCCCTCTGCCTTCCCCACTGCTCAAGGCACTCCTAATGCCTTTCCGGTTACTCAAGGCTCATCCAACGCCTTTGCTGCCTCTCAAGGAAATGTTGCCGCTCTTCCACCCACTGGATTTCACCATGAACGCCCTGAAAAGTTCATGGGGTCAAACTTCAAAAGATGGCAACAAAAGATGCTCTTCTATCTGACTGTTATGGGAATGGCACATTTCCTAACAGAAGATCCTCCACAAGATGGAGATGAAATGGACCCTTCGCCTTCTGAAATGGGTGAATGGGGCCTAGGTATCCATTTCATTAATGGCATGAAGATGGTTCTTGATGCATGGAGTCATAGTGATTTCATGTGTAAGAATTACAAATTGAACTGCTTGTCAGACCCTCTCTACACGGTGTATTGCACCATTGGCCTGCCAAAGAGTTGTTTGAGAAGCTACAAAAGAAGTACAACGCACAAGATGCAGGTACTAAGAAATTCATCGTTGGGAAATTTCTGAAATTTCAAATGGTGGATAGTAAGAGAGTGATGTCCCAAGTCCAGGAATTCAAATGATTTTAATCACCTGGATTTTGAAGGTATGAAGTCAAACGAGCAGTTTTTGGTTGCATCACTGATTGAAAAGTTATCTCCTTCGTGGAATGAGTTTATAAGCTATTTAAAGCTCAAGACAAATGAGATGACCTTTGAAGAACTTATTATCAAACTCTCAATTCAGGAAGATAATAAGAAGGCCTTGCCTAGGGTTAAACAACCTGCTGAGGCAAAGGCAAATCTGGTTGAGGCCAAAGGGAACCTAAGCAAGAAGCGCAAGTTCCAGAAAGACGGCAAGACCCAAGTAGCTGAGAATTTCAAAGGAAACTATCACCACTGTGGGAAACCTGGTCATATGATCAAGGACTGCCGCAAGCTCAAGACTGAGGCCAGCTAAGGGAAAGGCTCAGGTTAACGTTGTCAAGGACCAGTTTCTGGACGACATGATTGAGGAGTTCTCAGCGGTGGTGCTAGAAGAAAACCTGGTTGAGAATCCTATGCAATGGTGGATGGACATAGGTGCTACAAGACACATCTGTTCCAACAGAGATGCCATCTCCACTTATACACCGGTTACAAACAAGAAGTTGTTCATGGGCAACAACGCTTCCTCTGACGTGCTGGGGGTAGGAAAGGTAGTCCTGAAGATGACTTCTGGAAAGGAGCTCACTTTGAAGGAAGTGATGCATGTCCCTGAGATTAGAAGAAATTTAATTTCAGGTCCTTTATTGGTTAATGCTGGTTTTAGGCTAGTGTTTGAGTCCAATAAATTTGTAGTCACTAAGAATGGAACGTTTGTGGGAAGAGGATTCGTCTGCGAAGGCCTCTTCAAAGTAAACACCATGTCTGGATTATGTAAAAACAATAATATTGAATCCTCTTCATCTTACTTGCTTGAGTCCTCTAATTTATGGCATCATGGATTAGGACATGTCAATTACAAAACCATCAAAAGGTTGGTAAAGTTGGAGTTGTTACCATCTATCGACGTATCCCTCAACATAAGTGTGAGGTGTGCGTAGAGGCAAAACTCACAAAGCTTTCTTTTCGATTCGTCAAAAGGAATACCGTTCATCTAGAACTTATTGACAGAGATATATGTGATTTGAAGTTTGCACAAACTAGGGGGAACAAGTACTTTGTGACATTCATTGATGATAGCATAAGGTATTGTTACCTTTACTTGTTGAAAAGTAAGGATGAAGCCTTTGAAGCTTTCCGACGTTACAAAGCGGAAGTTGAGAACCAACTAAGCATGCAGATTAAATCCATTCACCTCAATCGAATGGTGCGGCGGAACGTAAGAACCACACATTGAAGGAAATGATGAATGTCTTTCTCATCAATTCCGGTCTTCCCCTAAACATGTGGGGAGAAGTTGTCTTTACCGCTAATACGATTCTTAACAGAGTCCCACATAAGGGTAAGTACAAAACTCCATATGAATCATGGAAGGGAAAGAAACCCTCAATAAATATTTAAAGGTGTGGGGTTGTCTGGCAAAGGTTGAAGTACCCAAGTCAAAGTAGGTCAAGATTGGGCCTAAGACTGTAGATTGCATATTCATCGGATATGAAAATAACAGTAGTGCTTATCGCTTCTTAGTGTATAAGTCAGATATTCCAGATATCCACGGGGGTACAATCATGGAATCAAGGAATGCTCAATTCTTTGAAGGTACCTTTCCTAGAAAGGAAAAAGACATAACCTCTTGCAAACGAAGTTATGAACAAAACTCTTAGGAACCGGGAGTCGTTGACGTCCCGGATCTAGATGGTTCAGATCTAGTGGATCTCGAGGTGGCTGAATATCCGGAATCTAGTGTTCCATATTCTCAGAACTTGGAGACTCCAGAGATGGAACTAAGGCGAAGTAAAAGGGCCAGGAAGGATAAATCCTTTGGTCCTGACTTTGTTGCTTATATGGTTGATGATGAACCAAGGACAATTGCTAAAGCATTGTCAACTCTAGAGGCACCGCTCTGGAAAGAAGCTATTGAGAGTGAAATAGGCTCCATTCTGCATAACCATACTTGGGAGTTGGTTGATCTTCCTCCGGGAAATAAATTGTTGGGTTGTAAGTGGATACTCAAACTGAAGTATAATACAGATGGGTCTATAGATAAGTACAAGGCCTGGTTGGTAGTCAAGGGCTATCAGCAGAAAGAAGGTCTTGACTACTTTGACACGTACTCCCCGGTATCTCGGATGACGTCCATACGGGTATTCATTGTAATCGCAGCTTTGCGTGACCTTGAGATACATCAAATGGATGTCAAGACAACCTTCCTAAATGGTGATTTG
This sequence comes from Anisodus acutangulus, assembly GCA_029783415.1. NCBI lineage: Eukaryota > Viridiplantae > Streptophyta > Magnoliopsida > Solanales > Solanaceae > Anisodus > Anisodus acutangulus. Next base: position 19,254,182 of record CM056495.1, read on the forward strand.
GAAGAAGAAATTTATATGGACCAACCCGAGAGGTATGTGGTTCAAGGGCAAGAGAATAAAGTCTGTCGTCATGTCAAATCTCTGTACGGGCTGAAACAAGCCACGAAGCAATGGCACAAAAAAATTGATAGTACTCTACTATCGAAGGGTTTCGCCATTAATGAGTATGACAAATGTGTCTACATGAAAGGTAACTCTGACTCATTTGTTATGATATGCATGTATGTAGACGATATGTTGATCACAGGGAGCAGTCATAGCATAATTCTAGAGACTAACAACATGTTAAAACAATGTTTCGACATGAAGGATATGGGTATCGCAGATGTCATCTTAGGGATAAAAATCTCTAAGACGTCTGACGGACTGGTCTTATCTCAGTCTCACTACATCGAGGATGTTTTGAGAAAGTTCGAGATGTTAGACAGTTCGCCTATAAAGTCACCAATGGATATAAATTAAAAGCTTGATAAAAATCGTGGTGCACCCATATGCCAGGAGCAATATGCTCAGGCGATCGGTAGTTTGATGTACATAACAAAATGCACCCGGCCTGATATTGCTTATGCATTCAACAAGTTGGCTTGGTTTACCCGTAATCCGAGTGATGATCACTGGAAGGCGTTGAATCGGGTACTTCAATAACTGAAATACACGCTAACTTATGAGTTGCATTATTCGAGATATCCAGCTACTAGAGGGGTACAATAATGCAAATTGGATATCTGATATAGATAACACCAAGTCCACCAGTGGGTATGTATTTACAATTGGTGGTGGGGCTGTGTCTTGGAAATCCTCTAAGCAAACTTGCATCGCCCGTTCCATGATGGAATCGGAGTTTATCGCTTTAGACAAAGCAGGAGAAGAAGTTGAGTGGCTTCATGACTTCTTAGAGGATGTTCCTTGTTAGAACAAACATGTACCTTCTGTAATGATCTACTGCGATAGCCAGTCGGCTCTAGGAAGGGCACAAAATTCTATGTACAACGGCAAGTCTCGTCATATTCGATTGAGACATAAGACCGTTAGGCAGCTTATCACCACAGGTATAATATCCACTGATTAGATAAAATCAAAGGATAACATAGCTGACCCACTAACGAAGGGCTTACCCAAGGATCAGATGTTCTATCTGTCTAGGGGAATGGGCTTAAAACCCAAAGTATAAGGACCAATACGGTGGTAACCCAACCTTACTGACTAGAGATTCCAGGAATTAGGTTCAATGGGAAAACTAAGCTGTAAAGGTTTAGTTGATCGCTTCGGTAGAAGCCTGAACACTTCGGATAGTGATTTCTGTAGAGAAACACCAAATCCAAAGCCGTTCCCGCGATAGACTATAAGTGCTATCTGCAATGTGGGTGAAGGTTAAGTTTCCAAAACCTTTAATGATCCTCACCGGTTGAGGTTAGGTTTGGGGAAATTTTTAATGGTTCCTAACACTTGTAAAGTGGGGTATAGTAGGATACCTTGTAGGAAACCACCTATTTAAGTGTGAGGACCGACCGCCTTAAATGAACGCACTTAAGAAACTAAGAAGTGTCCACGGCCACAACGGACAAAACATTACAAAGAACTGAGTAGAGGAAGTTTTTGTGTTGGTACCGTTGACTTGGCTTACACTAAATACTGACGGTTCAAGACATCGCGTTCACCGTGCAGTAAGTAAGTCCGATGGTATTCAACTATGGAAGGTTCAAAGTGTATGCTACCTATTCAAATGCAACATCGGTCCGCTGAAAGATTGCTAGAAAAGGCACCATGTGTGTGCGCCAAAATCTCTTTCAAGAGGGGATTGTTGGAAATTTACTAAATGTGAAAATAAGTATATCCTATTAATTTATGACTCGAACTATTGGGCCCCACACGTCAGAAACATCATTTCCACACACGTGCACATGTAGTGCCAAGTATCGCAAATTTCATTAGTGAAAGAGATATTGGTACGTACGTAATACGTTTGAGACATAGAATTATGGACGGTTATTGGCCAAATGACAAAGTAATCCGCGTTGGTAAATGAAAGAAGAAGTGTACAAAGTGTAAAATGAAACGAGTCGGAAATCGCCGTGAAGGGCCGCGGCGCCACAACCGTCGGAGCCACGGCGCCAAAGCGCCGCGGCACAAATTGGCTGGTTAGCTACTGGAGCAGCGGCTCTTCGGAGGCAGAATGCTGCGACGGGAAGTTGGAAAAATCTGACGTTTGGACTGGTTTTGAAGCATTGATTCTTCATTACTTGCCACATGAATTCAGCCATTATTTGGCTGAATGTAACCCTTCAATCAAGTGCAATTACATGGCTATTGAAGGCCTTTAGTTGGCTAGTTGAGGGGTCTTCTACTTACACTATAAATTGAGGCCTTTGGCTCAATTGAAACACACTACACTCAACACTTAGAGAATTCTCCAGATTTTCTGATTTCATATTCTTCCTCTCTAGCAAAGTTACTATACTCAAAGTTCTTTAAGAGTAACACTTGAGTTTTCTTTGTTCACTTGTTAATGTTGCTGTTGTATCTTGGGAGACTATTGCTCAACACCGTAAAAGGAGATATACAGGGCAATCTTGTCTTAAAGACAGAGTGTCATCACTCGACTCAGCAAATCACAGAAACAGTTTGTTAAGGTTTTTATTTCCAGTTTATTGTAATAGTTTGTTTATCCTTTCTACTATTGTAATAGTTACTTACTTCTCGTTTCCTACAACAATTGTATCTCAACAATATATATAACTTAAACTCTACACTTATTAATGGAGTGGCGTCACTCTTATCTGCGTGCTTACAATTATATGATTAGCTAGTTGTGTTCTATTATAGGAATAATTCTTAGATTACATAAGCAACTTAGGTATTGATAGACATCCCTGCATAATTCTGAATATATATATATATATGAGAAAAGTTAATTACCGGGCTTAAATAGATTCGAGGGTTTTTTAGAGATAGACTAACTTTTTGCAAAGACCCACTATATATTTAGCATTTTGTATATTTTTATTTACACTATCAAGTTTATTTTTAAAAGACAACTAGTCAATCGTCCAATAAAATGTGATTATAAATAAGTAACCAAAAATAAAGTAAATTAGCTAAAACATTATAATGCATTGATATTATATTTTATACTATCCCGTGTAGTGATATCCTTTTTTATGGCAGTAGGCTGCAATCTCCATAAATATTTAATTTTGAATAATAACTTCTTATTTTTAATAGTGACTTAAATTACACTTTTTGCTAACAAGCATATGACTGCGTGAAACACGACTGCTTTTAGGGATGGTTAAAGTATTGATTTAGCTTTTTATGCTTTATTGATGACTACTATTTAATAAAGAGAGAATGTGTAAATATACTCTTCAATTTTGAGATATAGAATTGATACACTCCTCGTTAAAAAAAGTAGTGTATATATACTCTGTCGTTATACAAATGGTGCAAATATATCCTTTTGCTGATGAATTATTTTTAAAAAATCATTTAGCTTATTTTTTAAATTAAAAAAAAGTTCACGTGGCTTTAAGAAAATAGTCTTATCCATTTTTTAGTAGATTTATTTTTTAAAAGTCATCTAGTAATTGTTTTTCTTGATAAATTGGGTCTAGTTCATTTTAAAAAATGGGTAAACTAGTTTTTTTAAAGCCTCAAAGATATTTTTTTAAAACTAACCATACTTGATCCACCAGGAAAAAAAATCACCGTGTTGATTTAAAAAAATAAGTCTACTAAAAAAATAGGTAGGCATATTTTTGTAAAGCCTCGTGGCATTTGTTTTTAATTAAAAATAAGCTAAATAATTTTTTAAAAACATTTGTCATCGAAAAAGGTATATTTGCACCATTTGTGTAATGATAAAGGTATATTTGAACCATTTGTGTAACGCCAGAGGTATATACACACCAATTTTTTTTAACAAGGGTTATATGTGCTCCATATCGCAAAATTGAGGAATATATTTGCATTTTTTGTCCTTTAATTAAATATCTAAATATATATATGATCTTCGCAAATAATAAACAAAACTTAAAAGTTTGTTCAAGTTTCGTTTGTGGAGGAATAAAGTTGGATAACTTTCTTAATTTCCTACTCCTCATGCGCACTGAAGTTGAAAATATGGAGTTTTTTTTTTCTTTCACATTATCCTGTTGCTACCTTTTTTTTTTTTCGCTGCTATTTTTGTTAATTGGGTATTTCAACTTTCATGGACGCCAAGAAAGAGTTCTTTATTTACCATAAGTAGATTAGAATCTGGTTTAACCTTTGAAAACAATTGAGTCACCATGATTTACCTCCTTCACAGACCTGTCGGACCGGGGTGTGGGGGCTCTGGGGTGGGAGATTCCACCTTTTGGAATAAGAATACTTCTATAAAATGTGAATGTATTTAACATGTGATTTAGACACTAACCCTTAAATGTCGCTACAAGGAATTAAAACATGAAAAAAGAAGAAGTTAACAATACGTTACATCATGACCTATTTTTTTTAGCGATAAAATCATTGATCACCCACCAGCAGCTGCCTCTCACAATATTTTTTTTTCATATGAATTCTAGGACCCAAAGGGCCCTAGTTACTTGGTTTATCATCCGTACAACTGAAACTTGAAATAGGAGAATTTGATAGGAGTAATTGAAAAGGAAGAATTATGCATGGCCGAAGTGCACGGATCCCCGAGTTGATGCCGCAATTTAACTTGTGTCTGCTTTTTAATTATTTTTTGTAGTGTATCTATTTCGAATGACTTCGGAGTCAGACACAATATTTGACGTTTCATACGGTTGAAGTGCATACACGTATGGTTGAAGTTTTGTCATTTATGTGAATTTTAGCTATATGTGGCTAAACGTCAATCATTTTTATTTGAATTTAGTTATTTTTGTCCGAAATTTATGCATATATGACTAAAGTTCAAGTAAAAATGATTGAACTTCATGAGTCATATATGACTGAAATTTAAGCAAAAATAACTGAAATACAACCATTTCTATCTGAACTTCAGGCAGAAATGTATGAACTTCACTCATATTGAAGGAAATATTTTCCGTAATATTTTCATTCTTTGAAGTGAATAATATACATGTTACAAGACTAAAGTTTAGGCTACAATTATGCTACTCTAAATCAGAATAATTTATATTCTAAATATAAAATATACACAAAGATTATTTCCATAATCTATCATACCCCCGCGGTCTTAGTGGGAGGCTCTCGTACGTTGAAATTGTCCCTAAAATCATCAAAGAGTATACGCGAAAGCCCTTTTGTAAATATATCGGTAATCTGATAACGGGATGGGACATGGAGAACACGAACTTGTCCACATGCAACCTTTTCACGGACAAAATAAAATTCATCTCAATATGTTTAGTGCATTGATGTTGTATGGGGTTCCCCGACAGATATCGCACTCACATTATCACAATAAACCAATGTAGCCTTTTTGATCGGATAATGGAGCTCCAATAGAAGATTACGGGGCCAACAAAATTCCGAGATAACATTAGCAACCCATCTATATTCGGCTTCAGCACTAGACCGAGATAACGTGGGTTGGCGCTTCGAAGACCACGAGATCAAATTGTCCCCGAGAAAGACACAATAACCAGAGGTGGAGTGTCTGTTATCCGGGCAACCACCCAAATCAGCATCGGTATAAGAAGTGAGACCAGAAATGGCGAACTTGTAAAGATGCAAGCTAAAATCAAGAGTACTCTAAATATACCATAGAATCTGTTTGAGAGCATTCATATGTTCCTCCTTCGGGTCATACATATGTAAACATATCTGTTGAACAACATATGATATATCAGGTCTCGTAAATGTGATATATTGCAATGCCCTTGCTAAACTGCGGTAATGTGTCGGATCACCGTATGGAGACCCTGAAGAGTTACTCAACTTAGCCTTTGTATGAACCAGCGTGGGTGACGGCTTACATGATGACATGTCGGCTCTGTCAATTATCTCCTCGGCATATTTTCTTTGACAAAGAAATAGACCACCTGCATGTTGAGTTATAGAAATGTCCAAAAAATAATTCAAGGGACCCAAATCCTTCATAGCAAATTCAGATACAATGAGAGACATAATAGACTGGTAAAGAGAATCAGATGATGCTATGAGGATGATGTCATCAACATAGAGAAGAATATATGCCATGTCATTTCCTTTTTGGTAAATAAACAAAGACTGGTCGGATTTGCTATGTGAGAAGTCCAGTGTGGAAACAAAATTAGCAAACCTATTATACCACGCTCTGTGGGCTTGTTTGAGACCATATAAAGACTTCTTCATCAAGCAGACATAATCTGGATGAATAGGATCTCGGAATCCCATAGGTTGGTGCATGTAAACTGTTTCTTAGAGATGACCGTGTAGAAACGCATTTTTAACATCCAACTGATGAATGAACCATGATTTTGACAGAGCCAAACAGAGAACGGTCCAGATAGTCGCTGGTTTTACAACTGATCTAAAAGCTTCATCACAATACACACCAACCTATTGAGACCTGCCATCACAAACAAGACGGGCTTTGTGTCTCTCAAAGGAACCATCAGATTTTTTTATGATAAAAAATCCACATTGAACGAATTATGTTCACATTAGAAGGACGGGACACCAACTCCCACGTCTTATGCTTTAATATGATCATCAATTTCATCTAACATGACTGCTTTCCAATTCGGGTCTAATAGGGCATCTTTCAGGTTATGGGAAATTGGGGATAATTGAATCGAGAATGTCAAATTAAAATGACTCTTAGGCCGAAAAATCTTATGAATGCTACGAGTTTCGATGAACCTAGATGGGGACTGACCCGTAAGAGGTTATTGGGGCAGTGGGGCTGCTGGGTTGGTGTGGGCTGTGTCTATGGCCGACGGGTTACTAGGCCCAATCTTGGCGGATGGGAGCTTGGCCCAACTTCAGCCGAAGGGGATATGGGATGTGCTGGGTTGGGCCGCGATTTGGATGGGGAAGGCCACTGGACCGAGGGAGATGGAGCAGTGGGCTCCCTAGTTTCGATTTGAGCAGCTGGGCTGCTGAATTGAAATCGCAAGAAGGAATGTAGCCTAGTGTCCAAAAAATCATAAGAGGGCGGGGAAGAAGTGTGTATGTTGGCAAACGGGAATTGGGGCTCATCGAAAATAACGTGGCGAGAGATGAAAATTTCCCACTAGACATATCATAGCATTTATGTACCCGATCATTTTATGGGTATTCCAAAAATATACATGGAGTGGAACGGGCTTGAAGTTTGTTTATTCTTGTGGAAGGAAAGAGAGAATAACATAAACACCTGAAAATCCTCAAATGTGTATAGGAAGGATCCCGATGATAAAGAATTTGAGTGGGTGAGAAGTTTGAAAATAGCATACTAAGGAGAATGTTTAAGAGGTACGTGGACATTTGAAGAGCATATTGCCAAAATGATGGTGGTATGGATGATTGAGCAAGAAGTGTGCAAATTAAATCATTTTTTGTTCGGCTTTCCCATTTTGAGGAGAAGTGTGTGGAAAACAAAGACGAAATACAATACCATTTTTGCGACAAAAATCCTTAAATTTTTCATTAATGAATTCCCTCTCATTCTCACATTGGAAGCACTTAATAGACTTCTCAAATTAGGTATGGATGAATGCACTAAATTGCATGAAAATAGTGTGAACCTGCAAATTATTTCCCAATGGAAAATGTCCATAGAAAATTAGAGTAGTCATCCAAAATAAGCATGTAATATTTATGACCTACCGAATTTAATATTGGAGAGTTCCACAAGTCACTATGCATGATATCAAATGGCATAACAGTGCTCGAAGTAGACAAAAAGAAAGGTAATTTAACATGTTTCCCAAAAATGCAAGACTGACAAACAGGAGAACACAAAGATTGTTTACATTCAATAAACTTATTTTTTCTAAGGGAGTTTAACACATGTGCTCCTAGGTGTCCCAAATGATTATGCCATAAAGTATGAGAAAGAGCAGCAAAAGTTGATGGAGAGGTGGCTTGGTGGTTGGTGGTAGTGGTGATAGGATACAAATCCTCAGTGCTATCACATCTCATTAGTGGCATCCCCGTTCGAATGTCCTTCACAGAAAACCCAAATGGATCAAACACTACAGAAATATTATTGTCAGTGGTGAAACGACGCACATATATCAAGTTTTGAATATGTTTGGGTACATGTAGGACATTATTTAAATGTAAAGGTGGGTAGAGGGGGGAGGTTTGATTGCCCAATACCACGAATTAGAATTTCTTGTCCACTACCAACCACAATATTTTTATTACTGCTCATATTAAAATAAGACGAGAGAGTACCTTGAGATGCCGTCATGTGAGAGGTAGCACCAGTGTCCATGTACCATGTGTCGTCGGGAACATTGAGAGTCATAGTGTGCATGGCTTACTCGATGTTCGTTGAAACATAACCCGAAGAAAATGGTCCATGGGCTGCATATTCTTGTTGTGGATGATGCTAAGTAACTCGGGCTGTCGAGTGGGTGGTGGTGGTCTAGACCACGACGACGTGGGGTATGAGTAAGGAGGGGTTGTCCACTGTTGTGGTATCCAACCCCACGGTGGGTATTTCCCCCACGGCTGCTGTTGGGCTGTCAGGGCCAGTTCTGCCCCTATTGTCGGTGGTTGCTGCCACTGCCGAACTGGTTACCGCCACTACAACCACGTCCCCTTCCGCTATTATTTTTTCCTTTATTATTATTGTGATTTTGACCCCATTTTTCTCCGTAGTTGTTGCGAATTGCTGCATTACCTAAACTAGAATTTTGAGACCTAAAATCATCGGCATATCTGTTGGTGGAAAAGAGGGCGGTGTCGGCATTGTTGGCCGCAATCGCCGCCTGTTTTATTTTTCTGGATTTCTTCGAGAATCAATCTCGAACGAGCCTCATAGAATGGTGGCAACAGATTATTTTATTGAATGAACGTATCAACACCATCATATTGATCATGATAGTGTTGCTACATTCTTTCAACAAAGTATTTTGCACCGGTGCACCAACGTTGGATAGTTGATCGACAAGCATTTTGAACTCTTGACAATAGGCGGAGACGTTTGGAAAATCATCCATCTTCACATTGGTGAATTGATTTTCTATATAAACCGCACGAGAATTCTTGTTATCTTGAAAAATATTTTGCAAACACTCTCATGCTTGTTGAGTAGTCGAATTCGGTTCCAATATGGCGTGCAAAAGATCGTTTGATATGGTGTCGTAAATCCATTAAAGGACTATAGCATCCAAGCGAGATCATAGAGCCATATCAATATCGGTGGACTTGTCTTTCTCAATGACACTCGATTGAGGTTTTGGAGGAAGAATATGGTCAATGACTTGGTATGCGCAGCAATAAATTTTGAATAACTCTGCCCAAGAATATGGTCAATGACTTGGGATGTGATTTTTTTTGGTCAGCCATTGTTACCTGACTCAAGAGAACGAGAAACAGAAAAGAGGAGGAGGAGGTAGGGTTTCGGTGAGTTGAGGAAGAGAAGAGGTAGTGTTTCGGCGGCTAGGGTTAATTTTTGTCTCTTGATACCATGAATGAAATATTTTCCGGGTAGGGGTCCAGTCCAATGGCGGATCCAATAATGAATTTACAGGTTCAACAGAACTCGGGTTGAATCCGATACATATGTAGTATAATAAAAATAATTATCCATAAAGTCTCTTTAAATTAAGAGTGGCCAGTGGGCCGGGCTCGGGTCTGGCGGGCCGGGTCTAGCGGGGTCGAGGTCGGGGCGGGACGGGAGAAGGGGTCGGGGTCGGCGGGTTCTGGCAGGGTCGGGTCTGGCGGGACTGGAGCAAGTCCCGTCCCGATCCCGATCCCGTCGGTATCGGGTCGGGGCGGGCTCGAGTCGGGGTCGGGCTTTTTTAAAATAACATATGTATAAAAAAACTCATTAAACAAAACAAGATAGTGTAATAAAAACATCCCAAGGCTGTTTTTGTGCCTCTTATATTATTTAATAGACATATGATTTTTTTGTAATACAAATACAATTGTCTAAAATCTAAATTGCAACTTTGTGGTGTTGTCCAAAAGTTGCAAATTACATAATAAAATTGCAATTAAAAAAATTACATTCTCAAAAAAACCTGTTCTAATTGCTTGATGATTTCATGTGGTTCTTCGGTTGGAATTGGTATTTGTTGGTCAAATTGATCCACGTCGCTTCCACTACCTTCGGTTAAGATTTCGTTGTAGTTTTCATCATCTTCTTCGTTTATCTCCGGTTGACCGCACCTTCTCCGCTCCACTCGTATCCAATCTCTGAATAATACTGCAATTTCCAAGCTGTCTCCGGCTAATGAGTGTCTGTGGTCTCCTATTTGATATCTGCCTGCAGAAAAAGCGCTTTCAGACGCAGTTGATGACGCTTGAATGTTCAAAACATCTCGAGCCATCAATGAAAGTGTCGGAAAGGTCTTCTCATTCCTCCAAGATTTCAAAGCAAGTCTTCATGTCCATCTTCATTGATAACTTCTTGATACGGTACAGAACCCTGCAAAACAAAAATATCCAACTCGCTAATTTGGTTAGTAGTAGAGGTACGGCCGCACATTCTATTTCTGAGGCTTTCAATACTAGCAGCAGAAACAACATTTCTTTTGTGAGGTTGTGTTGAAGATGAAGAAGATGGTATGGAAGCCGGTAAGTTACTAGCATTTTCTTGTTGATAAAATCTATATATATTTTTGCATTGGTGTTCTACGCTAGACAACACTTCTTCTTTAGTTTGTTCAATAGGTGGTGGGTGATTTAGATTTTTGGGACTTGGAGGTGGTAGTACTTCTATACAATAGTAAATAGTTTCAATTAGTGATTTAGTACCGTCTATTTTAATAGTAGGATTTAATACAGAACCAATAATATAAATAGAGGGAATAGGAATAAAATATTTTTTTATTTTGACAAACATTTTTTTAATAGATGCCTTATAAGCTGGTTTTTCCATATATTTACTAAGTAATAAAAATATTAGAGTTATATAAAATAACATAGTTGAAATAGTAGGATAATATATCTTAGGAAAATTCTTTTCTTTGCTTGAAAAAATTTCTCTAAAAATACAATAAGTTCGGAAATTTTTTCCCAATCACTATCTAAAATCATATCAGCTGGCTTTTTATTATGAGAGTTAAAAAATAAAGTTATAGGTAATTTATAGTCATAAGCAACAAGTAGTTGCTCGTATAAAGAATTCCACCTAGTGGATACTTCTTGTGGAATTTTTCTATAAGGTAGTCCACAATCGTGACAAGTTTTTGTATTTTTTTCTCGGTTCTACTTTATTACTTTTAAAAATAAAGTTTATAGCAAATTGTATTTTACTAAGAATGTCTTCAAAAAGTGATAGACCATCCTTTACAATTAAGTTATATATATGGCACGCGCATTTTATATGAAAATGGTCTGGAAAAGATGGAGTTAAACTATTTTTTAAAATTGTAATTGCGTAATTGTTATTAGAAGCGTTATCTAATGTAATAGTCATAATTTTATCGGTAATTTAGTAATAATCGCACACTTGATAAATATTTTCTGCAATAAAAGTACCAGTGTGCCTATCATCTATATATCTATACGCTAAAATACGTTTTTGCATAGACCATTTATAATTTATCCAATGACAAGTTACAGTTAAATAATCATGGTTGTTAGTACTACGACTTATATCAAACGTGATAGATACTTTGCCATTAAAATGATATAATGAAAAACGTAAATATTGTTGATATTCATGCGCGAATTTAAATACATCTCTCTTAACAGTTGATCTAGGAAAACCGTTAAAAGCAGGATTATATATATCTCTAATGTAATGAATAAAACCGGGAGATGAAGGAAATGAAAAAGGCAAACCCTCCACAGCAACTAATTTTGATATTGCTTCCCTATCTCTATGTTTATTGTATTTAGAGCCTACAATTCCCCCGTCATAGGGTTAATTTGACCCTGTACTTGGTCCGGGACAGTATCAGTATGTGAACCTTGTCCCGATGGAGCGAGCGTTTGCGCACCCGTTTTTGAAGCCTGGTATTGGGCATACCTAGCTGGATGAGCACTTACTACGTGTCTAATTAAACCCCCTGTCCCACCGTGACCTTTTCCAGTTTTAAATTTTAAAACATTTTTACAAATTTTACATATGGCTACTTGATTCTCTACGTCCCTATCAAAAAATGTCTATGCATCTGATTTTAATGGTCGTTTTGCTGGACCTCGTCTCATACTAGGGGGAATAGGAGGTATTTCAATTGAAGGTGCACCAGTGGGTGTGTTGTCATCAACATTAGTGGGTCTATCATCTAGATCATCGTCTAAATTAAAGTCTTCTTGAGTTCCAGAAAATAGCTCCTGGTCTAAATCTAATGGTATTGTAGGAAAATGTTGAGTATCAACAAAATCATCCTGTGTAGGAATAAGATGACTAGAAGAAGTACCCTTGCCCTGGTTGCCCTTACTAGAAGAAGCACTCTTACCCTTACCCTTAAACATACCTTTTAATCCTTCCATTTTAATTATCATAATAAATAATTAAAGACAATAAAATTAAGTGCGCTAAATAAAATAAACAGACAATAATAATTTAATGAAGGAACGAATGTACCAAACGCCGACGTAACGTCGACGTGTAATCGAGAGGTTGAAAATTGAAACTTTGCTCGATGGAAGATCCTCAAGCTAGTTGCCAACTTCACTCCCAATTCTCAAATGAATAAATAAAATTGAATAGTTAGCAAACAATGTAGACTTGTAGAGAGATATATTGAGAAATTAGAGAGATTGTAGGAAGATTTGTGAGAAAGATGAAGAGAAAATGAGTTATTTATAGTTGGAAAATTGGGTTAAAGTGTAAATATAATAACTTATGGGTTAAAAATAAATATTAAGGGGTAGGGGGGTTGGGGGAGGGGGGTCTAAAATGGCCGTTGGCCAACGGCCATAATCTAAAATGGTCGTTGGTGCAACGACCATATTTACAAAAGGGGGAAAAGGGCGGGGTCGGGCTCGGGCTCGGGACGGGGTTGGGGCGGGGTCGGGTCGGGCGGGCCTGGGGCGGGCTCGGGTCTCGCGGGACGAGACATCGTCCCGTCCCGAGTTCGAGGCCCGCCCCCGTTTTTTTTTTTTTTTTGACATGATCGTGGCGGGACCGGGGCGGGCTCGGGACGGGGTCGGGCCATCCCGGCCCACTGGCCAGCCCTACTTTAAATTAAAAGTTATTAAGAAATAGTGATTTTCTAATAGTAAAAGTATTAGTCATCGAGGTATGATTCTTTTCTTGGCCCCTGAAAATTGTTTTTCAATTTCTTCATTTTGTTGCGCGTCTTCCTCCGAATCTTCAGGACAATTTTCCCAAAACACAACTTCAGTAATATTATTTTTCTGACTAGTAATGTAGATAAAACTACTATACATTTCAGAATTCAATTTCTCCATTCAAAACATCCGTTTTAAAATTTTGAATTCGCCACCATCGAATATATTCTCTAACGCCCTTTGTCACATCGATTGAAAATGAGAGGTTCTGAAGCTTCGCCATTACATAAAAAAAACTTGGTCCAATTTATATAACGGTTGTTTCAGTTTACGTAATGGAACTTTATATTTGCTTGTCGGAAGTGAAATGTCAATTTTTTTTAGGTATATGTCTGTTCTTTCTTTAAATGTGATGATTCTCTTCTTGGGAAGGGACATAGATAAAAAGATTTGCTTTTTTAATCCTAGAAGGTCTCTTTAAGGCATCTATATACAATATTATCTGAACCTTATCATAAAAACGTCCAACTTAATCCATGTATTACTTATAGAAAATTGAAATGGAGCAGTTTAAGTGTTTGAGAAAAGATAGAAAGCAGTAGGCAATTGGACTTAGTTTACTAGGATATGTTCATTTGTTTAATTTACAGAAATATTCCATTCTTCGTATCCAACTCTTAGTGTTTCTCTTGAAGTATCGACTATAAAATTTAAAAATAAAAATGTTAAGAATATTGTTCTACTACAATATAAAAAATATCTTAATTTTATGATCCGTCATGTATTGAAATTAATCATTCATACTCTTAACTTTAGTCAATTGCATTTTTTAACCTTTGATCCTAACACTATTCTAACTAGAACGTAACCATAACATAGGGTAGTTTTATGAAACAACAACAACAATATATCCAATGTAATTTCATAAGTAGAGTCTGGGGAGGATAGAGCAGACCTTACCCCTGCATTAGGAGGTAGAGGGGTTGTTTTTGATAGATCATCACCTCAATGAAAAACAAACACAAACAACCGAACAAATAAATAACAAAAGTAAAGAAACAACGGGTAATAACAAAATGTCTGAAAAAAAGGAATAATAGCACAACTGTCATAAAATCATACGATAATCGAAGGGCAAGGAACACCAAATACTAACAAAAATCAAAGGCCAAGAAACTACAAGAGTAATACTACAACTACAAGTATAGAAAGATAAACATCACAGCGCTCAACTACCTACTAGACTTCTACCCTAGTCTGTGTCCTCCATAACTTCCTATCTATGATTACGTCCTCAGTGAGCTGGAACTGCGCCATGTCATGTCTAATCATCTCTCCCTAATACTTCTTCGGCCTACCTCTACCTCTCCTGAAACCATCCATAGCCAATCTCTCACACCTCCACACTGGGACATTCGTACATCTCCACTTCACGTGCCCGAACCATCTCAGTCTCACTTCCCTCATTTTGTCCTCCACCGATACCACCCTACCTTTTTCCGAATACCATCATTCCTAATCCTAGATCTCCTCGTATATCCGCACATCCATCGTAGCATCCTCATCTCCACCACCTTCATCTTTTGAACATGAGAGTTCTTGACTGGCCAAAACTTCACCCAATACAATATAATTGGTCTAACCACCACTCTGTAGAACATGCGTTTAAGTTTTGGTGGCACCTTCTTATCACACAAGACTCTAGATGTGAGCTTTCATTTCATTCACCATGCACCAACACGGTGTGTGATATCTTCATCAATTTTCCCATTTCATTAGAAAATATACCCAAGATACTTGAAACTTTCTCTCTTTTGGATGATTTGGGTGTCGATCCTCCATGCCAGCCTTATGCGTTACATCAATGAACTTGCACTCTAAGTATTTTATCTTGGTCATGCTCAACCTAAACACTTTAGATTCCAAGGTTTGTCTCCACACCTCAAACTTAGCGTTAACTACACCGTGAGTCTTATCAATTAGGACTATATCATCCACAAGTAACATACACCATGGATCTCTCCCTGAATTTGCCATGTCAAAACATCCATCACTAAGGCAAATAAAAATGAGCTAAGGGATGACCTCAGGCGCAACCTCATTATAGGTGGGAAATACTATGAATCTCCTCCCACTATCCTTACCCTGGTCTTGGCCCCCATTACACACGTCTTTAATCGCTCTAGTGTATTCCACAGGTACCCCTCTAGCCTCATAATATCTTCAAAGAACCTCCCTAGGGACCTTGTCATATGTCTTTTCCAGACTGATGAACACTATATGTAGGTCCCTATTTCTCTCCTTGTACTGCTCCACCAGTCTCCTTACAAGATGAATGACTTCTATAGTCGACCGCCCCGGCATGAATTTAAATTGTTTTCCCGAAATAGTCACTCTTCTCATCACTCTCATCTCCATCACCCTCTCCCAAACTTTCATAGTGTGACTTAGTAACTTAATACCCCTATAGTTTTTGCAGCTCTAGATATCACCATCATTCTTGTACAAAGGGATCATTGTACTCCACCTCCATTCTTCGGGCATCTTTGTTGTCCTAAAATGATATTAAACAACTCAGACAGCCACTACATACCTTCTCGGCCTGCGCATTTCTAGAATTCCATCAGGATTTCATCAGTTCTAATCACTCTGCCCATGCGCTTACTATGAATGGCACCATTTACCTCCTCAATGTTAATGCACTTACAGTATCCAAAATTGCATTGTCTATCGGAGTGCTCTAACTCTCCCAACACAATGTCTCTGTCCCCCTCCTAGTTCAAGAGTTTATGAAAATATGACTGCCACCTCTAACAAATGAGTGCCTCTTCTACCAGTATTTTACCGTTCTCGTCCTTGATACACTTCACTTGGTCCAAATCACGAGACCTTATCTCTCTCTTCTTAGCTAGCATGTACAACTTTTTCTCCCCGTTTTTGTCCTTTAATTCAACATACAAGCGTTCAAAAGTTGTCATCTTTACTTCCGTAACTGTAAGATTTGCCTCCGTCAAACCTTCTTATACATATCCCTATTGTATCGCTTTTCTTCATCTTCTGTAATTTCCACCCATTTGCATATGCCAACTTTTTTTACTTCTCCATTCCACCATGAATCCCCTCGATGTCCACAAAATCTAGCTCTTGTAACCCCTAGCACCTCTCTAGCTACTTTACTGATGCAACTCGCAGTCCTATCATACATACTGTTAGCATCCCTACTACTCCGCTAAGCCACCATAGCCACCGACTTCTCTCTTATCTCCTGGGCACTGGCCATAGTCAGGCTCCCCCATCTGATCCTTGGTCAATCTTCCACAACCCTTCTCTTCCTCTTTCTCTTGATCTCAAAATCCATCACCAAGGGCTTATGTTGGGTCAGAAGGTTCTCACTCATAATAACTTTACAGTCTCTACAAAGACCTTTATCTTCCTTCTTAAGGAACAAAAAGTCTATCTGAGTCTTAACCACCGAGCTACGTAAAGTTACCAAGTGCTCCTCTTTCTTCAAAAAACTAGAATTGATAACCACCAACCTAGAAGCTGTTGCAAAATCCAAAAGAGAGACTTATCCTTCGTTCTTATCCCCAAAACCAAAACCTTCATGCACGTCGTCATAACCCCCTTGTAGTTGACCTGATGTTTTCATTAATGTCCTTTCCTACAAATAAATTCTCAATGTTCGGTATACCTCCCACCACCTCATCCAGATCCTCCCAAAAGCACTTTTTCTCCTCCTCGCCCAAGCCCTCTTGCGGCGGATTGATGTGCCGAGAAATTATGACACATTTGATACTAATTTCATGAATTATTATTGTTAATTATAAATTTATAGTATATATTTCTTATGTTATTTTGGTTTTATAGGTTTTTTTACATTGGGACACCAAAAGTGAAGAAAAATGCTAAATCATGGACAAAAGTGTTGAAACAAGGAAGAAGTACTGAGAACACCACTTCTGTGGACTGCAAAACCAGACTACACACCTTAGAAGGGTAGCCAACTCGCAGAAATAGACAGTGAAAAGAAAACTCCAGAGCCTTTAAGAGCAATCAAATTTGCGATCGCACTTCCGTTCTGCGGACCATAATCCGCTCTGCGAACCACTTCTCATGTTCAAGTCCATCTCATATTTCAAAAGTCTCAGGACATTTATGCGGACCGCAGTTCAGTTATGTGGACCACACTTCCTGCCGCAGTTCTATACGATCCAAATCAAGACCCACTCTGTGAACCCTAGTCCTATTATAATGTCCCTTTCCGTGGTCGCAAAGTGATAGGCGGTGACATTTTTATAAATACGTGAAGTCTGAAAATTAGGTCCCTATATATAGTTGCCTAGGGTTTTGTGATGGGACATCTTGACATCTACCTACCTAGCCACTTTTTAATTGCTTTATGTCTTGTCTTGAGGAGACAAGAACTATTATTCATCTATAGTTTTATTTACTTCAAGAATCTTGTGTTTTTAGTCTATATTGTAGAAGACAAGTTCCATTATTTATACAAAAATCATTGTAAGCCTTCTTTTATGTTCATTATGCATCCTTTCATTTATTGCTTTATATTGTATTTAGTGCTTAACATGAGTGGCTAGAACCTAGGTTGGGTTTGTGATAAACTAATGGAATGTGGTAGTTAGGGCAGTTTATAAATATGAAATGGGGGTAATAATATGGCATTTAACTACCTCCCACTCTAATGTTTAAGTGTTGGTTGCAAACACTCATTTAATGCCTATTGTCTCTAGTCAAACTTAAAAAAAGAGACTAGAGTCTAAGAAAGGGGTAAGTTAATTAGGACTTGGGGATTTAAACCCCATTTAATGATTCCCAACTTTAATTAGAAAGGAATCAACTAAGGGTAATAATGGGTGTTCATATATTTCACACTTTAGAGCTTGAGAAAGCCTAAAGTGCAATTAGGTGAGTCAATTGAGAAATCTACACCTAGATATTAATCCACATTGCTCATACCATACTTATTACACCCCACTTAACATGACCCAACACCACTTCCATGCATTAAGTCACAACCCTAGCATTCCAACTTACTTGATACATTAATTGATAATTGACGTGGTTAATTGATTAGTTAAAATAAATAAACAAACAAACTTGATTTCCATAGAAGTAAAGTAATTAGTAAAGCCATAATACACGCGATTAGAATTAATTTATCATCGTATTCCTTGTGGGATTCGACTCCAATCTAGTTGGGTTACTATATTTGACAATGGCCTCATTATACCATTTAAAGGTGTAATTTGGACGAGATCAAATTTTAGCGTCGTTGCTGGGAATACGGTCTTGAAATTTCCTATTTGCATTATTACTACTTTGCTAAAAGCCTTATTTCTAAATTTATGTATACTTATTGTTTTTATAGTGTATGTGCTATGGCGGAGTTGTCCAATGATTAGGGAAACGTAGAGATGGCCACATTTGCTAATGTCATCCGGCCACCCTAAATTTCGGAGAATGCAAGTATCCACATAACCTCCACCATGCTCCATATGCTAACCACCAAGTGCATATTTGAAGGATCGACATCTGAGGATCCGAATAGGCACTTGAGGAACTCAACGAGGTGAGTTTTGCCTTTCGTCATCCCAACGTGTCCAAAGAAGTTATGAAGCTAAGGCTCTTCCCCTTCTCTCTAACGGGGGAGGCAACTATTTGGTTGTATGACTTGTCTTCCGAGTCTATCACTACATGGACCGAGTTGGTGGAGGTATTTCTTGAAAGGTTCTTCCAGTCGGCTTGCGTGATCTAACTTCGAGATGATATCTTGACATTCCGTCAATTTCCAGGTGAAGCCTTGCATGAAGTATGTCTAAGGTTCAAAAATAAGCTCAAACAATGTTACAACCATGGGTTGAACGATGATGTATTGCTCCAAATATTCTATCCGGTGCTTGATTCGGTCAATAAGTCGGTGTCTAACAATATAGTGAAAGGTGCCTTGATGGATAATTCATTTACCGTGGTAAGTGAGCTTCTTGATAAGCTAACAAAGACAAGCCATACTTGACACACAAGAGCGTCAGAGGTAGTTGGGGGAGGTCCCTCAAAAGTCTTGTGTAGTGTGACATTAAAGAAGGAAAAAGAGAGGGACGAGACTATGGTGCAATTAATGACCCAAATGGTGGTCCTTACTAAGCATGTGATGGAGAAAGGGGCCAAGAAAGTGAATGCGGTTACAAGCATGGGTCCTAAGAAAGGTGCAACCGAGATGGTACCCTATGATCATGAAGGGTACAATAAAAATGAGAAAAATGTGAACTTTGTGAACAATATGCAAGAGGGTTCTACCCTAATTACCAAGGATTGAGCCAACCGTGGAGATTTAGTAATCAAGGTTGGAAAAATAACCAAGGCTGCCCTAATTGGAGAGAGAGAAATGAAGGAGAGTGGAGAGATAATAACAATAATGGGTACCAAAACTGAAGCTTCAACCCTTATATTTCACCTAGGGACAATCATACCAACAACCTACCCAACCTCCTCCTTACCACAATCATGAGTCTACTAGTAATACTGCTAGTTCAAATCTTGAAGAAATATTGTCAAGGGTATTGAAAAATCAAGACAAGTCTGAGGCCAACAAAAAGGAGCTCAACAATCTTGTATCCTCACATTCAACATCTATCAAGCAACTAGAAAGTCAATTGGGGCAAATCGCTTCTACAATAAACTCAAGGCAAAAAGGGACCCTTCCAAGTAATACGGTGGTGAAATCCAAGAAGTGAAGGGGGAAGGGTGTCTCATTGTCTAGCTATCTCTACTAGAAGTGGGAAGGTATTGGAAGATCCGATTATGCCAACGGATGTGGTAGATGAGAGATTGATTGTGTGATTGTGGTTGAAAATCCAAAGAAGAGTGATGACAAGATGGTAAATGATTTTGTCTTTATTAAAGAAAATATTATTGAGAAAGAAAAGGTAATTGAAGATGAAGAATGGAATGAAAAAGAATATGAGACTCTAAAAGCGTATTCCAAGGCCTCCTCCTCACTTTCCACAAATATTTACCAAGAGAATTGAGAATGGCAAGTTAAACAAGTTCTTGGACATGCTAAAGCAACTGTCGGTTAATATTCTACTTATTGAAGCCTTGGAACATATGTCGGGGTAAGCCAAATTTATGAAGGATTTGATAACAAAGAAGAGAAGGGTGAGTTTTGAGACGGTGGATGTTACACACCAATGTAGCATTATCGTTTGTAGTTCTAATGTAAAAAAGCAGAATGATCCCGGTGTTTTCATCATTTTGTGCACCATTGGAGTGTACCAATTCGCAAAGGCCCTTTGTAACCTTGGAGCAATCATCAATTTGATGTCGTTTACTAATTTCAAGATGTTAGGTTTGGCTAATCCCTAACCTACAAGTATGAGGTTGCTCATGGCAGATAGGATGGAGAAGAGACCAGTGGAGATCATATAGGATGTGCTTGTAAAAGTTGATAAGTTTATTTTCCCCACCGATTTTGTGATATGGGATTGTGTGGTTAACTATGATGTTTCCATAATCTTAGGACGACCATTCTTAGCGATGGGGGGAGAAATTTGTGATGTAGAGAGTGGAGAATTAAAGTTCCGAATTAATGATAAAGAAGTTACATTCCATGTGTGCAAATCCATGAAGAAATCTATGTATATGGGATAATTTTGGTGATTGATGTGATTGATGATAAGGTAGAGTTGAATGCCAATATAGATGTTATTAAAGGGGCCTTGATGGCGGTATTGTCGAACCATGATAGTAGTTGAGGGGATTGCGGAGACCGTGCTTGCACTTGAGGGCCAAGGGCTCTATTCTTATGTTCCTAGGTGTTTGTCCTTGGACTTGGAAAATTGTGAAGTCCCTCCTCTCAAGCCATCTATTGAGGAAACACCAACCCTTTAGATCAAGCCACTTCCAAGTCATTTGGAGTACAAGTTCCTTGGGATAAATGACTCTTTGACGGTTATTATCTCATTAAGGCTCAATGAAAGCCAAATGGAAACTCTAATGTCTATCTCGAGAACTTACAAAAGGACAATCGGGTGGACTATTGCGGATATCCGAGAGATAAGTTTGGGCGTGTGTGCTCATCGAATTCATCTTGAAGAGAATAGTACCATGAGTGTTGAATATCAAAGAAGGTTAAATCATTCAATGCAAGAAGTTGTCAAGAAAGAGATCATTAAGTGGTTAGACGCCAGGGTTGTATACCCCATTTCCGATAGTGCATGGGTGAGTCCCGTTCAGTGCCTGCCAAAGAAATGAGGGATCACGGTGGTCCCAAATGATAAAAATGATTTGATACCTATGAGGATGGTAACCAGGTGGAGAGTTTGCATGAACTACCGGGAAGCTAAATAGTGCTACTAGGAAGGACCATTTCCCCTACCTTTCATTGATCAAATGCTTCATAGGTTGGTGGGAAAAGCTTATTATTGCTTCTTGGATAGGTACTCGGGCTACAATAAAATTCAAATATCCCAAAAAAATAAAAAAAAGATGACATTCACTTGTCCAAATGGTACATTTGTTTTTCGAAGAATGCATTTGGTCTTTGCAATGCTCCCGCCACCTTCCATCTTAGTGGAAGACTTTATGGAGGTATTCATGGATGACTTCTCTGTGGTTGGGGAGTCTTTTGAAAGTTTCTTGGACAATCTCTCCCTAGTATTGAAAAGATTGAAGAGACTAATTTGATCTTGAATTGGGAGACGTGTCACTTCATGGTCACAGAAGGTATAGTCCTTGGTCACAAAATCTCCAAGGAGAGTATTGAAGTAGGAAAGTCCAAAATCGAAGTGATAGCCAAGTTACCTCCTACAACAATCGTCAAGGGTATTCAAAGTTTCTTGGGGCATGTCGGGTTTTATAGAAGATTCATTAAAGATTTCTCGAAGATCACTGGCCCAATGTGCAAGCTCCTAGAAAAAGATGTTAAGTTTGAGTTCAATAAAGCATTCCTCAAAGCATTTGAGGATTTTAAAGAAAAGTTGTTTCAGCTCCAATTATTGTGACGCCAAATTGGGATCTTCCGTTCGAATTGATGTGTGATGCAAGCATAGTAGCTATTAGAGCTATGTTGGGTAAAAGACATGGCAAAATCCTTCACCCAATTTACTATGCATCACTCAATGAAGCTCAAAAGAACTAGATGTTGTCTTTGCATTTGAGAAGTTCTGGTCTTACCTATGTAGTTCTAAAGAAGTGGTATATTCCGATCATGCAGCCCTCCGATACTTAATGGCAAAGAATAACGTGAAGCCACGCTTGATTAGGTGGGTACTCTTTCTATAAGAGTTTGATTTTGAGATAAAAGATCGGAAGGGTTATGAGAACCAAGTAACAGACCATTTGTCAAGAATTAACTAGGCTGGGAGGCCAAAGAATGAATTGGAAATCAATGATGCTTTTTAGGATGAGTAAGTCTTTGCATTTTATCAAGATCTCATCCCTTGGTATGTCGATTTCACAAACTATTTGGTAAGTAAAATCATGCTGGATCATCTAAATTCTCATCAAAAAAAGAAATTATTGAGAGACTCTTGACATTACTATTAGGATGAACCTTATCTCTTCCGAATTAGTGCCGACAATATGATTCGAAGATGTGTGCCCGAAGTAGAAACTCTGCCTATCATGGAAGCATGTCATACTTCACCGGTTGAGGGTCATCATGCTAGTCAACGCACGGCCTCCAAAATTCTTCAAAGTGGCTTTTATTGGTCAACAATCTACAAGGATTCCCATGAGTTTGTGAAGCATTATGATCATTGTCAAAGGAAAGTTAATGTCTCTAGAAGGCATGAGTTGCCTAAGTCTCCTATTTTTTAGGTGGAATTGTTTGACGTGTGGGGAGTCGACTTCATGAGGCCATTCGTGAGTTCGTTTGGCAACAAATATATACTTGTGGCGGTTGATTATGTGTCCAAGTGGGTTAAAACCGTAGCCCTTCTGAATAATGAAGGGAAGAGTATCAACGCATTCCTCAAAAAGAACATTTTCACTCGGTTTGGGACCCCAAGAGCTATCATAAGTGATGTAGGCTCTCACTTTTGCAATAGAGTGTTTTCTTCTCTTCTTGAAAAAATATGGGTTAAAGCATAAGGTGACAACTCCTTACCACCCCCAAACAAGTGGTCAAGTGGAAGTATCCAACCGGGAGATCAAGAGCATTTTGACAAAGATAGTGAATCTCATGAGGACATATTGGTCAAGAAAGCCAGATGACGCTTTGTGGGCATATAGAACGACATACAAGTCTCATATTGGTATGTCACCGTACAAGTTTGTATTTGGCAAGTCATGTCATCTTCCGGTAAAGGTACAATACAAAGCACTCTGGCATTGAAGAAACTCAACATTGATTAGGAGAATGCTTCACGATTAAGGGTGGATCAACTCAACGAGATGGATGAGTTCCGTCTCCAAGCTTATGAAAGTTCCATTCCTGAAAATGAGAGGATGAAGTTCCTCCATGACAAAAGAATTTTAAAGCATGAAGTTTCACATGGGGACTTGGTCTTGCTCTACAATTCTAGAATGAAGTTGTTCTCCGAGAAGTTGAAGTCAAAATGGTCTGGCCCTTTCAAAGTGATGAAGGTCTTCCCTTATAGTGCCATTGAATTAGAAAGAAAAGCCAGTCATATTTGAAAGGTGAACGACCAAAGAGTTAACAACTATTTGGGAAGCGTGGATGATCATAGGGTGAACACAATCATCACCCTCCATGAACCTCGAAGAAAATGTAGTAACATTCATCGTGTCGCTAAGTAAAATCAAGCGCTAATGGGAGGCAACCCAATGTTTTAGTTTGTTTTTTTGTTCACTTGTGTATTTTGATAGTTTGTTAAGTGTGTAGGATCTGGACATACATGCAAAATGGGGAGAAAAGATGGAAAGATGTGCAAACAAATTGAAGGAGGAAGAGAGATCATTGTGCGACCTCTTCTGCAACCCGCAATCATGGTCTGCAGATCTAACAATGGACCGCAAAACTCCACAAAAAGTTTAAAAATTGTAACTCAGAAAAATGTGGAACTGCGACCACAATTGTGGATCGCATTCCTGAACTACGGACCACACTTTGATCCACAGAATTACACAGTGTACCTGGGAGTATTCAGGTAAAATTACAGAGAAACAGACGCTTTTGCAGACCGTAATCCGGTTCTGTGATCGATTCTACAATGGCAAAGTGAATGCTACATCAGTTAGGGTAGAGCAAATGTAAGTGGGTTGTAGTCCGGTTCTGCGGAGCACAGACCAAAACTGCGACCTAACTCTAACTGCAATTCGGTCGTAAGGTATAAAAGGGTTTTCAGCCTTAATTTTTTTCTCACTCTCTCCTTCTCCCTCGCGATTCAAAATCAAGTACTCCCTTTTCTCCCTCACCCATTACACTCCCTTGCACACACAACTCTCTCACACAAGTCCACTTCACCTCACATCCTATCTCCCTCGTCTCTCAGTCGCGCGACAGGTATATTTCTCTCATTTTTTCCTTTTTCTTGCACAAATAGGTAAATGGGGAGTGATGCTCGTGAAAATTGACTTGTGAGGTCGGGTGATAATTGAGTGATGTTCATGTGTGACCCATGTAGCTCTTAAGTTGTGTGATTGTCTTTCGTTGCCTATTTACCCCTATTGATTAGAAATCACAAAGAATGTGAATTTGGACTTATTGGAATTTTTTGAAATTGATTGCATATAGGGGTTGGGCTCGGGTTTAATTGCAGTATTCTTGAATTTGTCATTGATTTGTGTGGGAAGTGTGTGAATTGATCGTAATTTTGAAAATTGCCTAACCATGCCTATAAATGTTGAAATGGTCTAATTTGAAGTCGTAAGGAAGTCTGAGTACCTACGAGCACTAATTGTCAACATGTATTGGGCCATTTGTATGTATGTTGTGCTGATGTAGGTGTGGCAACACCGGAGTTTGAAAAATCAAGGCAAAATCCTTGAAAATAACCCAAAATGTGCCTACTGGGAGCCCTTTTGCGAGCCGCAGAAGGGCACCCCAGTCCATAAAATTACCTAGTGAATCAAGAAATTTGAAAGGAAATTATGTGATTCCTTTTGCAAGCCGCAGAATGGTTCTGCAGACCGCAAAATATGCTGCAGAATTGACTAGTGACTTTAAAATATTTTGGGCAAAAGTGTGATCGCAATTTGCGGACTGCGGTCTGTATTTGCGACGTTGCAAACCTATACTGTGGCCCGCAGACCATGTATGCGATCACTGAAGTCGTTTAAAAAATTCTACATTTGTTCTTTCTTTTTCAATTTGTAGTATTACTTCTTGCTTGTTTTTTGTATTTTATTCTTGCAATTACTTTATAAAAACACAAAAATATTTTAATTTGATTTTCATACCTTAGTCCAAGACTCATCACGTCTCTCGTCTGCATATATGGCTTCAAAGCAAATGAAAACACAAAAGGGTATCACTGTCAATGAGTTGGAATAACCGGTTAGATACTTGAGGCCTACTGCAACCAGATTGATATCCCAGAGCCAAGGAAAGCTAACATTGCGGACTCATAAATCAACCGTCGAGCTGGGAAACAAAAGAAAGTGCCCCAACAATATTGTTTCTAGTGATGAAGGGTAACAATCCTCCCATTCCACAACACATTCATCCTCCAGTCTGATGAGGGGGATGTTGCAGAGAAAGTTGCCCGAGCGACTGAGTTGAGGAATAAGAGGGCCTAAGATCAAATAGTTTGGTGTCAAGGGGTCCAAAAAATATTACCAGAAGAGTAAGGATCGTACCTTCATTGAGGAGAAGCGGATTTCAATGAAGGGTTGAGGGACCAATTCTCGAGAATCTGGGACTTGATACTCTTCCATGGGTGGCAGTGCTTTCTTGAACCATTGCCTCAATACAATGAGGAATTGGTCTGTGAATTCTACACCTCCTATGCCACCTCCGTGCCAAAGAAAACAAAGGGCCAACAAAAACATTGCTCAAGGAGGTCGTGGTTCGTGGGCTCACCATTCCTTGTGGAGCACCGAAATCAACAACTCCATTTATCCTAGCCTCGAGCATTATCACAATGAGTTTTCTATCAAAATCACAGGTCGGTTAGATGATGAGCATCCATGGGCAGCTGCAATTGTGACCAATGCGACACCGGATTGGATTGTCGCGGGTAAGAAGATTTACAAGAACACCTTGAGCACTGAGGCCAAGTTTTGGCTAAGCTTTCTGAGTAGCCGTCTGCAGCCATCATACAATGAGACAGACATCCAATTAGAGAAGATTATTTTGATTATTTGCATCATGAGCCGAGTCTAGATTGATGTCAGATATATGATTGAGATGGAGCTTGGAAAGAGAGCTCAGCATGAAAGGAACTCATTCCATTTCCCTTGCTTGGTTACAGAGTTGTGTCATCATGCCAACATTTTTTAGTTGCCTCGAGTGGATAATACCATCGATGCCTTATTGATATGTGATATTTTGAGGATTTAGGTTGAGGAAAGGTAAGGGAGAAAGAAGCAAAGAACTACTAGCGCCTCAATAGACACATCCTCACATGTTAATTTGGTTGATTTTGAGGGATCCGTATCTGAGCGGACAGAGACACAAGCCACTATATCAGTCAACTCTACTTCATCTATTTCCTCTATAGTCGGTGCTTCTACACTAGTAGGTACTCTAGTTATAGCATCCCCTACTCCTCTTGCAACTTTAGCTTCTACGAGATTAGAGTCTGTTCTATCGATGGCCGATATAGTGAGGATAGGCCATATTGCTGCGATTGCTGATGCTTGGTCCTCTCGTTTTAAGATGAGCATTCTGGTGATGATTAGGAGTGTCTTAGCCTCAATTAGATATGCCTTAGGTGTGGTGAAGCAGAGATAGAAGGAGCATAGTGAAGCACTTGTCCTTTTGACAGGCCGAGTACATAGATTGGAGGCCGATACAATAAGAACAAGAACATACTCAGTATAATCCCACAAGTGGGGTCTGGGGAGGGTTTGGTGTATACAGACCTTACCCCTACCATTGTAGCATAGAGAGGTTATTTCTGATAAACCCTCGGCTCAAGAGATAGTACATCGTATCTGCATTAAAATGTAAAGTAATACACTAAAAAAATGAGATGTTGAAAATAATTACCATTTATATCCTCCTACATTGAAAGCATCAGAGTACAACTTCTTCACATTCAACCTTGAAAATTATCGACAGTCCATGTGAATCGGGTTGATGCCAGATCATCCACCGACTATGCGTCCATTGTACTTGTTGTGTCCACTGGTGTAACTTTCATAGGCTGAGGTCAATAGCAGTAGTGATATTTATTCACTTCAGGCAGACATAGATACATTGAAGAAAGAAGTGGAGAACTTGAATACTGTTGAGATCGATGACTTTCTGGACATCCCACTCCAGCCACAGAGTGTAGAGCCACAATAGATTAGTGGGCTCGGGTTAGAGGGTCAGAGAGAGGGTGCTGGAGAGACTCTAGATGACTCTCAGATGCAGGAAGAGGTGGATGAGGATGATGACAAGACTGATGAGGATGAGCTAGAGAATCCCCGAGCAGTAGCTGATAGAGTTAATGATGACCTACTATTGACAGAGCAGACGGTTCTTAATGCGGTGGCAGCACGATCTCATGAGGAGACCTCGATGATTGTCACTAGAAGAGTGGCCCAGCAGCCACAGACATATGTTGATACTGGAGTACCTACTCCTCCACCAGTTATGGGCACCACTATACAAGACCGAGGGACAAGTCCACAACCACCACCACCACAGAATGAGCCCGTGATGGGCGATACAGAGGCACTCATCCCGGCTCCACAGTCACAGAGAACTGATGCCCTAGCGGAGACCACATCCGTGAGCCTTAGTGCGCCTCAGGGAGACCTTCAAACTTTTTGTCCTTGTACTTTACTTTGTTTTATGCATTGAGGACAACACATATTTTAAAATTAGGGTGGGGTAACTTGTATATATGTGTTAGTTTATATCTTTAGATTGTGTTTAGTTCGCATTTTGTTATGTTTTGTTTCCTTTAGTTTTTCTTCGCCTGGTTGTTTTCCAAATGTGTATGTTCAGTAGCCATGGACTAGTGATAGAATAGTTTGACTTGGTTGGTGTTTGTATGTAGTTTCTAGCATGTGTAGTCTTTTTTATTTTGGTGACACCCCTCGAAAAATTAGATTTTGAAAACAAGAGTAGTATTATCCTTTAAATGATTGTTCTATTTAAGCATGCCTCGTTTTTTTATTCTATGTCTACTTATGTTTGAATATCATGATATGATAGCCTTGTGTTCGATAGAGAGTATAAAATATAGCAGTTCTTGTAATTCATATGCATAGAGTGGTGAGAATTTTCTTGCTATGTTGTGTTTGCTTGTGTCATCTAGAACTTGCCTCGTTGGTTTGTCACCGCGAAACTAGAGTTGCTTGCTTGAGGAAATGATCTTAGGCCTTCACATGAGAGTGAACCTTCTTAATTAAAGACTTCTTTGACCTACCCTTGAGTTGAGAGAACTAGTTGTCCCCTTTTAAGCTTTTTGACTTTTTCTTTGATTACCATATTACAAACCAAAACTCTTTTTGAAATAAACCATCTTTTTAACCAAACCCCTCCTTGAAATGCATGAAAAATGATAATTGAGGCCAAAAGCCTAAGTTGGGAGTGGGATGCGAGAGAAAAGAAGGGAAGAAGATTGTGATGTGAGTGGTTCTAAAAAAAGAAGATAAAATTGAGAAAAAGAAGAAATAAAAAACAAAAACAATAGAAAAGAAAAGAGAAAATAAACCACAAAAAGAATGGAATAAAATAGGGGATTCCTGAATAAAAGGGGTGGAAAAGGAAGTTAGAAAACAAAATAAGAAATTGAGCTATTGAATGAAAAACATGTAGTGAAAGAGGAGGAAAACGTCACTTGTACCTAAATGAATATTCTACCTGTCCCTAAGCCTACATTACAAGCTTGAGAAAGTTCTTAGAGATCCGAAACCGAGCAATCTTTGAGTAGTAGTGACTTAAAATAAAGGCAAGTCTATGGCATGATACTTGTGACACTTGACATTCCTTATGAGTGTGAGTGATCTTGTTTGTCTCTTATTTTGAAAAGAAATGTTTGAGTGAGTATGTGACTTTCCTTGTTGTGAGGGCATATGGAATTGCATGAACCTTGTAAAATGAAAGCTCATCTAGTTGAACGTCTTGGCGCATCTAGTCACTAGTAGCGTTT
The DNA here is from genome assembly GCA_029783415.1 of Anisodus acutangulus. Lineage (NCBI taxonomy): Eukaryota > Viridiplantae > Streptophyta > Magnoliopsida > Solanales > Solanaceae > Anisodus > Anisodus acutangulus. Next base: position 19,283,713 of record CM056495.1, read on the forward strand.
AGACATCTCTTGAGGCTTGATGTTAATGAGCTCATTGATGGTAGATATGTACTCTTGAAACTTTGTTTTGAAAAATATGAGGGGATGTCAATATTGTGAAACACGTGTTTGTAGACTAGTAAGTAGAACCAGCCATAGTCATTTATATTTTGTCATTAGTCGTACCTTAGTAATGTTTAGGTTTCTTAAGGACAAGCAATAGTTTAAGTTGGGGGTGTTGATGTGCCAAGATATTGCGACACATTTGATATCAATTACATGGATTATTGTTGTCCTTTATGCATTTATAGTATATGTTTCTAATGTTATATTGGTTTTGTAGGATTTTTGCATTGAGACACCAAAAGTGAAGAAATGTGTTGAAACATGGACAAAAGTGCTGAAAAACAAGAAGTGCTAAGAAGACCACTTTTGTGGACCGTAGAACCAGACTGCAGACCACAGAATCGTAAGCCAGCTCGCAGAAATAGACAGTGAAAAGAAGACTCCGGAACCCCAAAGTGCTACCCAATCTGCAGTTCATACTTCCGTTCTGCGGATCGCAATCTGTTTTGTGAACAACTGCTCTAGTTCAAGTCCAATTCAGATTGCGAAGCCTCAAGACACTTATGCGGACCGTAGTTTAGTTCTACGGACCGCACTTCCAGATGATCCAAATCAACATCCACTCTGCAAACCCTAGTCCTATTTTGCGGACCGCAGACCTATTCTGCGGTCGCAGAGTGATAGGCGGTGGCATTTTTATAAATACGTGAAGTCTTAAAATTGAGTCCCTATATATAGTTGCTTAGGATTTTGTGATAGGATATCTTGACATCTACCTACCTAGCCACTTTTTAATTATTTTATTTCTTGTCTTGAGGAGACAAGAACTACTATTCATCTCTAGTTTTATTTACTTCATGAATCTTGTATTTTTTTTAGTTCATATTATAGAAGACAAGTTCCATTATTTATACAAAAATCATTGTAAGACTTCTTTTATGTTCATTATGTATCCTTTCATTTATTATTTTCTATTGTATTTATTGCTTAACATGAGTGGCTAGAACCTGGGTTAGGATTGTAACATTCGTTTGGCCCGAGAAAATCTTTGCACGTCTCCGTTACCTTTTGGGAGGCCTATGCCCCATAGAAACTATCTACCTGAGATTGTCCCTTAAGTTCTTTTGTCGTTGAGGAAAAATAAAGAGATTTTTTTAGATTCGGAAAATAATGGAATGTGATAGTTGGGGTAGTTTATAAATATGAAATGGGTGTGATAATGTGGCATTTAACTACCTCTCACTTTTAATATTTAAGGGTTGGTTGTAAACACCCCTTTAATTCCTATTGTTTCTAGTCAAACTTGAAAAAAGGAGACTAGAGTCTAGGAAAGGGGTAAGTTAATTAGGACTTGGGGCTTTAAATCACATTTAGTGATTCCAAACTTTAATTAGAAGGGAATCAACTAAGGGTAATAATGGGTGTTCATATATTTCACACTTTAGAGCTTGAGACAGCCTGAAGTGAAATTATATAGGTCAATTGAGAAATCTCCACCTAGATATTAGTCCTCATTGCTTATACCACACTTATTACACCTCACTTAGCATGATCCAACACCACTTCCATGCATTAAGTCACAACCCTAGCATTCCAACTTACTTGATACATTAATTGATAATTGGTGTGGTTAATTGATTAGTTAAAACTAAGGGTTTCCAGTAGGCCGGGAAGGCCCGATCCCGCCCCGACCCACACAAAATAATTCGGGATGGTATATGTCGATAACGGGGTTCGAACTCGGGATGGGACTAGGGCTTGTCCTGCCCATCCTGATCACGCCCCCCGCTCCATCCCCCCCTTCCCCCATCATTTGGAGAAATAGTCGTTGCACTACGACCAAATTTTGATTTTAGTCGTTGGCAATGCCTAATAATGGCCATTTTGGCCCCTCCACACCCCATAAACCCCTCCTACCCCCTTAATATTTATTTGTAATCCCTAAGTTAGTATATTTACATTGTAACCCTATTTTTCAACTATAAATACATCATTGTCCTCTTCATTATTTTCGCAAATCTTCCTACCATCTCTCTCTCTCTCTCTATAAGTCTAAATTGCACACTAAATATTATATTTTATTTGCTAATTTCTATCAAAGTTTAAAAATTGTGAGTGAAGTTGGCAACTAGATTGAGGATCATCAAGTAAAGTTTTAATTTTCAACCTCGATTACACGTCGACGTTACATCGGTGTTTGGTACCTTCGTTCCTTCTTTAAATTATTATTATTACTTAAGTTTAATTATCGTACTTAATTTCATTAACTTTAATTATTTATTTGCATAATTATAATGGAATGAAATAGATATTTTTCTGGTAGAGGTACTAGGGGTAACAGGGGTAAGGGTGCATCTTCTAGTAATCCTAATTACGATGATTTCACTCATGTAGATGAAATTAATTTTTTTAATGTTAATATTAATATACCATTAGATCATGAGGTATATTCTGCATCTTAACCAGACTTTAATTTGGAAAATAAATTAGAAGATAATTTAGATAACACATCCACTTGTGCACCTCCACCTTAGGCTCAGACTGAGTCTCAGGCTGAAACTGAAACTGGAATGTCTTCTATTCCCCCTAGTATGAGTCGAGGACAAAAAAATGAAAATTAAAATCACATGCATGGGATTTTATTCCTAATCAACTAGCTATTTGTAATATTTATCGTGAAGTTTATAAATTTAAAACTAGAAAAGGTCAAGGTGGAACAGGAGGTTTAATGAGACATGTACAAAACTCTCACAAAGCAAGGTATAATCAATACTTGGCTGAAACATCGGGTGTTCAAGTGCCTTCTGAGTCGGGACAAGGTTCACATAGTATCCCCGACCAAGTACAAGGCCGAATTAACCTAATGACGAGGGGAGTTATAAGTCCTAAATATAATAAACACAAAGATAGGAAAAATTAGCAAAATTAGTTTCCGTGGAGGGCTTGCCATTTTCATTTCCTTCCTCTCCTAGTTTTATTTATTACATTCGAGAAATATATAATCCTGCTTTTAACGATTTTCCTAGATCAACTATTAGAAGAGATGTTTTTAAATTTGTGCATGAATATCAACAGTATTTACGTTATGCATTGTATCATTTTAATGGCAAAGTGGTTATCACTTCTGACATAGGCCGTGGTACTAAGTAATGATTATTTAACTGTTACATGTCATTGGATATATCAGAATTGGTCTATGCAAAAACGTATATTAGCATATAGATATATTGATGGTAGGCACACTAGAATTTTTTTTCAAGAAATATTCATGAAATTAGTGAATATTATGGAATTACTAATAAAATTATAACTATTAGATTAGATAGTGTTTCTTCTAATGATTCTGATGTAAACATTTTAAAAACACAATTGACTCCATTTTTTCCCGATATTTTTCATTTAGAATGTATAGTGGTTCAAGTTCTTCACAAATTAGCGAGTTTGATGTTTATGTTTTGCAGGATGTTGTACCGTACGAATCAATTGTCAATGAAGATGAACGTGAAGACTTGCTGAAATACTAGAGGGAGAATGAGAAGACATTTCCAACACTATCAAAGATGGTCCGAGATGTGTTGAATATTAAAGCGTCAGCAACAGCTTCTGAAATCATTTTTTTCTGCTGGAAGGTTTCAAATAGGAGAGCACAAACACTCATTGTCGGGTGACAGCTTAGAGATTGCAGTTTTATTCAGAGATTGGATTAGAGCGGAGCGTAGAAAGTGCGGTCAACTATAGATCAACGAAGAAGACGACTACAACTACAACAAAATCTTATCCGATGGAGCAAGAAGCGACGTTGAACAATTTGACCAACAACTTCCAATTCCAACAGAAGATCCTCAAGAGATTGTGAGGAAATTAGAAAAAATATGGTTGAATATGTAAATTTTTTAATGGCAATTTTACTATGTGATTTGCAACTTTTGAACAACGAAACAAAGTTGCAATTTTGAAATTGTATTACAAAAAAATCATATTTCTATTAAATAATATAAGAGGCACAAAAACAGCCTTGGGGTGTTTTTATTCACTATCTTGTTCAATTATTTAAGTGCTTAATTATATTTTTTTAAAATTACGGGTCGAAAAAAAATTAAAATCCCCCCAAATCCCCCGACCCGTCCCGACCCTCCAAGTCCTGATCCCAACCACCCACCTTGTCCCCCCAAATCCCGTCTCGTCTCATCCCGTCCCACTGGCCACCCCTAGTACAAACAAACAAACAAACTTGGTTACCATAGAAGTAAAATAATTAGTAAAGTCATAATACACGCGATTAGTATTAATTTCTCATCGTATTTCTTGTGGGATTCGACCCCAACCTAGTTGAGTTACTATATTTGACAATGACGGCGTTATACCATTTAAAGGTGTAATTTGGGCGAGATAACGCATGTGCACTAATTAATGTTCAAAGTGAACCCTCCAACGACTAACTTGATTGCCATCATCCTGTCGTTGACTCTCCTAACCTCTACCATCTGATCTCTTAGCTCCTCCTCTACTAGAATGCCTACTCCATTTCTACACCTCTATCTTCCTGAGAACCACAACTTATTCACATCCATACCCCGCGCTCTAGTTCCTGCCCACTTGGTTTCCTGCACACGCAATACTAATCTTTCTCTTTTTGAGAATCTTCACTTGCTCTATGAACTTTTCCGATAAAGTTTTTATGTTCCATGATCCTACCATCAGCCTAGAAGTTCCCTTAACCCCCTTGCCACCACCAATTCGTGCCACCGTCTCTGATTGAGAACATGACCCTTAGTCTACACTCGTTCACTAGAGCCACTTTAGCAAATGTAAACTAAACAAGAATTATCTAACATATAATCAAAAGTAGAGAGAATATTAAGTCCCTAGTTTAATTTGACCATAAATTTTGGTTCAAATTTTTAAAATGATAATTGGAAATTATTTTAAATAACTGGTTGCTTATCAAATTAGCCGATAATAATATCTATAAACTTGAAAGATAGAATTTGAATATTTGAAAAATAAATTTTAAAAGTCTTTCAAGTTTTCACTTATAAAACATGAAATATAACTTTCACATACTTTTATTTCCAACTTCAATTTCAAATATCAATCAAATCATGTCTAAAACATATTGAGTCACTTGTCTCGAAGTGGCTTGACGCGTGGAATTTACTAGTTGAACCTCGGTTAAAAACACAAAGCAACGACTAGACGATTCACCACTTTTAAGATAATGAATGGTTTTAAAAGTATGATAAGATTATCCTTAAATTATAATTTGAAAAAGTAAGTGAAAGTTAATTGGCTTTTCGTTTTCCGTGAATGAAAAGGCGAAACACAAGCCGCGAGGGGTCGTTTGCTGACGTAAAAAAGGTGAATGGAAAAGTGAAAATGTACTCAAAGAAAAAACAGGAAGAAATGATGATTATATAAGGATGAAAGAAGCACTAAATACATCAACATGACTAAGTGGTGGGGTGGAAGGTGGCGTTTTTATTGGAAAGGATCAAATATGCCACTTTCATTCTACAGGGAAATTAGGTCAGGGGTACAATTGGACTCCCAAAAAGTAGTAGCAAAGAATGTGTGGTGCACTATTTCTCTTTTAAAGTTCGGATATGAATCATGAATATGAAAAGATTTTTAGAAGGGAGCGTTTTTTTCCGAATGAATTCTATATGGCGCAAATTTCAATTAACCATGCTTCAATATCAATACTAAACCACGGATGAAAAAACAAAAGAAAACTTCAAAAAATGCTCTCTGTTTACCAAATGTCAAGTAATTTTATTTACCAAAATTTAAATATATGAAAATAAATTATTACTTAATACTTTTACCTCCTATAAATTATCACTTCATCACTAGCTCCCACTTCCCTAGTTGAAAGGCAACAGTTCACATTTCACAAGTTCTCGTTTTTAGCGATGAAAGTCCTATTAGCTTATTTTTTATTTAATAGTAATTTAATTTTAAATTTTTATTTTATCTCTAATGAAAAAATTTATAATCATGAAAAAAAATCAAGTTTTTTTAACTTTAAACTTTACCTTTTATTCAAAACAAGATGATATATAACTACAAAAATATTTTTAATTTATTTTAGATCATAAAATTTAAAAAATCTTATTTTATTTCTTAAAATACATATCAAATAAAAATAAATTACATAAATTGAAACGGATAAAGTATTAGTTTTAAAATATATGGCTATCGGTAATGTTGTGAGTGGACTGGTCGACTGATAGCTGGGATTGTGACTTCTCAATGGATCACTTCTGTGATCTCTCAATTTAGGACATGTGACGTATACAACGATGGGTTTTCACTTTTTTTAGTGGCTTAATCTCTGCTCTAAGTTGATTTAATTAACTATTGCTTTTAACTGCTTCTCCTCCAATAAAATGATTTTGCTCAAGTGCCTTTAATTTAATGAACCCAATAAATACAAGCAGATTTTCCGTTCCATAATAAGTAATATCTTTAATTTATGCATAATCTTTAAGAAAAAAAAATTCTAAAAAATTATAAATATTTTTACTAACTTACTCCTAATTAATATCTAGAAAAGAAAAAAATTACTTAATGATTCTTGATTATGTAAATAAAAATAATTTTAGAATAATAAAATCAATTTCTTCTTGAAATTTTAAAGCAGCACTTATTTTGAAACAAAATGAAAAGTCTAAAACATCACTTATTATGAAACGGAGAAAGTACCATTCTTAGCGTTATGAATGTATAACGCATGTCTGAAGTGATCGGGCTTGAAATCCATTAGCAAGTTATTCGGCCGGACAATGTTAGATTCTAGTTTGATATTTTCTCGAATATTTCTTGATTTTGCAAATAAAAATATTAGATTATCCTTTAATGTTAGCAATAACTTACAAAATTTTAAGTCGTTTAAGTTTTTTGAAGGGGAGCCTTGGAGTAACTGGTAAAGTTGATGTCATGTGACCTGAAGGTCATGGGTTCAAGCCGTGGAAACAACCTCTTGCAGAAATATGAGGTAAGGTTGCGTATAATAGACTCTTGTGGTCTAACCCTTATCCGGACCCCGTGCATAGCGGGAACTTAGTGCACCGGGCTGCCCCTTTTTTTTTTAAGTTTTCTCCTAAGATTTTCTGTTTGCTCAAAAGAAATCTTTGAAGCGTGGTCTAAAAGATCCATAAATTATATAAAAAAAGGGATCATTTACTAAACATTTCACTTCAACCAGATCACTAAAATTGAAAGGTGAATCTGAATATGTATATGGGTCATTCGCAGGAATGCCCCTATTTCGGGGTGGTCTTTAATTTTTGTAGAATATGCATTGTCTGGCATTGTTATGTAGAAATTAAGTTATCCTACAGAACTACGTCTTAAGACATAATTTCTATGCAACTATGAAACATTTGTCTTGCAAAATTGTTCTTTTTATACTCCGTTGTGGTTCGAACCCAAATTTCTGATTTTATAGACACGTGAATAAGGATATTTTAGCCCACAAATTTTTATTAAACGATAAGTAGGGACAAAAATTGAAGACCGGCGATTTGAGGGGCAACAATTAAAATAGTCCATGTGAAGGGAAAGCCGCGCAATTTATTTTATGTATACTCCATTTATTTCATTTTACATGTCATTTTTTTTCTTTTTCATCTATATATTCCTAAAATTAATAAATATTTTTATACAACAAAAGACTCTTTTAACTTAGAATTTTTTATAATCATACATGATTAAGTGTTGAAAGTTATATCTTTATTAAGTTTTGTATCTAGTCAATTACCACCCCAACAAAAAAAAAATACCACCTAACAAATAAAATGAATGGTATATATTGTAAAAATCTTGAATTTTCCTTTTATTTTTTCCCAGAAAAGGAGTTTGACAAACCAAAATAAGCTACATTTTGGGCAATAAAAAGTAGGGGTGAGCGGGTCCGGGTACCATAACTTTTTTGAACTATCTGGACTCTACCTAGTAAAAGATCGGTTCTTAAATTTAATACCCGGAACCTACCTGTAGCAATCATTATCCGGAACCTATCCAGACACTGCGGTTCCGGATAGGTTCCCGTGTACCCAGAATCGGTGTTTCTTTGTGCAAAATAATGCCTTCGTATAACAATTTTGGTTTAGGAATAAACTCGCCTGCTTATCCTCTGAAAGCCAATGCCACAAAATCCATAAAGAATTATTTCGGAGCAAATATCCCAAGAATGTTTCAAAGATTTGCTTTGATTTTCGTTTCAACTTTCTTTTTCAATAAGTTAAAGGAGTACAGAGTTTAAAAAATTCAGTTTTTCAGTTTTCTACCTCTTTTGGCTTTTTCTCTGCTTATGATTGTCACTTTGTATTATTTGATTTATTTCTTGATGGTGAAAGTGATTGTTCTGCATTTGATTCCCCCCCCCCCCTTAAATGGTGTACTTTAGTATGACATTTTTTATTATTATTAACTAAAAATAATAGAATTAAAAAAGTAAAAATATTTAATATTTCATAGGTTTCGGGTCCGGTTACCCTGTCTCTATTTGCCGGACCCGACATTGATCGGTTCCTAATTTTACTACCCGAAACCTACCCGTTATTATAATATATCTACCTGAAATCTACCAATTAATATCGGTTCAGATCGGGTATCTGGGTACCCTGTACCCGTGCTCACCCCTAATAATAAGGCATAAAGCTAGGCATAGCACGGGTGCATGACCTCAAAAGAGGAAAAAAGAGAACCAGAAAATGAAAACTATAAACTTCACTAGTGTTTGGTCATAGATTTAGTTGAAACTTTTAAAAAAATAAGCTTTTAAAGTTATGTTGAAAAATGATTTTTTAGATTTAAAGTGTGTTTGGACATGCATTTTATTTGAAAAAAAATTAAAATTTCTTGAGTGAATGAATTTCACCCAAAAACTGATATGGGCAAAATTTATGGTCAAACATGAGCTTCAACTCTTCTTACTATTATATCATTCTTATTCTTGGTTCTGATTTGCAATAATACAACCAAATTCATTAATATTCTTCGTTCTGATTTGCAATAATATAACCATATTCATTAATATTCTTGGTTCTGATTTGCAATAATACAACTATTATCATTCTTATTCTTGGTTCGGATTTGCAATAATACAACCAAAAAATTCGAATTGTCCGAGAAGCAGAATAAATTCTTTTTGTTTTCCTTTTCGGGAAACATTTTGTGCTTGTGAATTATTCCATTATAGCAATTGTTTAATCAATACATACAAAATGGCATATTGTGCATATACCCAAGGATTATTGCGTTTCCTAGCTTAATTTATTTTGGAATCCAGTAATATTCCCTCCAAATATTCCTCTTACATGTTCGTGGTATATAATCGTTGAACTTAATTTATTTGTTATTACAATAAAGTTATAAATATTTTTCGTCACAATAAAATCACTTAAAAGTTACCTATCTGTCAAAATGACTTTCTATTATAATGAGCAAAGTTTACTTATTTTAATTCGAGAAAAAATAGGATAAATTTATTATATAATACAATAAAAAAACCCAGATGTCTCCTTTCAAATTTGACTTTTTAACAATAACTTCCTTGAAATTTGCAATATTACACGCGTCTCTCTTATTTTAATTTACGAACAACAATTATTTTAACTCAATTATCATTAATACAAAAAATTTACCATTTGATTAATTTGTCCTTCTCTAATATTATACTTTCCGATTAATACAATTTTTAAGATTAGTTCAGCAAAAGGCCTAATCATAAAAAGTACAAGAAAGCCCGACGTCTAGCATCGCATTGTCCGGAGAGGGGACGCAAGAATTGTGATATAGACAGTCTACTCTAATACAAATATCAGTGACTGCTTTCACGGCTTGAATCCGTGAAGTGATCCTTTTCTAATATCATCTCTTTCCGCAAAGCCCTTTACTTTGTGGATTTAATATCACACGTAAAATTAATTCTTACAAACTGCGTAAGAGCGGAAATTGAAAGTTTTTTTCCTTTTTAAAAAAAAAATGGATCTTAGGCCTATTCAACTCCAAAAATTAGCTTGTAGGATGAGGATTGTCCAAGTCCATATAAGGAGTCCATGTTTCCATTTCATATCCGATGTGAGACTATAACACTTTTCTTTTTTACTAGTAGAAAGGTACAGCTGCCACCGTTCGTGGTGGCTTAGGCGGTGAAGGCAGCGGCAGTGGCAATTTCTGCAAGTCTTCAAAAACTTTTTCCGGTTTAGGAAAGTGACAAGGACATGGCATTGCTATGAATTTTGGAACTTCATCACCTGGCATCAATACTGCAGGCAAAATTGTGCTCTGGCTTTGTTTCCAATTCTGAAAAAAAAAAACACTTAGTAATAAATCCTAGGCCAATAGTAGGTAACTTGTTATCCACCTATTAGAATGATTAATTGTAATTATTATATCGGATTTGAGTAATATAAAGTAGTAATAGTATAAAATATTACAGTATCACTTGTCATTAAATTATTTACTCATTTCGTTTCAATTTACGTGACATTTTTTTCTTATTAATTAATCTAAAAAATGACACATTTTTATCTTTAGTACGCAACATATTAACATTAAAAACTTATTTTATCCTTAATAAGGTGAATAATAAACATATATATATTTATGATTTATTTAAAATCACAAATTTTAAAAACTTTTTTTAAAACTCCGCATCCGATCAAATATCATCACCTGTATTAGAACAGAGGGAGTATTTATTTGTAATTACTTTATAATGACTCAAATATATAAATATTTCTGTGTACTTTATTTTAAATCAAGTTAATTCTCAAATTGTGCTCAACTAATAGTTACTATCTCATAAAATTTATTCTTGTTGATTTTAATTTTCTTCAACAATAAAAGTAACTTTCTCGTGTAACAATTATTAATTGAGTGACCATTTGAGAAATTAACCCATTGAAATTCGTTTGTTTGCTAAGTGGTATAAGAGTATTATATATGGATTAAAAAAAAAACTTACCATGTAAGTTTGCTTATGTTTCAAAGAAGTAGGATCGAGGCCGGCTTCAAGATCAGCGAAAGAGCGGCGGAGAGAGCGAAGCTTGTCCCAATGGTAACAGCAAGAAAATATGCCACTCAAGCTAAATATTACAATCAATAGGACAGCAGTTCCTAGAGGAAATCCTAGTGACGGCCTAGATGCATCCACATGTGGCGGTGCATAATATTGATTCTCCATATCGTCGTCTACTTTAAGGTACAACTTCTTTTTTAACATGCAATTACACACATCCAATGTAAAGCAAAACTAATAAGAGAAAATTCAGCTAGTTTTTTTTTACGCTGAAAATACTGTAAGAAGCAATGAGCTTTATGAGGAAGTGAATTGATAGGTGTGAGGAAAGAGTGGGAATGGTGAATTTATAAACTTGTGGGGGGCTATGGAGTACGTGTAAAGGTACACCTTACACTGTGTGGGCCAAGGAGGTACGGATGGACCCACTTGGTTTTGGTGGCTAGCGGCTAGCAGCTGGCCTATAATTGGGGGTCATTTGTGGACTATTTTTTTTATATCCAGCTTCCGACTTACGTTATATTATTCTTGAAGATAGTAGTCTCGATCCCTTAGCATTACTATCAGCAAATCGCGGAATGTGTCTGAATGATCAGAGTTTGAGAACAAAGCAACTGATATCACCTATAAGGTCCTACCATAGAAAAAAACAAATTGCTCCCATCAAAATTCGAACCCACACTGCAGACCTCCAGCTGAATTTTAAGTTTCTTCCTTTGCCATCAAGTTATATCCGGGGACCAATTGTCGACTATTTTCTTTTGGTGGAGGAGGAGCAAAGTGTGCAAGTGCAACCTTCATGCCTTTACTTGTTTCTTGGAAATTTAACCAAAATGTATATGCAATCAAAAATAATTACTCCTATGTGAATTATCAAATAGGTAGTTATGTTGTATACCTTTTGAGTATATAATTAGATGGGTGTATCTTAATATTATATAAAAATGTGATTTATTAGTCTTACTATTGTATCCCCCTTTTTTTTTTTTAGGGAATGGTCTTCCACGCTTAAAATTTAAATAGAAGAAAATTATTTTTTCAGATCTCTTATGTGTTATTTTAAAATCTCTCATGTGTAAAAATAAGAATCTGGTAAGAAAGACATAATACAAAATCAATTGATTGTATGCTTTCCGAGTATACAATTATGTAAAAAAAAATTATCCCAAAAGTATTGCAATGGACAAATTTTGTAAATAAATACAGGCAGGTAATTGTTTTACCCCACCTTAATATTCCTGTAAAAGTCTCTTGTTTTCCTGTATAATCATTCATTGGGTTTCCATTGATCCAACTAATCCAAATTTTCATTATTATGACTAATTAAAAAGAAAAGTACTTCTTTTCGGAATTTAATTAAGACTCGAACCTGAAACTTTTAATGAATGATGGACAAATCCTATCCAACCCCAATCCTTGATGGTATATTTTCATTTTCTTGTTTGGTTGTGAACATGGGATTTTAGGGGGTAACATTTAAAAAATTCAATTCATGGTGTAGAAACTATTAAACAAATTTAATTCTTACATTTGAACAAGTATATATTGTTTGTATGCCTCCAATTTTAGTCTCGTCATGCCTTGTTATCACGATATATTAGATTCTACAGTGGAGCTAACTATGATTGTAATTTAATTTGATGAATTATCAAATCACATGCATTCTATAACAAGAATTTAAAGGCAAAAATAAAGTATTCACTTTGAGGGGCACGGATCCGGATTAGTTGAGCCCCAATGCGGGTATCGAACACCGGATAAAAAATATAAAAAACATATGCTTTATAGAAAAATTATTTTTTTAACACTAAAGGTCAAAATAAATCACATCTTATAGTTCACTAACACGTCAACTTTGTTGCCAAGTTTAAAAGGTTCCGGTAATTACTCGTCAGAAGCATATTAACAGAACTGGAAAAATTCCAAGCAACAAAAAGACGCAAGATCTGATGATATTGCAAAAAATTGCGTGGATTACTCTCCATACGGGTTGGTATTTAATTTTTGCTCCTCAATTTGCCCGTCTTTAGTTTGTCTCTACTTCTCATTTAATAAAAATTTGTGGGCCAAAATACTCTTTATTCGCAGGTCTATTAAATCAGAGATTCTGAGTTCAAATCCAGCAGAGACTATGCCCCCTTTGGGTATAATTTCTATTTAACTACCGGATAAGATATAATCTTAATTTTTCAAGAAAAACTTTTTCTTTAGGCATATTTACATAGAAATTATGGCCATTAAGGCATAATTTCTATATAACTTTAACCGTATATGTATAATTTCTATGAAATATTGCATTGCAAATTTTTTTTCTTCTTTTTGACTCTTCTAGGATTTGAACACATTAACTCAGAGATATTTTCGGAGGCATAATTACATAGAAACTATGCCCATTAAGACATAATTTCTATACAATTTTAGTCGAATAGACATATTTTCTAATAAAATCTTGACTTATAATTTTTTTTGACTCTGTTGAGATTCGAACTCATAACCTCAAAAGTATTTTCAATTATTTTTTTTTTAGACGAATGACAAAAATTAAAACGACCCTAAAATAGGGGATTGCCCAACGAATGTTTTTTCCTAATTTCGTTGAACTTAACTTTTAACTTTTAATGGGAAGATGCAACAGCTGGCAGCAACACCTGCCTTTACAATGTACTCCATCTGTTTTTTGACTTTTTCTTCTCAACTTTAATTAGTGAAATTGGTTAAAAACACCTTTCAAGTACGCAAAATTCATAATATTTGTCATCCGTTTATAATTTGGTCTAACCATGCTTTTATGCTATTTTGTTGGGTCAACTGTTCTTATTTCACAAATAACACCAGCTGACATAATTAGAAAGTAAATTATTTGTGTACCACCCACAACCCTCCCTGCCCCTCTCAAATTCATTTAACCTGTTAAAATGTTAATCGAATCCAACTCTGTGGATATCAGATTTTATGTATTGCTTTGGATGTTTATTTCAAGCATAGGCAGATTTCTCTTGAGCAAAACTTTTGTTCTAACCTGTTTACCTTGGTGACTTTCTCTGCCTTCTCATCACGAAAAAAGGTAGTGTAAGTTTTGATTTTTAACTATATTATACAAACGTAACCTAAAGTATTTGTAAGATAGAATAATTTCCGGGATTCCTTTCATTATTCACAATATATATAGTTGTACAAATGTTGATTTCTAATACAGTACGAATCCTAACTTACCTTAAATGGTTGATTCCTAATACAATAAGAATCCTAAGTTATCTTAAATATACATCTATCATAATTACAAAATATACGGTGAATATTCGCTAATACTCCCCCTCAGACGGAGCGGGAGGAGGCCGAACGCTAAGGCTGGATCGGAAGTCAGTGAAGAGTTGTCTCGGTAGTCCTTTTGTGAAAATGCCTGCATACTGATAAGAGGAAGGCACGTGTAATATTTTGACCTGACAACGGGCAACCTTCTCTCGCACAAAGTGAATATCTATCTCAATATGCTTAGTCCGCTGATGTTGGACTGGATTATGAGACATATAGATGGCAGATATGTTGTCACAATAGACTATAGACGCCTTTCGTAGTGGACACTGGAGTTTCAAAAGAAGATTTCGGAGCCAACAGATCTCAGCAACGACATTAGCAACTCCGCGATATTCTGCTTCAGCACTCGAACGGGATAGCCTGGCCTGCCGCTTGGCGGACCATGAGATAAGATTATCCCCAAGAAATACACAGTATCCTGAGGTAGAGCGACGTGTGTCAGGGCATCCTGACCAATCTGCATTCGTGTAGGCGAGTAACTTGGTTGGGGCAGAGGGGTAGAGATGTAATCCGAAGTCTAGTGTGCCCTTAACGTATCTGATAATACGTTTGAGGGCGGCAAAATGGGACTCTCGGGGGTCGTGCATAAACAGACACACCTGCTGAACGGCATATGCAATATCAGGCCTAGTGAATGTAAGATACTGAAGGGCACCTGCAAGACTCCGATATAGAGTGGGATCAGAAACTGGCGCACCGTCATTAACACTAAGATTGGATTTTGAGTCCACCGGAGTTGGCATAATTTTATAATTTGTTATCTTAGCCTTGTACACTATCTCTTCTGCATACTTACGCTGACACAGGAACATAGTGGCTGCAGATCTGGTCACTGATATACCCAAAAAATAACTCAGCTTGCCCAAGTCAGTCATAGCAAATTCAGTTTTGAGTAGAGCAATGATTTCATTCTTCAAACCGTCAGATGAGGCAGTAAGAACAATGTCATCGACATATAATAGTAAATAAGAAGTGCTGCTACCTCGGTGAAAAGTGAAGAGAGAGTTATCACACCTGCTACATATAAAACCAATCTACAGAAGATATTTGGCAAAATGATCATACCAAGCGCGGGGTGCCTGTTTCAAGCCATACAATGACTTCCTGAGACAACATATAAACTGCGGAATTGCCGGATGAACAAAGCCAGGGGGCTGATGCATGTACACAGTTTCTTTCAAATCCCCATGAAGAAATGCATTCTTGACATCAAGCTGATGAATCAGTTAATGCATGCCCATTGCAATACTGAGAACAGTCCGAATAGTGACCGATTTAACAATCTGACTGAATGTCTCACCACAATCAATACCTTCCTGCTAATTAGTGTTATTGGCAACTAGTCTTGCCTTATACCTCTCCAAGTCACCACTGTCTCTGAACTTGTGACGAAATAGCCACATACACCGGATAACATTCACACCGTCTGGTCTAGGTACCAAATCCCAAGTGTTCTGCTTGGTTAAAGCGTTAAACTCCTCGCACATGGCCTCATTCCAATTACGGTCCAGTTTTGCTAGTTTTGGAATAAGTGATAAGATTTGTTCGGAGAGGTTGAAGTGAACCTTGGGTTTGAAAATTCCATGTTGTGCACGAGTCTCTATGCGATGGGTGGGCTGCAATGGGATGTCGGCCTTTGGTAGAGTGCGGGATGTCGATTTACGGGTGGGAGGCAATATTCTTGCCGGATTTGAAGTCTTCTTTGACTTACGAGTCTTTGGGTGAAGCGCATTCTTCTTTGAAGCGGCATTGTTCTTTGAGGGGGTCGGAGACACGGAGAAACCTTGATGGTGTTTTCGGCCAAAGCGATTAGGTGAAAGCGGCGATGGTTGGGGCGAGGCGTGTGTCTTGTCGGAATAAATTTTGCTCCATCTTGGAATTTGCCGGAGACACATCGATTGGAGTAGATGAGACATAGGAGACTCATCGAGAAATGTGTAATCCGTGGTTTGGAATTTTCGAAGGTTTGAAAATGGATAGGTTGCCTAGTCGAATGTGACTTGTCATGAGATGATGATCTTACGAGTGATATGTCATAGCACAAGTATCCCCGATGATTAGGTGAGAAACCGATGAATACGCATGGTGTGGTGCGTGGGGCTAGTTTGTGAGGTGCAGTTGAGGCCAGGTTGGGGTAGCACAGGCAACCGAAGATGCATATTTGGTCATAAGAGGGGAACCTATGGTATAAGATTTCAATTGGGGTCTTGTTTTGGAGAGTGTTGGCTGGTAAAATGTTAAGGAGGTATTCTACCATTTTGACAGCGTAGACCCAGAATGACGGTGGAAGACTGGCGTGAAAGAGAAGGGTACGCACCATGTTATTGATGGTACGGATGATTCTTTCAGGTTTGCCATTTTGGGAGGAAGCGTAGGGACAGGAAAAACGGAAAACCATGTCTTGTTTAGAGAAGAAATTGTGAAATGCCGAATTATTAAATTCACGTCCATTATCACATTGAAAAGATTTTATAGATTTTTCAAACTATATTTTGATGAAGTTTTGAAATTCAAGGAACTTGGCAAACACTTCAGATTTGAAATTTAGTGGGTAGATCCATACAAAGTGTGAAAAATCATCTAATAATACTAGATATAATTTGTGACCCAAAGAACCGACAACCGGAGATGTCCACAAATCAGCATGAACAATATCAAATTGAGAAAAAGTAACACTGTTTGATGACATAAATGGAATACGAGTATGTTTGGAAAGTGGGCAAGAAAAACAGTGGTGGACAATTTTTCCATTATTACATTGAATACACTTATTAGTCCTAAGAATATTAAAAATAGGGTCTCCTGGGTGTCCGAATTGGTTGTGCCAAGTTGACGGAGAGATAGCAGCTAGGGAGACATGTGACTGAGTTCTGACAGCGGAAGACTGAGTGAAGGGGTAGAGGTCTCCCACACTATTGCAGCCCGTAAGAATTTTCCCCGTATTGAGATCCTTCACAGAAAAACAAAAAGGGTCAAATTCGACAAACACATAATTATTGCGAGTGAATTTTCTAACAGAGATTAGGTTTTTAATGATGTTAGGGGTGTAAAGGACGTGATTTAGGGAGAAAGGCGGGTGGGGATGTTTCGTATGTGTGTTACCGTAACCTTCAATTGGAATGCGATGACCATTGCCGACAGTAATAAATTGAGGACACTTTAGCTGAAGTAGTTGAGATAAGTTACCTGACGACCGAGTGAGGTGAGATGTGGCTATAATTCTTGATCAAGAAGACTGTCAATTTTCCGTGTGGACAGAACTGTTCTATATTCATGCATGTGCATACAACGTGCTCGACCACATT
The DNA here is from genome assembly GCA_029783415.1 of Anisodus acutangulus. Taxonomy (NCBI): domain Eukaryota; kingdom Viridiplantae; phylum Streptophyta; class Magnoliopsida; order Solanales; family Solanaceae; genus Anisodus; species Anisodus acutangulus. The sequence goes on from CM056495.1 coordinate 19,301,407, forward strand.
GATGACTCCGTTCCTCGTCCCACCGACATTATCGAATCGACATGGTGTCGCCTTGATGCCATCGTTAAACAGTGGATATATGGCACCATCTCAAAAGCCTTGTTGTGTACCATCATGAAAACAGGTGCTACGGCACGTGACCTTTGGGTGCGGTTGGAAGAAATCTTTCAGGACAATAAAAATACTCGGGCCGTGTATTTGGAGGACCAATTCAATGATACGCATCTCGAGAATTTTAACAATATGTCCGAATAGTGCAAACAACTGAAACTCATAGTCAACCAACTATCCAACGTCGGAAATTCTATTTTTGAAACCAAGATGGTATTTCAATTGGTTGTTGGTTTACCGAAAAGTGAATACGATACACTTGCAATGATGATTCAACAGGCCAACCCACTACCAAGTTTCACCAAGGCACGGTCACAACTATTGTTGGAAGAAACCCGACGTGCTAAACAAGAGGAACATAATCAAAAGGCGTTAGCCGTTGAAGGGATGGCAACACTGGCGGCCAACACCAACCCGCCACCACCGCAAGACCACCACCAGCAGCAATCCCGCGGTGGAGGGCGTGGCGGCAGAGGCCGCGATAATAATAACAAAGGCAAGGGCCGCGACAATTATAGCCACATCTCACCTCACCCGGTCGTCAGGTAACTTATCTCAACTACTTCGGCTAAAGTGTCCTCAATTTATTATTGTCGGCAATGGTCATCGCATTTCAATTGAAGGCTACGGTAACACACATACCAAACATCCCCACCCGTCTTTCTCCCTAAATCACTTCCTTTACACCTCTAACATCATTAAAAACCTAATCTATGTTAGAAAATTCACTCGCAATAATTATGTGTCTATCGAATTTGACCCTTTTTGTTTTTCTGTGAAGGATCTCAATACGGGGAAAATTCTTACGGGCTGCAATAGTGTGGGAGACCTCTACCCCTTCACTCAGTCTTCCGCTGTCAGAACTCAGTCACCTGTCTCCCTAGCTGCTATCTCTCCGTCAACTTGGCACAACCGACTCGGACACCCAGGAGACTCTGTTTTTAATATTCTTAGGACTAATAAGTGTATTCAATGTAATAATGGAAAAATTGTCCACCACTGTTTTTCTTGCCCACTTTCCAAACATACTCGTATTCCATTTATGTCATCAAACAGTGTTACTTTTTCTCAATTTGATATTGTTCATGCTGATTTGTGGACATCTCCGGTTGTCGGTTCTTTGGGTTACAAATTATATCTAGTATTATTAGATGATTTTTCACACTTTGTATGGATCTACCCACTAAATTTCAAATCTGAAGTGTTTGCCAAGTTCCTTGAATTTCAAAACTTCATCAAAATATAGTTTGAAAAATCTATAAAATCTTTTCAATGTGATAATGGACGTGAATTTAATAATTCGGCATTTCACAATTTCTTCTCTAAACAAGGCATGGTTTTCCGTTTTTCCTGTCCCTACGATTCCTCCCAAAATGGCAAACCTGAAAGAATCATCCGTACCATCAATAACATGGTGCGTACCCTTCTCTTTCACGCTAGTCTTCCACCGTCATTCTGGGTCTACGCTGTCAAAATGGTAGAATACCTCCTTAACATTTTACCAACCATCACTCTCCAAAACAAGACCCCAATTGAAATCTTATACCATAGGTTCCCTTCTTATGACCAAATACGCATCTCCGGTTGCTTGTGCTACCCCAACCTGGCCTCCATTGCACCTCACAAACTAGCCCCACGCACCACATCATGCGTATTCGTCGGTTTCTCACCTAATCATCAGGGATACTTGTGCTATGACATAACCACTCATAAGATCATCATCTCACGACACGTCACATTCGACTAGGCGAATTATCCATTTTCAAACCTTCAAAAATTCCAAACCACGGATTACACATTTCTCGATGAGTCTCATATGTCTCCTCTACTCCAGTCGATGTGTCTCCGGCAAATTCCAGTACCGATACAGCCTGTTCCGACAGTACACACTGCCCCGTCCCCACCACTGCTGCCTTCAGCCAACTGCTCTCGGTCGAAAACACCATCAGCCGCTTTCACTGTGTCTCCCGACTCCCCAAAGACAATATTGCCCCCACCCAAAGACTCAGAATAAGCAAAGACTCAGCCCAGCAGCAATGTCGCCTCACCCAGAATCGATAGCGTGCAGCCTACCAGTCCCGACCTCCCACTGTAGCCCACCCATCGCATGGAGACTCGTGCACAACACGGGATCTTCAAATCCATGGTTCACTTCAATCTCTCCGCACAAATCTTATCACCTATTCCAAAAAATCCAAAACTAGCAAAATTGGACCCTAATTGGAATGCGGCAATGTGCTAGGAGTTTAACGCTTTAACCAAGCAGAACACTTGGGGTTTGGTACCTAGACCACACAGTGTGAATGTTATCCGGTGTATGTGGCTATTTCGTCACAAGTTCAGAGACAGTGGTGACTTGGAGAGGTATAAGGCAAGACTAGTTGTCAATGGCACTAATTAGCAGGAAGGTATTGATTGTGGTGAGACATTTAATCAGGTTGTTAAATCGGCCACTATTCGGACTGTTCTCAGTATTGCAATGGGCATGCATTGACCGATTCATCAGCTTGATGTCAAGAATGCATTTCTTCATAGGGATTTAAAAGAAAATGTGTACATGCATCAGCCCACTGACTTTGTTCATCCGGCAGTTCCGCAGTTTATATATCGTCTCAGGAAGTCATTGTATGGCTTGAAACAGGAACCCGCGCTTGGTATGATCATTTTGCCAAGTATCTTCTGCAGATTGGTTTTATATGTAGCAGGTGTGATAACTCTCTCTTCACTTTTCACCGAGGTAGCAACACTGCTTATTTGCTATTATATGTCGATTACATTATTCTTACTGCCTCATCTGACGGTTTGAAGAACGAAATCATTGCTCTACTCAAAACTGAATTTGTTATGACTGACTTGGACAAGTTGAGTTATTTTTTGGGTATATCAGTGACCAGATCTGCAGCCACAATGTTCCTGAGTTAGCGTAAGTATGCAGAAGAGATAGTGTACAGGGCTAAGATGACAAATTATAAAATTATGCCAACTCCGGTGGACTCAAAATCCAAGCTTAGTGTCAATGACGGTACGTCAGTTTCTAATCCCACTCTCTATCCGAGTCTTGCAGGTGCCCTTCAGTATCTTACAATTACTAGGCCTGATATTACATATGTCATTCAGCAGGTGTGTCTGTTTATGCACGACCCCCGAGAGTCCCATTTTGTCTCCCTCAAACGTATTATCAGATACGTTAAGGGCACACTAGACTTCGGATTACATTTCTACCCCTCTGCCCCAACCAAGTTACTCGCCTACACGGATGCAGATTGGGCAGGATGGCCGGACACACGTCGCTCCACCTCAGGATACTGTGTATTTCTTGGGGTTAATCTTATCTCATGGTCCGCCAAGCGGCAGGCCACGCTATCCCATTCGAGTGCTGAAGCAGAATATCACGGAGTTGCTAATGTTGTTGCTGAGATCTGTTGGCTCCGAAATCTTCTTTTGGAACTCAAGTGTCCACTACGAAAGGCGTCTATAGTCTATTGTGACAACATATCTTCCATCTATATGTCTCATAATCCAGTCCAACATCAGCGGACTAAGCATATTGAGATGGATATCCACTTTGTGCGAGAGAAGGTTGCCCGTGGTCAGGTCAAAATATTACATGTGCCTTCCTCTTATCAGTATGCAGACATTTTCACAAAAGGACTACCGAGACAGCTCTTCACCGACTTCCGATCCAGCCTTAGCGTTCGGCCTCCTCCCGCTCCGTCTGCATATGAAATGAAATATAGTTACGTCAATAATGTAAAAGCTCTTTATACATTAGATGCATGTAAGTAAATGTACAAATTTTTTGTGCAAGTTAAATCCATATCTTTTATGCATTTTAGTTATACATAACTATCTAACAGTTGTACACTTTATTTGTACAAAAGTATTGTACAGTAGGCAAGTTGCAAAGTCATGATCAACAGTGTGAATTCATCTTCAACCTCTTAAATTGCTAAGCTTATAAGTAGTTATTTTATCTTGATGAGTAGAATTTTAAGATTGAGGTAAGCTATGTCCTTGATAAAAAGCGAGGAGGTACATATAGATGAAAAAACTTATTCATATAGAACATTTACATTAAATCATCTTAGTTTATTATAGTTAAGTGATTTAATAAGATGAAATATGTATTAATTAATCATAAATAAGTATAAGAACTCTATTTACATACAAATATCACGAATCCGTTTGCTAGGTTAAAGTAACATGGATTAAGGCTTGATCTTTTTGTTTGGATTCCTATCAGAAAATGAAAAGTTCGACAAGGTTGAAACTTTTTTCAATTTTGGAATCGGTCACTAATTCATGATTTAATTTTTAATTTTTAATTTTTAATTTTATGAGAATATTCACTACTAAAAAAGCATTGAAAATCATCCCAAGAAACTTGGAAAAAATTGATAAAAACCGACCTCAGATCGGAGGTTGGTAAAATTCTGGTCGGTAAAAAAACGACCCCTGAAGATCGATTTTTCTTATAGTTTTTTCATTTTTGAAAAATACCGACCTCCGGTGGTCATTTTTAAAATTACACAATTATAAAATGCACCAGCTGGAGATCGAACTCCCATCTTTATTGTGGTAGGTGTTTTTTCGTGGTAGGATAGGGGTGGAGCTACAATCATGTAAGGGTGGTCAACTGAACACCCTTCGCTGGAAAATTGCACTATGTATATAGGTCAAATTATGGTGTATAACCATTATATATTTAAATTGATCACCCATGACATCAGTCAGTCCTCTGGTGCGGCGGTAAAGGGTGTTCAAAGCCCGCTCAACGTCCCTGCTTCGAACTCTCATGCAACAGTTGAACAAACATTTTTGTTTTTGTTTGATTTTTACAGACTTAAAGCTCACAAGTCACAAGCTTGCGCACAAATATGGATTACGATATCCCCAAATGCCAATCCCATTATTACCGTTATTAACGTGTACATATAATTATACCATAATTAGAATATATTTCATATATTGTTGTAATAATTAGTGATGTATAATTATAATAGATTTAGGATCCTTATTGTAATAGGGTTCCACATTGTACACTATATATAATTGTATTAATGAGAAAGACTCTCTAAGGGAGATTGTTATAATTTCACATGGTATCATGAGCCAAAACCCTAGGTCTTCTCTAAAATTTCTGCCCCCCCCCCCGGATCTCTCACACCGACGGCCATCACCCCTTGGCCGAGAAGACCCTCTTCCCCTTCTTTGTTCTTCCTTGTCTTCTTTCTCCTACTTCGATAAAATTTATCCACTATAATGACTCCTCCAACAACTCCCACAGTAGCCTAAACCTCAACTTTCGTCACCCCTGACATACCAACATCATTCTTTTCACCCTCTGTTCATCCAGCCCTCACCATCACCGACATCAAGAATTGTCTTCCCATAATTCTTGATCAAGAAAACGGTCAGTACTCTTCATGTGTTGAACTTTTTTGGATTCATGCATGTGTCTATAACGTGCTTGACCACATCGACGACTCCTTCCCTCGCCCCCCTGAGGTTGATGACTCAACATGGCGTCGTATAGACGCCGTTGTCAAACAATGGATATATGACACTATTTCTCAGGACTTGCTCTTTACTATAAAGAAATCTGGCGCCTCGGCCCGTGATTTATGGATTCGGTTAGAGTAATTTTTTCAAGATAACAAGCACACTCGTGTTGTGTAATTGGAAGAACAATGTAATAATACATTCCTTAAAAATTTCTCTACCATGTCCGATTATTGCAAGCAATTGAAACTAGTGGCAGACCAACTATCCAACGTCGGCACACCTCTTTCCGAAACAAAGATGGTCCTAAAATTAGTTGCAGGCCTGCCAAAAGATGAGTACGACACTTTAGCCACCATGATACAACATGTTGATCCATTACCCAGTTTCAACAAGGTCCGCTCACAATTATTGCTAGAAGAAACCCGACACGCAAAGTAGGACAAGCACAATCAAAAGGCGTTAGCAGTCGAAACGTCTCCCCAAACTAACATCACTGTCGGCTTGCCTTCATCGGAAAATAATCAGCCGCGACGGTAGGGGAGGTAGAGGCCGAGGTGGTGGAAGAAGTGGAAAAGGGCGTGGGAAATGGGGCCGCAGCCAGTCGCAGAATCCACCGCTGTAACAGCCCAGTCCTTATGCGAATTGGACCGAACCAGTTGCCCAATATTAGAACGGGAATTGGCCTCCTATCCTGCCCATGTATCGGCCCAATTCCCATACCCACAACAGGGATTATTGGGCCCCGCTCCAGCAGCTCGGTCAACCAATTATCAGCCACCTTTCTCTGGTCTGGCCCCGACTGACTTGGGCCAGACTTTTAGCAGTTTGAACTTGCAGCAGCTCGACAAAAATTGGTACATAGACTCGGGCGCCACATCTCACCTCACCCGCTCTGTAGGTAATATTCCCAAACTGTGTCGTTTAAAGCATCCTCAATACATTACTGTTAAAATGGCCATCGCATTCCAATCTAGGATTATGGTACCACCTACACACCACCACTTCATCCACCTGTTTCCCTTAATAATGTCTTGTATGCCCCAAACATCATTAAGGACTTAATTTCAGTCTGCAAATTTACTCGTTACAATTCCGTCTCTGTTGACTTTGACCCTTTCGGTTTTACTGTGAAGGATCTTCGTACGGGGACACCTCTTATGAGATGCAATAGCACGGGAGATCTCTATCCATTCCCGTCCACCTCCGCTGCCAGCTCATGCTCTCCCATATCTCTCGCTGCTATCTCTCCTTCAACTTGGCATAATAGACTTGGCCACCCATGAGCCCCAGTTTTTAATTTTTAGAGGCAATAATTTTATTGTAATAATGAAAAACTTGCCCAGCACTGTGTTTCTTGCTCACTAGGCAAACATGTTCGTCAACCTTTTAAATCATCTTCAAGTGTTACGTTTTCTCCTTTTAATAATATTCATGCTGATTTGTGAACATCTCCTATATCTAGTTCACTCGGTCATAATTATTATCTTGTCTTATTAGATGATTTTTCTCATTATATTTGGGTCTACCCACTCAAATTTAAATCAGAGGTATTTGCCAAATTTCTCGAGTTTCGTACTTTTATTAAAACATAGTTTGAGAAAGCAATAAAATCTTTTTAGTGTGATAATGGTCGTGAATTCAATAATTCACAGTTTCACCGATTCTATAAAAATAATGGAATGGTTTTCCGATTCTCTTATCCTCACACCTCGCCTCGAAATGGCAAAGTAGAACGAATCATCTGCACCATCAATAACATGGTTTGTACCCTTCTGTTTCATGCCTCCCTACCTCCCTCGTTCTGGGTCTATGCAGTCAAAATGGTAGAATACGTCCTTAATATTTTACCTACTAGCACTCTTCACAACATGAACCCAACCGAAATATTATACCAACAAATCCCCTCCTATGATCATCTTCGGATTTTCGGTTGCCTATGCTATCCCAATCTGGCCTCCAACGCTCCTCATAAATTGGCATCCCGAACCACTCTGTGTATCTTCGTAGGGTTTTCATCCAATCATAGGGGCTATATGTGCTGTGACTTGTCTACCCGTCAGATTCACGTCTCTCGTCACGTTACGTTTGACGAAACCACATTCTCTTTCTCGGACAATAAAAAATTCCAAAAAATGGACTATATTTTTCTTGATGAGTCCGACATCTCTTCCGTCATCCCCAATGAACTGTGTCAGTCCACCACCCAAAACCCACCTCTGTCGCCCATTGCCAACACCTCCGACCGCCTCACTATGGTTTTGCCACCTACAACCACCACCACTGACCACATCTCTGCGTCCCCGTCACCGTCCCATTCTCTGTCACAAATATCGCCAATTGCCACCACCGATAATAGGCCCCCCATCTCGATTTTACCACCTATCACCGTCCCTATCACTGTGTCACCAACACCAACCCAAGGCAACCCCACAACCCTTTAAGCCACTGGAAACCCACACCATACCACCACGATCGAATACAACCCAACCCATCAGACCCAACCCCCCCACTGACATCACACCCCATATCCTCCATATCACCCCATATCGATCTGCCCAGATTGGTGCCTTCACACAACCCATCGTCGAACCCAGAAACTGCCCAACCCGCAACCTTACCCAGTCACCACATCGACACACCAAACTCGTACCCGGACTCAATCCCACATCGTGACCCAAACCTGATAACTAGTACAAATATCGAAACTGCCCCTCGTAACGTATGGAAACCCGTGCCCAACATGGGATTTTCAAACCTAAAGTCCAATTTAACCTTTCCACACAAACCATATCCCCAATTCCCAAAACTCCAAAATTAGCCAAACTAGACCCAAATTAGAATGTGGCCATATGTGAGGAGTTTAATGTTTTAACAAAACAACACACTTGGGATTTGGTTGCTCGACCGGAGGGGGTGAATGTAATCCGATGCATGTGGATTTTTCATCACAAATATAGAGACAGTGGTGACTTAGAAATGTATAAGGCTAGACTTGTAGCTAATGACACTAATCAGCAGGAGGGTATTGATTGTGGTGAGACGTTCAGTCCGGTTGTGAAATGGGCTACCATTCACACAGTTCTGAGTACTGCTATGGGTAAGCATTGGCCTATTCATCAGCTTGATATGAAGAATGTGTTTCTATATGGTGATCTGAAAAAAACTATTTATATGCACCAACCGTCTGGTTTTATCCATCTAGCAGCCCCTCAGTATGTATGTCGTCTTCGTAAGTCACTCTATGGTTTGAAATAGGCCCATCGAGCGTGGTATGATCGCTTTGCACAGTACATTATGCAAATTGGGTTCGTATGCAACAAGTGTGATAATTCTCTCTTTACTTTTCATCGAGGTAGTAGCATTGCTTATTTATTGTTATATGTGGATGACATTGTGCTGACTGCCTCCTCTGATGTGTTGAAAAATGAGATTATTGCACTACTTAAAACCGAAGTTGCTATGACTGACTTGGGGAAGTTGAACTATTTTTTGGGGATATCAGTGACTCGTTCTGCAGATACTATATTTTATGTTAGCGCAAGTATACAGATGAGATAGTGTACAGGGCTAAAATGGAAAACTGCAAGATCATGTCTACACTGGTTGACTCTAAATCAAAGCTTAGTGATGTTGATGGTAACCCAGTGTCCAATCCCACTCTTTACATGAGTCTTGCAGGTGCACTTCAGTATCTTACTTTCACCAGGCCTGACATCGCTTATGTTGTTCAGCAGGTATGCTAATTCATGCATGCCCTCAGGTAGTCTCATTTTACTGCCCTTAAACGTATCATTAGATATGTTAAGGGCACACTTGATTACGGATTACATCTATACCCCTCAGTACCAACTAGGTTGTTATCATATACATATGCTGATTGGGCAGGCTGTCCGGACATGCGACGCTCCACCTCCGGCTACTGTGTGTTCTTAGGAGATAATCTCATCTCTTGGTCTGCCAAGATGCAGGCCACCCTATCTCATTTGAGTGCAGAAGCAGAGTATAGAGGCGTTGCTAATGTTGTTGCTGAGATCTGTTGGCTATGAAATCTTCTTTTGGAGCTGCAATGTCCCTTGAGCAAGGCGTCTTTGGTTTACTACGATAACATATCCGCCATATATTTATCTCATAACCCGGTTCAGTATTAGCGAACCAAGTACATTGAGATGAATATACACTTTATTCGTGAGAAAGTTGTCCTTGGTCATGTCAAGGTGATACATGTGCCTTCTTCATATCAATATGCAGATATATTCACAAAAAGGCCTTCCTAGTCAGCTCTTCCTCGACTTCAGATCCAGTCTTAGCGTCCGGCCGCCTCCCGCTCTGACTGAGGGAGTGTATTAACGTGTACATATAATTATACCATAATTAGAATATATTTCATATATTGTGTAATAATTAGTGATGTATAATTTGTTGGAATATTAATGTATAATCAATCACATAACAAAAGTAAGATCTTATAGGATTGTTGTGTTGTGGACATACCACTGTCCTAAAAGATGATTTTGCCTAGCCTCGGTGCAAGCTATCTCCGGCCCGTCCTCTAGGATTAACACAACGCTGATCGAAGTGTGCACCCACAAAGAACGGATGGGGTAATTGAAATCCTTTTACTCAAACAAAACAAATTCTTTTTCTACTTTCTCCCTTCAATCAGTTAGCTAAAGCCTCATTTTATATATGAAAACAGAGTGTGAACACCTTAATTCAATGCTGGAAATTCGAACCAATCAGTTTTGAAAAACCCAAAAGTCAATTTTGAAAAACCCAAAAGTCAGTTTTGAAAACCCAAAAGTCAGTTTTGAAAATCCAAAAGTGTTTCGTAAATACCAAAAAGAAACAAATAGTGGAAAATTTTCTTGAACAAATAAAACTTTATTTCCCCACAAACTTTTAAAACTTTGAAACGAGTTTCCAACAATCCCCACAAGATTCAAAGTTATAAAAACCATTTTAGAAGTTTGAGCAAAAAATAGAGTTTCGTGCATAAGTGTTAATGTCTTGCGACTTGAATTAACACATAGTGTCACCAAACTAAGACTCACACCCCATCGAGTGATTTGCATCTTGAACTCAATGGGAAGTTTGTGAGCCCATTATATGGGACACGCATTTCAATCAACAAATTTGGTTACTCCGTGAATAATAGTTAACGCCTTATACTGGTCATACGCCTCATGTCCGGATGCTCATAGGTGTTCTAGGGAGATGACCCCTTCTCTCCCATAGAAAGTGACCAAACTTCCACACCTAAATAGGTGGATCTCATAAAGTGTGTTCTACCTCACATCATCATACCTGTGGATATGGGTCCATTAAGAACCAAATTGCCCATTCTTCACACATTGGTAGCAAACAGTACACACACAATTACAGGGATGGAAATACAGTAGTGCTCCCGAATTATTACCTATGTTACTCTTTGAAATTTATAAAGCAAAGTAGAGATCCATGAGCACAATTCACTGAATGGGTCTCAATCCCATCCCTTAGATGATTCCAAAACCATCTTTTTACAAAGGCCTTTTGTTAACGAATCTGCAAGATCCTTTTCAGACTTAACATAGTCTAGTGAAATCATTACACTAGCCAGCAACTCTTTGACAACCTTGTGTCTCTTCTTTCCATTGTATGCACTATTCTTTGCAACTCCAATGGCAGCTTGAGAATCACAATGCGTCGCGATCGACGGAGTTGGCTTCCCCCACAATGGGATATCTGATAGTAGGTTTCTCAACCATTCTGCCTCACATCCTGCCAATTCAAAGGCAATAAATTCAGATTCTATAGTAGACATAGTAGTGCAAGATTACTTACAAGATTTCCAAGATATAGCACATTCACCTAGTGTAAAAACATATCCACTAGTGGAATTAATCTCATCATTATCGGATACCCAATTGGCATCACTATATCCTTCCAACACAGCAGGGAACTTACCAAAATGTAATCCCCAATCCATAGTGCCATTCAGATATTTAAGCAATCTTTTCCATGCATTCCAATGCTCATTATTAGGACTATGAGTGTATCTACTCAGTCTACTCACAACATATACAATGTCAGGCCTTGAATAATTCTTGAGAAATATCAAACTACCCATTATTTTTGCATACTCAGATTGACACACAGGTACACCTTTATTTTTCATCAAATGCAGACTAGCATCATATGTTGTTCTCATAGGTACAACATCAAACAAATCAAATTTTCTAAGTATTTTCTCGATGTAGTGAGACTGATTTAGAGACATTCCAGACGGAGTTCTTTTAATTTTAACTCCCAAAATAACATCAGCCTCACCCATATCTTTCATATCAAATTTTGAATTTAGAAAACTTTTCGTTTGGTTCACAGCCTGCAGATTAGTGCCAAATATCAACATGTCATCAACATACAAACAAATAATGATATATCCATCACCATCATATTTTGAATATACACAAGAGTCACCTTCATTAACAACAAATCCAAATTCCTTCACAGTTTTATCAAAATTTTCATTTCACTGTTTTGGAGCATGTTTAAGTCCATACAAAGACTTAACTAATTTACAAACCTTGTGCTCTTGACCAGGAATGTGAAATCATTCAGGTTGTTCCATATATATTTTCTCATCTAGATCCCCATTCAAGAAAGCAGTTTTCACATCCACTTGATGCACAATTAATCCAGGTATAGAACCAAGTGCAATCAAGGTTCTAATAGTAGATATTTTAGTAACAGTAGAATACGTATCAAAGAAATCAATTCCCTTCCTTTGGGTTTTATCCATCACTACCATTCTAGCATTAAACTTATCAATAGAATCATCAGGTTTCAACTTCTTTTTAAATATCCACTTGATTTTAAAAGGTCTATACCCTCTAGGAATATCTGTTAATTCCCAAGTGTGATTACTTAGTATTGATTGTAGTTCACTATCAAAGGCCTCTTTCAAAAAAATAACATCAGTAGATTTCATAGCATCATCAAAAGTTCTGGGATCTTCTTCCAAAATAAATACAGAAACAAAATTTTCATCCAACACATATTCTTCAGTCAAGAAAACAATTATAAAATCTGGACCAAAATCAATTTCTTTTCTTGCCCTTTTACTCCTTCTAGGTTCGACGCATGAATCAACTTAGGGAGTAAAAGTATCACTAGCAGGTAATGCAATATCATTCACATTTGAATTAAGATCTACATGCCATTCATTTTTCATAGGAAATATATGCTCAAAGAATTCAATGTCTCTAGATTTAATAATATTTCCAAATGCATATGAGTCATTCGTATTCGTAGTAAGAAAATGATATGCATAACCAATAAAAATGGAATCAACAGTTTTTGGTCCAATCTTATCACGTTTAAAACTAGGTACACCAACTTTAGCAATATACCCCACACTTTAAAAAAATACAGATTAGGCGCACGTCCTTTCCAAATTTCATACAGAGTCTTATCAAGATTCTTATGAGGTACTCTGTTTAACACATGACATGCTGACAGTATAGCCTCCCCCACATGTTATCAGGAAGTCCCGAACTAATCAACATAACATTCATTATATTTTTCAGAGTTCGGTTTTTCCTTTTAGCTATTCCGTTTTGCTTAGGATGTAAGGGGCAATCAATTCATGTATTATTCCATTTTCCTCACATAGATTCCTAAGGATAGTAGAATCATACTCACCACCCCGATCACTTCTAAGTCTTTTAATATTTCGATTAAGTTGGTTTTCTACCTCAGCTTTGTAAATTCTAAACATGTCCTCAACTTCATCTTTAGACCTAAGGAGATACACCACAGTGTAACGAGAACAATCATCAGCAAAAGGTTATGTAATATCTTTTTCCACCTCTACTAGCATGATTTCTGAAATCTTCTAAATCACTATGTACCAATTCAAGCAAGTCAGATTGTCTTTCAATAGACGAGAAATGTTTCTTGGCATACTTGGCCTCAACAAACTTCACATTTAGTGAATTCAGAATTGGACAAATTAGGAATTAAGTTTAGATTTTTAAGCCATTTAATCGATGCAACATTCACATGTCCAGGTCTAGCATGCCACGGGTCAAGGGATTTAGCGATGTAAGCAGAAGAGGTACTAGCGGATTTATTCATGTTTTTGGAAACAACATCAAGAACAAATAACCCCTCATTCAGAAACCCTTTCCCACAAATTCCTCATTTCTAGTTAACACAAGTCGATTAGAGTCAAAGATCAATTTCAATCCAGCCTTCATAAGCAAACAACCAAAAATAAGGTTCCTACGCATTTCAACCACATGCAAAACATTAGTAAGAGTATGAAATTTTTCCAGAAGTAACTTTTAAAAAAATCTTTCCTTTTCCGAGCACATTGGCAGAGGGCGAATTGCCCATGAACACGTTCTCTCCTTCAACTTTCTCATAAGTTTGAAAGAAACTATGATTGGAGAAGATGTGTCTAATAGCACCTGTGTCCACGATCCATTCAACAGCGTTCCCGATCAGATTTGCCTCGAAAACCACAATAACAATGTTATCTGCTTCCACTATGTTGGCCTCATTCTTTTTCTTGCCGTAACAGTCATTTGACATGATTGAATTATACAAAATCGTCTTTTAGAATGTTGGAATATTAATGGATAATCAATCACAGAATAAAGGGAATATCTTATAGGATTGCTATGCCATGGACAGACCACTGTCCTAAAAGACGATTTCGCCTAGCCTCGGTGCAAGCTGTCTCCGACGGCCGTCCTCCAGGATTAACACAACATCGATCGAAGTGTGAACTCACAAAGATCGGATGGAGTAATCGAAATTCTTTTACTCAAACAAAACAAATTCTTTTTCTTCTTTCTCCCTTCAATCAGTTAGTTAAAACCTCATTTTATAGATGAAAACAAGGTGTGAACACCTTAATTCAATCCTGAAAATTCGAACCAATCAATTTTGAAAAATCCAAAAGTCAGTTTTGAAAATCCAAAAGTGTTGTAAATCCAAAAAAAGACAAATAGTAGAAAACTTTCTTGAACAAATAAAACTTTGTTTTCCCATAAACGTTTAAAACTTTGAAGTAATTTCCAACCCAATCTAGAAAGACTCGGTCTTTCAGCCAATAGTTCATTTGATATAATAATCCATATATTTTCATTACTAAAGTAAAGCAACTAAAAAAAGTGAAAATTTTCAGTGTTCGTATTTAATAGAAATATATATTGAGATCGTTCATGTCAGAATTGCTAGGTTGATGAAGACAGTCGTGAACTCACTCATTTTTTCCTTGATATTTACTTCTTCAAATCTTGAAAGCCTTGATAAAATATCTGGCTCTGCCACTGTGGTAGGATACATTTTTATCACTAGACCATTGGTGCTGGTTAGTTTAATACTTTAAATTTTTTGAGATCCGGCTCCTCTCAATTTCAGTTTTCTCCATTTTCCTCAAGTTCTTGCTTGGATTGAGGACACATGTCATAGTTCTAAATTAATGGCTGAGATTTAATTAACTAAGTCAAAACCCTAATCATAGTTAAAATAATTAATTACTTCCCTATATATCTGAATCTACATTATAACTGAATCTACATTATATCTTTCCTAAGCATATTAATAATTTTTTTCTCTTGCCTTGAGTAAAGTTTTTGCCCTACGTTTTTTTTTTCTCGCTACTTTTTTTCATCCCTCAATATGTTTAGCTTCAATATCTCCTAGAGATATGATTACATTCTCATTAATAGAAAAAAATAGAAGTAGACTCCAACCTATAACAACATAAATTAAAGAACTTTGCGAAACAATATTTGAAAAATTAAAAATTAAAAAGTGTGGTCTGACTTATATTTAGTTGTAGGAGCAAAATAAATTTGATTTGGGGTACCTGGAACGTGGGTTGATAGAATGTGGACCTATTGCAATTTTAAATACTTAATTAGAAAATAAAGATTTTAAGCTATACTATTATATATGGAGGAAAAACTGGAAAGAAATAAAAGTATTTTATGCACGACAAAATTTTGAACCAAGGCAATAAAGAAAAGTTTTTAATATGCTTAGGAAAGATATAATGTAGATCTAGAATTGTGGGATTCTAAAAATATTTCGGGAAGTAATTAATTAATTATTCTAATTAGGGTTGTTCATTTTGGATTATCCGATCGGATCTGAAATTTCGGATATTCGAAAAATTCGGATCGGTAAAATTATGATCCAAATCCGATCCGAAAAAATCGGATATCCAAAATTTTCGGATCGGATAACCGGATATCCGAAAGTTTCCTATTGTCATATTGAATATAATATATGCAATGAAGTTCTTGAACTTTTGATATATTATAGTAGTTAATTTGCGTCAATGCCGTGTTTTTTCCTTCCACCAAACACCTTCACTTTGTAACATCACCGAACAATAACTCTAAACACGGAATGGAAGTTCAATCCTCCGATCATATTATTATTTGTAAATATTTACACAATTAGATAACTTATTAATTGATCGTATATGAACTCTTAATAAGCTTAAACTGGTAAAAAATGACAATTAACCTGGTATCACATGTTAAAATTTATTAATAGTATAAAAAAATCTTTGCAATGCCGGTATATTTTATTTAAATCCTATTTTAATTTATCTTAAAATCCCACATAAAAGTTGGAGTAGCAAGGAGAGATAATTATAGTCAGCATAATGCTATCGTTAATCGTCCACCCGCATCAATAATTTCTTCCAAGTTATACGATATGAAAAAGATTTATGCATTGTCTTAAAATATCATTATTTACATTGCCATGACATAAAATCAAGCTCCTTTACTTACTACTTTTTTTATATAAAGGAAAATGGATAGTGAAGATGGGGAGGAAATGAAGTTTTGTTTCCTTTTGAATCGATTGACTTTTAAAATTTCTTTATCTACTGTAATACTTAGTTGAAAGATTGAATCATTTACTTTGGATCTACTCCAATCTCCTTATCTACTGTAATACTTAAAATAATTGTATAATTAGTAACAGTATTAAAGTTTGTCAGAATAAGAACTTGATTCTTTCCCTTTGTTTTTTGATGAAGGTATAGAAGAAACATCAAACAAATGAAAACCAAAAAGCACAAACACAACCTAACTATTAGGGAAAATCAAAACAACAACATACCCAAGGAAAAATCAAAACAAAATAATAAAAAAAAATCGGATATCCGAAAGTAAAGAAATTGTGATCCGTATCCGATCCGAAATATCCGAAACTCAAAAAAGTAGACCGGATATCTGATTTTTTGGATTGGATCAACCGGATCGCGGATCGAATCGATTGGATCGGATTATTATGAACATCCCTAATTCTAATCAAGGTTAGTGCTTTGGCGTAGTTAATTAAATCTCAACCATTAATTTAGAACTATAACATGTGTCTTCCATCCAAGCAAGAATTTGGGGAAAATGGAGAGGAGCCGAATCCATTTTTTTGTATATATACTCTTTAAATTCATTTTTTCGCAAAAAAACACGACCTCTGGATGTCGATTTTTTTAAGAAAAAATATTTTTTTTGCAAAAAATCGATCTATGAAGGTCGGTATTTTGCATCAAAAAATTATTTAGAAAAATCGACATGCGGAGGTAAGTTCTTTGAATTCTTTAAAGAAAATTGACCTCCGGAGGTCGATTTACACTTTTCCAACTTTTTACGCTAAAAAATCAATCTTCGGGGGTCGGTTTTCTACATTTTTAGTAGTATTCATTATAAGAGTTCATTTGTTTCTCTTATGTGAAAGTTTGATTTTTTTTTCAAAGTTAGTTCATACTAAGTTTTGGTCATATTTCTCCTCTTCTTCTTTTAATTTATAATAATGGATTCAACCTTTGATAACAAAGGAATTAATAGAAACAGTTGAAAGATGCATGTTTCTCGAGAGGATGTGGAAAAAAAAAAACTAATTTGTTGCATGTAGGTAGCCTCCCTCAAAGAGTTGTGACCCATGGAGTTCTTAAAGAACACAATAGAAATTTGGACACACTAATCTCATCTTTGACTATACGACTGAGAAAAAGATAAAAGGGATCGAGGCACGGAACACGTCCTTTGATGACTTCATAAATATATTGTGTAATTTCTGCTTAGTATTTAGGATAGTATATATATGACATCATAATTCTAGGAACAAAAGTTAAGAAAATCTACCTAAAGGGGCCATGCAAATTCTTTTTGAAAGCATAAGCAAATTGGAGTAACACGGAAATGAGAAGAGCCTTTTACAGCTTGTTGGGCGGTTGTTATCTATTGTATGGTTAGTTTTAAATATAATGTTTATTTTAATAAAAAAAGTAGTCCGGTATACAAAGCATCTTCCGTTAATAGGGTTTGGAGCCGCACTCTAAGGAATGTGATGTAGACAGTTTATCCTAATATAAATATTAATGACTGATTCCACAGCTCGAACCCGTGACCAATAGGTCACATGGAGACAATTGTACCGTCTCCAAGACTCCCCTTCATAGTATATATTTTAATAATAATTGAAATTTTATTGTATTGTATATTAAATCTGTTATTATGCATGAAAATTGTCATTTTATGTAGCGATCAATTTGATGTAATCGCTTGTTATCTTATTTTTTCATCTTGGCTTATTATTTACTACTTCATTCGTCCCAAATTATTTGATGTAGTTTGACTGGGCACAAAATT
Source organism: Anisodus acutangulus (assembly GCA_029783415.1). NCBI lineage: Eukaryota > Viridiplantae > Streptophyta > Magnoliopsida > Solanales > Solanaceae > Anisodus > Anisodus acutangulus. Next base: position 19,319,688 of record CM056495.1, read on the forward strand.
TAAGAAATAAAGAAAAACTTTTGAAACTTGTAGTCTAAAACAAGCCAAAAATATTTGTGTGGTTATAGATCATCCCGTTAAGGGTAAAATGTAAAATTTAAAGTTAAATTCTTACCAAATGGAGTATAAAACGTGTCATTCTTTTTGGAATTGACTAAAAAGGAAAGAGTGCCATATATTTTGGGACAGATGGAGTAATAATCCTCATTTTTATCCTTTTCTTACCTTTTTTTTATAATAATTATATTTCATATTATATATACTTTTTCTTTGTAACCTTATAAGTTTATTCTTTAAATTATTAATGTGCGATATTTATGAAATGATACAATAACGTAACCTAATTCACCAAATAATTCAGTAAACCAATAAGTAACAACCATCAAAACAAGGTTAGTGCTCAGTTTGTTGCATCACCAAGATATAAAGCTCCACATTAATTAGTAATACAATGTTCGATTACATTCTGAAATTTGCATAAAATCCAACATTTTATGTAATACATTTGTTTGGTTTGCATTTTTGTTGTCCGCATAACTAATACAATATATGCATAACTTTTACATGAATCATTGTATTATTTTATACAGTATAAAAATTGGAATTAATAAGAATATGAGGATTAGTAATACATAAAGTAAAATAACTAAAATGATCAAAATAGCCCTTATGTATTAAACAACAAAAAGTGAAAGATACATATTCTTAAGCCTCACTACAATTCATGCATTATAAATCACTTTGCACTATAATTTTTACATTATTAATCTCTACATTGCATATTATGTATTGCTAATCCCTACATTACAATCTAAAAGTTATTAATCTCCGCATAACTTGTTTTTAATCGAAATGACCCCAAGAGCACATGCAAATGTACAATATAATTTGTCTTCCAAAACAGAATTGAGCCTGTCCTGTGTATCATGTATCAATCCTTTTGTAGACATCAGAATTTTAATTGAATTAATAAATTTGGATTAAATTCTAAGTTATTGACATGTCGACCAAGTTAAATTTTGGTTAATAAAGTCGGATTAATTATTTAATTCAATATTACATGAATTGAATGAAATCACATTTATTAGTCCACTAAATTGGGCTTTTACAAGACGAGCTCAACCCACGTCTCCTAGCCCAAGATCTGCTAGAATTACTTGGAGACCAAAATACCCACAAGTTCTAGCTGACACATATATAAAGGGGTCACACATCCCATCTGAGACATCTTGAAAGGGGCATAACATCTTGACTAGAGGAAAAGGAGAGCAACAACGTCTACACAAGTCTTCTCCAAAGGTCTTAAAAGGAGAGTTCGAGAGACGTCTTCCCTCGAGAACAATCCAAAGTACTGCTCAAAGTTCTTCCAAGATTCAACACATCAACAGAAATTCATCCTTAATTCGAGAAAAAAATGTTATATTGGCCCTCAAATTAAGGCGAACAACACGGAGATTAGAATCAAGGGATGCATCCAGAGTTGTACTCATAAAATAATGAATAAAATGATTTTTTATTGTAATTATTTATTTTATGATTGCAATTATTTATTTTACGCTAGCAAAATTTATTGCGAACAATTTTTTGGTACGCCCAGTGGGACCAACTATGCCCTTCATCTCTTTATCTCCCAAATCAGATCTGCAAATCCTGAGATCTACTATTGTAATGGCCTCAGAGAAAAGCTTTGGTGTTCAATCCACAAGTGTTATTCTTGTTCCTAGTCCAACGACACGTAGCATGTTCACGGTTGGTGGTTTGGAGAGATCAAAGTGTTTCATCTCCTTAGAGATGCTAGACAAGAACAAATTGACAATAACGACTGCAAGATCTGGCGGCAACACCTCATTTTCATCTCCAGGAGAAGAAAATGAAACATACTCTAGCTTCTACAAGTCTGAGGACTTGGTGGATTCTTCAAATGTGGTGAGTGTCATGATGACTAATGCGATAAATGTAGAGGAACAACTCGCTGTAATGATACAAATTGTTGAGACGTTGAGGAAATCAGTAGAGGAAAAAGATCTTCAAATAGCCAAACTGATGAACAAGTTGGAACTCTGCGGTTCTGGAGATTCAAGTCGCAACCCAACACCACGAGAAAAAGATGTCGAATCTACCATCAGATTGCCCAACGATCAAAGTGCAAATCAAGTTGTTTCAGTTGCAACGTTGTCTATCCAACAACTACAAGATATGATAACAAACACCATTAGGGCTCAATACGGTGGACGATCACAAAGCTTATTGTACTATTATAAACCTTATACCAAGCAGATTAATTTTCTGCCGATTGGATATCAACCACCAAAGTTACAACAATTTGATGGCAAAGGAAATCCCATGCAACATGTGCACATTTTATGGAGACTTGTAGTAATGTTGGTACACATGGTGATTTGCTTGTTAAATAATTTATCCGCTCGCTGAAGGGATATGCCTTTGATTGGTACACTGATCTCGAGCGAGAAGTAATTGATAGTTAGGAGCAACTTGAAAATGAGTTCCTCAGTCGCTTCTATAACACACATATAACAGTAAGCATGATAGAGTTGATAGCCTCAAGCAATGAAATGATGAACTAGTGATTGACTATATTAACCGATGGTGAGCACTGAGTTTGGATTGCAAAGATTGCCTCTCAAAAATGTCTGATGTTGAGAATTGCATTCAAGGAATGCATTGGGGCATTGCATACATTCTTCAAGGACTTAAGCCATGAACTTTTGAAGAATTGAAAACGTGAGCACACGACATGGAGTTGAGCATTGTGAACCATGGAAATGCTCACATGTTTTCGATCCTAGGAAGGAAGAAAAAGAATTCAAGAGATCATCGAAGCACCAAAATAAAGAAATCAGGGCGGTAGGAACAATATCCGTAAAAGTCTCCGTCAAACAAAAAATAAAGGAAAAAGTTGCAAGTCAACATCCTTCAAAAGAAAAGCGTCATCCAACCTTGAAGGAATTAAAGCAAAAGCTTACCCTTTTAATGACTCTGATGTCCCTTCAATTCTTGACGAGTTGCTAACCAAGAAGGTTATTGAACTTCTAACATCAAAGAGACCTCACCAAGCCAATAAAGTCAATGATTCCAGGTATTGCAAATTTCATCGCATTATCAATCATCCAACTGAAAAACATTTTCATTCTGAAAGAAAAGATCATGACGTTGGTTAGGGATGGAATAATAATCACTGACGATGAAGACATAGCTGAGATAAATAATGTTAATGCTTATATTCATGGCAAGAAGAGCCCGACGCCAAAAACTCAAAGATGTAAGCATTTTGTTGCGTCTCTGAAGATTGGACAAGGAAAAGTACTGCTACAATTTGGAAGCTTTGAACAAGTTGAAGTTTCAATCTTAAAGAAAACTCGAAACACGTTTAAATTGGATGGCCACTCTAACAACAAGGATGGTAAAACTTGAACATTAGTTTCAGAAGAGACATAAGCATCAAATAGCTTTGAAGCATCAAATTCCAAAGGCAAAAGCAAGCATAAATCAAAGCATAAAGTCCAACATCAAGAATGGGTACAACAATGTTGCATCACATAGGGTTCAGAGGCCAGTTACATCATTGGAGTTCTATCCCGAATTGCTCCTCGGTGCACGAACTTAAACTGCATATCGCAATGCTCCTCGATGTACGGGCTTAAATTGCAAGTTAAAATGTTCCACGATGCACGAGCCTAAAACTACAAATTGAAATGCTCCTTGACACACAAGCCTAAACTGTATGTCGCAATCACCTTAAATTTGGGCTAAATCCTCAAGTCGTAAAGCTCATCAAAATTTGAGCTAAACCTTCATATCAAGAAGCTCCTCAAATTCGAGCTAAATATCCAAGTTGCAACACTCCTTGACACATGAGCCTAAACTGTACGTTGCAAATCTCACCAAATTCAAGCAAAATCTTCAAGTTGAAGTGCTCCTCGACGCACGAGCCTAAACTGCAAGTTGCGTTGCTCCTTGACACACAAGCCTAAATTGTACGTCGCAAAGCTCACCAAATTTGAGCAAAATCTTCAAATTGAAACGCTCCTTTTACGCACGAGCTTAAACTGCACATTTCAACACTCCTAGCCCGCATGAGAATAAATTGTGTACGACCCTTCAAAAAAAAGTCTGATAGACTAAAAACCTCGAAAAAGGTGGCCTAGGCAAAATTTAGGACATATAAAAAAAGAAAAAATAAATAAACTCATTTTTCTGAACTACGGTATGACTTAATCCTCTTTACCGAGGTACGTAGGCAGCTTAGAGTATTATTCTAGGCTCAATCACATGAGTTAAAAAAAATAGTACATCGTTATGTGATTGTCATATTAATTCTTTCAAATGCCATATATGGCTGAAAGAAGAAGACAATTTACAACAAAGTATAAAGAAATATTTTTGTTGCTTCAATCTTGAAAGTAGTTGACACATCAATGATTCAAAGGAAAGGATGAAAATCATCATCCTATACAAAGAATCGAAGTCACAAGGGCAGTTGAAACCAAAGATTGTTTTAGCTTGTATTAAATGGCTCTATCAAGTTTGTGTTATTCATTCAAATAATAACGCAACTAAAATTGGTTTGTGTATTCAACGTGCATTATGCCTCTATCTTCGGCATAGTTATATACTAAGATCAAGTAGTAGATGAGTTGAAGGCTCCAAGCTCAAGTGATGAATTTTTCCGCAAAAGTGCGCAGAGCTTTGGTCGAGTAAGGCTGAATTCGAGCTAACTTTCAAGAATTATTTGTACAAATTCAGAAAGCTTTTGGCCGTGATTTTTATAGAGATTGTAATTTTGAGAGTTGTCTTCCAACGAAATAGGAATCTCGTCATTTCGATGCTCTTACTCCGAGTTATGAATTTTCTACCACCGAAGTGCAAAGCTGAAAAATTTGAGCTAACTTTCAGAATTCAAGTTAACAAAATTTGTCTCCTAGCTTATGTGTGTTTCATTTAGACTCATAAAAAGTTGATATAATTTTTGCCTCTTTAAGAATTCAAAGAAATCTTTTGATTTAGGACAATTACAGCCAGGATGAGGTACAACATATTCAAATTCAGCCCACAATATTTTTAGCCTCGAATAATAGACTGAAACCGAAGCAGTACTTTGAACAAGAGTTGCAATTTCCCTATGAAGATTGAATGATTGAGAGCCATCCACTTTATCAAATCTTTTTTTTAGATCAGCCCACACATCACAAGCATCTGAAGCATAACCTACACCACTCATAAGACTGGATTATATTGAATTCATCAACCAAGAAAGGACAATCGCATTGCATATTTTTCATGAAATTTGTCCTTGGTCCAAGATCCATCAACCATACCCAACTTATCCCTATCTAGCAATGCAATTTTCATGTTCCGTTTCCAAGATCCATAGTTATCACCAGTCAATTGAAAATAAATCAAAGAAATTCCACTTGTATCACCTGGAGCAAGATAGAGAGGGTGAGTAGCTTCGACTACCATGTCTAGTCTCAAATTCTCATCGATTGTTCGGTCAGTTCTGCTAGTTGTTCCATTTGAAATTCCAGTACCAATTTCACCATTGTTTGTTGTCATATTTCTCGTTTCAAGAAGGTGGAATCAACTCGAGTAAGAAATTGAAAAGAAAGAAACCCAGAAACTGAAATTTCACAAAAAAAGAAACAAAACCGATTTGAGCAAACTTACAAACTCTTGTGCTCTGATACCATATTGAATTTAGCTACATAGATTAAGGATTGAAGAAGTATTGAGAGAGGGAGAAAAAGATTATTTCATTCAACTTGTTCTGTAATATGAGATACACAGTACATTTATACAGCTCGATAACTAACTGATAACTACAACTAATTAACTAACTTTAGGATTTAGTTAACTAATAGAGTAAATGACTATTCTACCCTTGCATTTAAATGACACATTTCCCTCAATAGAAAAAAATCGTTGGTACTTCAAGTCTTGTCTTCAATTCGGCAAGGCTACACCTCCACAAATCTTGATGTAGGGGTATCTGTAAATATCAGAATTTTAATTGAATTAATCCATACAAAATTTGGATTAAATTCTAAGTTATTGACATATTGACCAAGTTAAATTTTGGTTAATAAAATCGGATTAATTATTTATGTCAAATTATATAACTTGAATGAAATCATATTTGGATTAGTCCATTAAATTGGGCTCTTACAAGACGAGCCCAACCCACGTCTCCTAGCCCAAGATTCGCTAGAATTACTTGGAGACCGAAATACCCCCAAGCTAGCTCACACCTATATAAAGGGGTCACACATCCCCTTTGAGACATCTTGCAAGGGGCATAAATCTTGACTAGAGGCAAAGGAGAGCAACAATGTCTACACAAGTTCTCCAAAAATCTTAACAAGAAGGAGAGTTCGAGAGACGTCTTCCCTCAAGAACAATCCAAAATGATGCTCAAAGTTCTTTCAAGATTTAACACATCAACAGAAGTTCATCCTTCATTTGAGAAAGAGATAATAGAATCAAGGGATACATCCAGAGTTGTACTAACAAAATAATCAATAAAATAATTTTTTTCTCACATTTGTTTTATGATTGTAGTTATTTATTTTATGATAGAAAAATTCATCGCGAACACCTTCCGTTTCGCATTATCAGGGCAGACGTTCCAGCTGCCGATTCAAAGAGAAGAGGGGAGAAGAAAGTAAAATCTTAACAAACCTATATATAGTACGCCATAAAAGGCAAATTAAAGGTCAATTTCCACCAATTTTATTGGAAAAGTAAGTAAAATATGGCGACTGAGGAATTCAAGTTAGAAACGTACGTGATCTTGACAAGTTTCTTGTACTTTTCATTTTCCTAAGCAAACCTCGTTCGAGATGTTGAACTTTGGTCCACACTTCATATCCTCTCTTAAGTTTGATAAGCAAAAAGAAAAAGGACAAAGGTCAAGTAAGACTGTCGACACCAAAACTTATAATCTAGCAGTATCAGTGATAGTGTTTCATGCATATAATAAGTACAACTTCAATCCTCATTTTTCTTTTTTTCCTTCTCAATATTTCAATTTCATGAAAAAAGGCCCTCCGACTCAAGACACAAGAATTGACAAGTTAAGGAGGGACCATGAACTCTGCTGGATTCAACTTTAGATAACATTGTGAGCTGTTGAGCAGGTCCACAACACTGATCTACCTAATTGCCTTAGCTAGTTGTCGGAATAGATAAATTCAAGATTTAGAATCGATGAATTTTGAATAAATATGATAGGCATACATTTTTATATTTTTGCATACAAAGCTATAGATTGAACCAAAAATAATGTATTTAATTAAATTTATAGAACCGGCCGTGCTATATTCTCCTCTGGTTGATAGTAATATAACCTTGAAAAAATCTAAGGCTTTTCCTACATGTTAGAAATAGCTATTGGGTAGAGTTCACCTATAATGGGTGCTAATTAGTCCGTTAGCTTATTAGTTGGCCTCCTCCTAAATCATATCCTATAATGTATAAATACACCATTATGGATGATGTTGGTAGGAAGAGCTTTTTTCCATAATATGACGGTTAAGTTTACGAAGAAAAATGCTCTACATCTTGTGAAGATATCTATGCCGTGGACAAAGGAAATTCATCCACTTCGTTAGGATTCATAACCATCGGTAAGCGGTAACATGAGTCGTAGTTACTGCAGATCAGCTTCTGTTGGAAAGAAACCCGTAAATTTCTTAACTAGTATCATACCATCAATGTACTAGAGAAAATACATCATTAACCCCTCGAAGTAGGATCATTTTTCAAAAAGACACTTGATCTTTACGGGAGTCCTATTACCCCCTAAATAATTTTGAATTTATATAATTACCTCATTTTTCGTCCAAGTCCAATTTTTAAAAAGTAGGTGTTAAAAACACACAATTCTTAATTAAAGTTACATTTTCTTTTCGATTTTCATTTTTATTTATATTTTTTTCTTTCTCTTTCTACCTTTTTTATTTCACCATCCCTCCGCACCCCCACCCCCACCCCCCACACGTCTTCTTCTTCATCTAACCCCACCCCCATATTCATTCTTTCTTTCTTCTTCTTTATTCTAAACCCCTTCCCCTCTCACTGATACTAATACGAATTCGAATTGTTTCAAACACAAAAAATCACTTTTTTCTGAGCGAATTCAAAGATTCGGTAATATCATTAATTAATTTATTTTCTTTTCATATAACCTCGGCGTAATTAAAAAAAAAGTTTTGAAAAGAATTAATGAGTTCTCCAAAACTTATAAGGGGTTGGGTTGAATCTGGATAGAAAAGCTAGATCGATGACTCCGTTTATCTTGAAATCGAATGGTTTTGCATATTCCTTTGAAATATAAAGAAAATTGTTTAATAAGATGTTGGATCGAAGAAAGAATTGAAGCGATAGTAATAAAAGATGGTGAGTGGAGGAATATTCACAGTATATTTTGTAATTATGATAGATGTATATTTAAGGTAACTTAGGATTCTTATTATATTAGAAATAAACCATTTAAGGTAAGTTAGGATTCTTATTGTATTAGAAATAAATCATTTAAGGTAAGTTAGGATTCTTATTGTATTAGGAATCAACCTCTGTACAACTATATATATTGTGATTAATGAAGAAAAATTATTCCAATCTTACATGGTATCAAGAGCAAAATCCTAATCCCTAATCTTCTCTTTTCTCCCTCTCGGCCGACGCCTCCCCAAACTTTTCTATTTCCCTCTCGACCGACGGCAATAATTTGCCGCCATGTCTCACCCTGCTTCCCACACCAATTCCGGCTCTTCCACTGGCACACTTGACAACCCCAATCAACGTTCATCGTCTTCTTTTCATCCGTCATTCACCATTACCAACATCAAGAATTTTATTTCTATCATTCTTGACGAAGAAGACTGTCAATATTCCATGTGGATAGAAATGTTCTATATTCATGCATGTGCGTACAATGTGCTCGACCATATTGATGATTCAGTTCCTCGTCCAACCAATGTTGCAGACTCGACCTGGCGTCGCCTTGACGCCATTAACAAACAATGGATCTACGACACCATCTCTAAAGACTTGTTGTGTACAATCATGAAAACAGGTGCTACGGTACGTGAACTTTGGGTACGGTTAGAAGAATTTTTTCAGGACAATAAAAATACTCGGACCGTGTATTTGGAAGAGCAGTTCAACAATACGCGTCTCGAGAATTTTAACAACATGTTCAAAAACTGTAAACAACTGAAACTCATAACCGACCAGCTTTCCAACGTAGGGACATCTATTTCAGAGACCAAGATGGTACTTCAACTAGTTGCGGATTTACCGAAAGGTGAATATGATACACTTGCAACGATGATTCAACTGGTTGATCCCCTACCAAGCTTCAATAAAACACGTTCACAACTTTTGTTGGAAGAGACTCGTCGTGCTAAACAAGAGGAGCACAATCACAAGGCATTAGTTGTTGACGTCATGACACCACCGGCGGTATCCACCACCCAGCCACCACCGCAGGACCACCACCAGCAGTAGTCCTGCGGCGGAGGGCGTGGTGGTAGAGGTCGCGGTAACAATAACAAAGAAGGGCGGCGACAAAGGCAACCGGAATCCAAGCGTGCCCCGGCTGCCGCTTACTATCGATGGTCGGCCCCCTTAGCCCAATACCGGGAACTGGGCCTCACCTGCATGCCCCTACCCGGCATTAGGGGCCCAATTCTAGCAAGGTTGGCAGCCAGGCCTCTTGGGCTCCGCCCCCACCAACCGGTAGGCACAATGAAAGAAGAGCCCACTGGTAGCGATGGCTCAAAGACCAGTGGCAACACTGCCCCCATCGATTTGGGCCAGGCCTTCAACAACGTGCACCTTTAACAGCCTGACGAAAATTGGTACATGAACACCGGAGCCACATCTCACCTCACCCCGTCATTAGGTAACATATCTCAACTACTTCGGTTAAAGTGTCCTCAATGTATTACTGCTGGCAATGGTCATCGCATTCCAATTGAAGGTTACAGTAACACACATACCACACATCCCCACCCGCCTTTCTCCCTAAATCACGTCCTCTACACCCCTAACATCATTAAAAACTTAATCTCTATTAGAAAATTCACTCGTAATAATTCTATGTTTGTCGAATTTGACTCTTTTGGGTTTTCTGTGAAGGATCTCAATACGGGGAGAATTCTTACGCGCTGCAATAGTGTGGGAGAGCTCTACCCCTTCACTCAATTTTCCGCTGTCAGACCGCAATCACCTCTATCCCTTGCGGCTATCTCTCCCTCAACTTGGCACAACAGACTCGGACACCCCGGAGACCCTGTTTTTACTTTTCTTAGGACTACTAAGCGTATTCAATGTAATAATGGAAAACTTGACCAACACTGTTTTTCTTGCCCGCTCAGCAAGCATACCCGTCTTCCATTTATGTCATTCAACAGTGTTACTTTTTCTTCTTTTGATATTGTTCATGCTGATTTGTGGACATCTCCGATTGTTAGCTCTTTGGGTCACAAATTTTATCTAGTATTCTTAGATGATTTTTCACATTTTGTCTGGATTTACCCACTGAAATTCAAATCTGAAGTTTTTGCCAAATTCCTTGAATTTCAAAAATTCAATAAAACACAGTTTGAAAAATTTATCAAATTATTCCAATGTGATAATGAACGTGAATTTAATAACTCGGCATTTTTCAATTTCTGCTCTAAACAAGGCATGGTTTTCCATTTTTCATGTCCCTATACTTCCTCCCAAAATGGAAAGACTGAACGAATTATACGTACCATCAATAACATAGTTCGCACCCTTCTGTTTCATGCATGTCTTCCACCGCCTTTTTGGGTCTATGCTGTTAAAATGGTAGAATCTCTTCTTAATATTTTACCAACTAGCACTCTCCAAAACAAGACCCCTACCGAAATCTTATACCGTAGGTTCCCATCCTATGACCATCTCCATATTTTCGGCTGCTTATGCTACTCCAACATAGCCTCCACTGTACCTCACAAACTTGCCCCTTGCACCATGCCCTGTGTCTTCGTTGGTCTCTCTCCTACTCATCGGGGCTACTTGTGCTATGACATTTCCACTCGCAAAATCATCATCTCCCGTCACATCACCTTTGACGAGATGACCTTTCCTTTTTCAAATCTCCAAAAATTTTAGACCACCGATTACACCTTTCTCGATGAACCGAGTCTGTCCCCGACTATCCAATCTCTGTACCACCGGCAGCCCACTATTCCGACAGAGCCTGCAGCTCCGTCCCCGCCACTGTCCTGCACCATCTCCGACCAAAAAACTCCCAGCTCTTGGTCGAACACCCCACCAGTACCCTTGCTGCCTCCAACCACGTCTCCTGCCCCTCCAGCAGCACTGTTGCCTCCAGAACCCGACAGCCCACAACCTCCAAATCCAGACCTCCCACTGCTGCCTACCCACCGCATGGAGACTCATGCCCAACACGGGATCTTTAAACCCAATGTTCACTTCAACCTCTCCACACAAACCTTATCACCCATTCCAAAAAATCCAAAACTAGCCAAACTGGACCCTAATTGGAATGCGGCCATATGCGAGGAGTTTAACGCTTTAACCAAGCAGAACACTTGGGATTTGGTACCTAGACAAGACGGTGTGATTGTTATCCGGTGTATGTGGCTATTTCGTCACAAGTTCAGAGACAATGGTGACTTGGAATGGTATAAAGCAAGACTAGTTTCCAATGATACTAATCAGTAGGAGGGTATTGATTGTGGTGAGACATTTAATCCGGTTGTTAAACCGACTACTATTCGGACTGTTCTCAGTATTGCTATGGGCATGCATTGGTCGATTCATCAGCTTGATATCAAGAATGCATTTCTTCATGGGGATTTGAAAGAAACAATGTACATGCATCAGCCCCCTGGCTTTGTTCATTCGACAGTTCCGCAGTTTGTATGTCGTCTCAGGAAGTCATTGTATGGCTTGAAACAGACACTCCGCCCTTGGTATGATCGCTTTGCCATGTATCTTATGCAGATTGGATTTGTATGTAGCAGGTGTGATAACTCTTTCTTCACTTTTCATCGAGGTAGCAACACTGCTTACTTGCTATTAGATGTGGATGACAATGTTCTTACTGCCTCCTCTGACGGTTTGAAGAATGAAATCATTGCTCTACTTAAAATTGAATTTGCTATGACCGACTTGGGCAAGCTGAGTTATTTCTTGGGTATATCAGTGACCAGATATGTAGCTACTATGTTTTTGTGTCAGCGCAAATATGCAGAAGAGATAGCGTACAGGGCTAAGATGGCAAATTGTAAAATTATGCCAACTCCGGTTGACTCGAAATCCAAACTCAGTGCCAATGAGGGTGCGCCAGTTTCTGATCGCACTTTATATCGGAGTCTTGCAGGTGCCATTCAGTATCTTACATTCACTAGGCCTGATATTGCATATGTCATTCAACAGGTGTGTCTATTTATGCACGACCCTCGAGAGTCCCATTTTGCTGCCCTAAAACGTATTATCAGATACGTTAAGGGCACACTGGACTTTGGACTACATCTCTACCCCTCTGCCCCAAACAAGTTACTCTCCTGCACGGATGCAGATTGGCCAGGATGCCCATACACACGTCGCTCCACCTCAGGCTACTGTGTATTTCTTGGGGATAATCTTATTTCATGGTCTGCCAAGTGGCAAGCCACGCTATCCCGTTCGAGTGCTGAAGTAGAGTATCGCGGAGTTGCTAATGTCGTTGCTGAGATCTGTTGTCTCCGAAATCTTCTTTTGGAGCTTCAGTATCCACTGCGAAAGACGTTTATGTCTATTGTGACAACATGTTTGCCATCTATATGTCTCACAATCCGATCCAACATCATCGGACTAAGCATATTGAGATGGATATTCACTTTGTACGAGAGAAGGTTGCCCTTGGTCGGGTCAAAATATTACACGTGTCTTCCTCCTATCAGTATGCATATATTTTCACAAAGGGACTACCGAGACAACTCTTCACCGACTTCAATCCAGCCTTAGCGTTTGGCTTCCTCCCACTCCTACTAAGGGGGAGTATTAGCGAATATTCTCCGAATATTCACAGTATATTTTGTAATTATGATAGATGTATATTTAAGGTAACTTAGGATTCTTATTGTATTAGGAATCAACCATTTAAGGTAAGTTAGGATTCTTATTGTATTAGGAATAAACCTCTGTACAACTATATATATTGTGATTAATGAAGGAAAATTATTACAATCTTACAGAAAGTGATAGGAGTCTAGCGGAGATGGCAGTGGATTTATGGAGAAGAAGAAGAATAAGAAAGAAAAGAAAAAAGAATAAGGAAAAAAATAAATAATAAGAAAAATATATTTATAAAAAATATTATAAAAATATAATTGCAGTCATTTTTTGGGTTCCACTCTCTTTAAGAGGGTGCATACACTCAATCCCAGATGTAAAAGGATGTAATTATATCGATTCAAAATTGTTTAGGGTAATAAAAAATCTTCGCAAAGTTAAGTGTCTTTTTGAAAAAAAAGTCCTACTTCAAAGGGGGTGGGGGTGGGGGTGGGGTAATTATGTATTTTCTCTTATAAGCTACTAGTAATTTCTCCATTCAAATATCATTACTGTTTAACTTTTGGAATATAATTTAGAGCATTGAAAAATTACAAAGTAAATCAAATCAAAACTTTTGTAATTAAAAATATTTGCAAAATGTATGAAAAGACCGTAATTAAAAAATATGTTAAATTCTCATATAATAATTTAGTCAAATTCTTAAAATTTAATATACTGTAAACACCCATGGACTATTTAGTGTTTACCTCAACATGGTATTTGCTCTGTTAGGCTTTCGTTCATTACGGAAAAAAATTCACATTTGCCTCCCCGTAGGAGTTTGAGTCTCAGTCTTAATGTGATTGATTATCTTTACAGACGGTTTTCCATCTCATTTTAATTGTTGTTTCGGCTCTTTTTACGTCTATTAAAAAATAATAAATACAATGTGTATTTTATAAAGGTATTCCTGTTTACTGAGAGTAAATTGATGTTTTCCTCTTAAATATTATGCATTTTTATTAGTAATAAGGATATAGGTGAAAATAATTATCAGCTTTAATTTTAAATTCCTCAGACCGAATTTTTATCCCTAAATGGTTGCATGGGTATCTATGAGATGTAGGTGTTGGGATAGAAGTTGAGTCTGGTTTGTAAGCTTTGCTAATTTTCTTCTGTACAAATTTGCTAATTTGGTAAATAAAATATATTTACTTACCAAAAAAATTGAATTTCTAGAAAGACGATTATTTTGAAACAAAATTTTAAGCTAAAGTAACTATTAATTTGGGACAGAAGAAGTATGTTGATATGCCTCTGTCTCAAGCTCATGAAAGCTAATCTTGTCTTAAAATTGTTGGAATATGTAAAGCAACAACGGGAATAGTAAATAACTATTATAGTGATCGAAAGGATAAACAACTAAGATTACAACAACAAGTTGTCAATCTCTTGATCTTTAATTGAAACTTCAAATATGGAGCTTGTATTCGGAAACACAAGAACATGACTGCTACACTTGTGGCTTGTAGATCCGCTGAAAATACGAACGGTTAGAATCATTTCAATTAATCGGCATTGAGAATTACGTCATCTGGAATCAATCTATGCGCATTGCATTGTTGGGAAACAAAAGCTAGGTTTGGTGGATGGTACAGGTAGCAAAGACAAGTTCTATGAAGGATTGTGGAATCGATGGGAAAGGGTAAATGCCATCATAATCTCATGGATTATGAGTTAAGTAGTGAAAAGGACTTCTAGGAGGGATAATGTATGTTTTCAGTGCACAAGAAGTGTGGGAAGAAATGTCAGAAAGGTTCAACAAAGTCTATGGATCAAGAACATTCAATATTCATCGAGAAATAGCAACTCTAACACAAGCAATTGCATATGTGTCCTTCTATTTCTCTAGACTCAAAGACCTATGGGAAGAGTTTGAAGCATTAATTCCAACTCCTAAATGTAATTGTGAAAAATCCAAAGAATTTGTGATACATCTACAAAAGTTAAGAAGATTGTTTCAATTTTTATGGGGTTAAACGAGTCATATAATCAAGCTAGGAGTAAGTTGTTGTTGATGAGTCCTTGCCTTTAATAAATCAGGCTTATGCTATGATTTTAAGTGATGAAGGACAGAAGGCAATTTCTGTTAATGCTGGGTTGTTAGGTGCTAATCCAACTTCTATGGGTAATGTTTATGTGGCTATGTACTCAAAGAATAATGGACCTCCTCAGAAATTCAAGAAGAACTTCAACAATAACTATGACAACTATTACAATATTGGGCTATATTGTGACTTCTACAAGATGAGGAATCATGTTCGAGATGATTGTTATAAACTGCATGGATATCCTCAAGAGTCTAAACCATAAGAGAACAGGTCAAAGAAGAGGCCTTATAATGCAATGAATGAGAACAACACCAGGCACAAACAGTTTCATCATATTGGGAGTTTTGCTTACAATGTCATAGGAGTAGATGACAACTCTCAAGGTGCAGGAAGTAGTAATATGCAAGGACAATTTGCTCAACAATTTTCTCATGTAAACTCTAATGGAAGACAACCTATGGACATAGACTATACTCCTCATTTAGATATGCAAATGGGATATCCTTACCTGAAGAAACAATATGAAGAGATTATTGAATTGCTGAAGAATAATACTCTTGCAAATGCAACCTTCTCAGCAGCTGCAACAGGTATTTCTAGTACTATTTTACTAGTATCCAAGGTTGTACAAGATTGGATAATTGATACAGGTGCTACCAATCATATGGTAGCTGATCAAAAAATTTTGGACAAACATTCTATAACTGAGACTGTAGTACCTAAACAAGTGTTCCTACCTAATGAATATATATCACTAGTGAAGCATATAGGGTCAAGTACTATATCAGATAGAATACTCTAAAAAATGTGTTTCACATTCCTCAGTTCCAGTTCAACCTCATGTCTTTGTCCAAGATAACTAGAGAATTAAATTATTCAGTTAATTTCCCTGATTTCTATGTATTTCAGGATCTATGCAGTGGGAAGGTGAATGAGATTGGTAGATTGATAAATGAACTATAGATATTGAGCCAAACCTACAACAACAAAAGAGTAGCATTGATAGTTGATGGTGCACCAACTCAAATAGATGTGCAACTGTGGCATAGAAGGCTAGGTCATATGTCCACTACAACATTTCATAAGGTTTTTCCTTTAAGTACTGATGCCATTTCATAAAAAATAAAGCAATGTGTTGTGTGTCCTTATGTAAAGCAAACTAGACACTCATTTCCAATTAGCTCTATTAAAACTAGTAATGCTTTTGATCTAGTTCATATGGACATATGTGGTCCATACAAAATTGCTACATTTGATAGAAATAAGTACCTTTTGACTATAGTTGATGATTTTACTAGGATGACTTGGATTTTTCTCCTTAAATTGAAACTAGACGTTTGTGTGGTGCTGAAAGCTTTCCTATGTTATGTTAGAACTCAATTTGCAAAGTGTGTGAAAATAATAAGGTAAGAAAATGGTACAGAGTTTGTAAACTTTGTGTGTGCAAGTCTATTTAGCTCTATGGAAATTGTCCATCAAATAAGTTGTGTTTATACCCCTCAGCAAAATGGAGTTGCTGAGAGGAAGCATAGCCATATATTAGAGGTAACAAAGGCTATGTCACACTCCAATCTTGGGGGATGGGGGATGAGGGGTGGGGGTGGGGTTGGGGGTGGACGACACCCAGCACCCGAAGGCTCGAGCGAATCAATCATGGCATGTGTAACTTGTGTCATAAAATTAGGCCAGCAAGGCCACTAAACGACAATAATAATAACCAGACATGACCACCTGTAAGTAGAAGAATCCCAACAACATATATATACATATGCAAGGTTGATAAGGCCATAAAAATGGCATCGACTATCCAGAAGACCGATAAGGCCAGACAAACACATATATACACTAACTGCAAGTATGTAAGCCTCTAATAGTATTGTAATATATCTACTGGTCAGGACAAGGCCCCACTATACCCAAAACTAAATATATACATATGTATATGTACCTATAGACTCATAACCAACAACTCTGGAGAAGTGGAGTGTGACACTCAACTGCTGATCTCAGTATCCTACTGAAGAGGCACACCTATGGACATGTACCGAGTATGTAAGGCGATAAGCATAAGCATAAATAATGTACTAACATAGAAAAAAGGTATAAAGACAATCTGAAACTTAGAATAAGGCCACTACGGGGATCCATAGAACACAATATGACTATAAATGCATGAACGTAAAATCATTCCTCACCGTAAAGGCATACATCATATCATATAATAATACATCCTTCTGTGCGGTGAGTTCATCATAACTGCCCGGCCATATAGGACGCGGTAAACATCTGCACAACAGATCAGTGGTATGCACAACTACGTGCATGCACCACCGTCTATGATACAAGGGGGTGATGAAAGAAATACCTCTAGGTGCACATCTACGTTCCTATCCGACCAACTATAGCACCACACGGTAATGAAAATAGATACATATATATAAGTGCAATGCAAGACGAACCTCAAAGGGAATATCATAGAAAGAATCGGAGTGACCTATCATCATTATCCTCTGACTTTTGTTATTGTCGCTACATTCATCATCTTTTAATTGGTAGCCAAAAGAGATAATTGATATAGAGAATATAAAAGAAATTTAATATAGATTGCACATGAGATAAGGTTCAGCTCAATTAGGTAAACCACTATCAACCCAAGTTTATTAGGGACGTTCCAATTGATAACCAAAGGAAACATGAAAATTGGAAAAGTACATGACACAAGTCATATATGAAATATAGATTAGTCAATCACAAGGAAGCGTATTCATCTCATGTTTATCGGAAATTATATCAACGGAGGGTCTATCATCTTTGAGTAATGGACAAGAGAGATAAGGATGCAAGAATATACTTTAATACAAGTTGTTTATGAGAAAAGGTAAGCTTAACCATTTGGAATACGATCGACTCAAGTTTAACGGAAACATTTCAATTAATAACCAAAGAAACATAGAAGAATGGGAAGTACTTTAGTATATATCATATATGAAGTAGAGGGCATCTTAAGCATAAGAATATGATCGACTTATGTTTTCACGGAATGAATGTATCAATGAAACGTTCATCACATTCTAGTCATGCCACAAAAGAGAAGAGAAAGCCCTACATACCTTGTCGATGGAGTTATACATGTTTTTCGAGCCCTCAAAGGCCTTACAAATGATATCCTACATAATACGAACAATTTGAGACAAAATTCAAGCTCATAGCTTATAGAAATCTTCACTTAGACATTTAATCGAACAACTCGTGGGCGCGAGTTTAAACACTCTTTTGTAGCTTACTTCTTCCCAAAAAGGCGACCATAGTTTACTTTTTTACTTCTCCTCTTTTACGATGCCATACATACCACAACAACTCCAAACAACACATTAAAACTATATAAAATATCCCAACAATCAAGCCACGTCATATCCCAACAATCAAGCCACGTCCATAAGAGTTTACAAGAATTGCAAAATCTTATTTTATGAAGTTTTCTACCTAATTTCTAGGTTTAATTACTTGTAAAGCTAAAAGAGGTGAAGAGAAGGTTAAATTATACCTCAAAAGATGAAAAATACTCTTTAACTCAAGTTACTTCAAGATGAAGCTTTCTTTCGAAAAGAAAAACAACGAGAAATCGACGATTCTATAGTTGTCATGTTGTTCCTTACGTTACAGTTGTGTGATTAACTCTTGGATTCGGGTGTGATTGATAGAGGAATGTGTGATAGAGTAACCTAAGGTTTTACAGGTTTTGAATGGGAATAAATGAGGAGAAAATCGTTTGAGGGTCCTATATATACTTGGCTTAAGTTGAGCCACCGACCAAAGTTTTTGTTCCGCGGCAGTTTGCACCCTTGGATGGAAATGTGAATATCTCTCTTCCGATGTCGTATTGATGAATGATTTATTGCATTGGAATAATGACTCTATGAACTTGAACTTAGGTAGGGTATTGACTACTCATATAATGTCAGATATACCCCTGCTAAGTTGGGCCAAAAATCTTGTTCAAAATTTAGCCTACCTTTCCCGAATTTCGACAAACTTAACTTTCTTTGATTTATTTGACCCCGAACTCTTACGAAACATTCATAACACCTGTTTAAACTTATTTTCATCCAAATATGTGATCTTAGACTCACTGATATTTACGTTATTTTACGCGACGCATCTGAGTGTGAAAATACGGGGTGTAACATCCTTCCCCCCTTAAGAACGTCCTTAAACGTTAGGAAATATTCTAACTTTTAAGATTTCTGAAAATTTTGGTAGAGTTTCCTCTGTAAACAAGACTATCCAAACCTGTTAAATAGCCCAAACACATATCCAAAGCCATACGGGGCTACATAACAACATAACAATATCAATTTGGCCCCTCATGATCATATATTATACAAACATCACAATAGGTTAGCCATAACTTACCTTAACCGTTGTTTGCTGAAATCTGCAACATACTGCCATACCTGTCTCAAATTAATACTTATAAAAATGTATGGATCGTACTCAATAAATAGGATAGAAAAGGAGGTATAGTACCACACAAGTATTAATATAAATCCGTATTATAGCTTACACTTTCATGTCCCAATGTAGTGCAGTGGTCTCTTCTTAAGCGACTTGTCAGGCTTACTTCTTGAATTCATTGTACAACCCGGTGACATTTTTCACCTCTACTCCTCAGCGTATAATAGGTTAACTGTTTAATTCTTTCCATGACCTTACCTTTTCCTTGAGGTCTTATAGTTATTCTTCATATTACATCGTTTAGGTCCTTTTTTTTGTGCTACGCCATGGATTATTTTTCTTCTCTTTTTCTCTAATCCTCTTACTACTGAGTTGTTTTATTATCCTCAAATAACTTAAACTCTTCTTCCATTACTATCCCTCTTCATATCCTTCGTTCTTATGTTCCCTGGTTAAAATCAATCAATCCCTAGTTCTGACCCCCGCCCAGCGAATGTATTATATCCTAAAGTCGAATTCCTTACATGGTTTTGTTTTCCTGCCGATACTTTTCTTACCTTGTTTCCGTATCCATTCTTACTTCACGTTCTTTTTATTTATCAACCCGTTTAGTTTATTCCTTTCCATCTCATTACTGGCAACATTATGTATCTTTTCCCTCAGAATTTAATTGCGTCAATCTCCTTAGCTTGTATGATGAATCCATCTTATAATGGTTGTATCATGTTTATACCTCAATCCCCGTATATCATTTTATGTGCACCTCTATTGCTCTATTTTTTTAAGTATAACTATATCTTTCCTCGGTTCACTTCCATTTGTGTTATTTACTGGTCGATGTCCGGAAATTCAAATTACTTTCTCGAATATGTATTTGCCTTGCTAATATGGTTACTTTCCCTTGTGCTAGTTCCTTTTTCAATAATGGTTTCATTTTCCCTTACTTATACTTCTTCTGATGTCACATGTTTACTAAGTAAATTAGGCTCTTGTTGACTTCTTCTTCTGATACTTCCCCCTTTTAGGGGTATCGTCACTTTAATATTTTCCGAAAATTTCACTTTATTATAGTTTCAGCTCCTATCGTCCCATTCCTTCGAAATTTTCTCTTTCTGGCAATCTAGCCTTCCTTTACCCGCAACTCTCTTACCGAAGTAATTCCTGCTTTGTTCTCTTATGTAGGAGTATTATCTTTGTCCTCTAGTGCCTCGCCCTTTGATAAATTTTTTCATAATATAAATTTCCTTTACAAAGACTCTTGTTATGATTAACTTATCATGACTTATTCCTCTACTGCTTTTCTTCCCCATGTCTATATATACATACGTACTTTCTCTCACAGTTGTCAGATGCTTTAATATTTGTACGAAATTTCTTGAGTTTCTAATTCTTTCCGTGACGCTTTCTTAGTATTGATTACCTTAAATTTATCCATAATGCTCTTCCCCTACACCTTTGACCAAGCGTTGTTGTCGTAGTTTATTATCCTACCAAAGACATCTCTTCCTAAATTCATTTATTAGACTGACTTTTCACTAGTTTACCAACTAAAATCGTATAACTTGTCATCAAGATACCTCCAATTCCTACCATTATCACTTGTTTTCTCCAACTATTTTTCTCTAGGAATTTTATCCAAATATCCTCTAATCGCCTACTTTTATTTTCTTCATAATCCTCTTATGTCACTGCCTCCTATGGTTGAATCAATGGTCCTATTACAACGCTCACAACATACTCTCTTACTCGTCTTACTTCTCTTTCTAATCACTTCTATTGCAATTGTCATCTTATTAATACCACAAACGTACTGATATAGGTTTACAAGAGTAATTTAGGTGAATATCATTGAAGAAGCTTAACTACCTCAACTCATGAATATTTGTTGCAATAATGGTGTTATCCTAGACTCATCGAGTAGTCAGCTAGCTCTATCTCGCTCTTCTTCCACTTACTTTTGTCGTAACGTCCCCCGTGTTTGGTAACCATTTCATGTGCTTACTAGAGGTTTCGAAATCGTGTATCCATATATCTTTCATATTCTGATATCACGCACGCCATAAGACCTAAGAGTGTTGAATATGCATGTGGCTAAGAAAGGGTTGGTTCCTAAGTCATTTTACTTTGAAATGGAACATAACTATAGTTCCACTCGCCACCTTCCACTTCTATTACCCATTTACGGTCTATATATATCTGTATGACACACTTTCTACAACAATGATAACCAACTGATTATAAGCATAAACACATTTATTTCCAATAATATTATCAATATACCTAGTTAGTTGCGTAACTCTAAATAACGTCGGAACCTATTATTCCTCTTAACTCAATCTTGGGCATCTATATACTCTATGGCCTCTACTTTTACACCAATATCACTCCTCAATATCACCCGAACATTGCCCAAAATGAACTTGTCTACACTGGTAGCACAATGACTGAAGTACCTCGGGGCATTCTCTAGCCCTATGGCCTAAGGCTCTGCATCCAGAACATAACTCGGTATCGCGTAAACATGCCCCGTCATTCCTCCTCATACATTATTGATAGTGCGGTCTACTACTTCCAACATATCCTTGTGTTTGCCTAAATTCTACTAAGGATATTCGATCTGACACGTCTGGCAATGCTAATCTTTCGTCACCTACCTCCATTCCAAACCTTTCGGTCTGTCTACTGGTTACTTCTACCTTACCTCTACTTGTTCTTGGCGAACCTTGATTAACCAATTTCTATGATAATGGGCTCCTTGGTTTCTCAAAAGGCCTGACATGTGGGGGCGTCTTAATATGAACCTGCTCTGGAAAGATGACTGGGGGCGCTATTGCATACATGATACCACTCGCACCTATACTGATTGAAAATGACCGTTGCGCTGATAGTTTTGGTATTGTGCGGGCCCTCCATTATACTGGCAACACAACTGGTATTAATAGCACTCGGAAGGGCGATTCTTCTGGGGTCTCAAATGGGTCCTTCTCCATAGACGAATCGTCTTTCATAGACAGATCTTCTTCCATAATATACATAGGCTCAGATGGCCATGTGGGTTCGGATAGATCTTCTTTCATGGAATAACTTATGTCCCTTTCTGGTGTCATTGTCGTCCCTGGATCCATATTGATAGGTGGTAACCGGCTAGTACCTTCCCCCACATTTCTGTCCCACTTCCTGAAAGCTGCACTTTTCTTTGATATGGGCATTACTGAAAAAGAGAAGAAAGGTGAGGAAATAGGAATTCAAATACTTATGACTTCGCTCTAACACACGATCTAGATTTCATGGAAGGTAATATCCTAAATGTCCTGTAGTCTCCTAATTATAAATGTGGCGCGTTACATATCCATAATCAAGACTTTACTAGACATGACTTATAGACATGTCTAGGACAGACCTGCTATGATACCAAGTTTGTTTCACCCCAACCTTGAGGGGTATGACCGACAACCATCAGTCGATGGCCCGAGCGAACCAACCATGGAATCTGTAACTTGTAACATAATATTGGGCCGGCAAGGCCACTAAACGACAATAATAATAGCCAGACATGACCACTTGCAAGTAGAAGAAGCCCAATAAACTATATATACATATGCAAGGCTGATAAGGCCATAAAAATGACATCGACTATCCAGAATGCCGACAAGGACAAACAAAACACATATATACACTGACTGTAAGTCTGCAAACCTCTAATAGTATTGTAAAACATCTACTGGTTTGGACAACGCCCCACCATACCCAAAACCATATATATACATATACATCTATGCCTCTAGACTCAAAACTAGCAACTCCAGAGAAGTAGAGTGCGACACCCAACTGCTAATCTCAATATCCTACTGAGGAGGCGCGCCAACCTGTCTATCTGCACCTGTGGGCATGAACACATTGCATAAAAAGGGGCTTCAGTATGAAATATTTACCAATTATGTAAGGTGATAAACATAAGCATAAGAAATGTAATAACATGAGAAAGAGGTATAGACACAACCTGAACTTAGAATAAGGCCACTGCGGGCATTTAAAGAGCACAATATGACTATAAATGCATGAACGTAAAATTAGTCCTCACTGTTGAGGCATACATAATATCATATAATAATACATTCCTCTGTAGGATTAGCTCATAATAACTGCCCCATCATATAGGATGCAGTAAATATCTATCTAACTGATCAGTGGTATGCATAGCTACGTGCCTGCCCAACCATCTATGACATGGCGCAGTGATGAAAAAGAAGTACCTGTAGGTGTACATCTACGTGCCTGCCCATCTAACTATAGCGCGACACGGTAATGAAAATAGATACATACATATAAGTGCAATGCAAGACCAACCTCAAAGGGGATATCATAGAAAGAGTCAGAGTGACCTATCGTCGTTATCCTCCGACTTTTGTTATTATCGCTACGTTCATCATCTTTCAATTGGTATCCAAAAGAGATAACCGATATAGAGGCATGAAAGAAATTTAATATAAATAACACATAAGGTAAGGTTCAGCTCAATCAGGTAAACCACTATCAACCCAAGTTTATTAGGGACATTCGAATTGATAGTTA
Source organism: Anisodus acutangulus (assembly GCA_029783415.1). Taxonomy (NCBI): domain Eukaryota; kingdom Viridiplantae; phylum Streptophyta; class Magnoliopsida; order Solanales; family Solanaceae; genus Anisodus; species Anisodus acutangulus. Next base: position 19,343,882 of record CM056495.1, read on the forward strand.
AAGGGAATATGAAAACAGGGAAAGTATTGACACAAGTAATATATGAAATAAAGATTAGTCAGTCACAAGAAAGCGTATTCATCTCATGTTTATCAGAAAGTATATCAACGGAGGGTCTATCATCTTTGAGTAATAGAAAAGAGAGATAAGGATGTGAGAATATACTTTAATACATGTCATTCATGAGAAGATGTAAGCTTAACCATTTTGAAATACGGCCGAGTCAAGTTTAATAGAAATGTCTCAATCAATAACTAAAGAAACTTGGAAGTATGGGCAGTACTTTTGTATAAATGATATATGAAGTAGAGGGAAGCTCAAGCATAAGAATATCATCGACTTATGTTTTCATGGAATGAATGTATCAATGAAATGTTTATCGAGTTCTAATCATGCCACAAAAGAGAAGAGAAAGCCCTGCATACCTCGTCGATGGAGTTATACACGTTTCCCGAGCCTTCAAATGCCTTACGAATGACCTCTTACATAATATGAATAATTTGAGACCAAATTCAAGTTCATATTTTATTGGAATCTTCACATTTAATCGAACAACTGGTGGGCATGAGTTTAAAGACTCTTTTGTAGCTTAATTCTTCCAAAAAAAGCTACCACATTTTACTTTTATACTTCTCCTCTTTAATACGATCCCATACATACCACCACAACTCCAAACAACATGTTAAAACTGTATAAAATATCCCAACAATCAACTCAAGTCCATAAGAGTTTACAACAATTGTAAAAGCTTATTCTATAGGGTTTTCCACCTAATTTTTAGGTTTAATTACTTTTAAAGCTCAAAGAGGTGAAGATAAGGTTATATTATACATCAAAATATGAATAATACTCTGCAACTCAAGTTAGTTCAAGACGAAGCTTTCTTCTAAAAAGTGAAACAATGAGAAATCGATGATTCTATGGTTGCCACATTGTTCCTTACGTTAGAGTTGTGTGATTAACTCTTGGATTGGGTTGTGATTGATGGAGGGATGTTTGAGAGAGTAACCTAGGGTTTTCCAGGTATTGAAGGGCAATAAATGATGAGAAAATCGTTTAAGGGGTCCTATATATATACTTGGCTTAAGTTGAGCCACCGATCAAAGTTTCTGTCCCGTGGCAGTTTGTACCCTTGGACGAAAATGTGAATATCTCTCTATTACGACGTCGTATCAACTAACGGTTTATTGATTTGGAAAGAAGACTCCCTGAGCGGGAACCTAGATAGGTTATGTACCCCATAAATGCGCATATAACATCAGATATATCCCTGCTAAGTTACGCCAAAAATCTTGTTTGAAATACAGCCTGCCCTTCTCCGAGTTTCGACGAAATTAACTTTCTTTGATTTGACCCCGAACTCCTACGAAACTTTCATAACACATGTTTAAATTTAATTTTTATCCAAATATGGAATCTTAGCCTCACCGAGCTTTATGTTACTTTACTTACAACACATGTGAGTGTAATAATACGGGGTGTAACATGCTATTAGGTTCCAATGTAATATACCTGTCAAGTTTTGGGGCTTGTGGGTGCAGGCTAATGTGTATCTAATAAATAGAATGCCAAGTGTATTATTGGAGAATAAACCAGCTTATGAGAAGTTGTACCTAAAACAACCAACCATCTCACGTTTGAGGGTTATAGGCTGCCTATGTTATGCAGCGAACTTACAACAGCATGATAAACTTCAATCCAGATCTGGAATAGTTGTTCATATATGATATTCATCCACTGTAAAAGGATACCTATTATATGAGTTATCCTCTAAGATTTTCTTTGTAAGCAGAGATGTGAAATTTAGAGAGGACACTTTCCCTTTCCATACACAAGAATCTGGTCCCTCTTTCTTATATCCTACTGTGAACCCATAACCATTCCATATCCTGTCAGAACCTCAGAAACTAATACATCAAAATAACCAAATGAGACTCAAGTTTCATCAAATATCCCAAAAGCTACTTCTATTGTTCCAACTTCTAGTGCTACAGAAACTTTTATCAGTCCAACAACATCATCAATCTATGATAAATCATCATCAACCAAGAAAGGCCAATTTCATACCAGAAAGACAGTCAATTAGAGGAAAAAGACCACCTACTTGGATGAAAGACTTTGTTTCTTTAAACATCCATCATGATCAACCATATGTCCTATCATAATTTCTATCATATGATCATATTACACCTACATATCAAGATTATATTGCTTCTACTTCTAACATCACATAACCAACAACCTACAATAAAGCAGTTAAAGATCCTAGGTAGGTGGATGCAATGAAGGCATAAAAAGATGCCTACCTCAAGGGAAAATCCGTATAGGGTGTAAATGGATTTACAGAATCAAATACAAGGCAAATGGGGAAATTGAGAGGTTTAAAGCTAGGCTTGTAGCCAAGGGCTATAGTAAAAAAGAAGGTATAGATTACCAAGAAACATTCTCACCAGTGGTAAGAATGAAGATTGTCAGAACAATATTGTCTTTGGCAGCTATGGGAAAATGGCATGTACACCAAATGGATGCCTTCTTACATGGAGATCTTTATGATGAAATATACATGAAACTCCCACAAGGATTTAAGAGTCAGGGGAAGAACAAGGTATGCAGACTCATTAAATTCTTGTATGAATTAAAACAAGCTCCTAGATAGTGGAATGCCAAGCTTACAGAGGCATTATTAAAGGCAAAATTTCAGCAAAGTGAGTATGATTTTTCCTTGTTCATCAGAAGAACCACTGAAGGATTAGTCATTGTACTAGTTTACGTAGATGACATGCTTATAATAGGAAGTAGTTTAAGTCTCATCAAAGGCACAAAATAGATACTTTAGAAGGCTTTCAAGATGAAAGACTTGGGAGAACATAAAATTTTCATTGGCATAGAATTTTCCAGGTCTAAGGATGAAATTCTTATGCACCAGAGAAAATATGTGTCAGAACTTCTATCAGAAATAGGATTGTTGTAGCGCCCTATTTTGACCTTGCTCGGGTCAAAGCGGAGCACAGACGTATGGGTGATTCCTGGGTAAAAGGGTTGAGGAGTCGCCACCTAATTATTTTTACGGTGAATTAGGACACCTAAATATTAAACTAAGTGCTGCAATGTAAAACTCCAATTTTAAGGTCTGCGAAACTAGCGAGATTCTAGGTAAGGGTTCTTTATTATCCTAAAGGGAAGGGGTTAGGCATCCTTTAAGATCCGCTAACTTGCGGTTATCCGGTCAAACTCAGTTTAATTATTGCTAGAAAAATACATGTTTTACAAGTAAAAAAGATGTTTGCAAATATGATGCATTTTATACAAGTAAATATGATGCATTTTATACAAGTACGTATTCGGATGACATAAAAGAAAGATACATGTAAAGTTTTTAGAAAACATGCATTTGTGACAATAAATTCTTTATAATGCCAAAGAAGCGAATCTTTCGAAAATCAACAAGTTGCAAAAAAAAATAATAATAAAAAGATAAACTTATTTGTACAATTAATTGAAGCAAATAAAGATGACAAGAGTTGTTTTAAAAATCTTGAATAAGCGTGACGAGCCTAAAATAAATAAACTAGCGAAGGATTTCTAAGTTTGCGAGCCTACAAATAAATAAGCTAGCGACGGATTTCAAATCTTAAACTACCTTATGAATTGATCCTAAGTTTGCCTATTCTAAGCATTTCAATAGTTACATACGTGCGATAAATAATATTACAATACAAAGCGGGATAAAGCTGAATTAAAGAAAGAAATAAAAATAAATAAATAAACTCAGGGAATAATTCATCGTTATTTTACTTTAATCACATAATTTGTCAAAAACAAGCGATTAGAAACAGTTAAATACAAATAACTCCATATCCGCATTCAAAACAGTGAATGTTTTGATCACGGAGGGCTCAGACTAAAATTTTGAAAAGAGCATTCCAATCACGTCGTGGCTGCAAACGTATGACTAATGTGGTTATTTTGATTACCTCGCCTACTAAACGTGTCGGTCTCTCGGGTGAAATAGAAAAGATCACTACAATCACGTCGTGGCTGCGAATATATATAACTTGTTGGTTATTTTAGTCACCTCGCCTACTAAACATGTTGATCTCGGATAAAAAGGTTTAAGTCTTCATCATTGCCCAGAAGTTATATTTCCGTCTTTGCAACTGTGTAGGCCTCAAAATCGACGGATATTTTCATCGGCGATGTAGTATCGTGTTCAAATCAGTAAAATAAAATCGAACAGAAGCTTGAAGGCGATAGCGATAGCGATGGCGAGAAAAAGCAGGCGTAAAAACAATTTCCGAAAATGACGCGGTGTCTAGTTTAAAAGCAAGAAAAGCAAGAGAACAAATATTTGAATCTTTGAAACAGTGGCGAAATAGAAAGCAATGTTTGAAAAATGCGGTGTTCGATTTAAAGCGGTAAAAAATGATAAAAGCGATAAAGCGATGTCTGAAGCGGGAGCAAAGCGAAGCGAAACAGCGCCCGAGCGATCGCGGTATTTATTCAAACAAGATAAAAGCGATAAAATATCCGTCGCAAGAAATTTAAAACAGTAAACTTAATAACAATAATATATCCGTAGTACGGATGTCTAAAACAGTTAAACTAAAAAAACAGAGAAGCGAAACGAAAGAAAAGCTCGGCCTCGAATTCAATTTCGTCGGCCTTAATGCGGTATTAATAAAACAGTAAAACAAAGCCAAAAAAACGAGGAGACAGCAAATTAAAATACCCGACCCGAGTTACGAAGTGCGGAAATATCCAAATCGGGTCGACCGACCGAATCGGTGACCGACCGAATCGGTGATTCATACCCAAATCAGATTTGATGCAGCTTTGGATAACCAACAACAAGAATATGAAATGCAAGAATTCTGAAAATGTTCAAATCGGGTCGACTGACCGGTCGATGACCCGACCGGATCGATGATTCATACCCAAATCAGATTTCATGCGGTTTGGATAACCAACAACAAGAATATGAAATGCAAGAATTACGAAAATGTTCAAATCGGTCGACCCGACCGTCAAGGATCTGACCCGGATCGATGATCCAAACTCAATCGATTTCAACACCAAATTCAGATAACCAATAACAAGAATATGAAATGCAAGAATTAAAATGTTCAAATCGGGTCGACCCAGGCCAGTCGATGACCGACCGAATTGGAGTTTCAACCGGAATCAAATAATTTCATCAATTTCAGATAACCAATGATAACAACAAGAAGAATGTAAGAAAATTGGAAAAATCTAAACGGGTCATCGACGGGCAGATCAACGACCGACCGAATCGTGTGTTCAACGAAGTCAAATAATTTCATCAATTTGGATAACCAATGATAACAAACAAAGAACAATGCAAGAAATTTGGAAATTTAAATCGGGTCGACCGACTCGGGTCGATAACCGACCAAAATCGATGATCCAAATCAAATCTTAACACCAAATTCAGATAACCAACATACATAAATATGAAATGCAAGAATTCTGAAAATGTTACCCGAACCGGGTCGACCCGACCCGAAATTAGTGAAGAAAAATCAGAGAATCAAAGGGGATGACAAACCTTTTCGGACTTGATTCTTGAACAACAAAGAAGGCAAATGCTTGAAATCAAGAACACAACAAAGATATATATATTGAATCCTTTTTTCCAAAAATCCTCCGAAAAAATACCCTTCAAAATGAAGAACAACATGGGGTATTTATAGGTACTCAAACCCAACGTCCCAACCCCTCATACCCCCCCCCTTAAAATGAATTCAAATTTCAAAATAAAGGGGGAACAAAATCTGATTTTGGGGCGTGTTCTTGGGGCAAGCGTTCGGCGGTGTCAGGGTAGGGTGGTGGCAGTGGTGAAGTGACGGGGGTAGGGGTGCGGCGACGTAAGGGGCAGGGGTGTAGGGTGCGGCGCCGGTTCAGGGGGGGTAGGGTTTTAGGTTTTCTGATTTTTTTTTTTGGTTTGGGTTTTGGGGAATTAAAAGGGATGGGGATATGGGCTTGCGGGTTCTGGTCGGGTGAGTGGGCACTGGGCGACGGGAATTGGTTTGGGCGACGGGTTGGCGATTGGCCTGGCGAAGTTTGGTAGGTTTGGGTTGGTTTTGGGATTTTATTTTGTGGGGTTTGGGTATAAGGGAATTTTAATTGGGGAGTTTGGGCTTGTTTTGGTGTGGGCCGAAAATTGGGGGGGTTTGTTTTGTTTTGTGGGTTTGATTTATTTTGAGTGAGGGGAGATTAAATGGGTGAGAAATTATTTTGGGTTGGAAAAAATGAAAATGGGTTATGGATAAAAAATATAAAAGGGGTTTAATATAAAAATATTATTTTTGTTTTGTAAAAGATGTGAATTATTTAAAATAACATAACGACGTGATAATAATAAAAATATAATATTTGTGAAATGTTTAATGCTTAAAAAAAATGGGAACGCGATGCAATTTTGCGAAAATAAAATAACATAGAATTTTCGGATAAAACTTATGATTATGATAAAAATGCAAATGATATAAAAATGCGAATAATAATAATAATAAGAGGATATACACATATATGCCTATATTTTAAAATTATTTTAAAAGTGTCAAAATATTAAAAATTACGAATAAAATCATAAAAGATGGGACAAAATTGGGTGTCAACAGATGCCCCTCTTTGGACGGAGACGATGAAAGAGTTTTCGGCCAAAGAAGTTGACTGAGTAGCCAATTTTGTCCCGATCATCGGGACTGCATGGTAAGAAATAGAATCCCGAGGGGTATAGAAGTTGCAAAAAAAATGGTGCACATTCAAGAAAGCAAGGTTCAAAGGTTGTCGACTTAGGATGACACGGTCGCAGATCTGAGAAATTAATGGGAAAGAGCGGATCGACGTTCAAGTAGGTCGTTTGACCAAATTGCCTTGGTTCGGCCCGTGAGATATAGTTCCATCGTTATGCTTTGAAAGCTCCCGCCCGATTCAATTCTCGTGGACCGAGCTAAGATAAAAGTTAGTGTATAACGATTTGCATAAGATATGTATGTGAGAATATAACTTTGTAAGTTGAAATGATGTCGTTGCTTAATGTTGTGCAGATGATGTCGTTGGCGGGCGCCTGTTTATACTTTAAAATAAAGTACCCGCATTAGAAGGTGGGCGCCTGACTTAAATTGAAATACCCGCATTAGAAGGTGGGCGCCTGACTGAAATTTAAATACCCGCATTAGAAGGTGGGCGCCTGACTGAAACTTAAATACCCGCATTAGGAGGTGGGCGCCTGATTTAAAACATACCCGCATTAGAAGGTGGGCGCCTGATTTAAAACATACCCGCATTAGAAGGTGGGCGCCTGATTTAAAACATACCCGCATTAGAAGGTGGGGGCCTAATTTAAAATATACCCGCATTAGAAGGTGGGCGCCTGATTTAAAACATACTCGCATTAGAAGGTGGGCGCCTGATTTAAAATATACCCGCATTAGAAGGTGGGCGCATGATTTAAAACATACCCGCATTAGAAGGTGGGCGCCTGATTTAAAACATACCCGCATTAGAAGGTGGGCGCCTGATTTAAAATGTACCCGCATTAGAAGGTGGGCGCCTGATTTAAAACATACCCGCATTAGAAGGTGGGCGCCTGATTTAAAATATACCCGCATTAGAAGGTGGGCGCCTGACTGAAATTTAAATACCCGCATTAGGAGGTGGGCGCTGTTGAAATTTAAATACCAGATTAGGAGGTGGGCGCTGATTTAAAACATACCCGATTAGAAGGTGGGCGCTGATTTAAAACATACCGCGATTAGAAGGTGGGCGCTGATTTAAAACATACCCGCACTAGAAGGTGGGCGCTGATTTAAAACATACCGCGTTAGAAGGTGGGCGCTGATTTAAAACATACCAGATTAGAAGGTGGGCGCTGATTTAAAACATACCCGCGTTAGAAGGTGGGCGCTGATTTAAAATATACCGCATTAGAAGGTGGGCGCTGATTTAAAACATACCCGCATTAGAAGGTGGGCGCCTGATTTAAAATATACCCGCATTAGAAGGTGGGCGCCTGATTTAAAATATACCCGCATTAGAAGGTGGGCGCCTGATTTGTGTCGTCGTGTTGACGTAATGTAAATTGGGGCCCTATTGCCATGCCATAATAGTTAATGTGTGGACATAAGCGATGCAAAAGTTGAGTAGATGAGAATGCGACCCTGTAAGTCGAAATACCGTTCTTCGCGTGGACACAACACGGTTGGGGACATGTAGTTTAGCATGACGTCTTTGTACAATCTCCAAACATGAAAGTGATTCTTGTAGTGAGTTGCGATGCGGAGTCCCTTGCGAATCTGCTCATAAATGTTGCAGCTTCCCTGCTGTTTTCGACCTGAAGAACATGTACTCAAATAAATTTATGAGTTTTGGGAGGGGGAGTTGATTCGCGTTGACTTTGTAGCTTCGGCCCTGGTATTCGCATGTCCTGCTAACTCGGACCCGTAGGCCCTCTCTGCTTCCCGCCTTGGCCAGCCGTTAATGAAAACATTCGAAAACAATTTGTAGAAATGCATCTTAAAAAATAGAAACATAAAAATTCTATCGAATTTTGATGAAAAATGTTTGTTGAAAAATAATTTGCTTATAAGAAATACTGCATATATATATATATATCTATATATAAATGTCTGTCGAGCAGTGACATGCGGTGAAACAAAGCAAACGTCCTATCCAAAATTCTTCTGGCTGAATACTTAGTTTGCCGATGCTTTTCCATGTTTATCGGCGTCCTCTGGCAGTGATCCCTTAAAAAATGCCCCAGTTTCTGATATGTGAGAATGACGATCTTTTGAACGGACAAACGAGTCTTGTGTAGATCGCTTGTCTGCCCTATCAGGGTGATCAGATGGGTGCATTTTGTCTTTTGTGAGATAAAGGAGAAAATATTTCCTAATGGTGGGACCGAAGCCGATTTAGGCCGCCTACGTATCCCCATGAGGGAATCAGGTCGTGACGTAGTTCATTACAAGCAAAAGGGGATTGTAAGGATTTTCTAAAATGGGACCGAAGCCGATGTGGCCGCCTACGTATCCCGCCGAGGGAATCAGGTCATAACGTAGTTCATGTTACAAAGAAATGTGTTTCTGGGAAATTTGCAATCTAGGAAACGGAACCCGACATAGGTTCTTTGCGTATCCCGCCTGGGAGCGCAATTTTTACAACACAAGAAATGCATTACATAGAAAAATCCTAAATGTAGTATCTTTTCACTGCATCCGCGTTGATAGCTTTTGGCCATACTTCACCGTCCATTTCAGCTAGAATTAATGCTCCTCCAGTCAACACCCGGTGAACCATATAAGGCCCTTGCCAGTTAGGTGCGAATTTTCCTTTAGCTTCATTTTGGTGCGGGAATATTCGTTTTAGCACCAATTGCCCCTGTTCGAAAGTCCTTGGTTTTACTTTCCTGTTGAAAGCTTTGGCCATTCTGTTTTGATAAAGTTGTCCGTGCATCGCTGCGTTCAATCGCTTTTCATCAATCGGCATCAATTGTTCGTCTGATTCGTATCCATTTCGCCGTTCACTCGACTTCTTGGATAATTCTCAAAGATGGTATTTCCACTTCTGCTGGTAACACGACTTCGCTCCATAGACCAATAGATACGGCGTTGCCCGGTAGAAGTCCTGGCGTAGTGCGATATCCCAAAAGTGCAAAAGGCGGATGCTCATGCCGGTGCTTGTAATTATCAATCATCTTTCGTAGTATTCTTTTGATGTTTTTGTTGGTCGCTCGACCGCTCCGTTCATCCGAGGTCGATGCGGAGTGGAATTGCGGTGAGTGATCTTAAACTTCTCGCATATCTCATTCATCGACATCTTGTTGAGATTAGCCCCATTGTCCGTTATAATCGACTCAGGGATTCCAAATCGACAAATGATGTTATTGCGGACAAAATCAACTACCACTTTCTTTATTCTTGACTTGTGGGACGATGCTTCTACCCACTTTGTGAAATAGTCAATTGCCACTAGAATAAATCTGTGTCCATTTGATGCGGCAGTTCAATAGGGCCAATGACATCCATGCCCCAAGCTGCGAATGGCCAAGGAGAGCTCGTCACATTGAGTTCGTTAGGGATACCTTGATTAGATCGCCATGAATCGACATCGATGGCATCTTTGCACGAAGTGGATGCAATCTGTTTCCATGGTCATCCAAAAGTATCCTGCTCTTAGAATCTTCTTTGTCAAAGTGAAGCCATTCATGTGAGGCCCGCACGCGTGCCTCCGTGTATCTCTTCAACTAAAGCGCTTGCCTCTCGAGCATCAACACATCTTAACAAACCGAGATCCGAGTCCTCCGATAAAGGATTTCTCCGTTTAGGAAGAAATGGTTTGCTAACCTCCTAAGTGTCCTCTTTTGTATCTGGTTATGCCTTCCGGATATTCACCTATCTTGAGATATCTCTTAACGTCATTGGTACCAAGGCTTTCCATCCGACTCTTCATCTATATTGAAACAATATGCTGGCTGATCCGATAAGCTCACCTTGATGGGATCAATGTAGTTCTTATCTGGATGTTGAATCATGGAGGACAAGTGTTGCCAGAGCATCAATAACTCGTTTTGAGTTCATGGGATATGCTTGAATTCTATCTTGCTGAATTTTTGCATAATTCTTTCACGCAATGCAGTAAGGAAGTATCTTCCGTTCTTGGTCGCCCATTCGCCTTGCACCTGATGAATCAATAAGTCTGAATCACCTATAACCAACAGTTCTTGAATGTTCATATCAACGGCCATTCTAAGTCCGAGTACACAAGCTTCATATTCCGCCATATTGTTGGTGCATGGAAATCGAAGTTTTGCCGAAATTGGGTAGTGTTGACCTGATTCTGAAATCAAAACTGCTCCAATACCAACCCCTTTGAAGTTTGCAGCTCCGTCGAAGAACATTCTCCAACCCGGGTACTCTTCTGAGATGTCTTCTCCAACAAACAGTACCTCTTCGTCCGGAAAATAAGTCCGGAGAGGCATGTATTCTTCATCCACAGGGTTTTCAGCAAGGTGGTCGGCTAGTGCTTGTCCTTTGATAGCCTTTTGGGTGACATATATGATGTCGAATTCACTTAACAAGATTTGCCACTTCGCTAGCTTCCCGGTGGGCATGGGCTTCTGAAAAATATATTTGAGCGGGTCCATCCTTGAGATGAGATAAGTGGTATATGCAGACAGATAATGTCTAAACTTTTGCGCAATCCATGTCAAGGCGCAACAAGTGCGTTCCAGCAAAGTATACCGAGCTTCATACTGGCGTGAACTTCTTGCTTAAGTAGTATATGGCTTGCTCCTTCTTTCTGTTTCATCGTGTTGTCCCAACACGCATCCAACAGCGTTCTCTAACACGCAGGCGGATATAATAACAAAGGCCTTAGGGCTCTGGAGGTACCAAAGCAGTGGGTTAGACGGATATTCTTTGATTCTATCAAAAGCTTGTTGGCAATCCGTCAGTCCATTTGGTAGCGTCTCTCTTGATAACTTGAATATAGGCTCACATATCACCGCTGATTGTGCTATGAACTCTTTGATGTAGTTGAGGCGACCAAGGAAACTCATTACGTCCTTTCGACTCTTTGGAGGAGGCAAGTCTTGAATAGCTTTTACCTTCGAGGGGTCCAATTCAATACCCTTCTACTTACAATGAAACCTAACAGCCTTCCCAGCGGGGACACCAAATGCGCACTTTGCGGGATTTAACCAGGTTATACCGCCTCGGTCGGTCAAAAACTTCTCTAAATCATTAAGTGATCTCAAGTCCTTCGCGACTTGATAATAACGTCATCTACGTAGACCTCTATTTCTTTGTGGATCATATCATGAAAAATGGTAGTCATGGCCCTCATGTAGGTGGCACCGCATTCTTGAGTCCGAACGGCATTACTCGATAACGATATACCCCCAAGGTGTAGTGAATCTGTCTTCTCTGCATCTTCCTCATCCATCAAGATTTGGTGGTAACCGACAAAGCAATCAACAGGATGATTGTAATTCATGCTTTACACGGTTGTCAATGAGTATGTGAATATTTGGAAGAGGGAAGTCATCCTTCTGGGCCGGCCTTGTTGAGATCCCGATAATCCACGACACTCGTATCTTTCCGTCTTTCTTTGCACAGGTACAATGTTGGCCAACCAAGTCGGGTATCTTGTGACCGAATGACCTTTGCGTCGAATTGCTTGGACACCTCTTCCTTGACCCTTAAACTCAAATTAGGCTTGATTTTCCTTGGTTTTGTTTCACCGGAGGGTAAGATGGATCGATAGGCAATCTATGCGAAACAATATCCGTGCTCAATCCTGGCATCTCGTCATAAGACCAAGCAAATACGTCGATATAGTGCCTCAAAAGATCCGTCAGTTCTTTCCTTTGTGGGGCGTTCGGATGGACGCCGATTCTTGTTTCTTTCACATTTTCTGCATCCCCCAAATTTATTGCCTCGCTTTCTTCTAAATTTGGCTTTGGTTTATTCTCAAAATGTTCCAATTCCTCATCAATTCTTACGGTTGCGAGTCTTCCTCATACTCTTGAAGTCCTGTTCATTGTTTGGATTTTGTTTGTTTGTTTCATTACATGTCACATTCACATTATCGACAGATTTATTAGTTTGCATCTTTGAAGAGAAAAGAAAATTAGTAAACAAAACAAATTTTTAAATAGCAAAAGAAATGTGGATTTGTCATTTAAGCTTTCAAAAGATGGAGGCAAAACACATTAATGCATAGATGCGATTCAAGCCTCAATTAGAATCACATTGTTTCAAAAAGTACTAAGGTAATTTCTACCAAGCTTCCCGGAGAAACAGTAGGACACAGGTCCAATTTTTCAAAATATCTCCACGTTCTGCATCCCAAATAGTTGGGCCTTCATCAAAATCATCCAGAATTACATTGCATTCCATTTCTTCTTCTGCAATGAAAAGGCTTTTGAGTCCGTCCGCGAGGTCGTCTGCATCATCTTCACTCGACTCCTGAGCGGCATATGCTTTGACAAATGACTGATTCAAGGGTGGAACAGGCTTTGGCAAGAGAGTGTCCCTTTTCTTTCAGAGGTTGACTGATAAGACTTTTTTAGAAGTGGGTTTGTATCCGAGACCAAAAGTATCCTTCTTACTGAGCAAGTGAACAGGCTCCACCATACCTTCTAAATTCAATCCGAGGCCTCGACCGGGCTTAAAGCCATTCTTCAACATTTCCTGGGCCACCATTGTGAGGACCCGGGGTAACTTCAATATTTCAGCTTTGGAGGCACATGTAATTTCTCTGACATGGAAGACAGACCCATCCAAAGGTATCTACGCTTTCAACAAATAGGATCGTCGCCGGGACATATTGAATTGCTCCCTTCTCCGTGTACCACGACCTCGTGATGATCCCAAACAAACTTCAAACTCGATGTAGGGTAGAAGGAAGGCTGCACTGACCACATGGATCCAAGGTCTTCCCATTAGTAGGTTATAGCTGGTAGATATGTCTAACACTTGGAATTCCACGACGAACTCCACGAGCCCCACTTGTAATGTCAAATCCATTTCTCCCATAACGCTCATTTGGGCTCCATCAAAACCTTTAACTCTCAGATGACTTTCGCGAATCTTTCCAATGCTAATTCCCAAGGCTCGGAGAGTCGCGCGAGACAAATATTGACTGGTGAGCCTCCATCAATCAATACCTTAGAAATGAACTTGTTCATGCACTTTCTTATTATGTTCAAAGCTTTGTTGTGGCATAAACCCTCAGGTGGCAATTCTTTGTCATGAAAAAGAGACTTTATGGGCCTCTAAAATCTGTCCACCAAGGCCGAGAGTTTCTACTTTGTGGTCTCTCTCGATACATAAGCTTCTTTGAGTACTTCCAATAAAGCGCGTCCATGGTCCGAGAATTCATCAACAATGATAGCAAAGAAATCTGAGCGGTGTTTTCTTCAATTGCTCTACAACTAATACTCCTTGGTTGGCATCTTCCTCCGTAACTCCTCTACTTGATCTGTTACAACCTTTTTGGATTGTCTGCAGGGCATAACATCGTCCGGATCTTGTCATACCAGCGACGACAACTTCTACAATTTGTTTCTCCTTTCCCCTGCTCCTTTCCCCAATCGAATAGCTCCAAGGGGCAGTTTTGGTATCAACAGACGGCGTCACCATCCGCGATTTCGGAGGAAGTACTTCCACTTCAAACGGTGCCCTCACTTGAACTGTAATTATAGGGGTGATCAAAGCCGATGATTCAACCCTTTCTTCTGTTCGGACCGGCACAATGGTCCCTTCCAAACTATTTTCTTCACCAACGGTAATCATGTTTATATTGGCATTGTCATGATTTGGCAGAGGGTTATTATTTACATTAGGGGGAGGTCCTTTCAGTTGGATAATTCCCTCTTTGATCAAAACCTCGATCTTGTCTTTGAGGGCAAAACAAACTCGATGTCATATCCGGTGATCCCAGAGTGAGTACGCACAATGCTTAGTTTCATCATACGATCTGGGAATAGGATTGGGGATATGCCCTGGGATGGGTTGGAGTATTCTGCGGTCCTCAATCTTTCGTATAGTTGGGCTAGAGGTTCGACTAAAGGTGTATATGTCTTGACCGCCTTCTTTCGTAATTTGCCCGGTGCAGAAGTATTTGGTGGATGGTTTTTGCGGTGAGGCGGATGTGTGGGTTGATACTGTGGGAATTTCTATAGGTAGGTGCTCGTGGTGGGCTATATATTGGTTGGGTATGATAGACAGGGGTAGGGAGTAGGCGAGTGTTGATAATAATTTGAGGGCTTTGTGTGCTTTGGCTATAGTAGGAGGTGATGATTTTGGGTGTTTTGATTATAGTAGGGAGGAGGTGGGATGACGGGCTTTGGTAGGTTGGCATTTGGTTGGACCCATGTTCATGGACTGCCATGACAGGGGACGCTCCATCCCTCCTCTTCTTAATTGCTCCCCCGAATGAGTCTGACTGAATGGCCTTACTTGTCGCCTGCAATGCTGCTAAGTTCGTGATTCTCCCTGTTTTGATACCTTCTTCTATGAAATCTCCCATCCTAACCACTTCAGAGAAATTCCGTCCAATGACGCTTATCATTTTTTCGTAATAAGTTGCATCCTTCATAGATTGCACAAAGCGTGGTCATCTCACTTTCCGCCATCTGGGCTGAACTTTTCTTTGCTCCGCCCTCCACCTCATGGCATATTCTCTGAAAGTCTCTGTAGATTTTTTCAATTTAATTAAATAAAATCTATCCAAGACTGTGTCGGTGTTAAACCTGAACTCGCCCACAAAATCCTGTGCCATTGTGCCCTTATGCCATTTTCGCGGGTCCTGGCTTGTGTACCGCCGGCGCTTCCCTGTCAAACTTCTTATGAACAACTTCATTATTATGGCCTGGTCCTTACCCACTCCAACCACTTGTCACAATACGATCTCAAATGAGCGAGGATTTCCCTTTCCATCGAATAAGTCAAATTTTGGCACCTTATACCCGATAGGCAATCGAACGTCGGGATGCATGCAGAGATCTTCATACTCGAGTCCTTCATGCCCCTTGCCGTCTGAATATTTTTAAATGCTTCTTTTAGGCTATGAATTTCCCTTGCCATACTTTCATCATTTCTAATCCTTGCTTGCCTTTCCATCTCTTCATATTGGTCTATCTCACGATGATGTATGTTTGGTATGGTAGAAGTGGAAGGTTGGGCTTAGTTGCATATCTGGTGGCACATCTTGCTTGTTAGTGATGTGTGCCATTGGTATTTGTTGGGTTACTGGTAATTTAGTGTGGGAGGGATATTTTGGACAAGTGGGGTAGTTTGGGTAAGTGGAGCCGGATGTATATATGGAGTCGTGAAGGATACTTGGGTCATTTTGTAGCGGGCTTTGTTGTGGGTGGCCTGCGGGTTGATAGGATGCGGATTGGTACGTTGTGGGGTGGCGAGTTGAGGATTGGTTACGCTTGGTAAGGGATTTCGGGAAGGTTCTCGGGAAATGATGGTTCATGAGATGGAAAGGTATGTGGTGCAGTTGCGCTCGTCTCTTGGTCAGGCAGAGGAGTGTTGATGCGGATGGAAAGAGTGGTAAGATTCCTGAGCCGTTCGATCTCGGTTGCATAGTTGCCATTTGCTGCGATAGTTGGGCGAGGTATTCATCCGGACGGAAGTATTTCTCCTTTCCGATGTCTCTGGTTCACCTCCGGAAGAGCGACAAGTCCCAAACCGGTTTGTTCCTGCCCCTGAATCAGTCATTTTGTCGGATGATTGTGCCTTGGATCTCGTGGAAGTAATGGTGTTCCGCCATTTCAATCAACGCGAATCAACTTTTGGAAAATAAAGCGAGCAAAATAAACCTTCTCTAAAAATGAAACAAACCAAGTTAGTATGAGACGAATAATTATTGCTTTGAATAACATGTATAGAGTGGAAAAGCAAGAAACAAGTAGCGCAGTTATATGGAAATTAAATGCGCGTCCTAATGTGCATGGGGCCTCCCTTATGCTGGGAGGTGGGCCTAAACGCCAAATATGCAAGATAATGGTAAATTGATCCAAGCCGTCGAATTGGGAATACTTTTGTTGGGAACAAAGTTAAAGGTTGAAAATTACTGTAATAATAGTGCATACAATAACATGGTTGATAACCAAACTAAAAATTCGTTCATGATTACATAGATGAAGATGGAGCCCTAACACCGCTAGGTCCGGCTCCTGCGTTTTCTAAATGTTGCATTGTGTCCTGCACTTGAGCCCACATCTCAGGCGTAGTAAGTGTGTTTTTGAGCCGACAAGTCCTTATCCAGCTCGTTGTGCCTACATCCTCGAAACCTGATTCCCCCTCGGGGCTAAGACCCGAATTGTCGTGACCTTCTCGGCCATGCGCAATATTCAGGAGTAATCCCTGCTTGTCCATCTCCAACGTCTATTTTATCAACAATATTCCATTCATGGAGAATCTGCCTAGTTCTAGGGACAATGAAATTCGGTCCGAATTGAATTTCTGAAACTCTCATATTTGTCTGGAGAGGGATTACCTGCTTTTGACCGAATCGTCGCGATGACGCCAGAGTGGCGCATATGGTCGAGTCCTTTCAACCCGATGAGCTCGATGTAGTAAAGCCTTCTGCATCTCACATAGGCTTTCTTGGCGTTTGAGAGCAATGGGTATTTCCATTGAATCTGATCACTAATGCGGGATGCTAGAAACTCATACCAATCCTTGGTGCCGACTGGTGACAAAAAATGTTTCGTCCTGTCGTAAAAGCTGGCGGTCTTGTTTGACTCACTGAAGCAAATATCTGTCATGTTCGAACGCTGATAGAAATGTTCTACGGCCCACATCTGTAGGATAAGGTTGCAACCTTTGAAGAAATTTGTTTTGCCTCTCTTACATTTTCCGAGAGCCCGAAGCATTTCTGCCAGTATCATAGGGACCAAAGTGAGCTGCGCACCGTCAACTCCCTCAAAAATTGCTAGAGCCACGGAACATAAGCAAGTACTTATTTTCCCGTGCTCAAGTGGGAACACTAGAATACCCAGTAAAGCTACAGCAAATGCAATAGGGCGCCTGGCTTGCCAGTGATCAGGAGTGCAAGAGAATTCTTTTCTAAATGACTTGTAACTATCTCGACGGCCATATCTCTCATAAAGGTATTCTAGGGAAACCCAGTTATTTTCAAAGCATCGGAGTTTTTGTGTTCTTTAACCCCAAATAAGCGCAGGAATTTCTTTCCCGACCGCCGTGAGGGATGATTTGACCTCTGTCTTGATAAATCAAGTTGGTGAAATAGTTGATTTCTTCCAAAGTGGGAGTGAGCTCAAAATCTTTAAATTTGAAGACAACCCGATCTGGATCCCAAAAATGAATTAAGGCTCTGACCAAATGTTGATCAGGAGTGATGTCAAACAGTGAAATGAGGCACCCCAACTTTCTTCTAATCGCCATTTGGCTGCCAAGGTCAAAATTCTCCCACCATACTCTCAGCTTACTCGGAGTGCGACTCACCATCCTAACTTCAGAGATTTTCGGAACTTGATCCATCCCTAAAAAATAGTAAAAGAAAGAAAGTATAATTTTCCCAATTTTGATATTTCAATTATTAGGCTTGAATCAATTATATCATTATCATGCTACACATAATATGATGATATGGTCGTTGGGTTGTAGAACCCGTTGACAATTTGGTGGATTTCTTAAATGTGGAGTCGATACCAAGGATCGACCCACCTAAGGTATATGCATGCATGACTTAAAATAAGGGTGGTATAGCTCTATCCTAAATTTTCTAAGATTTGGCTTACTAGACTCAAGGTTCCCGAGCGGACTGCTCGAGTGAGAAGGCTACGCGGCCAACCGGATGGTCCGGACGCTCCGCGCATACACCAACTCTCCTAAAAATTTGGAAATTTGAAAGAAATTTGCGGGTGCGCAAAACACACCTCGCGTGTAGTGTGTGATAGTGTCAATTTTCCAGAGTGGAAGAAATATGAGCGGAATGCCAATTTAAGGAAAGCAGTAAGACAATATAGCAATTAAAGCAGTTTATGCAAAAATCTCATAAATGAAACACATCAAAGCACTAAATCAAATAAAGAACAAAAGTAAAGCAATAATTAATCCGAACTTGCTATGGTTTAAGAACCTGATGCTCCCCAGTGGAGTCGCCATGCTGTAGCGCCCTATTTTGACCTTGCTCGGGTCAAAGCGGAGCACAGACGTATGGGTGATTCCTGGGTAAAAGGGTTGAGGAGTCGCCACCTAATTATTTTTACGGTGAATTAGGACACCTAAATATTAAACTAAGTGCTGCAATGTAAAACTCCAATTTTAAGGTCTGCGAAACTAGCGAGATTCTAGGTAAGGGTTCTTTATTATCCTAAAGGGAAGGGGTTAGGCATCCTTTAAGATCCGCTAACTTGCGGTTATCCGGTCAAACTCAGTTTAATTATTGCTAGAAAAATACATGTTTTACAAGTAAAAAAGATGTTTGCAAATATGATGCATTTTATACAAGTAAATATGATGCATTTTATACAAGTACGTATTCGGATGACATAAAAGAAAGATACATGTAAAGTTTTTAGAAAACATGCATTTGTGACAATAAATTCTTTATAATGCCAAAGAAGCGAATCTTTCGAAAATCAACAAGTTGCAAAAAAAAAATAATAATAAAAAGATAAACTTATTTGTACAATTAATCGAAGCAAATAAAGATGACAAGAGTTGTTTTAAAAATCTTGAATAAGCGTGACGAGCCTAAAATAAATAAACTAGCGAAGGATTTCTAAGTTTGCGAGCCTACAAATAAATAAGCTAGCGACGGATTTCAAATCTTAAACTACCTTATGAATTGATCCTAAGTTTGCCTATTCTAAGCATTTCAATAGTTACATACGTGCGATAAATAATATTACAATACAAAGCGGGATAAAGCTGAATTAAAGAAAGAAATAAAAATAAATAAATAAACTCCGAGGAATAATTCATCGTTATTTTACTTTAATCCCTGCAAGCTGTCAAAAACAAACGATTAGAAACAGTTAAATACAAATAACTCCATATCCGCATTCAAAACAGTGAATGTTTTGATCACGGAGGGCTCAGACTTAAATTTTGAAAAGAGCATTCCAATCACGTCGTGGCTGCAAACGTATGACTAATGTGGTTATTTTGATTACCTCGCCTACTAAACGTGTCGGTCTCTCGGGTGAAATAGAAAAGATCACTACAATCACGTCGTGGCTGCGAATATATATAACTTGTTGGTTATTTTAGTCACCTCGCCTACTAAACATGTTGATCTCGGATAAAAAGGTTTAAGTCTTCATCATTGCCCAGAAGTTATATTTCCGTCTTTGCAACTGTGTAGGCCTCAAAATCGACGGATATTTTTCATCGGCCAGTGTAGTATCGTGTTCAAATCAGTAAAATAAAATCAGAACGAAAACAAAGCAGCAGCAGCAGTAGCGAGCAGAGCGTAAAAACAGAGGCGTAAAAACAATTTCCGAAAATGACGCGGTGTCTAGTTTAAAACAAGAAACAAGAGAACAAATATTTGAATCTTTGAAACAAGTGAACTGAAATAGAAAGCAATGTTTGAAAAATGCGGTGTTCGATTTAAAGCAAGAAAATGATAAAACAAGAAACAAGAATCAAACGGGAGCAAATCAAATGTAAAAACAAATACCGAACAAATGCGGTATTTATTCAAACAAGAAAAACAAGAAATATCCGTCGCAAGAAATTTAAAACAAGAAACTTAATAACAATAATATATCCGTGAGTACGGATGTCTAAAACAGCTTAAACTAAAAACAGCGAAGCGAAAGCGAAAGAAAAGCTCGGCCTCGAATTCAATTTAAATCGGCCTTAATGCGGTATTAATAAAAGCGGTAAAAGCGATTGCCAAAGAAACGAGCGGTGAGCAATTTAAAATACCCGACCCGAAGTTACGAATTCGAAATATCCAAATCGGGTGGACCCGAGCCGAATCGATGATTCATACCCAAATCGATTTCAGCACAGCTTTGGATAACCAACAACAAGAATATGAAATGCAAGAATTACGAAAATGTTCAAATCGATCGACCCGACCGGTCGATGACCCGACCGGATCGATGATTCATACCCAAATCGATTTCGATCAGCCAGATAACCAACAACAAGAATATGAAATGCAAGAATTCGAAAATGTTCAAATCGGGTCGACCGACCGTCGATGATCTGACCGGATCGATGATCCAAACTCGAATCGATTTCAACACCAAATTCGGATAACCAATAACAAGAATATGAAATGCAAGAATTAAAATGTTCAAATCGGGTTGACCAGACCCAGTCGATGACCGACCGAATGGAGTTTCAACCCTAATCAAATAATTTCATCAATTTGGATAACCAATGATAACAACAAAGAAGAATGTAAGAAAATTGGAAAAATCTAAACCGGTCGACCCGACCGTCGATGACCTGACCGAATCGTGTGTTCAACCCGAAGTCAAATAATTTCATCAATTTCAGATAACCAATGATAACAAACAAAGAATAATGCAAGAAATTTGGAAATTTAAATCGGGTCGACCCGACTGGTCAAGAATCTGACCAAAATCAGTGATCCAAATCAAATCTTAACACCAAATTCAGATAACCAACATACATAAATATGAAATGCAAGAATTCTGAAAATGTTACCCGAACCGGGTCGACCCGACCCGAAATTAGTGAAGAAAAATCAGAGAATCAAAGGGGATGACAAACCTTTTCGGACTTGATTCTTGAACAACAAAGAAGGCAAATGCTTGAAATCAAGAACACAACAAAGATATATTGAATCCTTTTTTCCAAAAATCCTCCGAAAAAATCCCCTTCAAAATGAAGAACAACATGGGGTATTTATAGGTACTCAAACCCAACGTCCCAAACCCTCATACCCCCCCTTAAAATGAATTCAAATTTCAAAATAAAGGGGGAACAAAATCTGATTTTGGGGCGTGTTCTTGGGGCAAGCGTTCAGCGGTGTCAGGGTAGGGTGGTGGCAGTGGTGAAGTGACGGGGGTAGGGGTGCGGCGACGTAAGGGGCAGGGGTGTAGGGTCTTGGCCGGTTCGAGGGGGTAGGTTTTTAGGTTTTCTGATTTTTTTGTTTTTTGTTTTGGGTTTTGGGGAATTAAAAGGGATGGGGTTATGGGCTTGCGGGTTATGGGCTTGCGGGTTACGGGTCGGGTGAGTGGGCCTGGGGCGACGGGAATTGGTTTGGGCCGACGGGTTGGCCAGTTGGGCCTGGGCGAAGTTTGGTAGGTTTGGGTTGGTTTTGGGATTTTGTTTTGTGGGGTTTGGGTATAAGGGAATTTTAATTGGGGAGTTTGGGCTTGTTTTGGTGTGGGCGAAAATTGGGGGGGTTTGTTTTGTTTTGTGGGTTTGATTTATTTTGGGTGAGGGGAGATTAAATGGGTTAGAAATTATTTTCGGTTGGAAAAAATGAAAATGGGTTATGGATAAAAAATATAAAAGGGGTTTAATATAAAAATATTATTTTTGTTTTGTAAAAGATGTGAATTATTTAAAATAACATAACGATGTGATAATAATAAAAATATAATATTTGTGAAATGTTTAATGCTTAAAAAAAATGGGAACGCGATGCAATTTTGCGAAAATAAAATAACATAGAATTTTCGGATAAAACTTATGATTATGATAAAAATGCAAATGATATAAAAAATGCGAATAATAATAATAATAAGAGGATATACACATATATGCCTATATTTTAAAATTATTTTAAAAGTGTCAAAATATTAAAAATTACGAATAAAATCATAAAAGATGGGACAAAATTGGGTGTCAACAATTGTCTACTTCAAAATCTGCTATAACTCCTATAGATGTAAATGTAAAGCTGACAACGAAGCAATATGATGACTTTGTAAATCAAAAGAAGGAAAAGAAGTCTATACCAGATCCACCTACAGACCAAACATCTTACCAAAGGATATTGGAAAACTGCTATACCTTACAATGACCAGACCTGATAAATCCTTCAGTGTCCAAACCCTCAGTCAGTTTCTACAACAACCTAAATAAAGTCACATGGAAGTTTCTTTAAGAATTATTAGATACTTGAAAAATCAACCAGGTAAATATGTGCTACCATCAAGTCAAAATAACACAAGTGTGACTGCATACTATGATGCAGATTGAGCTTCATGTCCAATATCAAGAAAATCTATTACTGGCTACATCAAGTTGGGAGAATCTTTGGTTACTTGAAAATCAAAGAAACAAACTGTTTTCAGAAGCTCTGTAGAATCAGAGTACAGAAGCATTGCTTCAACTATGTTTGGAATCATTTGGTTGTTAGGGTTACTAAAAGAACTAGGAATTAAAACTAAGAATCCAGTTGATATATTCAGTGATAGTAAGGCTGCAATTCAGATTGCAACAAATCTTGTTTAAACATATTGAGATTGATTGTTACTTTATAAGAGAGAAAATATTGCAAGGACTGATAGCAACCAAATACATCTCTACACAAGAACAGCCTGCTGACATCTTCATCAAAGACTTACAAGAGTTCAATATGAGTACTTAAGTTCCAAGCTAGATTTGTTAAATATTTTTAAGACATCTCCTCCCTAGCTTGAGGGGGAGTGTGAGAATAATAAATATAGTCTCAGGGATAGTTTATTACTTCCTCCTCTTAACAGTAATATCATATTCAATTAGTAGTTAGTTAAGTTCCATTAGTTAGTTAGTGATCTGATTAGTTAGTTAATGAATCATCCATTAAGATGATGAATGTATATAACACATATACAATGTATTGTACAGTTAGTTAATTGAGAATGAAATAACAATATTTCTCTCACTACATTTCTCTCCTTTAATCTCTCCCTTCTTCTTCTCTTGAACCTTGAATTAGGGTTCTCATTTGATTCAATAATCTTCAGTAATAAAATGTGGACAATTTGGATTAAAAAAAACATATGCCACCGTCTCACTAACTAACTAATCACACGTGAGTTCCTACTCGAGCGTTTTCTTATTTTTGCTCCTCGGAAGGCATTCATTGTTTGACTTCAAACTTTGGCATCATAGTTAACAGCCAAAGTTTTGGCAAAAAAATGATACTACGACTTAGCCTTGCCTTCACATCAAACTTTGACATCATAGTTAAAAAAATGATACTACGACTTAGCCTTGCCTTGACATTTTAGTATATACAAACTTTGATTGGTAATTTTAGGTAGCACTAATTATTAAACAACACAAAAATATCTTAGAAACTAAGCTCTAGATATTTCTGAATGTGTCACGTAAGGACTATGGAGAGGATTAATTTTCAATTGATTCAAGTGGTTGCCAACTAAAAGATAGTCATTGTCCGAAATTCTAGTGAAATATATAAGATCAATCAATAAAACAAAAGCAAAAAAGCAAAAAAGCAAAAAAGTGAGTTATATGAATGTACTTTATTGCATGCGCCATTTTTTCTAGATGAAAGGGGCAACATAAAATATTTCTTGTTGATTAAGATTGTAGAAACAAATATCTATCAAGATTGAAGAATACTTATGATTGATATTTAAAAACAATAGTATTTGAAAGTTAAACTTGTGTTTGAAAATTAAATTACACTTGTATTCACAAGTAAAAGATTGGGAATTCGATCGAATCAGTAGTTGTGATTATTGTTAAAATTTAAGTTATATAGAATAATATAAATTTTTACATGCTCTAAAAAGTGTTACTTTTTTATAATTAGAAATAATTTAATTTTAAAATTATCCTTTTAGACCATAAATTTTAAAAGTATCTCTTTTTTTCTTAAATTTTGTGTCAAGTCAAACGTGTCATATAAATTGATACAAATGAATTATTTATTACTTTATCAAATTATCAATTCATGCTTATTTATCTATAATTAATTTATAATGATTTGAATATGTAAATAATTTTCCCATAGTTTCTCTTAAATCTCAAATTCGACTCTGCTGGCCGGGCTAGAGCTTCAATTTCGACTAAGAGCATGTTTGACCAAGCTTTTAAAATTAACTTATTTTGAAAAGTAAATTTTTTAAAACTTTTTCAAAAAAAGTATTTTTGGTGAGAAAAAATTTGTGTGGCCAATTAATTTTTAAAATATTTTTGAGCAGTAATTAGTGTTTGGCCAAGCATTTAAAAAATGGTTCTAAGTGTATTTAAGCTTGGCCAAATACTTCAGTCTTTTAAAATAAACACTTTTGAAGAAAAATAAGTTTGGTCAAACAGGCTATAAGTTTTGACATAAATTATATATTTGTGTTTAAAAACTCAATACGTATAAATAATTAATCAAAAAATCAATAATTAAGCTGCATTTTTTATAATAAAAAACTCATAAACTTAAAATTCTAGCTCTACTTAACGATATCTTAGATGAATGAATTATTGATGAAAATATAAACAAAAACATACCATGTAGGTTTGCTTATGTTTCAATGAAGTAGGATCGAGGCCGGCTTCAAGATCAGCGAAAGAGCGGCGGAGAGAGCGAAGCTTGTCCCAATGGTAACAGCAAGAAAATATGCCACTCAAGCTAAATATTACAATCAATAGGACAGCAGTTCCTAGAGGAAATCCTAGTGACGGCCTAGATGCATCCACATGTGGCGGTGCATAATATTGATTCTCCATATCGTCGTCTACTTTAAGGTACAACAACAACAACTTCTTGTTGAACTTGCAACTACACACATCCAATGTTTTCATTTACTTGTTTGGTTGTGAACTTGTTCGGGGGTAGAATTTAATTTTTTTTATGTTATTTAGGAGTTAATTAATTGATCATTTTAGACTTAATTAGATAGCAATACATTCGTTACAAATTCAAAAAAAATATTTACATTCTAAATCTTGATTAGTTTTTGTAGGATATTGTAAAGCAGTACGGGAAGTAAATAAATATTACAAGTGTTCGAAAGGAAAAATAAATAAGCCAATGTTCAGAACTGCCGCAAGCTTGTTGAGTCTTGAATCTTGATAACCTGAAATCAAGAAACACTAAATCTGGATTGTTACAACTGTGTGTTGAGTCGAGTGATGGCACTCTCTCTTTAAAACAAGATTTCCCCATATATATGTTTTTACGTTAACGGGCAATAGTCTCCCAAGATAAAACAACACTTTTAATCAACACTATAAAGCAAATAGGTTGATCCTGACGAAGAAAACAAATACGAAACTACTTGCTGAAGAAAATGGAAAAGGAAGGAAGAGTTTCTGTTTTTCGTCCCAACGTTACTGCTCACGTTTTGGACTGTGTTTTACTCTTCTATTTGTCTCTGTGTATATATTTATGTCTCATTTTTCTGTGTCACTCTATATCATCCAATTGAGCCAAAAGGCATCAATATATAGCATAAGAGAGGCTTCTCAACTGCCAAGACATGGCTGTTAATGGCCATTGAAGGAGGGAATTAAACAGCCAAGTAATGGCATATTTATGGCCATTGAAGGAGGTGTAACAGCCAAGTAATGGAGGGAGTTAATCAGCCAAGAAATGGCTGGTTAATGCATAATAACGCCCCCAAAAATCAACTCCAACGGTAGGCAGAAACTTTCTGCCTTGCGTCGTTCCCAAATTCAACATTCCAGAAACTACAGGGACCAAACTGTAAATATTAAACAATTTGGGGTCCAAAGGGATAATACCAGAAGAAGCCCAAGACCCGTGATCCGTGACCCATGACCCGAGCCCGGACGGGACGGGCGGCGGCGGCGCGCGTGTGGACTTAGCCTTGAACCCAAGCACATCTAGGTCCTCCCTCCTTTAAACACATGGGATACCCTTTGGTATCCCAAACCCTTAGCCAATTTAGAGACTTATAAAGAGAGCAATTCTTCCTTTTCCCACTGATGTGGTAGATTTGTCCCACACCATATTTTCATGCCTCAAACACCTTACTTCGTGGACCAATATCTCTTTCATTTCTCAACGAAATTTGACGATTCTTGGCCCTACCGTCATCTAGTCACTTAGTAGATTATGCACGTGTGGAGAGACAAAGCCTCCAACATGCGGAACCCTAATGTTTAATTCATTAAATATGGGTGGACACACCTCCCCACCAAAGGCAAATTTCCAATAATCCCCGATTGAAAGAGATTTTGGCGCGCACACATGGTGCCTACTTTTAGCAATCTTTCAGCGAAAAGATATTGCATCAGGAGAGATAGCTTCTGCTTTGAACCTTTCCTAGTTGAATACTGCCGGACTTACTTACTGCGTGGTGAACGTGATGTCTTGAATCGTCAGTGTTTAGTGTAAGCCAAGACAATGATACCAACACAATAACTCTCCTTATTCGTTTTCATTCTTATGGTTTTGTCCGTTGTGGCCGTGGACACACTTGGATTCTTAAGTGCGTTCATTTGAGGCGGTCTGTCCTCGCACTTAAATAGGTGATCTCCTACAAGGTATCCTGATATACCCCACTTCACAAGTGTTAGGAATCATTAAAAGTTTCCCCAACCTTAACCTCAACCTCAACCGTTTGAGGATCGTTAAAGATTTGGAAGCTTAACCTTTACCCATCATGCAGGTAGCACTTTAATGTCTATCGCGGGAACAGCTTTGGATTCATGTTTCCCTACAGAAATCATTATCCGAGGTGCTCTTGATTCCACCGAAGCGCTCAACTGAATCTTTTGCAGCTTAGTTTTCCCATTGAACCAAATTCTTGGGATCTCCAATCAGTATGGTTGAGTTACCACCGCAAAGGTTCATATTGTTTGGGTTTTAAGCCCATTCCCCTAGACATGCAGAACACTTGATCTCCGGGTAGTCCCTTAGTTAAAACGGTCCGCTATATCATTTGATTAGTAATCAAGGAAGTGACACCCGTGATGATCAACTGTCATACGGTCTTATGTCTCCGATAGATCCTGACAGATATGTCCAGACGCCGTCATTCGTGTCCTTCCTGAAGCCGATCGGCTAGCCACAATGTATAACTGCTGAAGGCACGGGTTTCTCCCAATAAGGGACGTCCTCTAAGTAGTCGTGAAGTTAATCAACTTCTTTCATGCTTTGTATAAAGCGATAAACTCTGATTTCATCATGAATCGGCCGATGCAAGTTTTCTTAGAGGATTTTCCAAGGCCCACCATACACATTTACTTATGGCTTTAGTGTTCTTCACATCTGATGTCCAGTTTGCATCACTGTGTTCTCCCAGAACCTCTGGACATCCAGAATACCATGATTCATAGATAAGCGAATATTTCAGATATCGTCATATTCGACTCAACGCCTTCTATTGATCATTTATTAAAATCAGCAGTGAACCTAGTTCAACTGATCTGCTTTGTAGGCCGATACCAGGTCGGTTGTAGTGTGTAACATACATTGAACTACATGTGACCTATGCATATCGCTCCTTGTATATGGGTGCACCATGATTTCAATCAGTTATATGATTCATATCCATTGGTGGCTTCAACGAGACTGTCAACTATCTCATAACTGAGTTTGGAGTTAGACCAGTCCGTTAGATGCCTTAGAAATTCAATTCCTAAGATATCATCTGTGGTACCCATATCTTTTGTTTCAATATAATTTCCACTCTCAGACTGTTGGCTTTTTCAACTGTTGGCTTTCTAACTTCAGAGTCAATGTTTATGTGGTCAGATTCATTGTTTCTATTTTATCTTAAACTTTCAGGACCAAAATGAAAGTTCAGGAAGAAGCCCAACAGTCCAGCAAACCAACTTTGATCCTCCCCTTCCAACCCTCTGGTTAGGAAGGTTGTTTCAACATCCATGACACGCAAGACTGCAATGGCCCTAGATGTTAAGCTACTCACAGGGAAGCACGTGTACAAGTAGTCGAGGCCTTATACTTGTCAGTAGATCCATCTACTTTGTACTTATTTTTAGTATCCTTTTTCACAACCCAAAGGTTCTTTTTCCGGAGGAAGATCAACCATTATACAAGTATGGTTCTATATGATGGAATCTATTTTTCTCTTTAGATTCTTTCCAAAGCAACGCTTTTGGAGATGACAATTATTTGTTAATTATCCATGGTTCATTCTCAACCATACAAGCTAGAAGGACTGGAACAAGTCTTTGTCCCCTTCTTTGCTCCGTCTTGGTTCAACATCTAGAATCCCTGAGTTACGTAGATTTGGAATATTAAATTCCGGATAGACAACAACTTTCGAGTCCTGTAGATATGGAACGTCTAGTTCCGGATAGTCAGGCCCTCGCGGGTTCTTGTTAACCTCGAGCTATTACTCATTTTTTTCCTTTTCAAGGAAACATATCTTCAAAGAATTCATCATTCTTTGACGCAAAGAGGCGATAAACACTACTGTTATTTGCAGATACAGTGGATATTCAATCTACAGTCTTAGGTCCAACTTGACCTGTTTCGATATTCCAACTTCTACTAAGCCACCCCACATCACAACATTTGTATGTGAGATCATTTTCATGTCTCACACGGAGGGTTATCCTTATGCGGAGTTCTATTGAGAATCACATTAGCGGTAAGGATCGTCTTGCCCCACATATTTTGGGCGTACGGCTTTGCGCTTGGCTAACACTGTTGGACTGAGGTGAGTAATGAACAGTCATCTAATGAACGATGCTTCACATTCTCCCACTCTATCACTACGAATTCCGCAATCCGTAGGCTTAGTTGATTTTCAACTTCTGCTTTGTAGCGCTTATTCGCTTCAACAACTTCATCTTTGCTTTCCAACAAGCAAAGGTTACAATACGTTGTACCATCATCAATGAAGGTCACAACGTACTTGTCTCCCCATCTATTTTGTAAAAACTTCAAATCACCCAAGTAGGTGTGACTAAGTTCTAGAGGAGCGCTGCTTCTTTCGCTATTCCTTTGACGGAATTTGGAAAAGTGATTTTGCCTCTTCGCCTACCTCACATTTATTTTGAGGGTTTATGTTGACAGAAGACAACAATCTCAACTTCGTTAGCTTTTGAATGACTTTCTATTTAACGTGTCTTAATCTATGATGGCATAGATGCACGGATTACAAATATATCATTCATTTGGCTACAGACATACTGTACCAATCTTAGTTTTTATAGACCTGTTGGACTAGTCTCAAAATAGCTTGACCAACAACGTCCTTTAAACCAAGTTTGGGACATGTATCACTTCATTTTAGAGTGATCCCATTCCCTGAAGTCCTTTTGAGGACACCCTCTCCAACCCCTTCTACTTTAAAGATGGCGTTGCTTCACATGAACAACCTCTTGCCCGTGGTTAGGGCGTAACCGGATCATATGTGATCTGGATACTGCGCCCACTCGGTTGCTTTTGCATCGAGTGTCCAATTTCTTTTCTGCCTTTCTTTAGGCCTTTAGATCATTTAAGACCTGGAAACTCTGGCCCACCACATTAGGTGTCCATTACTTTTCCTATGAAATGAATTATGGCCCCACTCCAGTCGCCCATAGGTTTTGTATGACTGAGTGTCCAATATCATCCTATCAAAGGAATTTTAGCCCCACTCCAGTCGCCCGGAGGCTTTGTATGACTGAGTATCCAATATCATCCTATGAAGGATCTTCTGCCAAATAGTGTGACAGGCTCACGTCTTTAGCTTTTAGTATTCTTCCGTTATGATTGGTGCCCAGACAATTCTTGGCGCTTACTTAAAAGTGGTAATAGTTTTCGCACAGTTAGTGGATCTTTCTCCCTCGTATGTGCGAACATACTTTACACACTTTTAATAATTACACTTAAAAGAACAAATCTTTTTAAGTCGTTTACAAAATCCAATCTTTAAACGGGAAAGAAGAAGAGATTAAACTTCTAATTTTAAAGCGTAAGGAATATAAATTATTTCGTAAAACATTTTCATATTCCTCCTTACTTTAAGCCCTTTTTAATCAGACACCATTTAATCTTATTCTTGACAAGGAAGAAAAATTACTTATCCCAATTTTGGATTCTGGCCCACTTCAGTCACTTCATCGGACTGAGTGTCCATTTCCTCCTTACCATAATTCGGATCCTTTGTCTAGGACAGATATAAGTCTTCTGCTACAAGATAGAACCACATCTTCAGCCTTCTCCTCTTGTCCCAATTGATATCCTCAGCCTCTCATAGCGCTTGTTCCCACCACTCTCGGGAGCGGTGACACCATGAACATGTTGACCTTCAACAGCAAAATCATCACTCTCTTCTACCAGAAAACCACAGCCATATCCAGATTTGGTCACACAACTTTTGACCGACGTCTTTCGAACACTAATACAAATCTTGTCTTAAAACTTTTGTAGGATATTGTAAAGCAGTACGGGAAGTAAATAAATATTACAAGTGTTCGAAAGGGTAAACAAATAAGTCAATGTTCAGAACTGTCGCAAGCTTGTTGAGTCTTGAATCTTGATAACCTGAAATCAAGAAACACTAAATCTGGATTGTTACAACTATGTGCTGAGTCGAGTGATGACACTCTCTCTTTAAGACAAGATTGCCCCGTATTTATGCTTTTACGTTAACGGGCAATAGTCTCTCAAGATAAAACAACACTTTTAATACAAAGCAAATAGGTTGATCCTGACGAAGAAAACAAATATGAAACGACTTGCTGAAGAAAATGGAAAAGGAAGGAAGAGTTTCTGTTTTTCGTCCCAACATTACTGTTCACGTTTTGGATTGTGTTTTACTCTTCTGTTTATCTCTGTGTATTTATTTATGTCTCATTTTTCTATGTCATTCTATATCACCTAATTGAGCCAAAAGGCATCAATATATAGCATAAGGGAGGCTTCTCAACTGCCAAGACATGGTTGTTAATGGCCATTGAATGAGGGAATTAAATAGCCAAGTAATGACATGTTTATGGCCATTGAAGGAGGTGTAATTCAGCCAAGTAATGGATGGAGTTAATCAACCAAGAAATGACTGGTTAATGCACAATAACGCCCCCAAAAATTAACTCCAACGGTAGGCAGAAACTTTCTGCCTTCCGTCGTTCTCAAATTCAACATTCCAGAAACTCCAGGGACCAAACTGTAAATATTAAATAATTTGGGGTCCAAAGAGATAATACCAGAAGAAGCCCAAGACCCGTGACCCGAGCCCGGACGGGACGGGCGGCGCGCGTGTGGGCTTAGCCTTGAATCCAAGCACATCTAGGTCCTCCCTCCTTTAAACACATGGGATACCCCTTGGGGTCCCAAACCCTTAGCCAATTTAGAGACTTATAAAGAGAAC
Organism: Anisodus acutangulus; assembly: GCA_029783415.1. Classification (NCBI taxonomy): domain Eukaryota; kingdom Viridiplantae; phylum Streptophyta; class Magnoliopsida; order Solanales; family Solanaceae; genus Anisodus; species Anisodus acutangulus. The sequence continues at coordinate 19,375,626 of CM056495.1, forward strand.
AATTCTTCCTTTTCCCACTGATGTGGTAGATTTGTCCCACACCATATTTCCATGCCTCAAACACCTTACTTCGTGGACCAATATCTCTTTCATTTCTCAACGAAATTTGACGATTCTTGGCCCTACAGTCATCTACTCACTTAGTAGATTATGCACGTGTGGAGAGACAAAGCCTCCAACATGCGGAACCCTAGTGTTTAATTCATTAAATATGGATGGACGCACCTCCCCACCTAAGACAAATTTCCAACAGTTTCATGATCTCCAATGTAACTATGGTCAGACACCCCTCTTACTAAGCAGAAACTAATAAAAAATCTGCTTTAGTTAGAAAATCACATTTAGCAAACTAGTAATAAACAAATTTAACTCTTGCAAATGCACATATACATCTTGTTTTTATGCATCCAAATTTTGTCTCGACTTGCCTTGTGATCACAATAACTTAGATTCTACAGTGGAGCTAACTATGATTGTAATTTAATTTGATGAATCATCAAATCACATGTATTCTATAACAAGAATTTAAGAAAAAAATTGAAGTATTCACTTTGAGAGGCAGTGAAGCAGACACTTGTTCATAGAAAAATTAATTTTCTAACACTAAAAATCAAAATAAATCAGTACATCTTATAGTTCACTAACACGTCAATTTTGTTGCCAGGTTTAAAAGATTCCTCGTCTGAAGCATATTAAGAGAACTGGAAAAATTCCAAGCAACAAAATGACACAATTCTGATGAGATTGTGCAGAAATAATTTTTTTCCTAATTTCATTGAACTAACTTTTCAGTTTTGCAGGGTGTGGAAGTCTGTATAATGGAAAAATGCAATTCAGCTGGCAGCAACCATGGAAGCAGTTTTGGTCTTGACACTATACAGTAGCTTTTTTCGTTTTGAACTTAAATTATATAATCGGATAGTGTAAATGATTTTTATAACAAAAAGGTGTATATATGCTCTCATACTTTGCAAAATTGGGTAAATTTGCCTTACGTTAATATTTTAATTCACTTATGCTGTTATTGTCGAATACTTGGTCCAAATATGCCGGCTTTATTTGGACACGTATCATAATCTAAGGAAAGACCTAGACGTAGCCACACGTATTTTAAAAGTCTTGTTTAGGGAGATTTTCTCTCGATATTTCTTTTAATTTTTTTTAAAAGACGACATTGTGGATGCTCTTTATGTGTTTTAGTTGTCGGAATGAAGTCTTCAATTTATAGATGTTCCAAACTTTTCTCCAATAGCCAAATATGAAAGATAATTAAATTTTTCTTTTGGAAAAAGTAAAAGCAATTATGATAATATTTTGACTTTTGTTCAAGAGAAAAGTAAAACTCAAATATGATAATAAAATAATGACAAAACCCCTAACACATATTTGGCCAACAAAAAATTACAACGGAGGAGCCGCATAGAGCGCAAAAAATAGAAAAATATGAGCGGACTTGAGAGAAATAGATCATAATTTAGATCTAAAAATTGAGAGGAAAATTAGAGGATCAGCTATTCATTTTGGGAGGCCGGTTTTTTAGATGAAAAATCAGTTTAATTAGTATTTTCGGCAATGGTTGTGCACTTTCGGTCCTCTCTAATCGAACTTAAGATTTACAGAACGAAAGCAATCAATTTGGAGGGAATTTCATCATTACGAACTTCTATTGCATTGCGATGAACTAACAAGACCATCCATTAACAAACAGATAACATAAAAAATGTATAACTTTAATTGGACAAATATGCCCTCAAAGGATGTGTGTGAGTAGGGATGGCAATTGGGCTGGGCGGGTCGGGTGCGGGTACCCCTCCCCGCACCTGTACCCGCCAGAAAATTTTATACCCGCCATCCGTGGCGGATACAATTTCAACATCCATACCCGCCTAGACGGGTATATTCTTAAATTCACACCCGCTCCACCACCCAAGTGGATATCCGCCAACCGCCAATACCTCCTGGCATATCAACTTTGGAGAGGGAAAAATAACGGAAAGTGTTAGAGAAACAGAAACTAAAACTTAGCAAATTTGTGGGTGAAGAAAATGAGTACATTGAGAATACCAGATATTGTTCCTTCTCCAACTGAAGACTGTCAAACTCTCATCAGATCATTTAAAGGCCTCTAGAAACTAGCAAGCCAACATTTCCATAACATCAACATAAATATCGTAATGTAATTCGAAAGCATCAGGTGATTTGTCGAATTCTTAGTAAGTGTAATTAAAGCGAAACTATACCAATCAAAATCCACCATTGCCATAACATCAACATAAATATCGTATTGTACTTGAAAACATGATATGATAACAAAACCTAGTCACTTCCAGATGTCATGGTCTATAAAGTATCAGCAAATGGTCAAGAACAAAATAAAGGTTAAACAAAGAATCCTTAGATGAGAACATGGAAAAAAGATTCAAACACTTGCTTCAGACTATTGTAGAAGGATTTTCTCCTAGGAATTAGCATTCGGCTCTTGATATATAGGTGATCAGGAAGAACAAAGACAAGCCCAAGACACAATTTCTCACACCAACATCAGTTAGCAGCAAGCCAGCAACATCAGTTATCAGTTAGCCAGCAACATCAGTTAGCAGCATGTCCATATTGCTGAGTGTGTACCTGGATACCACCAGATATGTTAGTTTTTGTCCTGATTTGGTCATGTTCATCCACAAAGAACTCATCATTATGCTTACTGCCAGTCATGAATGTACCTGTAGTTTTTCACCAGAAACAATATAGAACATGAGATTAATCAAGGATATTAACATGTAAGAGCCTTCAATTTTTTTTTTTGGAATTAGGACGATGGCCCTTATTTTAATATAAAGAAGTCTGTCTTGACATGTTCTCCAATTGAGATATTTCAGGTAATTCAACAGAGGCCTTGAGTATCATATTCCTCAAGATCACATATTTCCATCTCCTTGACATCACCACCACCTGTATAATGTATAAACAAAGTAATTAGAGTCTAACTTCAATTTAATACAACATAAATAATTTAATCAAATTAATATTACCTTTAATATCCGTCCAAATCCAATTTTGAGCACACATTAATATCTCCACCGTTTCCAGAAGAAGTCGACTACGATAAGGATCAAGTACACGTCCACTAGTGCTAAATGCGGATTCCGATGGGACGGTAGAAACTGGAATGCTCTATATATCCCTTGCTATTTGTTGGAGAATGGGATAATTATTTCCATTTATTTTCCACCAATTAAGAATATCGAAATCATCTACAAGTGGTACAGTTTCATCTTCCAAGTACTTCTCCAAATCAGATTTTAGTCCAACTTTACTATTGTCTTGTGACACAAATTGTGCAAACTCTTGCATGTACTCCATTCCCGTACTACTAATAACATCAGTTGAAGACACGTGGCTACTGCTAGCTGGATTATTACCATTTTTGTGTTCATACTCATCCACCAATTCCTTTAGAAAATCATAAATCCTTTTTACCTCAACATCAACAACAATCGTATCATAAATTTTAGCAAAGTAAAATCGAATGAGAGCCATCTTGAACCTAGGATCAAGTATAGTTGTCAGGCCCATAATACCATTAACATCTAACCAATACTTATTGTATTTATCTAGCATTACCTCGATCATTTTTCCTATATAAATGGTAGGTGAGGATAACCAGTTGGTTAATAAGATTATAATCTCACAAATTATAAGGAAATAAATATTGGCAGTCGGATACGTCGAGGCAGAAAATTGATGTGTAATATCATTAAACACTTTCAATAGTTCACATATTTTCACAACCTTATCCCAATCTTCTAAGTGGTGGATTTTTGTACAAATTATCTCGTGCACTTAAAATAATAAACACCTCCTTAAACTTCATAGCAACTAGAAGCATGTCATACGTCGAATTCCATCGAGTTTTACAATCAACTATAAGTGATTTTGAACAATCAGGAATAACTTACTTAGCTACTTGTTCAAATTTTTGAGCTCTCTTATGTGATGAAGTCCAAAAGATAACACTTTCCCTAATTCTTTCAATACCCTCTTTGAAAACGACACATAAGCCATCTTGAACAATCAAATTAAGTATGTGTGCACAACAACGCATATGAAGAAAACGCCCATGCAACATCAATGAACCATAAGGAAACTCCAAACTCAATAAATTCATCATCGCATAATTTGTAATGCAATTATCAACCGTTATAGAAGACAATTTAAGATCAAGCTTCCAAGATTGAATGCATTCTTTTAAAGACTCGGCAAACAACTCAGCTGTATGCGGTGCCGGGACATACAATAACCTATTAGATTGATATGAACATAATACTACTATTAAGAAATTTGAAATAAAAACTTGCATAATCACATAATCATAGAAGACCACACCTATCAAATAATCACAACCAGTTACCACATTAAAACTTGCATAATCAAACAAGAAAAAGTACCTGATGATTCGACTTTGGAGTTTCCATGAATTATCAACGAAGTGTGCGGTGACAACCATGTATCCTTTTTTTTGATAGTTTGCAGTCCACATGTCGGTAGTCAAAGCAACCCTTCCTTTGACTTTCCTTAACAAAGCACTTATACTCTTTTTTTCGACATTGTGTCGTTGGAGAATGCCTTTTTTTGTTGTGTTGCGGCAGGGAACCTTGAAATTTGGTTGAAGAGTATTAGAGTACTTTATAAAGCCATAATGCTCAACCATGCTTAGTGGGTATTCATGGAGAATAATCATTTTTGCTAAGTCTTGTCTCGCATTATCTTGGCGGAACTCATATGCGGACAATGTCAGCGTCTCATTCGTATCACAAGGGCTAGCAAGTGTACCAAACATCCTTGTTTGTCGGAGATCCATGCATTTCTTTTTTGGACATTTACTTGCATGCTCTTTCAAGTGACTTGTTCCAGCTCTCGGTCCTCCAACAAGTTGCTTCAAACAATGGTTGCACTCCGTTTTTATTTCTTCCCCTACTCGTTTCCTTGTAAAATTATCCCAAGCTTTTGATGTATGTCTACTGGTTCGGGGCAAAATAGAAGTATCTGCAGAATTAGTTTGCTCTTGGCTCTCTTCAATTTCTTTACCTTTTTCCACTGTATTCGGAGTACAACTTGCCGTAGAAAGATCTGATGGTTTTGAGGAAGACATAGTAGTGGCATTACCCTTGTTTGCCATTCTTACCTATGCAATTACATATATACAGATTATGACAACATTGAAAATGTTAAATTTGTTTGAGGCAGAACAATAATCAGTAATCAGTAATTATTAATCAATCCTATTTTCTAGAAAAGCCTTAATCCCACAGTTTGTATCCGAGCTAATCCTAATAACAAATTAAATAATGAAAGAAATAACTTATATTAATTAATTACCTAATCTAATGGCATCTGAACTCTTCAACAACCTGATTCTCTTACACGTATCAACAAACATTCTGGATAGATTGATAAAAAAAAGGGATCGATCAGCAAAATTTAAAATCTATTTACATGAGAAACTACAGAAAGAATTAAAATTCAATTAAAACATACTTCCAAGGAACATCGCCAATAAGCATCCAGTCTCAACCAAAACATGGAGTAACAACGGCCTACCAATTCAGCTTTGTGAAGTTATGAGGTACAGTTATATATATAAAAAACTGTATTTATTGATATTTTCTTAGTTAAGGAATAGATTTAGTAATTGAAGCTTAAAAAATTAGTATTGTATAGTAAATTTCATCTATAATTGACAATTTACTAGGAAGGTAAATATTATCTTTTGTGGGATACAACAATTGCATGGAACAGGAAGTAAGTAAATATTACAATTGTTAGAAAGGATAAACTAAAGATTACAACAAAAACTGGAAATCAAGAATGAAACAAACTCCTTGTGTGATTTGCTGAGTCGAGTGATGACACTCTGTCTTTAAGACAAGATTGCCCCATATATCTCCTTTTACGTTGTCGGGCAATAGTCTCCCAAGATACAACAACAACTTACCAATTGAGAAAAGGAAACTCAAGTGTTACTCTTGAAGAACTTTGAGTGTAGTAAACTTGCTAGAGAGGAAGAAAAGATGTTAGAAAATTCTGTAAATATTTCTAAGTGTAGTGAACAATTGAGCCAAAGGCCTCAATTTATAGTGTAAGGAGATGACCCCTCAACTAGCCCACTAATGGCCTTCAATAGCTAATGTAATGACACTTATTGAGGGGTTACATTCAACCAAATAATGGCTGAATTCATATGCCAAGTAATGGAGATTCAATGCTCCAAAACCAGCCCAAAGGTCAGAACTTTCCAACTTCCCGTCACAGCATTCTGCCTCCGAAGCGCCGCGACTCCAGTGAATGGCTACCCAATTAGCGCCGCGGCACTCCGGCACCGCGGCTCCGACGGTGTTGCGCCATTGCCCTTCACGGCTCCGCGGTGATTTCCGACTCGTTTCATCTTACACTTCTTCCTTCGTTTACCAACGTGGAATACTTTGTCATTTGGCCAATAATCGTCTAGCATTCTATGTCTCAAACGTATTACATACGTACCAATATCTCTTTCACTAATGAAATTTGTGATACTTGGCACTACATGTGTACGTGTGTGGAAACGACGTTTTCGACATGCGGGGCCCCAATTGTTTGAGTCATAAATAATGGAATATACTTTATTCGACATTAGTAAATTTCCAACAATCCCCTCTTGAAAGAGATTTTGGCGCACTCACATGGTGCCTTTTCCAACAATCTTTCAGCGGACCGTTGTTACATCTGGATAGGTAGCTTCCGCTTTGAACCTTCCATAGTTGAATACCATCGGACTTACTTACTGTGCGGTGAATGTGATATCTTGAACCGTCAGTGTTTAGTGTAAGCCAAGTCAATGGTACCAACATAATAACTTTCCTTACTCTGTTCTTCGTAATATTTTATCCGTTGTGGTCGTGGACACTTCTTGGATTCTTAAGTGCGTTCATTTGAGGCGGTCTGTCATCGCACTTAAATAGGTGGTCTCCTACAAGGTATCCTGCTATACCCCACTTTACAAGTGTTAGGAACCATTAAAAAGTTTCCTAAACCTGACCTCAACCGGTGAGGATCATTAAAGGTTTTGAAAACTTAACATTTACCCACACTGCAGATAGCACTTATAGTCGATCGCGGGAACGACTTTGGATTTGGTGTTTCTTTACAGAAATCACTATCCTAAGTGAACATGCTTCCACAGAAGCGCTCAATTGAACTTTTACAGCTTAGTTCTCCTATTGAACCTAATTTTTGGGATCTCCGGTCAGTAAGGCTGGGTTACCGCAGTATCGGTCCTTATAACTTAGGTTTTAAGCCCATTCCCCTAGACATGCAGAACATCTAATCCTTGGGTAACCCTTTTGTTAGTGGGTCCGCTACGTTATTCTTTGATTTTATGTAATCAATGGATATTATACCTGTGGTGATCAGCTGCCTAACGGTCTTATGTCTCCGTTGAATATGCCGAGACTTGTTGTTGTACATAGAACTATGTGCCCTTCCTAGAGCCGACTGACTGTCGTAGTGGATCATTACAGAAGGTACGGGTTTGTCCCAACAAGAGACATCCTCTAAGAAGTCGTGAAGCCACTCAGCTTATTCTTCAGCTTTGTCTAAAGCGATAAACTCTTATTCCATTGTGGATCAGGCGATGCAAGTTTTCTTAGAGGATTTCCAAGACACAACCCCACCACCAATTGTAAATACATACCCACTGGTGGACTTGGTGTTATCTATATCAGATATCCAATTTGCATCACTGTACCCCTCTAGTACAATTGGATATCTCAAATAATGCAACCCGTAAGTTAGCATGTATTTCAGGTATCATAGTACCCGATTCAACGCCTTCCAATGATTATTACTCGGATTACGGGTAAACTTAGCCAACTTGTTAACTGCATAAGCAGTAGCAGGTCGGGTGCAGTTTGTTATGTACATCAAACTCTCAATCAACTGTGCATATCACTCCTGGCATACGGGAGCACCACGATTTTTATCAAGCTTTTGATTTCTATCTATTGGTGACTTCATAGGCGAACTGTCAAACATCTCGAACTTTCTCAAAACATCCTCGATGTAGTGAGATTGAGATAAGACCAATCTGTCAGATGTCTTAGAGATTTTTATCCCTAAGATGACATCTGTGATACCCATATCCTTCATATCGAAGCATTGTTTCAACATGTTCTTTGTCTCTAGGATCAAGCTAGGACTGCTCCTTGTGATCAACATGTCATTTACGTACAGACATATCATGACGAATGAGTCAGAGTTACCTTTGACGTAGACATATTTGTCACACGCATTAATGGTGAAACCCTTCGATAGTAGAGTACTATCAAATTTTTCTTGCCATTGCTTCGGGGCTTGTTTCAGCCCGTACAGAGATATAACAAGCCGACATACTTTCTTCTCTTTCCCTGGAACCACATACCCCTCGGGTTGTTCCATATAAATTTCTTCTTCCAAATCACCATTTAGGAAGGCTGTCTTGACATCCATTTGATGTATCTCAAGGTCACGCAACGCTACGATCGCAATGGATACTCGTATGGACGTCATCCTAGACACCGAAGAGTACGTGTCAAAATAGTCAAGGCCTTCTTTATGCCGATAGCCCTTGACTATCAACTTAGCCTTGTACTTATCTATAGACCCATCTGCTTTATACTTCCATTTGAGTATCCACTTACAACCCAACGGTTTATTTCCCGAAGGAAGATCAACCAACTCCCAAGTATGGTTATGCAGGATGGAGTCTATTTTACTCTCAATAGCTTATTCCAGAGCAGTGCCTCTAGAGTTGATAATGCTTCAACAATTGTCCTTGGTTCGTCATCAACCATATAAGCTACAAAGTCAGGACCGAAGGATTTATCCTTCTTGGACCTTTTACTTCGTCTTGGTTCCATTTCTGAAGTCTCTAAGTTCTGAGAATCTGGAACACTAGATTCCAGATATTCAGCCACTTCGAAGTCCACTAGATATGAACCATCTAGATCTGGGCAGTCAACGACTCTCGGTTCCTGAGAGCTTTGTTCATAACTTCGTTTGCAAGAGGTTATGTATTTTTCCTTTCTAGTAAAAGTATCTTTAAAGAATTGAGCAATCCTTGATTCCATGATTGTACCCCCTGTGGATATCTGGAATACTTGACTTATGCACTAAGAAGCGATAAGCACTACTGTTATTTGCATATCCGATGAAAATGCAATCAACAGTCTTAGGCCCAATCTTGACCTGCTTTGGTTTGGGTACTTCGACATTTGCCAAACAACCTCACACCTTTAAATATTTATAGGTTGGTTTCTTTCCCTTTCATGATTCATATGGAGTTTTATCCTTACCCTTATGTGGGACTCTGTTAAGAATCGTATTAGCGGTAAGGACGACTTCTCCCCACATGTTTTGGGGAAGACTGAAATTGATGAGCAAGGCATTCATCATTTCCTTCAATGTGCGGTTCTTATATTCCGCCACACCGTTCGACTGAGGTGAGTATGGAGCCGTCGTTTGATGAACAATGCATGATTGGGCATAATATTTCTCAAATGGCGTTACGTATTCTCCCCCTCTATCGCTACGAATGGATTTAATCCGCATGCTTAGTTGGTTTTCAACTTCTGCTTTGTAACGTCGGAACGCTTAAAAGGCTTCATCTTTATTTTTCAACAAGTAAATATAACAATACATTGTGCTATCATCAATGAATGTCACAAAACACTTGTTCCCCCCTTTAGTTTGTGCAAACTTCAAATCACATATATCTGTGTGAATAAGTTTTAGAGGAGCGGTATTACTTTCGACGGATCGAAAAGGAAGCTTTGTGAGTTTTGCCTCTACGCACACCTCACACTTATGTTGAGGGTTTACGTCGATAGACGACAACAACTCCAACTTAACCAACCTTTAGATGGACTTGTAGTTAACATGTCCTAATCTATGATGCCATAAATTAGATGACTCAAGCAAGTAAGAAAAAGCTTCAATATTATTGCTTGTACGTATTACAAACATGGCGTTAACTTTGAAGAGGCCTTCACAGACGAAGCCTCTTCCCACAAAGGTTCCATTTTTGGTGATTACAAACTTATTGGACTCAAATACTAGCCTAAAACCAGCATTAACCAATAAATGACCTGAAATTAAATTTCTCCTAATCTCAAGAACATGTATCACCTCATTTAGAGTGAGCTCCTTTCCAGAAGTCATCTCCAGGACTACCTTTCCTACCCTCAGCATGTTAGAGGAAGCGTTGTTGCCCATGAACAACTTCTTGTTAGTAACTGGTGTATAAGAGGAGAAGACATCTCTATTGGAATAGATGTGTCTTGTAGCACCTGTGTCCATCCACCACTGCATGGGATTCTCAACAAGGTTTGCTTCAAGCACCACCACTGAGAACTCCCCAATCATATCGTCCAGAAGCCTGTCTTTGACGACGTTGACATGTGCCTTGCCCTTAGCCTTGACCTTCTCTTGTTGCTCAGTCTTGAGCTTGCGGCAGTCCTTGATAATGTGACCAGGTTTCCCACAGTGGTGACAGTTTCCTTTGAACTTCTCCTCTGCTTGGGTCTTGCCGTCTTTCTGGAACTTGCGCTTCTTGCTTGGGTTCCCTTTGGCCTCAGCCAGATTTGCCTTTGCCTCAGCGGGTTGTTTACTCCTAGGCAAGGACTTCTTATTGTCTTCCTGAATCTGAAGTTTGATAATAAGTTCTTCAAAGGTCATCTCATTTGTATTGCGTTTTAAATAACTCATAAACTCACTCCACGAATGAGGTAACTTTTCAATCAGTGATGCAACAAAAACTGCTCGTTTGGTTTCATACCTTCCAAATCCAGGTGATGTAGAATCATTTGGAATTCCTGGACTTGGGACATCACTGTTTTACTATCCACCATTTGAAATTTCAGAAATTTCCCAATGATGAATTTCTTAGTACCAGCATCTTGTGCGTTGTACTTCTTTTGCAGCTTCTCCCATAACTCTTTGGCGGTGCCTACGGTGCAATACACCGTGTAAAGTGGGTCTGACAGGCAGTTTAGAATATAGTTCTTACACATGAAATCATTATGACTTCATGCATCAAGAACCATATTCATGCCACTAATGACATGGATACCTTGGCCCCCTTCAGTCGTTTCAGTAGGCGAATGGTCCATTTTATCTCCAGCTTGTGGAGGATCTTCTGTTAGGAAACGAGCTATTCCCATAACATTAAGATAAAAAAACATCTTCTGCTGCCATCTCTTGAAGTTGGAGCCCATGAACTTTTCAGGGCGTTCATGGTGGAATCCAGCAGGTGGAGGAACGGGAGTGTTCCCTTGAGCAGCAAAAAAGGCATTGGATGAGCCTTGAGCAACCGGAAAGGCATTTGGTGTGCCTTGAGCAGTGGGGAAGGCAGAGGGGTTGCCTTGGGTAGCAGCAGCAGAATCAGAAGCGAGTTGTTCTCTTCCAGTCATCTTTCTAGGCACTTACAACAAATCTTGTCTTAAAATTGTGGGATACAACAATTGCAGGGAATGAGAAGTAAGTAAAATATTACAATTGCTAGAAAGGAAAAACTAAAGATTACAACAAAAACTGGAAATCAAGAATGAAACAAACTCCTTGTGTGATTTATTGAGTCGAGTGATGACACTCTGTCTTTAAGACAAGATTGCCCCGTATATCTCTTTTTACGTTGTCGGACAATAGTCTTTCAAGATACAACATCAACTTAACAATTGATCAAAGGAAACTCAAGTGTTACTCTTGAAGAACTTTGAGTGTAGTAAACTTGCTAGAGAGGAAGAAGAAGATGTTAGAAAATTCTGTAAATATTTCTAAGTGTAGTGAACAATTGAGCCAAAGGCCTCAATTTATAGTGTAAGGAGATGTCCCCTCAACTAGCCCACTAATGGCCTTCAATAGCCAATGTAATGACACTTATTACATTCAACCAAATAATGGCTGAATTCATGCCAAGTAATGGAGATTCAATGCTCCAAAACCAGCCCAAAGGCCAAAACTTTCCAACTTCCCGTCGCAGCATTCTGCCTCTGAAGCGCCGCGTCTCTGTGAATTAGCGTCGCGGCTCCAGGTACTGGCCACCCAATTAGCGCCGCGGCGCTGCCTGGGAGGCGCCACGGCCCTTCACGGCTCCGCGGCGATTTCCGACTCGTTTCATCTTACACTTCTTCATTAGTTTACCAACGTGGAATACTTTGTCATTTGGCCAATAACCGTCCATCATTCTATGTCTCAAACGTATTACATACGTACCAATATCTCTTTCACAAATGAAATTTGCTATACTTGGCACTACGTGTGCACGTGTGTGGAAATGGCGTTTCCGACGTGCGGGGCCCCAATTGTTTGAGTCATAAATAATGAGATATACTTAATTCCATATTAGTAAATTTCCAACATCTTTCATATTCCATTCTTCATGATATATAACCATTCATGACATTTCTACAAAAGCTCTACAACATGTGTATATCACATTATATTTCTTGTATATCCCACACAAATATTTCATGAACTTCTTTGGAACATGTGATATCATATTGACATCATCATCACACACATTTTTTTTTTGTATATGAATTTATAGTTTGTTTGGCCAAACTTTTAAAATTAACTTATTTTAAGAAAGACTTTTTCTAAAAAAATTACCTTTAATGAAAATCAGTTTGTGTTTGACTAATTAATTTCAAAAAAAAATTTGAGCACCAATCAGTGTTTGACCAAATTTTTAAAAGAATTTTTAAGTATATTTTTCTCAAAAAAGTTTTTGAAGAAAAACTAAGTACTATTTTAGCTTCGAAAAAATAGTAATACTCAAAATCACTTGTTTTCTCGTTTGTCCAAACACAACTTACTTTTGTGAAATAAGTACTTTTGGCCTCAATAGGCTATTTCTCAGATATACCTGAAATATATATACGGGATATCTCTCGTGACGTTTGTGACGATGGCAGTGGATCCTGGACCCGGTCCGAATTCGGTGTATTCAGATTCGTTTTATAGGATATGGATCTTCAAAATTTGGACCCGACGGATCCGGATCGGACCCGGATCCGTTTTTGAAGGATCGGATCTGGATTTGGATCTTGTATTTGAGATCCATATCCGGTCCAGATCCGACCCGTGGATCCATTTTTTATTAAATATATTCATAACCTAGAATGTAATTTTATAAGTATTTTCTTAAAATTGCTAAGCATATCCTTGCAAGTTTAATTCTCAAAACAAATTTAATTTATCCTGTGTTAACTCAAAAATTAGAAAATAAAAAAATAAAGAGGTAACTTCGATAATAAAATCAATGTTATATTAATGAATGACTAACATCTCCATAAACAAGTAGTTAAAATTATATTCACTTCATTTGTGAAGATTCGAAGCACATGTAAGTTCTGCATTGTGAAAATACTAGTCAGCATTTTCCACAACTATTGTCATTGTCCAACATTTTCAATTAATAACTCATAATCAAAACAAGACAACAAACAAAATATCTCATATGAACATTTCAAAATTGAAACACAATAAACAGTTAGCTAAGTAAAAATCGTTTGTCAGTTCAAAAAAAAATTCTTAGCAAGGTTACATTCTTAGCAAGATAATTTTTTTTACATGTGGATCCAGTTCCGATCCGTAAACCCTATAGATCCGAATTTAAATATAATTTTTATGAATCTGATGGATCTGAATCCGGATCTGAATTCATATATAAAAAATAAATCTGGAAGTGGATGGTATCCGATGTTACCATCCCTATTTGTGACCCTAGTAAAAATAGAAACAAAACACTGCGCCAAATAACGTGGAACCAACCAAGCGAACCACTCAAACCCATATGAATCATCTGCCTCTCCATAGTTACCAGAAATCCCCAATTGCTTCAATGGAGTGCGCTCTAACATGTTCTGCTTCAGCAAAAAGCGCACTACTCACCTGTAAGTGTTTCAATCATCACCGTACAAATTGTTTATTTTATAACTCTTCCGTACCAATTTACGTGACACAGCTCGGATTTCAATTTTAACAGTATAAAAAGTAGTATAAGTCACAATAATTTATAATTTAAAATATTTACTCACTCTATCCCATGACACAATTGGAATTTTGAGAGTGAAACAGTTTAATTTTGATTGTGAATTCGAGCATGGAATAATTTTTGAAATAAGATTTACATACTTGAAAATTACTTAAAAAGTATTGTAAGTAACAATATTTAACAATTTAAAATATTTAAAGGTCAGTATGAATAAATTGCTGTCAGAGGTTTTTTGTTCGACTCTTGAAATTTGAATTATGTCATATAAATTGGGACGGAGGGAGTAGTGTTTGGCTTTGGAAATTGAGCAATATTATTGGTGATATCTTCTTAGGCCGCCACATGCGATTAAATTCGCCTAAATTACCAAAAATTTGGAGCAATTCGTGGCGTTCTAGTAGTTGAAGGAGGAATAATAGATCACTACAGACTGTTGCATTGAGCGCCACCGCAGGATTGGGAAGCACTATGGAAGGTCCTGCAGCCAATGCTCAAAATGTTAATTATATGTGGCCTGATAAAAAGGTTAGACTCTTTTGTTAAGCTGTTAATGTTCAAGTTTAAAAGTTGATACTTATATGTTGCCCGAAATGGTTGTTTCATTATTTCTTTCCTGTAGTCAAATTACTTAATCTATGTCTAAAATAGCTAATATAGTCAAATCTCTTTATAACGGCGTCATTCATTCATATTTTTTTTGGCTGCTATAGCGAAATGCTTTTATAGAGAGCATTAATATAACATAACATTGAAGTCGGTTCCAAAGAAAACTGGGATGTTATAGTGAAATGTTGTTATGGAGGATGACTGTTATAGAGAGGTTTGACTGTATATTCATCTGTTATTTTTAATTAGAGGAAAATCACAACTTAGGATTGTAAAGAATGGATCTTGGGCCTAACTCAACCCCATCCATTCTTTACATGGTATCAGAGCCATACCCATTCAAATTCTTTGTTCACCGATGTTGGGCCCCAAATTATATTATACACGCTCCAGTTAACAAGGTCTGGGCGTGCGGGGGAGTGTTAAGAGTCCCACATCGGATATAGAATGGGAACATGGACTCCTTATATGGACTTGGACAATCATCACCCTACAAGCTAGCTTTTGGGGTTGAATTAGGCCCAAGATCCATTCTTTACAAGGATATTATGCATACATAGCTGTTGAATATCTAACTTTTATGTTGAAAAATAAAATTGAAATAATACCTGTCCAATTTAGATAGGAAAATTGGACAATGGAGGAGTTCATTGGGGAGAGAAGAAGTTTTTTTTGCAGTAATTGGATATAAGAATAATATAATAGTCAGCAACTAGGTTCCAATGACAAGATACGGAAAAATAAAAACTTAGGGATTTTTCGGTAAGAATATAGGTACAGACTAGCAATTGTTTACGACAATACCAAGACTTGTAAAGTGTTTGAGTTGCGTCTCTCTCTCTCTCTCTCTCTCTCTCTCTCTCTCTCTGTATTTATGTATACTCACGATTTGAAATTTTCATTTTCCCTATAAATGGAGCATCTCTTGGTATTGGATGATGGAATGAAATACAAAAATAACCTTAATTTGTTCTAAATTCAAGGATGTAGAGCAAATTTCTTAGTTCATCCAAGAAACCAAATTTAAAAGGGAATACTTTAGCATCAGAGAGCAATAATTGAATCTTAAATCCAATTTAAATATGCTACTACTTCTCTATTCACATAAAAAGGTAAAGATGAAGAGGATCGAAAGAGAAGAGAAATGCTACTCTTATGAGCATGCAAAAAACATGGATTAGATATGACAAATGAATCTTCAAATTCAAACATCTTCCATGTGACTTATAAAAGCCTTATTGGTACATGAGTAAGTGTGTCAGACATTTCATCTAGATGATTAGGAAGCACTGGTGTTATTTGGATCGCCTTGTAATTAAAGCGAAGGGTCGGATAATTGCCTCATGGCTGAGGCAATGTAGTTTAATCGATGAAGCAATGAAGTGCAAATGTGATTCATATAAGAAACAATCGACCTTTAATTTTCGTTGAAAAGATTAAAAAATAAAAGAGAAAAAAGGGAGGGGAAAAAGTTCTTTTGAAATGTGGATAATGCATAACTTTTATCTTTGATGTACTTCCTCCTGGACAATATGATGTGTTTGTATGTAGATGTTTTCCTTGTCCATGTTAAGCATTTTTCTGATAATCTGAAATCCGTAGAAAGAGTAATTTGATAGTCTATCAATTTATTCGATGGTATATCCTTCAGTTACAGTGATATGTTTTGCACCATATCTTTCATGAACAGTGATTTAATCTCAGTAAGTCCAATGGGCTTGTTCAAGTTGAAACCGAGGGCCATAACATATTTGGAGTCAAATACTATTATACAATTTGTTGAATTATGCTCAAAGCCGATATATATTCTCCCAATCCAGCGCCATCAGAAGGAAATAAGATAAATTGTTTACTATGTTCTGTTCTTCTCTGTTTGGGGTTGCCACCATGTTACTTAGTTTATTAGTCAAATTTTGAGTTCAGGGATTTACAGATTCTAGCAATTTAGTAATACAAAATTTTCATGGATGCAGAGGCCAAGGGTCTGCATAGTAGGTGGTGGGTTTGGAGGTCTTTATACAGCACTGAGGTTAGAATCACTTGTTTGGCCTGATGACAAGAAACCACAGGTAAGTTTTTGCTTAAAAACTCCAATTCTGTTAGAGCTTCAGATGACTTGCCCACCCTGATGCATAATGCTTTAATATATATTACTCGCTGAATATCACTTTGATCCCTGATATTTCAAAGATATTATATCTTGTTATGTTCAACATCGTCAAATTCTTTTCCAATTTGGTCCTTTTTCGTCAGCTAATCAACAAAAGTAGATACAATAGTGTCACATGATTTTTGTTTGATAAGTCAGTGTCGCATAATTGACATGCAAGCAAGTATAACGGAAAGTTAGTTCTAAAAGGAAAAAAAAAGCACATCTTAAATTTTTATTTCTGGAATTGATGTGAATTTCCTGAGATTGCCATTGCATAGCTTCCTCTGGACTATGATAATTCTTTTATTTTAAAACTTTTCTTGTCTCATCCCCGAATATGACATCAGGTAAGGTTAAATTCAATCTACCTTGGGATCAAAATCACCATGTTCCTACTTTGTTTTTTTAGCCTCATATGACACTATTGACAAGTTGTTAAAATTAGATAATGTTTATCTCCTTCATCTCTGCATCATCATAGTCCTGTTTCTGAGCTCTTATCTCACGGAAAAGTATGTTTCCCTGGAGAACCCATTTTCATCGTGAGCTAAATGTAGTTTATACTTGTGAGTTTGCTTGACTCTCTTATATTATGGATTCTTCTCATTATTCTGGAGGATGATATTTGGAGAATTCGTTCGTGATTGTCAGTCCTTTCTTTGTTGTCTAGTCTCCACATGTTGTGGTGTTTCCTTGGTCTCTTCCATTTGTGATGATCTCTTTGAATTTTATGTTAATGCACATTGCTTACCTATGAATCTGGACTTTCTAAAGTTTGATATTGCTGCTCCAGGAAAGATTAGTAGACAGTCATTTCTGCAAATAGACAAGTCATGGGGAAATGGAAAAGTTAATGGATTACAGTGTTATAAAATACCCCATGCGTTCCAATCACTTGTGTTGCTTTCTTTTTCCTGTATATTTTGAGTTTCTACTGTAGATGGAAAACCTTTTTCCCTTGAGAGATTCAAAATGATGTGAACTGATGCTAGTATATATAATCTTATATACTTAAGATTGATGGATCACCTTTTTCACTGTTCAAATATTTCACATTTCAAACTATTATCATGAGCACGTGTTGATTAACTCCATAATAAGTCATTCAAACTTTCTTCTCGTAATCTCCACACTAGTCGGATTAGGTCATCTATATGGGATGGAGGTAGTACTTTTGGAGTTTCAGGGACTAACTTATCTGCTACAAAAGGAGGTTTTCTGAGGAAATGATTGATGCTTTAATGTGGACATATAATTAGGGTCTACCTTCATTAGGTGGTAGAAGCACTAAATTTTTGAAATTCCGCTGATGAAGGGATGAGTGAAGTATCCTCCTATTTCTTTTCATTTCTCTTCTTTAGTTTTCCTTTGCCTACTATTATTCATGATTGAGGTTTTTGTTGGTCTTTCTACATTCTAATATAGGCTCCCTGTATTCATCTAGTAAAAGAAATAATCCAAGAAACTATGTTGCAGTAAGAAAGGAACAGAGAAGAAACAAAATTTGACAATGTTGTCCATCTAGAGTCGATGTTCTCCTGTAGGTTCAAGTGCTAGGAGTTGTTCTCTCTCTCTCTCTCCTATAGCTTATCTCACTTTCTTATGTTCAATTTTATTTTTTATCTATTAACTATGCAATTCTTATTATGGGTAGATATTAGAAGGAAGACAATATGAAGATATGAACATCACCTTCACTTGTTAGTTCACTGAGAATGTGTCTCATTTTAATAATTCAGGTAGTCCTCATCGATCAATCGGAACGTTTTGTGTTTAAGCCACTGTTGTATGAACTTCTCTCTGGAGGTATGCTACCTACTTCATCACCTTTATTGCGTATGTTTGGTTCTTTTCAATGTTGTAGCTTCTAAATAAAGCATTTCAAATGCAGAAGTTGAAGCATGGGAAATTGCTCCACAGTTCTCAGACTTGCTTTCCAATACTGATGTGCGGTTCTTCAAGGACAGGGTAAAATGCTTATATCCATGTTACCACTTAGGAACTAATGCACCTACAGCAGGGACTGTTCAACTCGAAAGCGGTCTCCTCATAGAATATGACTGGTATGCTAGTCCGCACTCTAGCCTCACTTGACTGGTACCTTAAATTGCGTTTAGGATTGAAGCTCTTTTTCTTGACTTACTATATCATAAAAATATATGAATTGGATACCTTTTCCTGTGTCTGAGGCAAAGTTACCTCAGCATTTCCTTCTCAAAGTCCAAAAGCTAGAAATTCGTTGCGTCTTTAACAACTAACTCTGTCATGTGGTGAAATTAAGTGATAGTGGATATTATCACTATCTAATAATCATGTTAACCTGTTGGATTTCCAGACATGTTATATATAATCTCTTCTTACTCCACCCAAAAAGTTGTCAGGTCAGTGATTTTGCATTAAAATATTTTGTATCTCCCAAATTCTTACATGTCATTTGGTTGGTTGGATAAGGAGATTTAACCCACATAAAATCTACATCGTTAAAGGTTTCTACTTCTCTTTCCCTAAAAAATAACACCTGTACCGATCATGCTGGAATCTATGTATTATATGTTGGATAGAATATGGGTTATATAAGGATTAAAGCAACTAAACTAAATAAAAATCATACATCTATATTGTTTAAAAATTAAAGACATTTAATATTATACATTGTATAATAATGCTTCAAATCAAACATCTAACGAAAAAATAATTTCTGCATTATAATTCCTGCTCTACTAATTCATGTATTACTTGTACTTAAACCAAATGTCCCCTTGGTTTCCTTATAACAAGACATGACTGGAGTGTTCTAATTTCCCCGTCAACTGGTGGAGATTGGAGAAACTAAGTGCTAGAGTTGTTTTTCTTGAAGACTTCCCCTTGGCTTGAAAGTCATAAGGATTGCTTATGATGCCAAATCATGCATCTTTATAAAAAATTATGCTAAATCATGCATAATAGATAGTAAGATACTGGAACATGCTACACAGATTTCCTTTTTCTGTTGGCTTTCTCAAATGATTTGTTCTTTGAATGATGTGCCACGTCTTCCTCAATTGTTGCCAATATCAGACAACTCTAAAGTTAGATTGGCTGAATTCAACACTTCAATTTGAGTAAGTTTCCACGTCAAACAGATTTTATTAAGTTTGTAATGAGGAAGTAATATTTTTCTTCTGAATGAAGTGTACAGTTTACTACTCCCTATGTTCTTATGTGATCTTGTTACTATATGGAGAGTCGATGATGATTTCTTTGACCACGATTTTATCAAATGCTTTTTAAATATTTTGAATTGTTAAACTATTGTGACTTATACAACTTTTTAAGTAGGTTCTAAATACGTAAATTTTATTTCAAAAAATTGAAAATTCTATGTCGAATTCACACCGAAAATTAGTTAGTTTGACCCTCATACCCCAAACGTGTTCACATCAAGTGGAATTGAGGGAGTATCATTCATCTGTGGATTGGGTGATTGACTAGCCCTACAACATGGTATGCTGATATGAAATACTTTTTCTTTCTTTAATCTTTGGGCTGCCAGGTTGGTCCTTGCTATAGTTGCCGAGGCCAAACTTGATATTGTTCCAGGCGCTGCAGATTATGCCTTACCATTTTATACCCTAGAGGATGCTCATGTCAGTAATTGATTGAATAAGGTTACATTTTACCATTTCAAAGTTAACTCAATTGTGATATTTTGCTCTTTTGCAAATTTGAAGTGTTTCTAGCTCTGTATTTTTTGTGCAGAGGGTTGATAAAAAGCTAAGGAAATTAGAGCGTAAGAACTTTGGTAAGGACGCTGCAATACGAGTAGCAGTGGTTGGATGTGGTTATGGCGGAGTTGAGTTAGCTGCCACGATATCGGAAAGGTTGCAAGAAAAGGGAATTGTACAAGCAATTAATGTTGAAAAGACAATCTTGTCAAATGCTCCAGCAGGAAATAGGGATGCAGCACTAAAAGTAAGCAATTTATATCATTGGGTTGCCATCATTTCATCAAAGGTACTTTAGTGCCATAGTTTGTCTGTTCTTTATTCTTCCTCTTATCTTTCAACAAAAGATTGGATCACCGTTCACAACATTTAATAAGTTAAGCATATTGTGTACATTAGTTGGAATCAATTAGGAAGATGTAGCGTTGATTTCTTTCCTTGTTTAGAATAGGTGTATGAACTATTTAAACACCCAATAGCTTGGGAAAATAATCTAGTAAATACATTCTTCATTTCTTTCTTACGTGTTATATTTTGTAAGTTACAGAGACAATTGAGCTATTTCCTTGTATATTATTGCAAGAAGTACAAAATTTAAATATATGTACATTGAGCCTAAATAAGGAAAGAATCAAAAGAACAATCCTACAAATATGCTATCTATATATGGCCTATGTACACTGTTATGGAGTAGGTCTAGGTTCACTCTTGTAACGGTCCCCCTCAAGATGGAGTATAGAATGTTGATCATGCCCATTTTGTTACAAAGGTAATAAACTCGAGCTCCATTCAACGCCTAACATTGTTTTTTGTAAGTTAAGCCCTTTTGTATTCTCCTCATTTTACACCGTGATAAACTTCTTTGTTTGGTCATGATCTACTGTTTGTTGTGGCCCTTGTATTTGAACATAAGCAGTTTTTTTCAGGTACTTTCGTCCAGGAAAGTTCAACTCGTACTTGGTTATTTTGTCCTACGCATAACAAAAGGAGTCGAATCTCAGACCTCTGATGCTGAATCAAAAACTATGGACCCAGCAGCTGATCATTCTGAAAGTATAATACTTGAATTGCAGCCTGCTGAAAGGGGCTTGCAGGGTCAGATTATAAGGGCAGATATAGTTTTATGGACTATTGGATCTAAACCACTACTTCCTGAGTTGGAACCTAGTGATAAACCTTACGACATTCCTCTGAATGCTAGAGGACAAGCAGAAACTGATGAAACTCTCCGTGTCAAGGGTCATCCTCGTATATTTGCTGTTGGTGATTCTTCTACATTAAGGGACAAAAATGGGAAGTTGCTTCCGGCTACTGCACAGGTAGTTGATTGAATTTGTCTTTGAGTAAGCTTGTGAAAGAAATACATGAGAACATATGATTGAGAGGCATGCTCTTTGTGTACTGATTTTCTGTGGTTTCCGTGCAGGTTGCTTTCCAGCAGGCAGACTTTGCTGGTTGGAGTTTGTGGGCCGCAATTAATGACCGTCCACTGTTGCCTTTTAGGTATGTTCCGTATCTGCTACATCGATTGGCTATCTGGTTGTGTGTATTATTTCTTGAGTGATCAACTGTTACATGATTTAATTCCCTTAATTTGAAGAAAAAGATGTTTGGTTTCCTTGTTTTATTTTTGGTTTAAGACTTAAATTAACACTTCAACTTGCACACATACAATGCCGGCCCCTCTTACTTGGTGATGTTCTAGTTGAGCGCCTATGCTTGTTAAAAAACTAGATAATCGACGCCTCAACCACTAACCATAGCATGTGCTTCTTAATTTTCCTTGCATGTTTTACGCTTTCTCTCCACCATAATTCGAGAAGCCTTCAAACCCTAAATCTTTTTCCTTCATAAAAGCCCCTCAAAGCTCCAGTGAAGAAAGAGGTTCTTTTGCTCGGAAACGGTGGTGTTCGGAGCACCAACTTCACGGTGACTCTGTTTGTCGCCAACCAAAAAAAACTTGTGAAACTTACATAAATGACTATATTTTAGGGGTTTTAAATTTGCCATATCTATAGTTTCAATATTTATAGGGTGTAGCTACTTTTTAGTTGCTACAACTTATCGGTTCAAGTCAGATGTATTCAACTCAGATGTATTCTTTTGTAGTTACTTTTACACTGTATTCAATTTATTATATTTAAAAGTTGTATTCAAATTTACTTTATTTATTTGTATACAATAAAATCTTCTTCAAAATACAACAAAAAGCTGAATACAAGAAATAAAATACACCCCCAAACACTGGATTTTACACTAAAAAATTACGAACACACTCAACTGAATACAAGAAATAAAATACATAACGAAAAATTGGATTTTACACTAAAAAAACGAATACACTCTAAAATACACTTCAAATTAACTGGCGATTAAAGTGTATTTTTCGATCAGATCTGAGTCTTACCGACCTACTCCTTTTCCGGTCGGTGTGTGGCGGCAGCTGAATTTACCGATAAAATAAGGGATTAAACGTCCATCAGAGAACCTGCCGGTAGGGTAAGAATGATACTCCATATGGCCCCATAATGATTTCTTGAATACATTTTGCCATCAGAGAACCTTGAGTTTACTTTGAACAGAAATAAAGATGCAAAAGTGAAACAAGCTTGAGTTCAATGCCATTGGGTGGTTCAACGGCGGCGGCGGAGTTTAGACTCGCCGGAGATTAGAAAGAGAGAGACCATATGTTAGAGAGAGGAGGAGAGAGTCAAGAATAAAAATAATAAAAAATAGGGTATTCTACTTTAAATATATAATGTAGCTATGATAGGTAATTCAAATACACATTATAGTTATGCTTTGTAATTTATTTAAACAATAGTTACTAAAGGTAACTATATCCTAGAGTTAGCTATGGGATGTAATTATTCCCAAAAAACTTCCTCCTAATCCCTTCTCGTCTCTGAGATTCCGGGACAAAAATAGCTTCTTCGAATTTTAAATTTCTGACAGCTATTTTACATTCTTTTGTGTACTTCTACTCTCTTTTAATAACAACAGCTTTCTGAATACTTTCATTTGTTAGATGCTATCCTTGGTTGTAGGCATTACTTGCTCTGAGTCGTCCTTAAATGCGCTTCGCACTTATGTTTCTTGGAAACTTTGAATATTTTTTGGCAAGAGAATGGGGGGTCTTAAGAAGGTTTGTGGTTAAGTTCAATTTTTGCTAGAATTTCTGGATAATTTTAAAGAGAAATAAGCGTCCAGTTGCCACATGTCATAAAATCAGTCCTAAGAGTACCACACAAGGAACAGATCCCCTAGTAAGTTCAATGTATCCTTTTCAATTAAGAAAATCTCTCATTAAATCGGCTAACGTTCACATTGCGTGTTCACATTGCGTCAAAACGGAGAAAACGAGGACAAGTTTTTAATTCCCTTAAATTCGCATAGAGTTGGTTCATTAGGGCTATTCACATTTAAATACCCGACTCAATCTCATCATCCTTCACTCTCAACTCATCTAAATTAAAGGAGAAAACTCTTCAAAACCAAAGAGCTCGATCCCGATCCAAAGCCCCAAAAAAATGTCGTCTCCAAAATCACTTGCCAAAGCCACCAAAAAACAAACCCATAGCCCATCCCATCAAATCAACCTCCCAAAAGATCCCGAGGTTGGTCACAGAACCCTAGGATTCGAAGTTCAGGGGAAGGGAGTGTGTAAAAAGAAGAATAGGTGTGCACCATCTGAGTCCAAAAGAACCAAGAGAAATTCCTTTTTTGCAACTGATGAGGTCTCAAAAGAAAATAAACAGGGAATGACAAGGGATGGAACACATAATGAAGCAGCCATCATAGAATTGAGTGATGATGAAGGGAAGAAGGTGGAAAAACATGGTGGTTCTTGGGACGGGCCTAAACAGTCAAACCCTGAGTCGTCTTGTGGGAAAAAGGTTGATGAAGCAGTGGGTGATCCTCATCAATCTGGGAATGGAGAGCAGTCAGGGTCATGGTCCTCATGGGCGAAACCGGTGGAAAAAGAGAGGACCAAGAAAAGTCCCCAACTGACTAATAGACCCCTTCAAGGTAGAGAAAAAACAGGTTCCTCCGCTGAAAGACCTAGTTCTAAAAGGACTAAAAGAGTTGAAGACAGATGTGAAGTCATAAGATTACGGGAAGAACTCACAGAAGAAAGAAAAGCAAGAGAGAGGGCAGAAGCAGAAAATAGAATTTTGAGAGCAAAATTTGGTGACTTAGCAGATGGACTTATGACTGATTACATGAACTCAAATGAGAAAATTAGGAAATTCCTGACTGATGTCTCATCCTCCACTAGCAAAATTTATAGTCCATATCTTTAATTTTGTTTTGGGGTTGTGTCTGAGTCATGTAATCTGTTTCTTTTTTAAAAAAATTCTCTTAATAGTGTTGTTCCTATATCTGTGGCTATAACTGGTAAAACTCTTGTAATTGTATGTTTAGATAGAGTTTGTGCAACTCTACTGATGCATTAATGAAACTATTTTGTTGAAAATGTATCCAATTTTGATGTTGTATATGTGATAACGTGCTTGATAATGCTGAATATGAAGCTCCTATTTTGATGACTATTGCCGAGTTTAGGCTGTCATGCTCATGTTGTTTTTGATAATGACAAAAGGGGGAAAATATTAATAGCAGCTTATATACCAGTTAACAACATAATAACATAAAGGAACTGGTCCCCTAAACAACAGCACCAAAATCTCTCCGGCTGGGTGTTGGAGGGGTACAAAATTTTTGGTTCCTTTCAGAGAAAAAAATGGTGCCTGCAATTTCTTGGTGGCTTCTGGGTCATGTGGACGAGCTATAATTTCGAATCTCTATGTGTGTGTATGCCGTAGGTATCAAAATTTAGGTGAGATGATGACACTTGGGAGGTATGATGCTGCTGTTTCACCAAGTTTTACTGATGGGCTGACCTTGGAGGGTTTGTTGGTCATACTGGTACTCCTCTCATTTCTAGCACGCACCATTCTATTTCATTCCCCGCTTTATTCTGCACTTCCTCATATTTCAGTTGATACTTATTGCAGCAAGAAAAATGGCCTATTTGATCAGATTACCAACTGATCAGCACCGCGTGAAAGTAGGAATCAGTTGGCTACTGAAGTCCTCAGCTGATTCAGTTGCACCAATACAGACAATGCTTGCTAAAGCGCAATCAGGATCCTAGATCAGTGGGTTTTTGGTCGGCGCCATCCTCTCTGGAACCCACCATTCTTTGTACTGAGGAAGGGCCGACATCCCTGTTTCGAAATCCTCATCCTTTGTATAGTATTGTTGAGAAAATTGTTGAGTCGCAACACTACAGACAATGCTAGCTAAAGCTCAAGCAGGACCTTGGATTAATGCATTTGTTGCATCATCACATTAGGGGCGGGCTAGTTACATGTATTCCATAATCCTTATCAGGGACACTCAGTGTACAACTGCAGGTCAAAAGCAAACCAGATTTAAACCAAAATATTGCATGAGGAATATTATAGAAATATACTTTTTGAGCACCGATTTAAGCAAAATTCCAAGGGCATGCGTAACAAACAATAGGAAGATGTGGAGTTCATTGGACTCAAAGTAGAGCCTCATATATTCATGTGGACAATTGTGCATATTCACAACTTGTTACCCGGCAAGCCATAATACTGTCACCACCTCCACTACAAGTGAAAAGGTAAAAGAACAAGTAGAAAAAAATGAAAATACTGACGCAAATATAGAAAACAAAAACATTCCTAATAAAAGCAAGGATTTAGGATGATGACAAATCTCAACCAACATCTATTTGGTAACAACCTAACTTTCAGACTCTGTGGATCAAATTACTTTTTTCGGTGTATCAATTAAGTATACAAATTTATAAGATGGTTACTTGAATGATTTCATCATATATTATGTTGTATGTTATATGTGAACGAAACCTATATTATTTTCATTAATGAATGAGTATATATACAATTTATAATATTCATAATATGGAAAATTCTATTCCTATTCTATTCTCAAAATTCTATTCTATTGGTTACATGAATTCTACAATTATGGTAAATGTATAATGCTAATTAAATACAACAATCATACCTAAAATAAGCCCCCCAAATCGTGATATACACGGTTATATGTACCATGTATATCACGGTCCAAATCAGCCAAATATGGTATTTATCACACCCCCGCAGTTATAGCGGGCGGTCTTCGTACGCTGAGACTGTCCCTTAAATCTTCAAATAGGACCGATGGAAGACTCTTAGTAAAGATGTTTGCAATTTGATACCTGGACAGAACATGTAAGACGCGTACTTGTCCACGAGCTACCTTTTCGCGAACAAAATGGATATCCATCTCAATATGTTTAGTGCGTTGATGTTGAACCGGATTCCTAGAAAGATATACGACACTAATATTATCACAATATACCAAGGTAGCTTTGTGAATAAGAAAGTGAAGCTCCAAGAGAAGATTACGTAACCAACATGATTCAGAAACCACATTGGCTACCCCTCGATACTCGGTCTCTGCACTGGAGCGCGATAAGGTAGCCTATCGTTTGGCAGACTACGAGACCAAGTTATCACCAAGAAACATGTAATAACCAGACGTGGAGCGTCGGGTATCTGGACAGCCACCCCAATCAGCATCGGTAAATGAGACAAGTGTAGAGGCCGATGATGGATATAGATGCAAGCCATAATCAAGTGTCCCCTGGATGTATCTGATAATGCATTTGAGCGCATTCATGTGTTCCACCCTAGGATCATGCATAAAAAAACACACATGCTGTACGACATACGTAATATCCGGTCTCGTGAAAGTAAGATACTGAAGAGCTCCAGCAAGACTGCGATAGTGAGTGAGATCCTCGTAAGGTGAGTCAGGCGCAACACCCAGCTTGGGTTTTGTATCAACTGGAGTGGAAGTAGACTTACAAGAGGACATACCAACCCTTTCAATTATCTCAGCGGCATACTTCCGTTGTGATAAGAATAACTCACCTGCATGACGAGTGACAACAATCCCCAAAAAGTAACTCAAGGGCCCCAAGTCTTTCATAGCAAACTCAGAACTGAGCATTGTCATAATAGACTTGCGTAACGCATCAGAAGAGTCAATCAAGATAATATCATCCACATATAATAGAATATAAGCCAGGGAAGTACCACAACGATATATGAACAATGAATTATCAGACCTGCTGTGAGAAAACCCAATAGACGAAACATAGTCTGCAAATCTCTTATACCAAGCCCGTGGGCCTGTTTAAGCCTATATAAGGACTTTTTCAATAAACAGACATAATGAGGATATATGAGGTCTCGAAAACCTAAGGGTTGATGCATGTAAACGGTCTCCTTAAGATCACCATGTAAGAAAACATTCTTCACATCCAACTGATGAATGGGCCATGCCTTCGAAAGAGTCAAACTGAGAATAGTGGGAATGGTAGCTGGTTTGACCACCAGACTAAATCTTACTATCACCTACAAGACGAGCCTTATGTCTCGCAAAGGAACCATTAGAATTATCTTTATGAGTGAAAATCCACATAGACCGAATAATATTAACACCAGAAGGACGGGGAACCAACTCTCACGTCTTATTTTCAATAAGAGCATCATATTCGTCGTTCATAGCCAATTTCCAATTCGGGTCATTTAACGGAGATACTGAATTATGGGGTAGCAGTGATTTAAGAACATTAAAATTTAGATTAAAATGTCTTTTTAGTTTAAAAATACCCCGTTGACTACGAGTGACCGGTCTGTGACTCAAGAGAGAATTGGGTGGATTTTGAGAAAAATTCGGATGGGTAATGTGATCGCCAAAGCAGCAAGGCTTACCGCCTAACACGGAAGTCGGATCGAGATCAGAAATGAAGCATGGGCGTAATCGGCCGATATTCGGCCCGATTCTTTGGACCCAAGACGGGAGGGACTGGCTCACTGGACAGAGGGGACTAAAAGTAGATCCAGCGGGAGGTAGGCCCGTTTGTGGAATTTGGGTGCGGGACAAGTCCGATAAATGGTGGATAATATACGGAGAGACCTCGTCATCTAAATAATTATACGAACTAGACCCGGGACTACTCACTTTAGCAAACGGAAATTGGATTTCATAAAAAATAACATGGCGATTAATTATGATTTTATTAGATGATAAATCAAAACATTTGTAACCACGATGATTAGATGGATAACCCAAAAATACATAAGGAGTAGAACGGGCTTGAAGTTTGTTAATTGTAGTTGACGGAAATAGTGGATAACATAAGCACTCAAAGACTCTAAGATGTGAATACGAAGGATTCGTATTATAAAGGATTTTAAGAGGTGATGAATATGCCAATCATTTGGTAGGCAGTATGTTAAGAAGATAGGTAGCCATTTGTAGAGCATGATGCCAAAAGAAAGGGGGTACAGAAGCATGGACCAATAAAGTTCGGACAATATTTTTTATGGTATGGATTTTTTGTTTGGCTTTTCCATTTTGTGAAGACGTATGAGGACAAAAAAAATGAAAAACTATGCCATTATTTGCACAAAATTCCCGAAACAACCCATTATCATATTCTTTGCCATTATCACATTGAATGCTTTTTATTTCTGGTTCAAATTGGGTACGGATGAATGCTTTAATTTTAAGAAGGAGAAAACTTGAGATTTTTTCGCTAACGGAAAAGTCCATAAAAAATTAGAATAATCATAAAAAAATAGAACATAATAACGATGGTCCACAGAACTTAAAACGGGAGATGTCCATAAATCGCTATGAATAATATCGAATGACATTAAAGTGCGAGAAGTAGAGGATACAAATGGTAATCTAACATATTTTCCTAAAGAACATGTATGACAAATCGGAGTACTAGGCGTACCCTTACAAGAAATAAAATTATTTTTATATAACGAAGAAACAATGGACGACCCAGGGTGACCCAAATGTGCATGCCACAAGGAAGGAACTATAGTTGCAAAAGTAGATGGCAAGGCTTGACTCGAGAGACTAGAGGTGGGCGTGATAGGATAAAGATCTCCCCTACTATTACATCTCATGAGAGGTATCCCCCTCTTGAAATCCTTCACATAAAACCCAAAAGGATTAAAATTAACAGAAATCCAATTATCAGTGGTGAATTTATGCACATACACTAATTTTTTAATTAAGTTAGGGGCATAAAGGCCATTTTCAAGACAAGAGGTGGATGAAGGGAGACACAATTGTATGACCGTAACCATGAATTGGAATTGAGTTGCCATTAGCAACAACTATGCCACGATTTTTGCTCAAATTGGAATAAGACGAGAGAGTACATTGGTCGGACGTCATGTGAGAAGTGGCGCCGGTGTCCATGTACCAAGTCGGGTCTGAAGGATTTAATTCAAGTGTATACATTGCGGTCTCAATATCTGTCGGAGTCGGTGTAGGGCCCACTGTCTGGAATGCCTGCTGAGGTCGAGGCCCAAGCACACCGGCCTGCTGCCAAGGTCCAAAAAATTATCTTCCGCCTGAAGCTAGACCCGAGAAACTGGGCCTAGCTTGTTGCTGGAATTGGGCCCAGTTACTCGGGTAAGGGCTGCCAGAAAAATATCCACTGTTAGGCCACGACCCTAGTTCCACTGCCATGGGCCCCTGAAACCAATTGGGTTATTGTCCACTGCCCCGACGTCCACCGCCGGTGCCACCACTGTTCCGGCCACCGCCATTGTTGCCGCCACGATTCTTGCCACTATTTTTACGGTTTTAACCCTTCTTGCTGCCACCGTTGTTGCAGTTTCGACCCAAATTTTCAACAAAGCCGTGAGAGTTATCGGATGAGGTTATCATCGCCACAAAACTTGCGCTAGTAGCCGCCTTTTTTGCCAAG
This sequence comes from Anisodus acutangulus, assembly GCA_029783415.1. Lineage (NCBI taxonomy): Eukaryota > Viridiplantae > Streptophyta > Magnoliopsida > Solanales > Solanaceae > Anisodus > Anisodus acutangulus. The sequence continues at coordinate 19,405,997 of CM056495.1, forward strand.
CCGGCTTCTTCTAAAGTGAGCATCAAACGGGCTTGATAAAAAGTGAAAGTGAATTACTTTTTCGTAGTAGAGTCTCAACTCCATTATAGGCCTCAGATAGGCCTGCAACCATTTGTAGGACAAGACGATTATTGGTAATAGGTGCCCTAACGTTACGGAGTTGGTCGGCCAACCCCTTCAGACGTTTACAATATGCTGAAATATTCGGAAAATTTTTCATGTTGACCTGGGAAAATTCATGCTCAAGGGTGATAATGCGGGAATGTTGGTTATCCTGGAATATATCACGCAATCTATTTCATGTAGCCATAGCCGTAGTATCCGGCTCAATAATCGTCTGTAAAAGGTCGGTAGAAATAGTGGAATAAATCCACTGAAGGACGGTAGCATCAAGAGTAATCCATAACTGAGGATCCTCCGCGGCAGTAGGGGTAGGGGGATGAATAATGTGATGGAGGACTTGATGGGAGATTGCGTGAATTTTGAACAACTCTGCCCACGTCGCATATTGGACGTTTTCCATCTCAAGAACAATAGGGATGTGGTTCTTGATGTTGGAAACAGTAAGGACAGGATGAAACATGTTCTTCGACATAACGAAAGAACAAAAGGTGAAGTAGGGATTTAGAATAATTTGGGAATAGAAGGGAGAAGAAGGGCACGGAAACCGAGAAGAAGGCCCAGAAATCGAGAGCCTGCAGAAAAACAATATGAGAGGTATGAAAAACCTAGACTTCTGACACTATGAAAGAAATAATCCCTTGATTCTTTTCATTAATGAATGAGTATATATACAATTTACAATATCCATAATATGAAAAATCCTATTCCTATTCTATTCCCAAAACCCTATTCTATCTGTACAAGATTTCTACAATTATGGTAAGTGTACAATGCTAATTAAATACAACCTTACCTAAAATAGGCCTCCCAAACTGTGATATACACGGTTATATGTACCATGTATATCACGGTCCAAATTAGCCAAATATGGTATTTATCAATATATCATCATTGTTGTCTGGCAGTCGGTCAATATTTTCACAAAATTTGAGTTTTTTACTCGCGATAAAGCAACATAAAATTGATGTGTGAAAAAAAAACTAAAATGAAAAGGACAGTTCGGTACTAAGCTCCTGCTATTGCGTAGGGTCCGGGAGCAAACAAAAAGAGACTTAAATAAATTCGGACAAATCTAACATTTGATCTTGAGCTTTATTTATAATCAGCAAAACATAATCTAATAGAAAATTGTGTTCTTTTGAAAGGTATAGGTAGTAAATCATTCTACAACAACAATAACTGTTAGATGATATTAATCACGGGCCTTGTACCTCTCAAGATCCCCATTGTCTCTGAACTTGTGACGAAATAGCCACATACAACGAATGACATTCACCCCCTCAGGTCTAGGTACTAGATCCCACGTGTGCTATTTAGTTAAAGCATTGAATTCCTCATACATAGCCACATTCCAATTAGGGTCTTGTTTGGCCAATTTTGGGTTCTTTGGAAGTGGAGAGATGGTTTGGGCAGACAAGTTGAAATGGACTTTGGGTTTGAAGATTCCATGCTTTGAATGAGTTTTCATTGGATGGGTAGGGACAGTGGATGGCGGAGTGGTGTCTGAGACAGGGGGTAAAGTCGGATAAGGAGAAGATGGGGGCGAAGCCGTCGGAGGCGCCGCAGCTCCTGGATCGAGAGTCGCGGCGCTAGAAGGTTGACAGGCTTCTCTGAAGTTTGGGCGCCGTAGCTCTGACGACGGAACAGAGGATGTGAGTTGTTCGATTATGAGGGGAGAGATGGCAGACTCGTCAAGAAATGAGTAGACCTATTTTTGGAATTTTGGAAGATTCGAAAAATGTGGTCTCATCGAATGTGACATGACGAGATATGTGGATCTGACGAGTCGACAAGTCATAGCATAGATAGCCCCTATGGTTCGGCGGGAATCCTAGAAAGACACATGGAGTGGACTTAGGAGCGAGCTTGTGAGGGGCGGTGGAGCTAAGGTTGGGATAGCACAGACAACCAAAAATCCGTAAAAGAATCATAAGAGGGGATTCTATGGTAGAGGATTTCGGTAGGGGTCATATTGTGAAGAGTGCTAGTAGGGAGAATATTTAGAGTGTATTCTGACATTTTAGCAGCATAGACCCAGAAGGGTGGAGGGAGGGAGGCATGAATCAATAGGGTGCGAATCATATTGTTAATGGTGCGGATGATTCTTTCAGCTTTACCATTTTGTGGTGAGGTGTGAGGGTAGGAGAAGCGAAAGACCATGCCATTAGTGGTACAAAAATGGTGAAACATAGAGTTGTTGAATTCACGACCATTATTGCATTGAAATGATTTTATGCCTTTTCCAAATTGTGTTTGAATGAACTTGCGAAACTCAAGAAATTTGACAAACACTTCCGATTTAAATTTAAGAGGGTATAACCAAACGTAGTGTGAAAATTCATCAAGCAACACAAGATAGTATTTATGACCGAGAGAACTAGAGATAGGAAATGTCCATAAATCGACATGTATGATATCAAAAAGAGCAAATGTAAAACTAGTAGATGATTTAAACGGAAGACGATTATGTTTGCCTAAAGAGCAAGAAACACAATTTTGGGCAAGTTTTCCATTACAAGCAATGGAATTGTTGCCTCTAAGAAAATTAAAAACTGGGACTCCTGGATGACCAAGCCTATTATGCTAAGTTGAAGAAGAAACAACTGCTAGAGTGACGGGAGAGCAAGATCTGGCAGCGGAGGTGGAAGTGAATGGATAGAGATCCCCCGTGCTATTGCATCTCGTAAGAGGTGTCCCCGTATGAAGATCCTTCACAGTAAAACCAAAAGGGTCAAAATCCATAGAGACAAAATTATTACGAGTAAATTGGCGGACAAATATGAGGTTCTTAATCATGTGTGGGGCATATAGGGTGTTTTTGAGGGAGAAGGGTGGATGAGGAGGTTGTGTGTATGAGGTACCATAACCCTTAACTAGAATGCGTTGTCCACTACCAAATGTAATATATTGAGGATGCTTTAAACTAAACAGTTTAGGAATAGTACCTACAGACTGGGTGACATGAGATGTGGCGCCTGAGTCCATGTACCAAGTATTGTCAGGCTGTTGCATAGAGAGGGTGCTGAACGCCTGACCCAACTCAGTGGGTGTCATGCCGGAGGAGGGCTGCGGGACCTGACCTTGGATGAAGTGGGCTCTTTGTGGGGCTGGGCGGGCCTAACAAATCGGGTAAGATTACCGATTGTATGGTCAGCTGCATCGAATGGACTTGGGGCCATGGCTCGAATCGGGCACCGCGCTCTATATCAAGCGCCCGCGGCGTAGACGAATCGGCCGAGAGCCGCGGTCCAGTTGATTTGCGATCTCTGTTGCTGTGGCTGTTGTTGGTTCTATTGACCGCGACCCTTACTACGACTACGACCTCCTCTACCGCCACGGCGTTTTCCACCCTTGCCGCCGCGACCCTGCTGTTGTTGGGAGTTGTCTGGTGGCGTCTGATCTTGGGGTTGCTTCGAGCAACAATTGTGAGCGAGCTTTGTTAAAACTCGGTAGCGGATCTGCCTGTTGAATTATGGTGGCCAAAGTATCATATTCGCCCTTAGTAAGGCCAAAAATTATTTGTAGCACCATTTTATCGTCAGTGACAGACGTGCCGATGTTGGAGAGTTGATCCGCTAGAAGTTTAAGCTGCTTGCAGTACTCAGAGACATTGGAGAAGTTTTCAAGACGTGTTTTGTTGAACTGTTCTTCCAAATACACGGCACGAGTGTGCTTGTTGTCCTGAAAAATTTCCTCCAAACGATTCCACAAGTCAAGGGCTGTGGAGTCAGATTTCATGATAGTAAGGAGCAAATCCTGAGAGATACTACCATATATCCATTGTTTGACGCCGGCATCGAGACGATGCCAGATAGAATCATCAACCTCCGTAGGGCGCGGAATAGTGTCATCAATATGGTCAAGCACGTTATAGAGACATGCATGATTGCGAAAAAGTTCAACCCAGGGAGAATACTGGTTGTTTTCTTGATCAAGAATAATGGGAATATGGTTCTTGATGTTGGAAACAGTAAGGGCGTGGTGGAGCGGGGATGATGACTTTGTGGTGGGATTTGTGGAGGTAGAGGCGCTGTAAAGTGTGGAAGAATCAGAATAGCCATTTAGAGAAGAGAAGAAAGGAAGAATAAAATCCGAAAAACAAGAAGAAAATTCGGGAGGGTCACAAGGTAGAGAGAGGGCAAATTGGGTCATGGAAGAGAAAGGTTTTTAGGGTTTTGTTTATTTGGCTCTTGATACCATGTTAGATGATATTAATCTTCCTTGGGGAGTCTTTCATTAATATCAAGGTATATATAGAGTACAATATTCATCCCTTATACAATAGGAATCCTAAGCCTATACAAAAGATGAATCCTAATCTTATCATAATTATATTTACACATTATATGAAAATATTCTAATTATGGGTAGGAAATATATTATTTCCTATATTTACACGTTTACAATAACGTTCTTCTATATATATAAATTGCCATATTATATAACTCCTATTGTAGAATTATGAGTGTGTGTGAATCACCACTTGCAATTTTAGCATCGATGACATTTCTTTCAAAATAACAATACATAAATCATGTATCATACATAAACTGTCGCAGAAACTTAATTCTACAATTAACAGTTATATAATATGACAATTTCTTTTCAAAGTTAATTTATACAGAAATAAACTTACACGATTATAAACTATTGCTAGATTGACTTTGATAACTAGTTTCATCAAACACAACATACATTCTAGAATCATCTGGAGAAAAAAACGAGTTATGAGCATGTTATTTATTTTATCAACGAAATCATTTTTCGATTATCATAATAATACGAGAAGTCATAGAAGACACCATAGAAAACATATCACAAAATAGTGTGTATATATCTTGATCAGTTGTTCTAAATAAACGCTTTTATGAAAAAAAATTCACTAATAAGTGTAACAATGAAACAATTAGAAATTAAAACCCTAACAATTTGTTACGCATCAAATATTCACAAAAAAACATAATCTGTCCGCATGCATATTTATTTCTAATCACAGTTTTTCAAGTTATTTCAAATTTTAAAACATACCATAGTAAACTTTCTCGTATAAACTGATCTTTTTTCTACTCCGAACAACTGGGAAAGTTTACCAAATCACCATAAAAATGATTTTCCACCAAAGATCCCATTCATATTCATTAGATCTTCCAATAGTAATTCAAAAGCCTCTATCAATTTTTTTTGGACATTTATACTTTATTCCACATGATTAATTTGGTATCTCGTATCAACGATGTATGTGAACTTTACGTACTAATATTATATGAGAGTTGTTCATCAAAGTTAACGGGTATTTTAAACCAAGAGTAAGTAGTTCTTCCTCCTGGAATAATTAGAGCTGCAAAATTAGAATTTATAGTCGCTAAAATTTGAAATCCTTTCTTATTATATAGCATTCGTTAATCCACGGTGCCAACGTTCTATATCCTCTGGGACGATCAATAAAAGAATCTCTAGCCTTGTTAGACTATATGATTTTCGTAGTTCGTTATTCAATTTTGTTTTCAGTATAAATTTTGTCAATAATGTTTTTCTGATCGTTTCTGTTCCCTTCCGAAATGTCAGTCGTCTATTGACTGATGAAATCGGATGACAAATTGATTCCTTAACTAAGCGATTTCGGCTGAAAGCGGAACTCTAACTTCTAGCAATCCCCAACTACTCCAAAAAACGTTAGGATGGTGATTGAGTAAACTAAGTGGTAAAAAACATAAATACAACTAGAGTGCAGTAAAGGCAATAAAGATAAAATGAAGATATGTAAAATCAGTTGTTTGATTGATTGGTTGTGTTCTTATTCTGTACAAATGATCCTATATTTATAGTACAAAAAATAAAACGTGATCCCTCTATGTTAGCCATTAAATTATCCACTAAATTCACTAGCCAACTATGAGGAGGTGGTGCCGATTTTTACTCCTTGCTTTCCTCTTGCACGATTAATGGCCCTTTCTTCTAGCTGTTGATGGCTGTTACTGTTTCTTGGAGTCTAGAAGGTTCTTTGACTTGGTCTTCGAGGCGTCCAAATATGTGTGGGTCTCAGCCGTTCCTCGGAATTATGACTCGGCCAGACTACCGTTATAGCCGATGAAGCTTTTCTAGCCGAGGGCTAGGACTAATAGATTCAGCTACGAGTCAGTTCGGTTATCGACTTAGAATTCTGTTGTCTGCTCATTTTGAGGTTTCCACCTTCGGCTGTCACTTGATTCAGCTAAACACATAAAAGTATTTTTGAGTGTTAACAATTGCCCCCCTACATTAACTCAAGTGCGACTGTTGAGTTGATGTATTAAAAATAACCGTTGTTTCGTGTGGCAGCCGCGGGTGTCATTTCAATCACTTTTGCCCTAAATGCATGCAATGATGATTTTCTCTAAAAAGTTTCTTCCTTTCAACCGAGGCGTCTTGGCTTCCACAACTGAATTCGGATGCATTTCAGCCGCACGTTTTGAAAGAAAGTAGTCCCAATACGTGTGTCCCAGAGGTTTCTCACTTAATTTTCAGTCGTTCCTAAATTCCTTTCCTTCTCCAAAGAAGCCTATTTCCTTAATCAGAAACCATGTATTCATCTTCCTCTCCATCTCAGGGATCAGATAACGCCAATTTGGTTGTTGATGACCTAACCCCTACCTTTGCCTTCATCAATGAACAACTAGTTCTTGCTCCCTACGATATATCTGAACAGGGCGACCTCTTTCTTTTTCGATATTATAGCCCGACAAACTATGACCTTCATATTACCTGCGATTGGTTCACCGACGATAGCTCCGGCTAGCCTACATACCTAGCCGACCAAGATTACCAACTACTCTGATTGGTTGGAACGAGTGAAGTCGGCCAGAGAAGCTAAATCGAGACGCACGGGTCTCTGTGACACCATTGCGCTGTCGGAGTTTGACATCTCTTGTAACATTGGTCTTATATACGCTTTTCTCGGTTACTGGTCGACCACTGCTAACGCCTTTATTTTCCCCTGGGGATGATGACCCCCATACTGCTCGACGTGATTGCAATACTTGGCCTTCCGATACTGGGGGCCGAAGCACCTGTCTTAAGAGACATAGATGTTGCCGACTTGGGAATCAAGGTTGCAAAGACTTCTTCCGGCTATGGCCACTTCATGACCAACAACAACCGAATATCGCCTCTTCCAGTTGACGATGCCGAGCATCATTCTTTCTTGCTCTTATGGTTGAGCCGATATTTTGTCTGCGCAGGATCTTGTGCAGTCATGAATGAGCTAAAAATTTATGTGGCGCTAGCCGTTTCGGAGGAAGATATCAGTTGGGCATCTCTCTTCTTGACTTATCTTTATATGGCTCTTGGCGATGCCCATGCAAGGTTAAAGGACTCCAGGAATCTGGATACCTTAGCCGGTCCCCTATGGTTCCTTCAACTGTGGATCACCCTGTATTTCCCAAAGTTTATTCCTGATGATTTTGATGACCGTCGTTTTTTATTAAACCCGCCGGTGCTAGCCGATACTCTTCGAAAAACATCCTTCGTGCCCCAAGATGCTTTTACTGCAGTCTCCACCCTGCATGGTCTGTCTCGAGACCATTACACAGATTGGCAACCGGTCCTCGAAATATGGGCCACCCTCGATTGGGTCCCTCAAGTTGCCGATGACAACCTTACATTCTCTCAGTGGAGAACTATGGCCCTTATATGGGGGCATATTTTTATGGCTTGGATCTATTGGGTGGCTTGAAGCCCACCTCTAGGAACAATAAGTTGACTACGGAGTCCTATCGGCCAAACTTTGTGGCAAGGAAATTCGATCTCACGTAGCACGTACCATGGCCTCACAGCAGTATTGTTTGTTCAACCCAATGCTGCATTCTTGATGTCGCCTCAAGGTCTTCCATCAGGTTGCGACAAACGAAGAGAAATGGTAAATTACTTTCTACATATGTGTCGGTCAGATTATTCTTGTGAATTTTCGGCTAACATCTCTTATGCATCTTTCAGCAACTCAATCCCCCCCAGTGTTTGTCGATCTGAAGACCACTTCTAACAACGAATCCCAGTCAGCCAGGAAATTTGTTTCTAAGCAACCCAGGCGAAGCGGAGGGGTTGTCATCCGAGATCGTGGTGACGAAGAATCCCATAGAACCAAAGTTCTTGTTCTTGCTGAGGAAGATGAGGAAATCGAGGTATATCCCTCGTCTGGCATAAATACCTTCGCATCGGCTATCTTTCAATATTTATATTTTCTGTTTGCCCATTAAGGACCACAACTAACAAGATGCAGATGGCCGTAAAAAGCGTTCGATGTCCCTCTTCATATTGGAGGGTCGTCCTCTTCGGCTCATGCTTCCACGCATCCGCAGGATCCATTATCGGCTGTCCTTAAGGCTAAAATTTCTCTTATCAAGGCTGCCAAAGATTTTTATGTTGATGCAGCCATAGAGGTATACCATTTCTCTTATGCTTGGTCCTTCACAGTTTTCAAACCCTTGCCTCTATTCTGAACCTGTCCTTTTTGTATATGAGACGACTGAAGATAATCCCTCGACTGAAACCAACCCAATCAATGACTCAGAAGCACCAGCCAATATCATCCATGAAGACGTGCTTCTGTAATATTTTGGCTCAATCGACATTGCACCTTCACCAATTTCGCTTGTTGGCATTCATCGAGAGCGAGTTAAGGAGTCTCTTGCTAGGGGAATCCGACCAGCAAAGAAGAGTTCCATGCTTTGAGGGCTTCTCTGTTGAGACAAAGGATTCCCCAATTTTAGCAACCGCCTATAATGACATGACTTTGTCTCTAAATGACTTATTTGCTTTAAACAAAATGGCCAAAGATAGACATGATGAGGCGGTCGCTGCTCTGCAACACTTGGGGTCTCTTCGGCAAGAGAAGAACCATATTCAGACTTCTTTCAATGAGGTGAATACAGAAAGGCAGCAGAATGTCAGCCGAAGGAATGACTTGTAGAAGCAGCTATCAAAACTGCGAGCCGATTTGGATAGGATCTAGGCGGAGATAAAGGCTATTACTCCGGTCATATGTGCCTTGGAATCGACTATTAAGGTCCAAGATTCCTTACACTCTTCTTTGTTTTGGCAGGGCATTCATTTGGATAACATGATCCTAGAACTTGGTAACCAACATGTAGTTTGGGAATTGGATCAGAAAGCAGGCAGTTAATGGCTGGTCCCACTGGAGAATGAGTGGACTGCGTGGAAAAATAGACTTGCTCAAGCAATGACAACACTCCTTGCTAGTTTTTTTGAAGTGGTATCCGAGGGAACTTATTCTTCGGTTATGACTACTCTTTTGCCAGTTGATCCCGTTGCTCAGTTTCCAGCCAACATCCTCATGGACTTGCAATCCGAAGCAATCGCTGCTTCTGTTACTTAAGAGGTATTGTCAGAAGACGAACAACAGCCGGATGACACTCTAGCAGCCGACACTCAAGCTTTTACTGAGACCCTATCAGTTGTAGTGGCTGAGCCTTTGTTGGATGCGGAAAGGGGAGTCCCAAAAAAAATAGGAGCGGATGAGGTAGTAGCCATTGGTGAGGCTGAGGATGAGAAAGAGACTGCGGCTACCCAAGACGACCAAACAGTCGTAGATTTGGCTAATCCTAAGACCTCTATAATTGATGATGTAGCGCAACCTCTTGCTAGTGAAATGCCAACCAACTTGGCTTCCTAGTTTTATTGACCCCAAATCGAAGGGTCTGTTTTTATGACCAGGCAGCCGGTCTGTGGCTGTTATTTACTCATGCATACCCAAAATTGAAGGGTAATACTTTTTTAAGTATTTGCCGTTTACATTTTTGTCAAGCTCTTCATCATGCATGTCTATTAGTCGATACGCATTTCCAGTAATCTGTTGGCTTACTACAAAAGGTCCTTCCCAATTTGACGACCATTTTCCGAATTTATGATCTTTCATTCCAGGAGGCAACATGGTTTTCCAAACCAAGTCTCATTCGGCGAACCTCTTAGGCTTAACATGTTTGTTGTATGCTTTGGCCATTTTCTGTTTACTGGCTTGGTTTCTTTCTAGAGCTATCAGTCGATCTTCATCTAGCTGATCTAACTCCATTAGCATGGACTGCTGCTATTTTTCTAAGCTTAAAGAATTTTGTTTGGCCACCCATAATGACTTAACATTAATCTCCAAGGGTAACGCTGCATCTTGGCCATAGGTTAGCCGATAAGGTGTTGTCCCAGTAGCTGTAGACTTAGAGTTTCTGATTGCCCAAATAGCTTCATCCACAGTGAGATGCCATACTACTGATCTATCCTCCATATTTTTACTGATTATGTCCACAATAAACTTGTTAGATGCCTCGGCTTGTCCATTCGCATGTGAATAATAAGGTGAGGATGTGATCATCTTGATCCCAAATTTCTCAACAAAGGCTGCCACCTTAGAACTAGTGAACATCGTTCCTCGATCGGTTGTAATCGTCTCAGGAATACCATATCTATATATGATCTGGTGTTGGATAAACTGAATGACATCTGTCTGATGAACCATCTTCATCGGCTGTGCCTCTACCCATTTAGTGAAGTAATCAGTAGCCATAATAATCAAATTATGTCCTTTAGCCGATTGCGGGGGAATCTTTCCAATGAGGTCCATAACCCATCCTCTGAAACCCCAAGACTTCATGATCGGGTGCAATAACTCGGCTGGTACCCGTTGGATTAGTCCATGTCTCTGACACTCTTCACACCCTTTTGCGTATTGAAAGCAATCGGCCGTGATGGTAGGCCAATAATAGCCATGACGATAAATCAACCACTTCATCATTGGCCCGACTCTGTGTGATCCATAAATTCCTTCATGAACTTATCCCATGACTCTTAAGGCCTATGCCTTATCAATGCACTTGAGTAGCACTCTATTTACGCTCCTTTTGTAAAGATCATCATCAATTAGCACATACTTCAAGGATCTCCTCTTAACCTTAAGATCCTTGCAAGTGGAAGGATATTTTAAGTAGCCTATTAACACCTGCTTCCACGAGTCGATCTGGTCCATGGCTAGTATTTCGGCTGGTGGCTCATCATACTCTAGAGTGAGTAGAGACTTCCTAAAGCCAGAAGCTTCTTGTGCTAAGTCGTTAGCCTCAACATTCATGTCCCTGGGAACACAACTTAACGTAGATGATGCGAACCCACTAAGTAACCTGCTAGCCATTTTGTAACGGGCTAACAAATTTGGATCTTTGTAGTCATATTCCCCAGCCAGCTGCTTGATAACCAAATGAGAGTCTCCACGAATCTTGATGCACTTCGCCTTTATAGAGACTAGGAGTTTGAGTCCCATAATAAGAGCATCGTATTCAGCTTGGTTATTTGTCAATTCAGAATCTAACCGATAAGAGAACCTCCATGTTTTATCTCTAGGATTGGTTATCGTTATTTCGGCTCTGACTCCTTTCTGGGTTCTTGACCCATCAAAAGTTAGCATCCAAGGGACGACGTCTATACACGCAGTAGAGGGGGAACATGGGTCCTTCACATCTACACAAGGGTTGTCTGCCAAGAAATCAGCTAACGTCTGACCTTTGACAGCCCTGAGTGGCCTATACTTGAGAGAAAATACAGTGAGCTTGATTGCCCATTTCATTAGTCGTCCTTGCAAAATAGGTCTATTTAATAAGTACCAGATGATGTCAATTTTGCATAAAACGTGAACCATATGTGGCATTAAATAATGTTCAAGTTTTGTACAAGCATAGAATAAAGACAAACAAAGCTTCTCTATAGGGGTATATCTAGTTTCAGCCTCATTGAGCATTCGACTAAGGTAGTAAACTGCCCTTTCGGTTCCATCATCGGCATCCTGTGCTAATATGCAGCCGATAGACAAATCTGCAGTCGAGATGTACAACTTCAACGGTTTCACTAGCATGGGAGGCACCAACACAGGAGGAGTTGCTACGGCCTTTTTAATTTGGTCAAATGCCTCTTGCTATTCCGGGCCCCATACTAGCTCTTCTGACCCTTTAAGACTAAGCAAAGGTGAGAAAGCCTTCATTTTGCCAGCTGAATTAGATATGAACCTTCTTAGGAAGTTGTTCTTCCCTAACAGGCTTTGTAACTCCTTCTTTGTTCTAGGTGGTGCAGATTCCATTACCGCCAGGGCTTTGTTATGATCTATCTCAATACCTTTCTTATGTACCAAAAAGCCAAGGAAGTTGCCAGCCGATACTCCGAACGTGCACTTGGCTGGATTCATTTTAAGATTATGAATCCTCATTCTTTTTAGTGCTTGTTCAAGATTGGCTAAATGATCTTTGAAGTCCTTATACCTCACCACCATATCGTCAATGTAGACCTCCACAGTCTTGCCGGTCAAATAATGGAAGATGGTGTTCATTGCCCTCTGATAAGTAGCACCAGCATTCTTCAAACCAAACGGCATAACTACCAACTCGTAAATGCTCAAGGCTCCTGGACACCTAAAAGCAGTCTTGTGAATGTCCTCATCGGCTACTGCTACCTGATTATAACCGAAGTATCCATCTATGAATGTTAACACACCATTACCGGCAGTCGAATCGACTAGCATATCGGCTATAGGCATGACATATTCATCTGTGGGAGTGTCTAGATTTAGGTTCCTGTAATCAATACATACCAGAACATTGCCATTTTTCTTCTTGACTGGCACAATGTTTGCCAACCATTCCACATACCTAGCCGTTCTGATGAACCCGACCTTCAGCAATCGTTCAATCTCAACTTTAATTTGAGGCATCAGTTGAGGGTGATATCCTCTGGGCGGTTATTTATGAGGTGTGAAACCCTCCTTAATTGGCAATCCATGCTCTACCAAAGTACGTGCCAACCCATGTATCTCATGATAATCCCACGTGAAGCAGTCCTTATACTGTAGTAGAAGAGCCGTTATGCTATGTTTATCCTCCCCCTTTAGCAAACCACTAATATGTGTTAGCCGAGGTACTTCCTCAGTACCCAAGTTGATATCTTCCAAGGGATCCTGAGACTCAAAACTAGGCATAGCCCTTCTTATGGGCGATTCAAGTTCCATCGACAACTCAATGTCATTGGTTGGCAGTGTTGGTTTTCTGTTGTAGTCTTCTGCCTGTGATACGTCGGCTATCCTTGCTTCAGAACTTAGAGCAGTCAGCCGATGCCACAGATCACGTATGATTTGGGTCTCCTCAATTATCTAACTCTTCCAAAGTAAGCCATAGTTCGACTAATTATTTTATTTCAAAACCTCATTAAGTAAGATTGCAGTATTCCCAAGATCCTTCTTCGTATTTCTCCACGACAACTATGGAAGACACATGGGGTGAATATAAGACATCTTCCAAGTTCTTAACCCCTACTTGAAATGGGTTATCATCGGTTGGGACGATCTCGATCTTGTCTCCTTCCCAGAAAATGAGGTTTTGAAACATGGTAGAAAGGCATCGGCTGGTGTGAATCCAGTATCTGCCCAATAGAATGGCGTAGGATGACCTGCTATCTATTTCAAAGAAGGCAGATCTGACCGTTTTAGGACCTACGGTGATTTCTGCTACTAAGATACCCAAAGCTTTAGAGGCCTCTCCCATAAAGCTAGCCATTTTCATGTTAGTTGGGATGAGATCCTTCCTAGTTTTGTTGAGGTCTTTCAAAGTAAGCAACGGCATCACATTCAGCACAACCCTATTGTCGACGAACACTCAACTAATAACTTTGTCATTAATATAAGCCTTAACATAGAGGGGTTTGATGTGTTTAACTATCTCTTCCGTAGGTGCACCAAATACAGTGCTCAAAGCATCCCTAGCTGTGATATCAGCTATAGTCGCCCATTCAGTGTATTCCACACATACATCACTTTCTAGGCTATCCAACGTAGAGCGGCTGGCCCAAAACTCACATGGAATTAGGCTGACCATTTCAATAGCTGCCCAAATCTCATCGACTGAGTCATGCATAAATAAATTAAGGATGAAGTCTCCCACCTGATCCAATTCGGTTGACAAAAAGTTAATATCTTCTATCCCCAAGAGACATATAGGAACCGGCTGAGGTTCTAATGCTTAGATCTTCTGCGCGATCTGTGGAATTGTCTCGGCTAGGGATTTATTCAAGATTGTAGTCTCCCGTCAAGGTTCCTCTATCGGGTTGTCATCAGGCTGTATATTCAGCTCTGGTTGGTCTATATCTTATTCTTCATACAGTACTGTCTCTAAAGAGATTGAGCCGAATGCCTGCTCGATAGCCTCGGCTACGGCATACTCAGGAATTTCTTGCTTATCGGTTGCCTTAACATTGGATATCATGTGCAATGTTTGCTTTATCTTGCGCAAGGCTTTGGCATGATGCATCCTACTTTTTTTAGTCCTGGATACGATACTCGGTGGTGCCTCTTTCTTTCTAGAAGCCTGATTGACGAACCACTTCCCTTCCTCTATATTGGCGGTTGGCTTAATCATCCTCCGTGGTTTCAGCTGACCTTCATCCCTCACTGTGATATACAAGGAAGAAATGTCTTTTTTTATATTAAACTCAGCCACCTCTGTTTAGCTATGGAGAGTGATTCCTCATCTATCTGGGGCACGCTTGGCTTCTCATTGACTGGTAGCCATGCTTGCCCCCCAAGCCTGCGCTTGTGGTCTGCTGGATCCCTTTTGAATTTCAAGTACTGTTTGTGAGGTTCCCAAGAAATGTGCTCTGGTTTATAAGGGCGGTCACGAAAACTACTTCCAGCTGGCTGCCTGTCCGTGTCCTCATAGATGTCACGTAAGCTGCCTAGCCGATCAAACACAGAGATCCTTGTGGCCCCCTCCCTATCAATAGGTTTCTTTGGGACCCATATATTTTTCATCGGTTGTTTCCCCTAGACATCTTTTTATTGATCTGGCTTAGAAAGGACATCGTAGATATCGATACTACGGGAAAAGGGTTAGTATCAACAACTATTTTATGCTTTTATCGGCTAGCTTGAACCTCCCATCTTTGATGCCCTTTTGAATTGCCTTCTTGAAGACCACACAATTAGAAGTAGAATGGCTATATGAATTGTGCCATTTATAATACTTCTTATCCTTGAGCTCTTCGGCAAGCGGAATCCTGTGGCCATCAAGCAGCCGAATCTGTTTATCTTTAAGCAGATGATCAGAGATCTGATCTGCCTTTGTGATGTCAAATGAGTAACCGACCCTGTCATCAGTTGAACTCGTCTCCTTGCCTTTCGTAGCTTTCAAGGTTGGGCAAGAATAAACCTTACCCCTGACAATCTCGGCTACCATTGCGTCTGCCGTGTAATCGGCTGACTTTGAGTCAGACTCATCTGCTTCAATAAAGGATACCAAATGGGAGCCTCGGTTTCGGTTAGCTCTTCTCTTTTTCTTCTCCTAGATATACTGATCTATTTGGCTAGCCTTCTCGGCTAACTGGCTTAAGTCAGAGCAGGATTGTCCCACTAATTTCTCTTTTAGCTGAGGATGTATATTGTTGATTATCATCTGGGCGCATTTCGATTCATGGAAGTGTACAGTGCATTTCCCAACCTTCCTTCTAAATCTCTCGATATAATCGGTAGCCAACTCATTGACCTGTTGCTTGAGATTCGTCAAATCGGTTACAATGACCTAAAGTTAGGGCTAATAGAATCTATCATGGAAACAACGCTCCATGTCAGCCCAGCTCTGTACGAAGTCGGGGGTCAATGATGAGAACCAGACAAATGTTGTTCCGGTTAGAGAAACGGGGAACAACTGCAGCTTGTGATACTCATTCTGGCCAACCTCACCACATTGAGTGGTAAATTTGCCGATGTGCTCAATGGTAGATTTGCCGTCATCACCCGAGAAGGTGGCAAAATCAGGCATTTTGAAGCCTCTTGGCAATGGTGCTATCCGATCTACCCAATCGGGGTATGGCTTCCTGTAAACATGTCTGTCTAAGGGTTTCAGTTGGATGCCAAAGTACCTCTTCATGGTATTCGCGATAGTTTTAGGGTTCATCAGTTGTGAAGTCCCTTGCCGATTCTCAGCTGGAACTGGCTGGTAGGCGTTCTGAACTGGAGGCCTCCATTCTGTACCTTGTTGAGCATGGTTTTAAAAGTTGTAGGTATTCTGCGGGCCATTACCAATAGATGGGGTATATCCCCATTGCTGTTGTTGGGCATAGCAACCAAAGCCTGCAACCTGAGCTCTTGGAACAGCCGACGGCGCCTGAGGATAAGGTGGAACACTGTTCCATGTATGCTCTCCCCGGACATTAGCCATTCTTGGAAAGTTTGCGCTTCCTGGATGGTATGGATTAGGTACCGACTGTGACTGCTGGAATGGTGTCCAGCAATAGATAACGTTACAAGATAGCCAAGCAGGGTCATAGCCAGGGGCTACCGATTGCTAATTTGACTGGCAAACATTGGTCTCCTATACCGTAGGGTTGTTTTCATGAGCGTACGGCATAATGGGCGGCAATCCAAGGTGTCTGGATGCCTGAACTGGTCTCCGAGCCATATTGATCTGCCCATACTGCAGACTCACTTGGTCGAGTGGCACAATTTCCCCCTAGCATTTGGTAGAAACCATACAATAGATTGGTTACTAAGTGACTGGGCTTGTGCTCCTAGGTGTGCTATTGGTTGTACCTAAGTAGGTACTGACTGATACACATTCGGCTGAGGAACAACACCTGGAGTCACAATTGAATGTTGCACAACGCCACTCGTCAGAGGAATGGAAGAACTAGCCGAATATTCTCCTGGATGCAGTCGATTGGCTTCCAGTTTCCTCGCATGTTGAACCTCATTATGTACCATTGGTTTGAATATGTCAGCCAACTGTTTAGAAACCTGGTACATAATGTCGTGGATGACTAAGTCAATCTGTTATCTAATGAATGACGTGGTCGTGACAGTTGGACGTTCAGGTTGTCTAAGTTCACCCACAGCTTGGGTTGATGGAGGAAGTGGAGGGGTATCAACCGATGTAGGCATACCCGAAGAAAATAGGGGCTCGTTGTTCCTTCTGGGAGGATTCTATTTAGGATGTGGACTGGACTCTGGGTTCATTTTCTTACCAGACCCTAGGCGCATACGCCAAGTGTGATCCTGACCTGGAGAATCAAACTTTGCTATGAAGTCACCTATGGTCCCACTGGGCGTGCCAAATTTGTTCCCTTTCGAAATGTCTGCCGTCTATCGGCTGGCAAAATCGAATGACAAATTGATTCCTTAACTAAGCGATTTTGGCTAGAAGGAACTCTAATTTCCAGCAATTGGTTCCCCAACTACTCCAGAAAGTGTTATGATGGTGATTGAGTAAACTAAGTGGTAAGAAACATAAATACAGTTAGAGTGCAGTAAAGGCGATAAAGATAAAATGAAGATATGTAAAATCAGTTGTTTGATTGATTAGTTGTATTCTTATTCTGTACAAATGATCCTATATTTATAGTACAAAAATAAAACGTGATCCCCCTATGTTTGCCATTAAATTACCCACTAAATTCCCTAGTCAACTCTGAGGAGGAGGTGCCAATTTTTACTCCTTGCTTTCCTCTGCACGATTAATGGCACTTCCTTCTAGTTGTTGCTGGCTGTTACCGTTTCTTGGAGTCTAGAAGGTTCTTTGACTGGTCTTCGAGGCGTCCAAATATGTGTGGGTCTCAGCTGTTCCTCGGAATTATGACTCGGACAGGCTACCGTAATAGCCGATGAAGCTTTTCTAGCCGAGGGCTAGGACTAATAGATTCAGCTACGAGTCCGTTCGGTTGTCGACTTAGAATTCTGTTGCCTGCTCATTTTGAGGTTTCCACCTTCGGCTGTCACTTGATTCGGCTAAACACTTAAAAGTAATTTTTAGTGTTAACAGTTTCAAATTATTGTTCTTCAAAATGTAGCTGAAGATGCTACATAATTGAGGTCATTTCACTAATAGAAAAATCAAATAAACGCTAAGTTGGATATGATGGCAAAACCCATCTAGCAAATTAATACTTGTTAATCTCATCTATATATATATATTTGGATCATCAACATGTACGTCCCTTGCAAATTACTTACAAATATATTGGATAATTATACTATTAGAGAAAATGTCAATATAAATATGAAAGTTTGAGTTTTTTTTATCAATAAACTTGAATGGTCGGAACCATCCAAGAATTGTCAAGAAATTGTCCTCTAATTTTTACAAGTTCGCCGCTATAGTTGTCTTTTATAAAATATTGTACTAACTGTTGACACCTAATTTTACCCTCTAATAATTTTATTTAATTATCCGAAGTTTTTGAGCCATAGACAGAATGAAATATACCTTTTGCAAGACGAATACGATTTTATAAATTATTGCAACAATATTTTGTCATTTCATTTGACAAAATATCATCTAGTATATTTATTGTATATCATTAATTGTGATTTTATAATTTTAAAAGATAATTATGAAATTAATTGTCTTAAAATCCTCCATTTAAGGAAATCAATATTTTACTCCGTTAAAATTGGGAAGTTGTTTAATTAAATAGGATGATGGAATTACATCTCAATTTTAAAGAATGTTTTTAAATTAAAAGGATTTTGCATAATTTAAATTTCTTAAATTCTAATTAGTATCAAATTTGGGCTTAAAATGAATCTTCAGGTATTATTAGGTTATTTTTAAAATTACTTTAAAAAATGACCACATTTGCAAAATGTGGCCTTGACTTTAATTTTCTTTTAAAATATGCATTTGGTCAGTTATTATTTGTCTTAAATTGGTCGGGTCCAGCCCAAAACGGACTGTGGCTTGGCCCACCTCCCTTTTAAACACGAATCAGAAGGCCAAGCCTTCATTTTCCCCTTTCCCTTTACGATTTGGGGAAACCCAGGCGCAATGTGCTCTCTCTCTCCCTTTGTCACTTTGCGGGAAATGGCATCGGTAGAGTGTACTAGTGTTTTGGCCACACTAGGACTGTGCATATTAACAGTTAAACCAATAACCCAAACTGATTATTGGGTTATTCGATTAATGATTCGGATTAATGTGTTATTGGTTCGGATATCGGGTGGTGTCCTATGATTATTGGGTATCAGTTTGGGTCTCGGTTTGACCACTTTTGTTAATGGGTGAACCAATAACCCAATAATTATTTATTTAATTACATTTATATCCTTTCATATATAAAGTCATTTGATGTTCTTTTAACTGTTTTACTCTTCTTCCATTCCTCTTGTATTCATTAAAATTGGTCACGTTCTCCTAATTAAATTTCACAAATTGGTACCTTTAAGAGTTCTCTACTTCAATTATATGCTTTAGATTCTTTCCTCAACTGGATGGACTATTGCGTTGTGTAATGTAACGCAATGTCTCTTGGTCCAAGTTTATTTACGTCATTCCTATTTCAGTTGGACCATTTTGTTCGAAGCTACTTTCACTTTAAAAATGGATTTCGTGTTCTTGAAATTTTTTGTGTGAAATATTAATGGTTAAACCGATAACCGAACCGATAACGATCAACAACTAATTAATCTATAACCTAGTAACGGATATCTTAACGGTTTAACATGTGTACAAATCGATAACCGATAACTTTTAAATCTGAACTGAACCACCCGATACACAACCCTAGGTCACACTTATTCACCTATTTTGGGCAAGAGCAATTAATTCTCTTGACCTTGTTCCCGTCATACACCATCCCCCACCCACTAGATAAGGTCGCCCCTCTGATTTTCTGCTTTTGTACTGCGATTTCTTAGTTGATTTTGTCTTCTTTCGATTTCAATTCGACAATTGAGATTGGTTGAGAACTTTTGGAGGGATTCCCCTCCCCCCAATTCGTTTTCCCACATCGATCCATGACCTAGAATTTCTAGAGTTTGAGTTCTTTATAAATTGATACCCTTGTTCTTCATTTTAAGAGGGCCGAGCTTGAATATTGACATTCATACTTTTGAGAGACAATTCGAGCTAAAATCTGAATAATTTATGCCTAATTTAGGATCCAAGCCCTTTGGTGGAACTCATACTTAGGATAAATTGGTCAACTACAACTTAAACTTTATTTTTGTGTGATTTGTGAGTCCATGAGGTTCGAGAGTGAAAACAAGCTCCCATTCGACCTGTCGGTTGCCTCCATACAAGGTAATTCTATTTCCTTGTCATTATTTTCTTTAATTTTAGTAGATTTATATCAATATATGATTTTGAAGTGTGTACATATTGATTTAAAGTGTTATAATGCTTAATGTGGTAGTTTGAGACCAGTTTTAGCTATGTAAAGACTGATTAGTCAATATGGTGTTTAATGTGGTAGTTTGAGACTAGTTTTACCTATGTAAAGACTTACTAGTCAATATGGTAGTTTGAAACTTGTTTAGCTAAGTAAACTGATTTAAGTTTATTATTGTATGAGAATGAAGCTTGTTTAGATAGATAAACTAACTTAAGTTGATTAATGTGTTGGTTTGAGATTCGTTTTAGTCATGTTTAGACTATTTAGTTAGTATGATGCCTAATGTTGTTAACTTGAAGTTTGTTCTAGCCATGTGTGAGTTGTTTAAGTTAATGTTCTAGTTTTGGTTTTTCTTTTCTTTGGGTACATTTGAGGAAGTATGGGATCTGGTATCTAGTAGCTTATTGTCTTTCTTGTGACCATGGCCACAATCTATCAAATCATAAGCTTATTGTTATGCCTCACCCATGAGTATGATCTAAATGTGAATAGATTTAAAAATTCTTATGAAAAGGAATCCATGTTATGTCAAATCTGAATCAAAGTATCATGTTAACATAAGGTCTGTGTATAACCATATGTGAACCATGTTAGAATAGTCGTTTTATATGTGGTAGTATCATTCAGTATGGTTGTTAGGTTTATTCTCTGAATTACCTTATCTCATTTGTACATGAATGCTATATATCTTATTGCATTTCTACCCTTCCCTTCATCCATGATTAGTGCTAAGTGAATATCAAGCTTTCCTCTTGAAGTTCTTAAGTCAGATCCTTGCCATGAATGCTTAAGTAGTGATTTGTTTGCATCCATCCATATGTCATGTTGTGTTTGCTTATTTGTAATGTCATCCACTTAGTTCAAATGCATGATTAAGTGAGGAGTAAAATGGCTCAGTATGTTTTTATTAGTCATCATGTGTCATTGACCAGTTGTAGTAATAGAAAACTCAGCTCAGCATACTAGTTTAGGAAAATGAAGTCATATTGCTTGCTTGTCTACTTCTATGTGCCTATCTGTTTACATTTGGATCATGTTAGCACCTTAGAATGTCTCTAGGTTTCCCTGTTGGTTGTTAAAGGATTGTGTGAACGCGTTCTTATAGTTTGAAGCAATTTAGAGACTTACCCTATAATCTGGAATAACTAGAATTGACACTTGTACATTCCCCTTTATGTTCTCAAGCCATGTGAAATTGGTAACCCTCAGTAAGCATCAACAACATGTTCGATCTTATTTATCCCCAATGAAATTGGTAATCGAAGTGAAGCTAGTGTGGTCTGTTATTTCAAAAAGAGCCAGTGCCTAAGCATGTTGATAGAAATGATAGAAAACCTGAATGTTCTCTTGCCTAAATATCCTTTGTCTTCTTATATCCTCTACCTGTTTTAAATGAATTTTTGAAGCCTCTTTCTTGTTCAACCTCTGAGTCCTATTCTTAGCTATGACAGATGCTTGTTGAAGTTGTTTGGTGGAACCACGAGAAATCATATCTTCTTTTGTCATACCCAACCTAGGGGTGTGTGGCTGGCACTCGATGCCTAACTAGGCCTGACCATACCAGGCTGAACTCTCCATCTGAGCCTTGAAGGCAAGCTAGGCCCTTGAGGACATACTGCAAAAAACCAAGCTTAGCTTAGGCCGATAAGGTCGAACTTGTTATTACTATAAACTATTGTGGCTATATGAGGCCTCTATAAACTTTTACCTAATAAAATACAAAACAAAGGCCGGCAAGGCCACTGATATACTGAACATACTGGACATATGTCTACAAAGCCTCTAAAGATAACTAACATCAAACGTGGTCGGGACAGGCCCCCGGCCTACCCATATTCAGTACAAATAATATGATACCTAACCTCTAGACTCGGCTGCACTCTAGAAGAGATAGAGTCTTACCGATCCTTCATTGAATCCCAATCTACTCCACTAGGTGAACTCATCAAACTGATTACCTGCTTCTGTAGGCATGAAATGCAGCGCCCCAACAATGGGACATCATTACAAAGAAATATACCAAGTATGTAAGGCAAAAGATAATCTGTGAATATATAAACTCTTAAGCTAAAGAATATGAATAAATATGCTAGAATCTCTGTTGAATAGAAAAGGCGGGAGTGGACTTACCACCCACTCTATCTTTCTTACCCAATAACTGTCACTTGGGCCACTTGACCCCTTTGTCTACCTATACTATCTGATCTCTTCTCGACTCTATGTACTATCTTTACTATCTCTGATTCCTGATCTTCATTACGTTATTATCTAGCATATAATTTACATGCAATTTTCTGGCCTCACAAGGGATCCGGTGTGTAAGTGTGTAGCCCCGAAGGCAAGTGTATTTGAATGGCCCCGAAGGCAATCTATACATGTATAGCCCGAAGACAATCTGTATGGCCAATAGCCCCGAAGGCAAATCTGTATTTGTATAGTCCCGAAGGCAATGCGCATATCTGTATAGCCTCATCAGTAATCTATATCTGTATAGCCCCAAGGGCAAATCTGTATCTTTATAGCCCCGAAGGTAATCTGTATCATAGCCCCGAAGGCAGTGTTAATAGCCCCGAATGCAGTGTATACATACTACAATAAGAAACCCTCTGTAAGCTATGTACTTACGTCTTTAATTTATATCTCGTACTTGTTCGTACTCATCTAGTACTTTCTGTAACTCGCACTTTATCTCTATCTTTCTCAAGTCTAAGAAGTACCTTATACACTCGTGTTCTATATCATTTTAAGTGACTCATTCTGTCGTACCTCGTACTCTATTTCTATTGACTTTAGGAAGTCTCTTATAGGTATACGCTCATCTTTCTAGACTA
This sequence comes from Anisodus acutangulus, assembly GCA_029783415.1. Classification (NCBI taxonomy): domain Eukaryota; kingdom Viridiplantae; phylum Streptophyta; class Magnoliopsida; order Solanales; family Solanaceae; genus Anisodus; species Anisodus acutangulus. The sequence continues at coordinate 19,429,123 of CM056495.1, forward strand.
TTACATCATGATTTTCTATCAATTACAATCTCATCATCTCTTTACTTATGTTATGCTACTAGTTTACTAGCTCATTCCTTCGTATATCTCTCTATTCAGAACATTTAGCTTACATGTAGATAGCTTACGAATGTCTTAAAGGCGCTACTAACTCTTCTTCTTAGGACTTACACAATAACGCTACTCAAACCAACTTCTTAACTCTTAGACTGTTATACCCCGCAATTTTGTGTTTCATCGCATCATTAATGAATACTGATGTCCCAGAAAGATATATGACCTTACGAAATGGCAATAAAGGTTCTCGACTTGTTTATAGAAGTATTGGAGGGTTGGAAAGTCAAACGGATCAAAGAAAGTACGTTTCGATGAAATCAGAAAATTTAGGCATTTGACGGCAGCATTGACGGACTGTCAATTTTCTTCTCTGAGCCATAAATTTCCCCCTGAAGTTTGATGGAAGATTGACGGACCGTCATAGTAATTGATGGTCCCGTCAATCCCACATTCAAATTACGGAAGTGAATAAAATTTTCACCTTAAATCACGTTCTAAATCCTCTCCAAACCCTCTCAATCATAGTATAACATTCCTATATCAAATCCAAGCCTAATTACGCTAGATTAACATAATAATTTCCGTAGTAATTACAAGAACTATCGTCTCCATGTTGAAGAGATTTTGGAAACCCTTGGAATTTGGGGCAAAATGCTGTTTCGAGAAGATTTGGATGTATCGAGGTAAAATTTACCTTCCTTTATCTATAATTATGGTTAATTAATGATTCAGACTAAGTTATGAAAGGATTTTCATAATCGAAACTTATAGACATGTGAAATCATGAGAATATGATTTGAGGGCTATTTTGCTTGGATTATGAATTGATATTTATACATAAATCGATTATTGGTATTATGAAACCAAGGAGATTTTTTTCGGAGAATCGGGGGATCAAACTACATAAGTATCTTTGTTGAGAAATTTAAGAACCTTTTTGGTATTAGGATTGTCGATACGATACTAAATGAAGTTTCATTATGGAATATGGATTCGATATTGATATCGACTCTTTGTTGCTATAGCTATCTATTCGTAAGGCGTGCGAGGGTGTATAAGGCAATTGTAATCTCAAAGATAAGGTATGTAAGGCAAACCTTCTTTCTCGGCATGACTTGTTACGTCATTTCTTTAAATAGTAATCTCATTGGTGAAATGAAGTACCAAAAGGTCTTCTTTGATAATTGATCATAATTCTTGAATATGTTCTTGTTCATAGCATCTTTCGGGTTATATGAGTCCCAAATATTCATATAAAGGTTCCTGAACGTAGCGCCAATAGCAATAGTCAGAGGATAATGACAATAAGTCACTCCAGCTTTGCGTGTGGTATCTAATAGAGTCTTTCCTGTATTGCACTTATATATATATATATTTTTTTTACCGAGCCGCGCTATAGTCGGCCGGGTACGACACATAGATGTGAATCCAGCTATAGTTGGTTTGACATAAGACATTACCGAGTCCCACATTTGGGCTGAGTATATATATATATATATATATTTATTTTTTACCGATCCGCGCTATAGTCGGTCGGGTACGACACATACATGTGAATCCAGCTATAGTTGGTTTGATATCAGACATTACCGAGTCCCACATTTGGGCTGAGTACGACTGAGTCCTCATCGAGGCCGGGTACGATATATATATATATATCATTTTCCCCACAGAGTGACCTGATTTTTACAGACATGCATACATATGTTTCTGATTATGACAGAGTAAGGTCCCAATGACTGTTATGAGTTTCAGGTTGATTCTTATTTCCATATCTCTCATGTTATAGCTCATGTTTATGTATGTTACCTGCCTTACATATTAAATACATCTTTTGTACTTATCCTCTTCTCCGGGGCGCTGTGTTCATGGCCATAGGTAAAGATAGACAGAACGACGCTCCTTCTCAGTAGGTGATCTGTTCAGCTGTGATTGTCACACTACTTTCTCTCCGAGTTGCATTTTGCAGGAGTCTTAGATACTGATGCATGTGCTACTTGTGCTTTGTATATGGTGGGTCCCTATCCCGACCTATTATTCTATATATGTCACTCTTAGAGGCTAGCAGACCTGTGTACAGTAGGTGTTGGTATGTCGTGACCTTGTTGGTCCTTTTTGTTATCAGTACACTCATATGGTGGTCTTGTCTGCCTTGGCTAACTGTTCATATGTATATATCCTGTTGGGACTCTTCTGTGTGCATGTTATCATTTTGTCTTGTCATCTATGGGTAATTGAAGGCCTTGTCAGCCTGAGTTTCATATTTCAGGGTTCGGATACTATAATGGTACGCTCATGCCTTCAGACGCTGGGTGTCGGCCACACCACCCTCAAGGCTGAGGTGTGACAAACTTGGTATCAGAGCAGGTCAGTCCTAGGGAGTGTGTGAGCCGTGTCTAGCAGAGTATTATTTATGGGTATGTTTTTCACCAAACTTATAAGCGAGAGGCTGTCAGGAATTTAGGGATGGTTTCTGTTCTTTCATCTCATAGATCGTGCAGTAGAGTTGAGTTGTGAAAATTCCAGTCTAACTCGTGCTTTAACCAGTTTCAGTTTTGACAATAACCAAAAAGACTTTGGTTAACTCGTATTCAAAGCCAGCCTATGAAAGATTCTGATCAGATTGTTGATACTCCAGAGGTGTGAGTATGATATTGAAATTTCAGAGTATGAACGACTTCCTTCCCTTTATATACGAAGGAAGTGATTTAAGCCCAGAAAGATAAAGCATCGACTTTAGAAATATATGAGGAGTAAGGTGATGGAGATACCCAATGTCTGAATTATAGAAAATCGTAATGAAATCGAAATCCAGATAATAATGAACTAGGTAATGTCGTTCCACCTTCAGCAGTGATGGAATCCTTGTAAGAAGTAACTATTTATGTTATTGAGCTATTGACATCAATGGACATAGTCTCAAAGAAAGTGGGACCTCGGGATATAGCAAAGATTTAGCACTATCCTCAGTATGGACGGTACCTAAGAATAGTATGGTTAGGTAGTGATACCTCCCTTTTGAGAACATATACATGATATACCTGGGAATCGTTAGCCAAGTATGACCTTGAAAGAATTCAAATATTAGCGGTCCAGGCATGAAGCTCTTTGTGCGAAAGATAAATGTTTCTCTTGGTGAGACTCCTGTTAGAAAGTAAGGTGAGGAGGAAGTTAGACATAGAAAAGGTTATATTATGAGGGTATAGAAAATGATAGAGGGTGAGAGTGATATTGGTAGCAAGAGAATGACACAAAGATAAATAAAATACTGGAATAAAGGTATGAAATGAGTAAAAGTCGTGAAATAAAGTATAGAAGGATAGCAAGTCGTGGCCAATAAAGATAAAAAGTGATAAAGTAGTGATGGTTGGGGCATCCAGAGAAAGGTGTTACGAGACCGAGTATCTACTATGAGAGTTGTATAAGCCAGGAATCGATAGGATAAGCTGTCAAGAGGATTTAGCCATTAACTTAAGGAACATTAAGGTTGATTATATCCTTCAGGTAGGATGGAATAAGAGTTGAAGACTCTCGAGATGGCATAATAAAAATATGTCGTGGAAATGGCAAAATAAGCAGGTAGGCGGTAAAGGAATAAACTACAAGGAAAGGCAATCCTTGAAGGTTAGTAGGAAATGAGTCCCTAAGATTAACGTTTTTGGTAATGAAAGTAAGTGTGCCGGTCATGAACATGTGACACTCTACTTATGCGAACGATTTAGCGACCCTATTAAGGGATATTGCTTAAGAGAAAGTTATAAGTTGTTAAAGGATGAAAGATTTTGATAAACGTCGATTTAATGACCTGATAATCTAATGAGAAATTCTGGGTACGGGAAAAGTGATATGTGGGAGAAGATATAGGGAAGAACCAAGAGCGAACCATGGGAGATGATACAGGAAAGAACCAACACAGACTCATGCAATAGTTTAGCAAGCAAATGTAAGGGCCACAAAGAGAAGTTTTACGATAATTAGGGTTGCGTTACTTGGAGCTGGTGAAAAGTGCCATGAATAAAAATGGATATGTATGTACTAATATTAAGATCGAAATAGAAGTGACCTCTCATTTAGATGGGGCTAAATCAACGGCATGGACTGCGACTTCCGCAAGAGATATATACCAGTATCACCTACAGCAGGCATTGAGGTAGACAACAAGTCTTAAACGTTTGAGATTCGGGAAGGAGGCGCGAAGAGTAATCAATGAAAAAGACAGATGGAGGCTCAGGAGGAGCCACTCGAAGTTCATCGAAAAAGGGTAAGTCGAGTTACCTTGAGGAAAGGTGCATGTGAAACCTAAAAGAATATGAGTTGAATGGTAACAATTCTTGAGAAGTATTTCGAGCAGGAAGTAATAATGAGAAGGGCTAATATAAAGTGATAGAGCCAATGAACTATAGAGCCTGAAAGTAGAAGCCTGTGGCTAAAGATGATACTCATGATGAATGAAAAGAGATGTGATGGTAAGGAGGGTAACTGATAAAATATTAAATATACCTAAGATCCCGCGGGAATATACGACTACAAAATTGCTAAAAGCATATCGCCGGTAGATACCTACTAGAATAAGAGAATGATTTAGTCCGCATATAGAAGAGAATGACTCATCAATAGTGGTGATGGTTGAGTAAGGACCAAGATTTTAATCCTATAGGGAAGCACAAGATTAGTATACAAGGGACCCCAAAATAATAGAAGTTAAAATTCATCGACGTATGGCAATATAAAGACTCAGGGTGAACAAGAGGACGATGTTGTTTACACTAAGGGAGTAGATGGAGAAGTTAAGCCCATGACTTAGGATCGACGATAGTAAGTCGTATTAAGGGTGAAATCACAAGGACTTTCGATATAAAAAATTAAGTGGAGTTCTCTCACCAGTACGTAAAGATGTCCTCTCGGACGAGCAGCTATGGCATAAAGGCTTATGAGCCCTCTTAATGGAAATAGAAGTTCTTGGAAAGGAGAAGAAACTATGTAGACAAAGGTGAACCCTAATTATGTATTCAACATGACTCTTCTTAGGATAAAAAGGTTTCAAATAAATTCGACTTCAGCAAATGAGTGGCCACGAATAGGATGGAAAGACAAAAGCATAACATAGTTCTAGTCGATCGATTGAGAGTCCGAGAAAGGGACTAAGTCAACGATAGAGATGCTATATAGAACTCAGCAGTATCCATCTTTTACAGAATGAAGTGGAAAATGATCGCATAAGAGTTTGATATTACTACCTTTCAAGACAACTAAGTTTCGGTGGTCAGATGCGTATGAGCATAATTTTCAAGAATTGAAAGACAAGTTAACATCCACACATGTGTTAACTCTTCCCGAAGGTACCGATGGATATGTGGTTTACTGTAATGCCTCCAAAGTTGGCCTAGGATGTGTTTTGATGTAGCACGGAAAAGTCATAGCATACGCTTCGAGGCTGTTAAAAATGCATGAGGTAAACTATATGACTCACAATCTCGAGTTAGAAGCGGAAATTTTTGCCCTGAAGATGTGGCATCATTATTTATATGAAGTCCATGCGGATATATTCACAAATCATTAGAGCCTAAAGTACATATTTTGCTAGAATAAACTAAATTTAAGGCAAAGAAGGTGGTTGGAATTATTAAAGGAATATGACATCGATATTTTATACCACCCTGGTAAGGTGAACGTCGTAGCTAATGCCTTAAGTAGCAAGTCTATGGGGGAAATTGGATGGTATTGAAGCTAATAAGTTGGAAATAGCCTAAAGAAATACATCACTTATTCAATTTAAATGTGTGACTGTTGGATACAGAGAACGGAGGGGCAATAGTACAGAATACTGCATAATTATCCCTAATAGTTGAAGTGAAGGCAAGACAGTTTGAGGACCCCGAGTTAGTCCGGATGAAAGAAGGAATTCCTCTGCGGAAGAAGCCGATGTTGGAGCTTACGAGAGATGGATTTCTTAGATATCATGGTCAGTTATGTGTACAATATGTAGGAGGACTCCGATAGTATATTATGGCCCAAATCCACCATTCTAGATATTATATTCACCCTGGATCGACAAAAATGTATCATGACCTTCAACAGGTTTATTGGTGGCATGACATGAAGAAAGATATCGTAGTATTTATAGCTCAATGCCAAATTATCAGCAAGTTAAGATCGAACATCAAAAGTCTGGAGATTTGCTACAACATATGGAAATCCCTACTTGGAAATGGGAAATGATCAATACAGATTTCATTACTAGATTACCCATTCTTATCGAAAGTTTGATTCCATTTGGGTTATCGTCGACAGGATAACAAAATCGGGTCATTTGTTACCCGTTCGTATTACCTTCTTAACTGAAGATTACGCTAAGTTATATATTAAGGAAATAGTTCAATTGCATGGCGTTCTGATTTCCATCATATCCGACAGAGGTGCTCAACTTGCGGCTCACTTCTGATTTCCCAAGTGAACCTAGAGTTTGCGGTCGACGATTGGTTATTCTTAAAGGTTTCTCCAATGAAAAGAGTTATGAGATTTTGCAAGAAGGGAAAACTTAGCCCTAGATACGTCAGACCATATAAAATTATCCATAGGATAGGCCGTGTGGCTTATGAGCTTGAGTTACCCTAGGAATTGGAAGCAGTTCACTCGGTGTTCCATGTGTTGAGATTGCATAAATACATAGGAGATCCCTCTCTTATTACTCCCGTAGAGGATTTGCAAATTACCGAAGATTTAACCTATGAATAGACTCCCGTAGCCATTTTAGATCAGCAAATTCAGAATTTGAGAACTAAGGAAGTCTCCTCTGTTAAGGTACTATAGAGAAATAACAATACAGAGGAAATGACTTTGAAGGTCGAAGAAGATATGCAATCCAGATATCTTTATTTATTCTAGTCCTCGGGTTATACTGATACTAATGCAGTACGATTCTTTCATTCATATTCTATTCGACAAATGTTAAATCATATACCTTGTTTAGGTGTTAATGTCAAGGCAGATATGGCAGGTGTAACTCAGAGTACGACAGAGGATACTTGAGGTGAGTTATGGCTAACTTTCTTAAATTCTGATATATACAAACGGGTGTGTAAGGCCTAGTTGATGTTGTTTTATTGTTATGCTACCCCGTGTGGCACATGATATGTGTTTGGGTTGTTTAACAGGTTTTGGATATTCCTTTTTACAAAGGAATCTCTGCCGAAATTTTTGGAACCCTCGAGAATTAAAGAATATCCTTAACATTCAAGGACGAATGCTTCCTAAGGGGGAATGATGTTACTCCCTGCAATTTTGCATTTCATCGTGTCATTAATGAATACTGATGTCCCGGGAAGATATATGACTTTACAAAAGGGTAATAAAGGTTTACTACTTGTTCATAGAAGTACCGGAGGGTTGGAAAGTCAAACGGATCAAAGAAAGTACGTTTCGACGAAATTGGAAAATTTAGACATTTGACGGCAGCATTGACAACCCGTTAATTTTCCTCCCTGGAAGTTTTATGGAAGATTCACATACCGTCGAAGTATTTGACAGTCCCGTCAATCCCACCGTCGAATTATGGCAGTGGAGAAATGTTTTGGATTAAAAGCGGGTCAGTCGACTTGTTCCTCATTTTTACCCTAAATCAGGTTCTGAATCCTCTCCAAACTGTCTCAATCATAGTATAACATTCCTAGATCAAATCCAAGACGAATTACTCTAGATTAACGTAATAATTCTCATAGTAATCACAAGAACTATCATCTCCGTGTTGAAGAGATTTTTGAAAACCCTTGGAATTTGGGGGTAAAGTGTTGTTTTGAAAAGATTTGGATGTATCGAGGTAGAATTCACATTCTTTTATCTATAATTATGGTTAATTTATGATTCAGAATAAGTTATGAATTGATTTTCGTAATCGAAACTTATAGACACGTAAAATCATGAGAATATGATTTGTGGGCTGTTTTGCTTGGATTATGAATTGATATTGATAAATAAATAGATTATTGGTATTGTGAAACCAATGAGAGTTGTTTCAGAGAATCGGGGGATCAAACTACATAAGTATCTTTGTTGAGAAATGTAAGAACCTTTTTGGTATTAGGATTGTCGATACGATACATAAATGAAGTTTCATTATGGAATATGGATTTGATATTGATATAGACTCTTTATTGCTATAAATAGCTATTCGTAAGGCATGCGAGGGCGTATAAGGAGATTGTAATCTCAAGGATAAGGTATGTAAGGCAAACCTTCTTTCTCAGCATGACTTGTTACGTCGTTTCTTTAAATGGTAATCTCATTGGCGAAATGAAGTAGCGAAATGTCTTCTTTGACAATCAATCATAATTCTTCAATATGTTCTTGTTCATAGCATCATTCGGGCTATATGAGTCCCAAATGTTCATATCAACGTTCTTGAACGTAGTGCCAATAACAATAGTTGGACGATAACGACAATAGGTCACTCCAGCTCTACGTGTGGTATCGGATAGAGTCTGTCATGTATTGCACTTATATATATATATATTTATTTTGTACTGAGCGGCGCTATAGTCGTCCGGGTACTACATGTAGATGTGAACCCATCTATAGTTGGTTTGATATCAGACATTACCGAGTCCCACCTTTGGGCTGAGTACGATCGAGTCCTCATCGAAGCCGGGTATGATATATATATATATATATATGCAGTATGATATGATTTTCCTTAGAGAGTGGCATGATTTTTACAGACATGCATACATATGTTTCTGATTATGATAGAGTAAGGCCCAGAGGCTGTTATGAGGTACACATAGACATAGCAGCGGCTCCTCCTCAGTAGCTGATCTGCTCAGATGTGATTGTCGCTCTCCTTTCTCTCGGAGTTATATTTTGCAGGAGTATTAGGTACTGATGCATGTGATACTTGTGTTTTGGGTATGATGGGGCCCTGTCCCGACCTATTATTTTGTATATGTCACTCTTAGAAGCTGCAACCCTATATAAAGTAGGTGTTGGTATGTCGTGACCTTGTTGGTCCTTTTTGTTATCAGCACACTCATATGTTGGCCTTATTGGCCTTGGCTAGTTGTTCATATGTATATATCCTTCTAGGACTCTTCTGTGTGCAGGTTATCTTTCTGTCTTATGATCTATGGGTAGTTGGAGGCGTTGTCGGTTTGAGTTTCATATTTCAGGGTTTGGACACTATAGTCCCTAAGGTTGGCGTGTGACATAGATGGTCTTACTTCGTCGCTAACAACATAGAGGCGAACTAGCCCCCTTCATATTTTGATAAAGGAGGACATATCTACGGATTCATGCCAGAAAGAAAGAAGGATAGCCCTTACATACCTTAGAAGGTGATCTTCGATAATGATGCTGCAATTTGTCTTCTCCTCGTCCATTTATAACAACAAACACCACCTATGTTAACAAGAAGGGACATACTTCTAGTTATCGAGCGACAAACTCGTTCTATAGCAAGTCAGAAAGTACCTCCCCTGAATTCTTACTTCCTACATATCAACACAATAACCATAATAGCAACAACAACATAAACAACTACCACCACCACAAAAACAACAATACATACTCCAACTCCTAATGCTAATCCTCTCAAATTTACTCAAAAACAATCCAAGAACAATTACAACTTCTCCATGGAGTTCTTAGATTAAATATCATAGGTTGACTTTATCAATAACTCCAAATAAGCTATGAGAAGCTAGAGGTTACTTAGAACATCAAGTTCTTACCTCAAATCAGCCAGAAAGTCCTTCACAACAAATTCTCTTCCATCTTCAAGACAATCCTTCAACTTGTCTAGCTATTTAGGGATAATTTCCAAGCTTCATAATGATCTATGGGAGATTTGCCATTGAAGTTATGTGGGATTTATCCAAGATGACGTAAGAACCCTAAGGAGGTCTTTGGGAGTGTTTGGATCAAAATAGAAATGAAATGAGGTGACCGCCGCTCAGAAGCTTTCCAACGCCTTTGATATGCGGTGGATTTTGTGGTGCAAACCAATATATGCGGCCGCATATAACACTACATATGGTGGTAGAAATCCTACCAAAATGTCAAGCCAAAATGCAGCCAAGATTTGCGTGGCAGAAGGGATATGGGATGTGGAACGCTTAGCGTATCACCTGATCTTCGTCAAACATTGTTGAAATGTGATTCCTTTGATCCCAATGATATATAACCATCTATAAACCTTTTAAACATCCGTTCATGTCATAAACAACCCTCTAAATGGAGCTCGGGTCATCGGATCTTGGTTCGATTAACCATATGCTCAAACATACATAAAACGAAGGGGTAACTCGGAGTCCTTTAGTTATCCTTCCAATATTAGCCCAATGCCTTTATTAACATTTAGTAAACCATTACAACATTCATCTAAGCCGTAAGGGACCCTATGAAGATATCTCGAATCACCGGCTTATGCCATTTAACTATGCTCTTATCAAACTCTATGGTGTAAGATCTCTGTTTTAACTTGACAAATCACATAGAATTTGTAGTTATATATATGCTTGTATGGACATTGGGATATCATATATGTTTCTCTTATCATGTCTAAGTATAGGGCACTACTATCATGTTTATTGAGTAGAATGTGTATGGTATTGTAAAAAAATAAAGTGCTTGCATTGCATATTACATAGTGTCTCTTTTTGGGCATGTCCCTCATGTTATCTTTCTTGTGTTAGCTTGTGCAAGTGTTGGTATACATATTCGATATACACAGTTTGTATATCTAGTATACTTGGTATATTAGGTGTATAAGGGTTGTTATATTATTGTGTATATCACTCATGTCTGTCATGCCGTAAATACTTCTGGGCCTAGCCCATTTTATGTTATCCCTTATTGCCTTCTTTTGCATGACCCCAACTATTGGGATGAGCCCACTAATCTTAATATTTCATGGTATAACTGTCAATTGGCATCTCAAATATGTGCTAAGCCTAATTTATTGTCTTTCTTTTGTTTGAATTTGGCTAAGTGCGGGCTGCTTCTAATGTTGACTACACGCCCCAACTGTTGAAATGTATTATGCTTTCTTGTCAATATCTACATGATGTGTGTGTAATTTATAATTACTTGCACTTTATTAGCTATGTTTTAGATACGTTCTAACTAATGTCCTTGTTTTCACTTCCTCTTCTTCCAATTGTCGCAACAACTTGGGCCATCTTGGCCTATCATTTACTTTCAGCCAGTTGGGCTGAGGCCTAACTAAGTCTTTTGATCGAGCTTGTAAGCAGTAGATGTGCATTGAAGGCCTAACTAAGGGTTAAAATAGTAACTGGTGGGCATAGGTAGGCTCACCAGTCTAAACTCAATCTTCTCAATTCATAATTTTATATTATATGTAATACTACTTGTATAAAACATAGTTTTTATATGTTGTAACTCTTATAGTTATGAATTTAGGATGGACAAACGATACATACATTGTTTAGAATAGAATCGCCATAAATGAATTACAAAACTTATTAAATTTTTGAATTTAAATAGAAATAACCGAACTGTTTTTATACCTCAAAGAAGTTGCAACAAAAAAAGGATTTTACACTCTAACTGAATTGTTTTGGAACATAATTTGACTTCATTTTAATGGACTGAAAATGTATTGAAATGGGCGGTGATTTCCTCTAATAAATCTGGACTGCCAAAGGAAGATGGAACTGTTTAAGAACAAAATTGATTTTTGGGTGAAGCCCAACTCAAATGACTTTAAAAACCTAAACACTTTCTTGGACTTGGGTTAAAATATCGATTTTGGTGTATTGTGGACTATGTGATGACCTTTTGGGGCTATAACATGAAAAGTTTAAAAGCAAACCTATTTTGATCAAAACCTGACATTTAAAATGGGTTATACTCTTTTCAAAATTATAAAAGATTTTCAAAGTGTGTAAAGCGACATGGACAATTTATTAGACTAATTGTGGAGTTCTACTGAAGTTAATTCTCGAGTGTTCTTAGTCTGAAATAAATTGACTATATCACTCTTATGCAAACTATTTTAGGCGGAAGTTAACTCTTTGGCTTTCAAAACCCTTTGAGTTTTAAATAAATGAAAGACAAGAATTTTGCGGGAATCTAAACACTTTAAGAAATTTGTAGAATTTAAACATGCTATAGAACCCGAAGATCAATCGTATTCTACAGATTCTTAATACCGGAGTGTCTAACACCTTACCCAGGGGATCACCAGAACTCTTACCTCGACTCTGGTTGAAATGATTTTTCATTAATTTGTTAATAAATCCTCTCAGCTTGGTTTTTCTAATTTACCTATAAATTGGGTGGTAACTCTAAAAAACACTATCCGAGTTAGAGCACCAACAACCTCTTAGTAGATTTTATGCCTCCGCGTAAAAGTGAATCGTAATAGATGACAACTCTACTAGGGATAAACCTAGGTTCTAAACATTAGGGTTCCAATACTATATGTTTTAATTGCTATAAATTGCTTATGTGTCTAAATTTCTAGAATTATAACTATCATTCATGCATTTCATACTCCGTCAAATGACACGCACACACACTCGCATCAGTGCACAAAGATGATTATGCGGATTTCATAATAATCCTCTAGTATAAAACCAAAAATATTTCCTTGGAACATGTTGAAGATGGAATTGGTTTGCGGTCATCCAACAGTCGACAACGGTTCACCCTGAGTAGTTCGCTCGGATCCCTTAGTCATTTGCTAAACCACTCTAGTACAACTAGGATAGAGCGAAGTCAAATCTCTACTGAACAAGCTTATGCTTGACCTAGACAGGTTTAGATATCTCAGACCTATCTAGATCTAATAGGTTGACTACTTCGTGTCTTGACGGTCTACGACTCGAAGGCACCGCATCCAACTAATTGTTATGTGGAAGCATTAACTGTACCTTATGTGATAAACCATTATCCTTTTGGGGGGGAATTAATCGGGCTTTGTTTTGTAGATGCATACCAACCTGAAATTTGACGTGGTTTTAGACGCACCCGAGTTGCTAAAATTATAGTGGTCGTGGTTAGATTCTCCACAAAAAAGAGAAGTAACGAACTGTCTAGGACACATGTCCTCTCTTATGATCATTTGGCCTGACCGTAGCCTTTAGGGATCTCTACAATAGATTTGGATCCAAACGGGGGTACATAGAACACTCCGTAGAGTTCCTATCATATGCTAGTTGGGAAGCCACCCGACCCTTAGACTTTGCTATATGCCTGTTAGGAACCATGGTATTTCCCAAAGACCAACACCAAGTCATAGATACATGGATCATTTACGTCACCCATGTTATCTTTCATGGCATAACCACGAACGAGGAAACCAAGTACTACGACCTAGTCCCTATTATCCTAGCCGACATATATCAAGCCTTAGGTCAATTTTGAAACCTACATAGGTACTTCCAAGGGTGTAACCTTCTAGTGCAGTGGTGGATCCTCAAACACCTTCACAAAATTGAGGGTCCATCATGCTGAGATCCGAACGTAGAGAAGATAACCTTAAAGTCACTTACCCAAATTTCAGGGACCGAATCAAAGAGATGTGGGCTTTTATATTTTCTAGACTCCGAGAGGACAACATCCAGTGGAGATTTCCTGACTTTATAACTGAGACCATAGTTGTGAGAGGTAGAAAATGTTCTTTTCTACCACTTATGGAAATCCGAGAATCCGACCATACGTACCTCTTAGGGTCCTAAGATAGTTCGAAAGGAGACATGCAATACCCCAAGTAGGAAACATGGCGAAGTACGTGGTCGACTATCAATAAGACATGATCGGAAGGGTTGCTGACATCATTCGAGAGTGGAATGATCGATTCAAGTGGGGTCCAGAGATGCTAGTCGAGGATATCTTCCACCCCAGTTGTGATGAGGACTACATAGATTGGTTGAGAGCACACTTGCAAGGCACCCTCATACCGGGGCCTAATCGCTATCAATGTAGTCGTGACAAGGATTCAAAGGTTGAGGTCAGAGCCAAGAAAATCAATATTGATATAAAGATTGATTTGGTTAGAGCTAAGATGAAAGAGGTTGATGAAATTCTGGAGTTCATAGGAAACCTCATAGAAGAGTCTCCTAAAGGAAAATGTCAATACCGGAACCTCCCTGACGAGGCCAAGAAAATGGTCGACGACTATATCCAATATCCTATTGTACAAAACACCAAAGCAAGAATCGGAGTTGCTTGAGAAGGATTCTATGCCGTATGGTGAATCAAGTGAGGTACAAGAGGGGGTCACCCCAACCACCAATGAAGTTGTCAATCACTACGGGATGCCATAAGGGCCTCCTTATATGTCATCTCATATGTGGTGGCGATCGCCCTCAAATCCCGCATTTTATTTTTCAGAGTTACACCTAGGTCGGTGCAGAATATTGAAGTGTACAATGGAATAAAAGCCGCTAGATCGACATATGTCAGCTCCGACGTCCTCCTAACTTGTGCACCCATATATGCCCACAAGAGGTGACTATTCCACAAGAATCAGCCCGGTCACACTATAGACGAGTGTGTGGCCTTCAAAATGAGGGTTGTTATATTGATTGACGAGATGTCATTTATAACCTGTGGAGCCCACACTCTCTACTAGTGTACGACCCCATCATGCTTGGTGAATGAATCACCATTGAGACTCAAGTTTGGCACTACAAATTCATAGTCTTTGAAGACTCATATGCAGACATCTTCTTCATTTTAGCTTGCATCGGTAAGGTTCAGCCAATCAAATCCACTTGGAAACTCTCCGCCGACACTTCAAGGAGGAAGATTTACTTGTACCATTCAGGGGAACGACAATGAGGAATGTGAAACCTTCAAATTTGAGCTGGAGCATCTTGTCAACACCGTTCAGATTTGGGTTGTTCTACCCGGCAGCTACTAAGAAATTCGCCGAGATAACGCGCTGTCGTAAGGACGACGACCCGCCATGGCTTCAAGGAGAAGTCATTTTTTGGGTAGTTTAGACGTCCCCCTTTATCTTTCAATCAAAATATTATCCCTTTTTTTTTTGTAAAAGAAACTACGTCCGACCTGATGTCCCGAAGAGGGATACATAGGAAGCCATTATCGGGCCTAGTCTAGGAATGATTCGGGTAGAAGAAATTAGGATTAATTTCTATGTAACTCGAACTACGTAAGGGTCTGATTTCCCGCGGAGGCATACATAGGCAGTCTACATAAGACTTGGCCCCAATATTATATAAATTATAATCCCCCTAAAACCCTAAAAACCAAAAATGGCTGAAATGTCCAAAATACTCCTAGAATGGAGAATTAATCAATAGTTCAAATCAAATACATGAGTCTACGTGCTTTATATGCAACTTGTATATGATATCTTGTGTTATTATTCTCAACTAATATATTAACGTCATTTGTCTTTGAGTTATTCTTTTCTTATAGAGAGGGGTTGATCTGTGCTATGTTATACTGGCATACTTCACCAGATCAAAAGCCACAGCAGCATCCCTAAACAAACAGAATCAAGAAAAAATAACTGGTACTCCCGAAGAACCACGCAACATAGAAGCTCTGGTTATCGAGGACACTGCACCTTATGACCTTCAAAATTCCTCACAACATTAGGATCTGATCAATTTATTATTTAGAAAGACCGCGGACATCCAAGAATAGGTCGCGAGGAACGAGGCGATCAACATTGTCAGAGAGGCAGTCGTTGAAACAAGAAGGCCGCCTTCGTCTTTTCCATCAATGAACTTACCCATACCCGAACACTTCCCAAATACTCATGCAAGTACCTCGTACCAAACCCCACCTCTAGTAAATGCTACCCACAGAGCCGGAGCTTCGCGCTCCACGCCTTCTTATCAAGCACCACCTGCTTATGCCGACCCCAGCCTACACCAAAATACCACCACTCATCCAACACCTAGAGCCATTGGCATTCCCAAAAGCCTCCCAGCGTGCCCCACAATATCCTTTTACACACCAATTACTCCCATTGACTCTTCACTAGAGCTTGACCATTACGAAGAGATGGAAAAACGTAGAGAGCTGAACAGTACCAAAGAGATAAAGAAATGGAGCGTAAAATGGTAGATCTACTCGAAAATCCAACATGGTTTCTGAAAAGCAACAAGCCTAAGCTACAATGACTTGTGCATGCACCCAGACATGGACCTGCCCGAGGGCTTCAAAGTGCCCAAGTTCAAACTCTTCAACAGGACAGGAAATCCCAAAGCTCATCTAAAAGCATACTACGATCAACTGGTCATAATCAAGAGAAATAAAGCTCTGATAATGAGGTTATTTAGCCAAAGCCTTACATGAGAGGTGTTAGAATAGTTCACGGCTCAAGACATCCGTCATTGGGACTCCTAGGAAGACATGGCAGAGGGCCTTCATAGATAGATCTCGCTTTAACATGGAAACCGTACCCAACAGCTATTACTTACAGAAAAATCAAACATAAATCTACCGCGAGTATGCAAGTAGATAGAGGGCCAAAGCCGTCCGAGTGTAGCCACCAATGAGCGAAGAGGAACTAGTCTTGGTCTTCATCCAGTCGTAAGAATTGGATTGTTATAAACACATGTTGTCTATGACCAGGAGGCCATTCTCCGAATTGGTAAAGATGGGAGATACAATAGAAGATGTTCTCAAATCTAGAAAGATTGTCAGCATAGCTAACAAAGCTGGCCTAGGAAGTGCTACCGATATCGCAAGGAAAAAAAAGGAGGACGTAGCAAATTTATCCCATACCCCTAGCCCAATTAGTCGAAGGAAGGAAGGATTGTAATCCTTCTTCAATATATACCATTATCCTCCCCCAGGTAACTACATACCATCTCCATACAACCCCTGTGTCGGTATACTACACACATCCTAGTTATCAAATACCAGCTCCAGCCTACCAAGCTCTACAACCAAATTATCAAACACCCATACCCACCTACTAAGCTCCATCGCCAAATTACCAAGTTCCCTCACCCGTTTACCAAGTACCTCAAAATTATCAAAATCATCAAAACCAGCTGCCTCCGGCTAACTATGACTTGCCACATCCAAACTTCAAGAAAAAGCCTCCCCGGAGGTTCACTCTACATCTTGAAACCACAACGAAATTGTTCACGAGATTAAATACTGCCAGAATTATTCAAACAGTCCCACCAAAGCCCGCTAATCATACAAGCCATTTCTTCAGAGCTGATCAAACTTGTGCCTATCACTCCAAATCGAATGAGCACGATACATAGGACTACCTCAATCTAAAGCACAATAAACATGATCTAATCAATAAATGAGAGATTATCTTAGAAATGGTGGCACCAAATGTAAACATAAATCATCTCCCCAATCATGGTGCCAATCATATACACATGATTGAATGGGAAGAAAATTAGGCTATATGCTAGCCACTAGCCCAAGAATCTGTGGAAAGTTTAGAACAAACAGTCACATATCTTACTCTGCAAGAGTAGCCACATTTTAAGGTGCTGATCCCAACCCCGAAAAAATCATTTGTGGTCTAAGTACCACAAAAGGTAGTCCCAGCTCTAAGAAAATAGTTCATCATCCCAGCAGCCATGGCTCAGGGAATGAGTTATACTCCCGAAGAGTTAGCGCAAGGAGCACCCCATAAGGAGGAAAATCAAAGAAGGACAATCACCGAAGGGGAGGTCGAAGACTTTTGGCGCAGAATATTGCCAAAAGAATATTCTATTGTCGAACATTTGAAGAAGACAAATATCGGTAATGGCGCTACTCTTAAGTTCATTACAGTATCGTCAAGCCTTAATGAAAGTGTTAGACGAAGCCCATGTCCCAGCAGGGACGAGTAGCAAAACATTGGTCGATGTGGTAGGTCATGTCATTGGGGCCCATCAGATTTATTTTACCCTTGATGAATTTCCAAAAGAAGGGACGACTCATAACAAGGCTCTCTACATCACTGTTAAGTGTAGAGACAAGGTCATAGCTCGGGTACTTGTCGACAATGGGGCTGGTCTTAATATATGCCCAGAATCTACATTAAATCACCTAGGCTACGACATTGGGAAAATACGCTAGAGTCATACCAATATAAGAGATTACAATGGAGCACAACGTGACCCCATTGGTGAAGTAGACCTCAACATACATATAGGACCTGCCGAGTTCACCACTGAGTTTCAGTTATGGCCATCAGTGCCAATTACAATCTACTATTGGGCAGCCATTGGATATATATGACCGGAGTAGTGTCATTATCTCTCCATCAATCATTAAAGTCTGTATGGGAAAATCATGAAGTAGTGATTCACGGAGCGAGTAGTATTCATAACTACCCCTATAACTTCGTACCAGTGATAGAGGAAGTCCCAAAAGATATGGATTTCCACGTGGTAGAACTTGTGGGAGCTTTCCACAAAGGGGATGACGAAGTAAGCCCTCTTCGACTAGTCTAAAAGATAATTGTTATGACTATGATTCAGAATGGGTTTGAACCCATAAAGGTTTGGGTAGATAGCTCCAGGGCATCAAATAGCCAATGTCCATTCCGGCAAATGAGTACTATTTTGGTCTCGGATACATACCAAGCTCTGAAGAAGCCTCTGATGCTGATCAAAGGAAAAAAGGTCCTCCATAATTACGTAAGTCATTTCTGGGCCTGTACCAGTCATTCCCAATCAGAATGCCCATGCACAATGGCGGAAACATATATAGGGTTTAGAGATGTTGTTCCAAGAGGAAGAGTGTGTCGTGTTATTAGAAGTGTGCTCTAAATCACCCATCATCCGCCATATGGATCCAAGTGAGATGCTATCCAACTGGACCTCTACCCCGCTGTTGGCTCCTCGATAGAGAGAATGAATTTTAAAACTGCTTTCAAAAATCGATAAAAATTGGCTGAGGCCTTAACATTCACCATTTGCATCTTTATATTATCTACGTAATGTTTGAAAAAATGGAATTGACTCGATGTTGATACGAGTCAGGACCACAATTTGTAAGTTCTTTATCAAAATCAGTGAAACCCTCAGTTATGCAAAAAACAACCTCTTTATTTTTATTCAAGCTAACATATTTTTATACACTAACCATGCTTTGCCTTATTTTTCAATAATAATAATAAAATAACTCATAATATCATGACATATCGTGAGATGAGTGAGTCAAGTGATACAAATAAAAGGGATTATGAGAAGTATGACGAGGAAGCAGAGTTGCCAGAGGATCTCACCGATGAAGAAGATCAGTATGAGAATAGGCAAAAGCCTAATTTGGACGAAACCGAAGTGATTAACCTCGGGGATAAGGAAACGATTAAAGAAACACGGATAAGTACGCATTTGGACACGCCCAAGAAAGAAGAGCTGATAAATCTACTAAGGGAATACGTCGACATATTTTTATGGTCATACATGGATATGCCCAGGTTAAGCACAACCATAGTAGCCCACAAAATACCGATCAATGAGGGTTTCACCCCCGGTCAAACAGTAGATCCGACAGTTCAAGCATGATCTAAGCATAAGAATCAAGGACGAGAACGAAAAATAGATCCAGTTAGGAGTATCGGAGGTAACTCCATACCACACATGGTTGGCCAACATAGTACCCGTACCAAAGAAAGATGGGAAGATCCAAATTTGTGTGGACTACTGTGATCTCAATTGAGCTAGTCATGAGGATAATTTTCCACTTCCAAACATACACATACTCATCGATAACTGTGTGAGGTACGAATTATAGTCATTTGTGGATTGCATTGCCGGTTACCATCAGATTCTAATGAGTGAGAAAGACGCACATAAAACAATATTCATCACTCTATGGGGGGGTATACCACTACCGTATAATGTCGTTCAACCTCAAGAACGCTGATGCAACATACATGAGACAAATGACTACCATCTTCCATGACATGAAGCACAAATAGATAGAGGTCTACATGGATGATGTCATAATCAAGTCACGAGAAATCTTAGACCACATCATACACTCGCAGAAGTTCTTTGACAGACTTTGCAAGTTCAATCTGAAGCTAAATCTGGTCAAGTGCGCGTTTGGAGTGCCTGCCGAAAAATTGTTGGGATTCATAGTCAGTCATAGGGGTATAGAGCTAGATCTCTCAAATATCAAAGTCATTAGGAGTTGTCACCGCCAGAAATCAAGAAAGACGTCATGAGTTTTTTGGGAAGATTGAACTACATCGGATGCGTCATAGCGAAAACTACCATAATCGTGGATCCCATCCTCAAGATATTAAAAGGATGTGCCTACCAAGTGGACAGACGAGTGCCAGAAAGACTTTGACACTATCAAAAGATATCTCTCCAGTTCGCCAATTTTGGTCCCTCCCAGACCAGAGAGCCTACTAATGTTATACCTGCCTGTATCAAATAATGCATTCGGATGCATGTTTGAACAACATAATAAAACTGGGAAGAAAGAGCAAGCAATCTACTATCTTAGTAAAAAGTTCATTGTTAGTGAGTCAAGGTACACTTTGGTGGAAAAGACATGTTGTGCTCAAACATGGGTAGCACACACTACTTACTTAATATCCATGATGGATCCTTTGAAGTACATCTTTCGCCAACCCATGCCTATAGGAAAATTGGCCAAGTGGCAAATGCTTCTAAGCGAATTCGGCATAACGTACGTGGTCTAGAAAGCTGTCAAAGGACAAGCATTAGCTGATCTACCAACGGAAATTCTAGTCGATGAAGAGTTTGAACCACTAAGGACGTATTTCCCAAATGAGAAAGTGATGACAATTGAAGAAGATACGGTTGAAACCTACTCAAGATGGAGAATGTTCTTCGAAGGTGTGGTCAATTACAAGGGTTCAAGAATTAGAGCGGTCTTGGTCCCTGAAATAGGTTAGCATTACCCAATGGTAGCAAAGCTCAACTTTTGATGTACAAACAATATGGCTGAATACGAAGTCTGCATTCTAGGTCTTCGTATGGCCATCAACATAGATATTCAATAGTTGTTGGTAATAGGAGATTTGGATCTACTGATTCACCAGGCTCAAGGAGAATGGGCCACCAAGAATGAGAAAATCTTTCCATATGTCAACCTCGTTCAGGAATGTCGAGTTCAAGCACTCACCGAAGGCCAGAATGAATTCGTCGATGCCCTTGCAACCATAACAATCATGATACATCATCCCGAGAGCAATCACATCGACCCACTAGAGATCAACATTAGGAAAGAACATGCTTATTGTTCCAATGTGGAAGCGGATTCTGATGGCAAATCGTGGTATACCGACATAAGCACATACTTGGAAAAGGGAGAGTATCCCGAGAATATCATAACCAATCAAAAGAAAACCATTAGGAGAATGTCCAATGGTTTTTTCCTAAACCAAAGAGTACTCTACAGAAGGACGCCCAATCTAGGGCTACTCAGATGCGTTGATGTCAAAAAGGCTACAAAATTGTTAAATAAAGTATAGGCCGGGACTTGTGGCCCTCAAATGAATGGGTTAGTCTTAGCTAAGAAGATTTTCTGAGTAGGCTACTATTGGATGACTATGGAAACTGACTGTAGAAGGTTCGTGCAAAAGTGTCATCAGTGTTAGATCCATGAAGATTTAATCAGGGTCCCACCGAGTGAACTTCATGTCATGAGCTCGCCTTGGCCATTTGTAGTTTGGGGCATGGACTTCATCGGGCCCATAAAGCCATCAACATCCAATGGATATTGTTTTATTCTAGTTTCCATAGACTATTTCACTAAGTGGGTTGAAGCTACTTCTCACAAGTCAGTGATAAAGAAAGTGGTAGCAGACTTCGTGTAGAACAATATCATATGCCGATTCAGCATCACAAAGTCAATCATAACTGACAATGGAGCGAATCTGAACAGTCATCTGATGAAGGAAATTTGCAAACAATTTCGTATAACTCATTGGAATTCGACCGCTTATAGGCCACAGATGAACGGAGCCGTAGAGGCAGCCACTAAGAACATCAAGAGGATATTAAGGAAAATGACCGACAACTACAAGTGTTGGCATGAACATCTGCCCTACGCATTGCTAGGATACTGAAATACTACTTGGACCTTATATGGAGCAACTCTATACTTAGTTATCTACGGTACCGAAGCAGTAATACCAGCTGAGATAGAGATACCGTCACTCAGAATCATACATGAAGCATAACAGATAACGCAAAGTAGGCTCAGAAAAGATACGAGTAACTGGCTCTGATTGATGAGAAAATAATAATTGTCATATGTCATGGTCAACTATACCAACAGAGAATGACACACGCTTTCAACAGGCGACTTACAGTCTGAATCTTTCAAATAGGACAATTAGTACTCAAATGCTTGTTTCCGCACTAAGAGGAGTATAAAGGAAAGTTCGCACCCAACTAGCAAGGACCCTCATGGTGCGCAAGGTACTATCTGGATAAGCTGTAATCATCGCAGAAATGGACAACCAAGAATGGCTCAAGGCAATCAACTCAGACGCTATCAAGAGATACTACACATGAGGACATGCCTTTTAGTTTGTAATCGCTCTTTACTTTTAATCACATTATCTTTACTTGTAATCACATTTCTTCGCTTGTAATTGCATTCTTCTTTACTTGTAATTGAAATAGAAAAACCAAATTACATTTCCTTGTAATATGAACTACGTGATGTCCTGATCCCCAAAGCGGGATACATAGGCATCCATCCAGGACTCGATCGCATTATTATAAACAATCAACTATCTTTATTTTGAACTACGTTCGACTTGATTCTTAAGATGGGATATATAGGTGCTCTTTGAGCTCAGTCGCACCAAATTAAAAACTAAAGAAGCCTTTGAGACATAGAGATTCGAGGATTGCCTCATAAAATACATATTTCTCCCACCTACAACTGGGGCAGAGATTTTGAGAAGATCTTAAAAATTCCACCAATAAACCTGGCACAAAGGATCAGCCAACCCAAATTTTCAAACTGGGGAAGAATTTTTGAGAAGATCTAAAACATTCCACCAACAGCACCGATACAAAAGTCAACCGATCTCAAATATTCAACTAGGGCAAATTTTTTGAAAGGGTCTCGAAAATTTCATCAAGATAAGCAAGAGCATGCTTAGAGAGCCAAAGACAGTCAAAGAACCTCGCTCAGAATGCACATGTCCTAACATTAAGTTTTAAACAGTTTCTTTAAATATAATCAAATGCTTTAGTCAAAAATTGTTTTATGATCAACATTTCCCAAATACTTTTCAAATGTTAATTTAAAATTTCATCTCTCATAATACTAAGCCTGAAATGGGGGTCGATATCGGAAAAACAGTGAAACAACACAAAAGGAGTTGGCAGCACGGATCGACCCTATAGGAACTAAAAAATTTTAATGTGTTTGTAGGGCCCCAAAAAGTCGTCAGAAGGACGGTGGTCTTTTTTACTAAGTTGTTTGTTCATGATTAAAATAGGTACAACAAAAAAGAAACTCTGACATCGGAAGATAACAATTGTACTGTGAGAGCCACAGAAAAATAAATTGTCATCAGGGCAACACAATCGGGTCAAGAGAACCATTAATGTGGCCATGAGAGCCATACAAAGGACAAAACGATCATCTGACTAAAAAGGTCACAACTGATAAAGGATAAAGAAAAGACAATTCGGCCATGACAGCCATACAAAGGACAAAACGACCATCTAACTGAAAGGGTCACAACCGACAAAGGGCGAAGAAAAGACAATCCGTCCATGAGAGCCATACAAAGGACAAAATGACCATTTGACTAAAAGGGTCACAAGTCGACGGAGGACGAAGAAAAGAAAATCTGGCCATGAGAGCCATACAAAGGACAAAATGGCCATCTGACTAAAAGGGTAACAACTGACAAGGGATGAAAGAAAGACAATCAAACCAAAGGGCCCATATCTGTCATTTGCACAAATGAGCCAACAATGTCGGAAGTGACATTCGCTCTAAACCTTTGCATAAATGAGCCAATAATGTAGAAAGTGGCATTCGCTCTAAAGCTTTGCACAAACGAGCCAATAATACTGCAGGTGACATTCGCTCAAAGCATGAACCAACGATATCGTAGGTGGTATTCGCTCAAAATACCAGCCGACGGTGTCGCATGTGGCATTCGCTCTACAAATGAGCCAACGATGCCAGAGGGGGCATACACTCAAATAAAGTTCAACCAATGAGGTCACGTGAGCTAGAGGGTGTCGGAGGTGTCACCCGCTCAAAAGTAACTACCCAAAGGATACAACAAATAATGCCGCACAAGTATGATAAATATAAGTAATCAACACATCAGGTCCCAGCATATGGAAATAAGTTGAAAGATACCGAATGAATGAAGCAAGCAGATCAAATTCAGACGCAAGTGGAGCAAATGTGGAACCTGTTCTTGGGCAGCCAGTCGAAATAATGTACTAACAAGAGTTAAGCTCTCTGTGCATGAGCTTAAACATCACTTCGTACTGAACTCGCTCGCAAATCACAAAGATTTTTGTTTTTTAAAAAAACTCGTAACCGATTGGACATACACCGGAAAGGCTTTTCAAAACAATCAAAAAGATTCCCGCATAAAAGATACCCTTTTTCGGGTCATCGAGTCAAACTACAAGTGACATGATTTTTTAGAACGGGGGATATGTAGGACGACTCAATATCCGAGGATCAGTCACATTCTAACAAAATCATTCCAGAATTTTCTAGTTTTGAGAATTTTGCTTTATTTATTGGCTTTCTAAAAGTTCAATTGAGTCGAACTACACGTGACTTGAATTCTCATATAGCCTGAGATATGTAGAAAACCCAGAGACTAGCGTCAGACCATAATTTTAAAAAAATTGCGTAAAAATGAGAAGTATTTCTCAATTGGTCGGCTAAAAACCAGGTCAGTCAAATTTCACTACTCAAGGATGGTCTTGCCATCCCCCAAACAATGAAGGGGCAGTTGTTGACACCTAATTTTTACCCTCCAATAATTTTATCTAATTATCCAAAGTTTTCAAGCCACAGACAGAGTGAAATATAACTTTTACAACATGAATATAATTTTACAAAATTATTCCTAAAATATTTTGTCATTTCATTTGACAAAATATTAGCTAGTATATTTATTGTATATCATTAATTATGATTTTATAATATAATTGTGGAATTAATTTTCTTAAAATCCTCAATTTAAAGAACTTAATATTTTACTCCGTCAAAATCGGGAAGTTGTTTAATTAAATAATATGATGGAATTACATCTCAATTTTAAAGCATGTTTTTATATTAAAAGGATTTTACATAATATAAATTTCTTAAATTCTAATTAGTATCAAATTTGGGTTTAAAATGAAGTTTTTCGTATAATTAGGCTATTTTTTTAATTTGTTTGGTCATTTTTTTATTTTAAAAAAGGCGACAGTTGCAAAATGTGACCTTGGCTTTAAACTAGGCGAGCCAAATGGGCGGGCTCTGGTCCCACGGTCGGCCTGGCGGGACGGAGAAGGGGCCTGGTCTGTCCAAGCGGGGTTGGGTCTCAAGTGACTTGCTCAGCCCCATCCATCCCGATCCCGATCCCGCTCGATATCGGGCGGGCGGGCTCTGGGCGGGTCCGGCGGGTTTTCCGATTTTTAAAATAACATATGTATAAAAACTCAATAAACAAAACAAGATAGTGTAATAAAAACATCCCAAAATTTGTTTTTGTGCCTCTTATATTATTTAATAGACATATGATTTTTTTGTAATACAAAATTACAAATACAATTGTCTAAAATCTAAATTGCAACTTTGTGGTATTGTCCAAAAGTTGCAAATTACATAATAAAATTGCAATTAAAAAAATTACATTCTCAAAAAAACCTGTTCTAATTGCTTGATGATTTCCTGCGGTTCTTCGATTGGAATTGGTATTTGTTGGTCAAATTGATCCACGTCGCTTCCACTACCTTCGGTTAAGATTTCGTTGTAGTTTTCATCTTCTTCTTCGTTGATCTCCGGTTGACCGCACCTTCTCCGCTCCGCTCGTATCCAATCTCTGAATAATACTGCAATTTCTAAGCTGTCTCCGGCTAATGAGTGTCTATGGTCTCCTATTTGATATCTGCCGATAGAAAAAGCGCTTTCAGACGCAGTTGATGACGCTTGAATGTTCAAAACATCTCGGGCCATCAATGAAAGTGTCGGAAATGTCTTCTCATTCCCCCTCCAGTATTTCAGCAAGTCTTCATGTCCATCTTCATTGATAACTTCTTGACACGGTACAGAACCCTGCAAAATAAAAATATTCAACTCGCTAATTTGGTTAGTAGTAGAGGTACGGCCGCACATTCTATTTTTGAGGCTTTCAATACTAGCCGCATAAACAGCATGTCTTTTGTGAGGTTGTGTTGAAGATGAAGAAGATGGTATGGAAGCCGGTAAGTTACTAGCATTTTCTTGTTGATAAAATCTATATATTTTTTTGCATTGATGTTCTACGCTAGACAACACTTCTTCTTTAGTTTGACTTTGTTCAATAGGTGGTGGGTGATTTAGATTTTTGGGACTTGGAGGTGGTAGTACTTCTATACAATCGTAAATAGTTTCAATTAGTGATTTAGTACCATCTATTTTAATAGTAGGATTTAATACAGAACCAATAATATAAATAGTGGGAATATGAATAAAATATTTTTTTATTTTGACAAACATTTTTTTAATAGCTGTCTTATAAGCTGGTTTTTCCATATATTCACTAAGTAATAAAAATATTAGAGTTATATAAAACAACATAGTTGAAATAGTAGGATAATATATATCGGAAAATTCTTTTGTTGCTTGAAAAAATTTCTCTAAAAATACAATAAGTTCGGAAATTTTACCCAATCACTATCTAAAATCATATCAGCTGGATTTTTATTATGAGAGTTAAAAAATAAAGTTATAGGTATTCTATAGTCATAAGCAACAAGTAGTTGCTCGTATAAAGAATTCCACCTAGTGGATACTTCTTGTGGAATTTTTCTATAAGGTAGTCCACAATCGTGACAAGTTTTTTTATATTCTTTTCTACGTTGTACTTTATTACTTTTAAAAATAAAGTTTATAGCAAATTGTATTTTACTAAGAATGTCTTCAAAAAGTGATAGACCATCCTTTACAATTAAGTTATATATATGACACGCGCATTTTATATGAAAATGATCTGGAAAAGATGGAGTTAAACTATTTTTTAAAATTGTAATTGCGTAATTGTTAGAAGAATCGTTATCTAATGTAATAGTCATAATTTTATCGGTTATTCCGTAATAATGGCACACTTGATAAATATTATCTACAATAAAAGTACCAGTGTGCCTATCATTTATATATCTATACGCTAAAATACGTTTTTGCATAGACCATTTATAATCTATCCAATGACAAGTTACAGTTAAATAATCATGGCCGTAAGTACTACGACCTATATCAGACGTGATAGATACTTTGCCATTAAAATGATATCATGAAAAACGTAAATGTTGTTGATATTCATGCGCGAATTTAAATACATCTCTCTTAACAGTTGATCTAGAAAAATCGTTAAAAGCAGGATTATATATCTCTCTAATGTAATGAATAAAACCGGGAGATGAAGGAAATGAAAAAGGCAAACCCTCCACAGCAACTAATTTTGATATTGCTTCTCTATCTCTATGTTTATTGTATTTAGAGCCTACAATCCCCCCCCGTCATAGGGTTAATTTGACCATGTACTTTGTCCGGGACAGTATCAGTATGTGAACCTTGTCCCGATGGAGCGGACGTTTGCGCACCCAGTTTTGAAGCCTGGTATTGGGCATACCTAGTTGGATGAGCACTTACTACGTGTCTAATTAAACCCCCCGTCCCACCGTGACCATTTCCAGTTTTAAATTTTAAAACATTTTTAGAAATTTTACATATAGCTACTTGATTCTCTACGTTCCTATCAAAAAATGTCCATGCATCTGATTTGAAGGCCCAACTGTGGGTGAAAATAGTAACTGGTGGGCTTAGGTAGGCCCACCAGCCTAAACTCAATTTTTTCAATTCATAATTGTACATTATATGTAATACTACTTATAAAACATACTTTTTATATATCGGAACCCTTATAGTTACGATGGGCAAATGATACGTACATCGTTTAGAATATAATTGCCATAAATGAATATCAAAACTTGTTAAATTTCTGAATTTAAATGAAGATAACCGGACTATTTTTATACCTCAAAGAAGTTGGAACAAAAAAATGAATTTTACACTCGAACTAAATTATTTTGGAACATAATTGGTCTTCATTTTAATGGACTGAAAACGTATTGAAATTGGCCGTGATTTCCTTTAATAAACCTGGACTGCCAAAGAAAGATGGATCTGTTTAAGAACAAAACTGACTTATGGGCCAAGGCCAACTCAAATGACTTAAGAACCTAAACACTTTCTTGGGCTTGGGTTGAAATATGGATTTTGGCGTATTGTGGATTATGTGATGAACTTTTGGGATTATATCATGAAAAGTTTAAAAGCAAACCTATTTTAATCAAAACCTGACATTTAAATACACTTTTCAAAATTGCAAAAGGTTTTCAAATTGTGTAATGTGACATGGATAGTTTATTAGACTAATTGTGGAGTTCTACTCAAGTTAATTTTAAAGTGTTCTTAGTTTGAAATAAATTGACTAAATCACCCTTATGCAAACCATTTTAGGCTAAAGTTAACTCTTTGGCTTTTATTTATCCCTTTGAGTTTTAAATAAATGAATGACAAGACTTTTGCGAGAATTTAAACACTAAGCAATTTGTAGAATTTAAACATGTTATAGAACTCAAAAGTCAATTGTATTCTACGGATCCTTAATACTGGTTGTTTAACACCTTCCGAAGATCACCAGAACCTTTACCTTGACTCTAGTTTAGAAAGGATTTTTCATTAATCTGAACAAATCCTCTCAACTTGATTTTTTTCTAATTTACCTATAAATTCGGTGGCGACTCTAAAAAAACATTATCCGACTTAGACCATCAACAACCTCCTAGTAGCTTTTATGCCTCCACGTAAAAGTGAACCGTAACATAACACAATAATATCTATTTGTCTTGCTGTATATCTCTAGGCTCTATAAAATTGGGACGAATTTTTTTTCCGCCATTCTTTGATCTCTCTCTCCCCCCCTAGATGTCAAAGGTTCATGTGTCACACCACCAATTTAGAAGTAATATGTGGTCAGCACCGATACAGATAACTTTCATCGAGTGAACCATCTCAATACACATATCAAATACTATCAAATGTATGCGCATATGAATTATCATTCAAAGATTTCAAATAAGCTTTTTTGTTCTTTCTTTGGCGTCATCATAAATTGATTCAAAATATACCTGTCTTATCTTATACTAGGAGTAATACATTATGTAAACGCACATGACAAAATAAAGTAACTTATTCGCATTTATGGAGCCTTTATGAATAAAATAAACGAATGAATAAATGGAAAATTGTACCCATTGCTTACTGAACTTAGGGTAAGGCTCACTAAGTGCATAGAAGGAAGTAGATGTCCTATTTTGCATATTTGTTAGCCTCTATACTTTTCCCCATGCTAGAAAAATTTACAGAAAGAGAGAGTCTCGGTACAAATCGATGAGTAATAAGCTTTTATAGTATTATCATATTCTTTTCTAAGAAAAATTGGAAGGAGATTCTGGTGTAATTGTTGTCATGTGATCAGGATGTCATGAGTTCAAGCCGTGAATACAATTTCTTGCAGAAATGTAGGGTAAGACTGCGTATAATAGACCTTGTGATCCGACCCTTTCTGAACCCCGCACATAGCGGGAGCTTAGTACACCGAGTTGTATTTTTTATTATTTATATCATATTCTTTTGTCGGATTCACATATATTTTAAAACTTTGCATATATTGGAGTTTTCATGTTGTTAGTCTTAATATTATTTTTATTAGTGTACTAGTTATTTGAACTTAAATTTTAATGTGAAAATTCATATAAAATTGCATGAAAGATGAAACCAATGCTACAAGACATAGAATTTATGGATTTAGAAGGATTAATGACAATTGGTGGGAGCGCGGTGCAAATTCGAATATAAAATTTTTTTCTTGATTAATTTAAATTTGCTTTGCTTAAGATCCATCAAAAGAAAAATACTTTTTTTATTATGATCCTTTTTATATCTAAAATTTAAATCATAAATATTTAATTAAGAGAAATTATTCTATTCTTCACGCTATAACTCTGGACTCTACCAAATGAGAATAAAAATACTTTTAATTAAGCACAAAGCCAATTTCGTGGCTAAAAATGGTCGTAAAGAGCAATATAATTTGTAGACAACTTATGCTATCCAAGCATTTTTACAATTCCCCAAAAGTCCCAACTATGGGCTCGTTCGAAATTGAGCCCGCTTTGGGGTGGTATTTACACCCACCAGCGCTGGATAGCCTACCTCCTCCTCATCCCTATCCTCGTTGCCATTTCTTCCCCCTTTTCTCCCAAACAACAACAATAATCCCCAATTCGCCATCAAAATCGGATCTGAATTGTCGAATTCTCCAGATCCGGAAACTATTCGTTTCGCTCTCCAACTATCACTGCTCCTTTTCGGATTCGCATTCGATTCGGTAGATCTATACAGGTTAATTTTGCTAATTTTC
This sequence comes from Anisodus acutangulus, assembly GCA_029783415.1. Classification (NCBI taxonomy): domain Eukaryota; kingdom Viridiplantae; phylum Streptophyta; class Magnoliopsida; order Solanales; family Solanaceae; genus Anisodus; species Anisodus acutangulus. Next base: position 19,459,796 of record CM056495.1, read on the forward strand.
CCTATTTTCTTTCTTGTTTCTTATGTAGATCGAACAGATACAGGTAATTTTTTCTACTTTTTCTTCTTTTTTGTTTTTCCAAAGTTCTCCGTTTTTCTTATTCGGTAGATCGATACAGGCAATTTTTGCTAATTTTATTTTTTCCTTAAAATTTTTATTTTTGGTTTTTTATGAATCAGGGTTAAAAAATCTTGTAAGTTTTGGTGTCTCTTGTGAAATGGCTGGATACATTGAAGAAGAGACGGGTGGAAAAGAGAATTCTCAAGTAGATTGGTTCATGTTTTTCTGATTTTTGTGTCAAAGATCTGATTTTTGTGAGCCGTTTGAGCAACTTTTGAAAACTTTCTAGAAAAAAATGTTTTGGAAAAGATTGTTGCAAAATAAGAATGTTTGGATAGTTGTAGTTCTTTTGAAGATATGTCAGTGTTTTGTAATGGAAGCAAACCTTTTGCTTGAAAAAAACCGCAAACCTCTTCTTCGATAACAATTTTAACTTTTTTTTTTGTGAAAACTCTTGAGAAAACGAGACAAGGATTTTGGAATTTTTTTTTGCAAGATTTCAGAAAATCAAATACCACCTTCATTTATTTGGTTTGTTGTCTCCTAATTGATTTGAGGTGATGTCTATTGGTTATTGTTACCTATGGATCAAGCTTAATATTTGGTGAAACTTTCCTGGTGGAATTTTTTTAAGGCTTCTTTCTTGTTCATATTTTTTAGTCATAGCTTTCATTCTCTCTTTTATTTCAGGAATTCTGCTTTTAGTTCTTCTCTGACCTATCCAGAATCAGGTCAGCCGATCCAAGCAGCTATGAGGGGATATGAAGGAGATGTAAGCTTATTCCTTTTCTTCTTCCCATTTTTATCTGCTGCTTTTATATCACTTTGTAGGGATAAGTGTGAGACTCAGAAAATGGAAAATCTCTGGTTTTAGGAAGACCTTAATTTGCCTTGAAGGATAATTATTCGATATTGGAATGAAATAGACCTAAATTGAGTAGATTAGTAGAATGGATAAAAAGGATTCATGTAGCAGATTCTTTTATTAATTCGGGAATTGTTATCGAGGCAAAGTTGATTGATATACTCCCGTTTGACCACTTAATTACGTTCATGCAGGAATATGATGAGTATTTGGATGAGTATGAGGATGAAGATCAAGAAGAGGAAGAGGCTGGTGAAGAGGAATATGCGGATGAAGAGCCTCAACAGCCTTCAGAGGAGTTGTTAGAGTACCTGGAGCTGAGGCAACGATTAAAAGAGGATATCAGGAAGCAGAGGAAGAAAGAACTAGGCAGTGGTTCTCGCGAAATTAAAAAGATTTCTTCATCCAGGGATAAGTGAGTGCTCTGCTAGTTTGTTAATATGATACTACACGTGTTGCTCTGATTTCGAAGTTATCAATTCCACGAAATTTATTTGTTGTTACTCGACTCGGTCTGATATTCTATAACTAGATGATTGTAGCAATGTGATCGATCTCGTGCATAGATTCATATTATGCACTACTATTGCATCAGTTAAATGGAAAATATTTGGTGCATATTTTTTCCTTAGAAAAGATGGTTGTGTCCTGTAGAATTTTAATGAATGCATCTGTAAGGGGATTTGAGAATTAGCCTGGTTCTGAATTTTTTTTATGCCTGTGTTAGAGGCAGAAGATGTAGTTGACAAAGATATGTGTGTTTCTCTTTGAACTGGTGGAATGATGCGTCATTTTAGGCGAAGGTTATATTACATTTTGATTTTGAGGCTTATGGTTTTAGTCTTACCATCTCTATCTTCCTCTGCAGTTTTGGTTCCTTCTTTGGACCTTCACAGCCTGTTATTTCTCAAAGAGTAATCCAAGAAAGCAAGTCGCTATTGGAGAATCCAAATCTGGCAGCTAAAGTCATGAAATCAAGCCATTCTGTATGTATCAAATTTCAAGTGCATATCAAGTTGTTTGTACTATTTTTTTTTTTGCAATTCTATACCTATGGATTGTTTGTGCTAAAGGGGGACAGGTGGACCTAAAATCACATGGAGGGAAGTTGTTTTGAAAGACCTACAGTTTCTTGGAATCCATTTAGAGTTAGCTAAAGATAGGGCACAATGGAAGTAAAAGGCCTATATAGGGTGATATGAACTAGTTAGGAATGTGTTCTAGTCATGTTAGTACTATGTTTATTTAGGTTCGATGCTTTTCTAGGAGTATTTTGGTCTTAGTATGGATTTATATGCCTATAATAATATAGAAAACTTCTATTATTATAATAATACTATTATTTATATATATTTAATTGATTTTTCCTTTATTCCTAAAAAAATTATTTTCCTTACTTTTACTTTTATGTGATATAATTATCACACGAGATAAGTTTAAATGGAAAAACATGGTCATTGAGGATTCAAATAACCAATCCAACTTTTTGGGCCGAGGCATAGTAGTTGTGCGTCGTTGCCTCATAAATCCTCTTTATCTTGCATATTAAAGTCATCAGCTTTAGCTTTCACTTCCACACTATTAGAAACATGTAAACCATCATAGCATATTCCCTAGATGTTCACAGTGAGACATGCTCTGCCTGGTTGACTGAAGTCATGTCAATTGAGGCAAGCATATATCCTTTTAGCATGTGTATCCTTTTTCTTTATGGTCTTGGCGTACATTACATCTGATGCTGATCCTTGCCATTCCAGCAGAGCAATAAGAGTGGTGCTCCAAAACCTGCAGGATCAAAACCTTCCACCAGCAACCATGCACCAAAAGTCACAAATGGGGTAATACTTCAATCAGTGCAATTTCTCAAACACTTTTCTTCTGATATCCCTGTATTTTACTGAAGCTTTTCATTTGATTTTTTGTAGTTAAAAAGAAAGATCGATATGGTAAAAAGTACGAGGGACTATTCATTTCTATTATCTGATGATGCTGAACTTCCTGGTCCATCAAGAGGTTCTTTAACTCAGAAAGTGTCTGCCCCTAATTGTGGTGCGCTCTTGGTGACTGTTTATTCATGTTTATTTTAATCTATCACAACGTGCTATATTTATTGAGAAACTTATTCAGGGTTTTTGATGATATTGAAGATGCACGGTTGGTTCAACGTCCAAGCAGCAAGCAGATTTCAAGTAATGCTGGGAGAAAGCTTCTAGATGATCGTGAAGTGAAAAGAGGCAGCCAAATGCAACCTAAATCTGTGATTGAGAAATCAGTGTCTATTAATAAACCGATCGGTAGCAGTAATGGGAGTGGGCCTGGGCGGCCTTTGGGGCCAAAAGGGGTGCCCCCCAAGGTCACAGGAGATCCAAATGACAAGAAATTTTTGACACCAGGCTCCAAGAGTACTCTGCTTGCATCCCATAGGCCAACCCCTTCAAGGTTACAACCCGCTGTACCAAGGCAATCTTCGGTACAGAATAGGATACCATTGGAATCTGGAAAGTCAAAAGTGATGTCAAAACAAGGTGTGCCCGTCTCCAAACCTCAGGTGGCTATTCAGAAACAGGCAGCCTCCTCGTCTAGACCTCAGGTAAGCGGTGCCTTGATTCGTATTTAATGTTTTTTTTCTTTTTCTAGGTCCTGTTTTTTTTTGAAGTAAATATATTTTGTCTGTTTTGAAGGGGAGCCTTGGAGCAACGTAAAGTTGTCTCCGTGTGACCTATAAGTCACGGGTTCGAGCCATGGAAGCAGCCACTAACCCTTGCATTAGGGTAGGCTGTCTACATCACACCCCTTGGAGTGCGGCCCTTCCCCGGACCCTGCTAATGTGGGATGCTTTGTGCACCAGACTGCCCTTTATATATATATATATATATATATATTGGCTGTTTTGTTTATGGGGTGAGTTATGATTTAACCCCTCCAACTTTCGGACCTTTGAGAATTTACTGATTGAAATCTGTGATCCTAACAGATAAAGGCACCACCTCCTTCAAATGTAGCTCGTCCCTTGGACGATAGGCGCCCAACATTTCAGCAAAGAGATGACAGGCGCCCAGCACCTCAGCAAAGGGATGACAGACGCCCTGCACTTCAACAAAGAGATGACAGGCGCCCAGGGCTTCAGCAAAGAGATGACAGGCGCCCAGAGCTTCAGCAAAGAGATGACAGGCGCCCAGCACTTCAGCAAAGAGATGACAGGCGCCCAGCACTTCAGCAAAGAGATGACAGGCGCTCAGCACCTCAGCAAAGAGATGATGGGCGCCCAGCACTTCAGCGAAGAGATGATAGGCGCCCATCACTTCAGCGAAAAGAAGAGAGGCGTCCAGCACTTCAGCAAAAAGATGACAGGCGCCCAACACTTCATGGGAAAGATGATAGGCGCCCAGCAAGAAAACCAATGTATGATGAAGAAGATGATGGAGTAGAAGCCATTAGTATGATCAGGAAGATGTTTGGGTATACATTTTTCCTTCTTTCCCTTGCAAATTTATGTCTGCTGTTCCTTTTTCCCTTTGTGGAGTTCAGTTGGCATTGCATAATGCTAACATCTAGCTCTAGAACATTTAAGATTGCTAATTATTTTAAGTTGAGGTTTAAAAGTTTACATCCTCTTTGCAAATTGCCTATTTGAGTAGAAATAATTTCCTATTGATAGTGGATCTGTCATCAAACTGAATGATTTTCTGTTCCTCTGATTGGACTGTAATTAAGGATTCGAGATATATATATATAATGCTTTGTTGATGGTTCTTCCTTTGAAATAGTTAGAAGTTTAGGGAAACAGGATGTTTTTAGTTTTGGTTATTGCATATGTTAATGTCACCTCATTTTTTTGGCTGATGGAAGTGTCTTGTCTGTTTTCCAGGTATAATCCTAACAGGTACCATGATGACAACGATGATAGTGACATGGAGGCTAATTTTGATGATATATTGAAGGAAGAAAGGCGGAGGTTGGTAACATGTCTTATAGAGCAGACTTATTTTCGCTCGTTTCGCTATATCTATTTAACTGACAATGTTTTCAGTCTTTTTAAGATTGATATCTAAAAGTTTTACATATGCTCATTATTGTGCTAGTTTGTCAAGATAATGTAATAATGGTTACTACAGAAGTAAACAGCAAGATTACGGATTAAATAATCCTGACCTGTTTTTTCCCTCTTTTGCTTTTCTTTCCTCAGTGCGAAAATAGCAAGGAAAGAGGATGAAGAAGAACTTCGGAAGATCGAAGAAGAAGAAAGGCGGGAGCGACTGAGAAAACAGGCAAAGAAGCGCAAGTTGAGCCATCAACGACAAAGATAAATTGTTTTTTACTTTGTTGATGAGCGCCTTTACAAAGGTGTTGTAGCTTTTTCTTTAGCTGGTTATAGGGCAGGATAATGATATGGGTTGAGGTGGAATTGTACAGTCTCCGCTTAATTTTGGAATTGATGTTGTATCTATTGGTTTATTTGTTGGGGCTTAATTGTCCAATTAGTTTATGAAAGAAATTCTCTCATACTTAACAAGGTATCAAGAAACGGGCTATAAAGCCACAAAAGGGGGAGCAGCAATTATGGTTCCCCCAAAGCCAAATCTTGTCCACTAAGCTTTGGAAGCATGTTAATTTAAATTATCCGAGGTTCCACTAGTTAACTTATCTTTTCTTTAGTTATTTCCTATTCGAATTTATCTGTTCTACTAATTTGACTTTGTACGGTAACTGCAAATGGTGATGCCAAATTATCATTTTGTTGTAGTCGGATCCGTTTTTGAGGGGTCAATTGTTTAGTTGTAAGCTACAGTGTGTGGCCCTTGCCCCCTGCCAACAAGCTTACCCCGCTGCCCAGGGGTGGAGTTAGGGATGCAAGACGATCATTCAAATCCCCTTTCATAGAAAATGAGACTATATATAAGATTAAAATTATTTATTATATATTACAGATGGTGAATCTTGGTGTATTTATTTCTTTGTATTTTGTATCCCTTTAGTAAAAATTTTGATTCCGCCATTGCAACTATGGCTGGCCAGTGGGCTGGGATCGGGATCGGGTCGGGATCGGTTTTTATTTTTTTGGCACTTAATTTAAAAAATAACATGTATATAAAAAACTTAATAATTAAACAAGATAGTGTAATAAAAATATTTCAAGGTTGTTTTTGTGCCTCTTATATTATTTAATAGACATGATTTTTTTTGTAATACAAATATAATTGACAAAATTACAACTTTGTGGTGCTGTTCAAAAGTTGCAAATTACATAGTAAAATTGCAATTAAAAAAATTACATTTTGAAAAAAACTTGTTCTAGTTTCTTGATAATTTCCTGTGGGTCTTCGGTTGAAATTGGTATTTGTTGATCAAATTGCTCCACGTCGCTTCCACCACCTTCGGATAAGATTTCATTGTAGTTTTCGTCTTCTTCTCCGTTGATCTCCGGTTGACCGCACCTTCTCCACTCCGGTCGCATCCAATCTCTGAATAATACTACAATCTCCAAGCTGTCTCCGGCTAATGAGTGTATGTGCTCTCCTATTTAATATTTGCCGACAGAAAAAGCGCTTTCGGACGCCGTTGATGATACTTGAATGTTCAAAACATCTCGGGTCATCATTGTAAGTGTCGGAAAGGTCTTCTCATTCCCCCTCCAGTATTTCAGCAAGTCTTCACGTCTTTCATAATTGAGAACTGCTTGGTACGGTACAGAACCCTGCAAAACAAAAATATCAAACTCGCTAATTTGATTAGTAGTGGTACGACCGCACATTCTATTTCTGAGACTTTCAATACTAGCCGCAGAAACATGTCTTTTGTGAGGTTGTGTTGAAGAAAAGGATGGTATGGAAGCCGGTAGGTTGCTAGCACTTTCTTGTTGGTAAAACCTATATACTTTTTTGCATTCGTCTTCTACGATAGACAACACTTCTTCTTTAGTTTCTTCAATAGGTGGTGGGTGATTTGGATTTTTAGCACTTGGAGGTGGTAGTACTTCTATACAATCGTAAATAGTTTCAATAAGTGATTTAGTACCCTCTATTTTAATAGTCGGATTTAATACAGTACCAATAATATAAATAGCGGGAATAGAAATAAAATATTTTTTTATTTTGATAAACATTTTTTAATAGCTGCCTTATAAGCTGATTTTTCCATATATTCACTAAGTAATAAAAATATTAGAGTTATATAAAACAACATAGTTGAAATAGTAGGATAATATATTCTGGAAAATTCTTTTGTTGCTTGAAAAAATTTCTCTAAAAATACAGTAAGTTCAGAAATTTTTCCTCAATCGCTATCTATAACCATATCAGCTGGATTTTGATTATGAGAGTTAAAAAATAAAGTTATAGGTTTTCTATAGTCATAAGCAATAAGTAGTTGCTCGTATAAAGAATTCCACCTAGTGGATACTTCTTCTGAAATTTTTCTATAAGGTAGTTGACAATCGTGACAAGTTTTTTTATATTCTTTTTCTTCGTTGTATTCTATTATTTTAAAAAATAAAGTTTATAGCAAATTGTATTTTACTAAGAATGTCTTCAAAAAGTGATAGACCATCATTTACAACTAAATTATATATATGACACACATTTTATATGAAAATGATCTGGAAAAGATGGAGTTAAACTATTTTTTAAAATTGTAATAGCGTAATTGTTAGAAGAAGCGTTATCTAATGTAATAGTCATAATTTTATCAGTTATTCCATAATAATCGCACACTTGATAAATATTTTCTGCAATAAAAGTACCAGTGTGCCTATCATCTATATATCTATACGCTAAGATAGATTTTTGCATAGACCATTTATAATCTATCCAATGATAGGTTACCGTTAAATAATCATGGCTGTTAGTACTACGACCTATATCAGAATAGCCACTTTTCCATTAAAATGATATAATGAATAACGTAAATACTGTTGATATTCATGTGCAAATTTAAATACATCTCTCTTAACAGTTAATCTAGAAAAACCGTTAAAAGCAGGATTATACATATCTCTAATGTAATGAATAAAACTGGGAGATGAAGGAAATGAAAAAGGCAAACCCTCTACAGCAACTAATTTTGCTATTGCTTCCCTATCTCTATGTTTATCGTATTTAGGGCCTACAATTCCTCATGTCATATGGTTAATTTGACCCTGTACTTGTTCCGGGATAGTATGTGAACCTTGTCCCGATGAAACGGACGTTTGCGCACCCGGTTTTGAAGCCTCGTATTGGGCATACCTAGATGGATGAGACCTTGATACGTGTATCATTAAACCCCCCCGTCCCACATTGACCTTTTCCAGTTTTAAATTTTAAAACATCTTTACAAATTTTACATCTAGCTACTTGATTCTTTACGTCCCTATCAAAAAAATGTCCATGCATCTGATTTTAATGTTCGTTTTGCTAGACCTCATCTCATACTAGGGGCAATAGGAGGCATTTCAGTTGAAGGTACACTAGTGGGTGTGTTGTCATCTACATTAGTGGGTGTATCATCTAGATCATCGTCTAAATTAAAGTCTTCTCGAGTTCCAGAAAATAGTTCCTCGTCTAAATCTAATGGTATTGTAGGAAAATGTTCAGTATTAACAAAATCATCCTGTGTAGGAATATGATTCTGTCTAGAAATAGGACCCTTGCCCTTGTTGCCCCTACTAGAAGAAGCATGACCCTTACCCGTAAGCATACGTTTAAATCCTTTCATTATAAATTTATAATTATACTAATAAATAATTAAAGTAACTGAAATTAAGTACGCTAAATAAATAATTAAAGTAACTGAACAAGCACTAAAAAGAATGAGGATTTATAATCTAAAAATGAATCCAGCCAAATTCATGTTCGGAGTATCGACTAGAAACTTCCTTGGCTTCTTGGTACATAAGAAAGGTATTGAGATAGATCATAACAAAGCCCAGGCAGTAATGGAATATGCACCACCCAGAACAAAGGAGTTACAGAGCCTGTTAGGAAAGATCAACTTCCTAAGGAGGTTCATATCTAATTCAGCCGGCAAGATGGAGGATTTCTCACCTTTACTTAGGCTTAAAGGGTCAGAAGAACTATTATGGGGCCCGGAACAGTAAGAGGCATTTGACCAAATTAAAAAGGCCTTAGCAACTCTTCATGTGCTGGTACCTCCCATGCTAGGGAAACGATTGAAGTTGTACATCTTGACTGCAAATTTGTCTATCGGCTACCTGTTAGCACAGGATACCGATGATGGAACCGAAAGGGCAGTTTACTACCTCATCCGAATGCTCAATGAGGCTGAAACTAGATATACCCCTATAGAGAAGCTTTGTTTGTCCTTATTTTATGCTTGTACAAAACTTGAACATTATTTAATGCCACATGTGGTTCACATTTTGTGCAAAATTGACATCGTCCGGTATTTATTGAATAGACTTGTTTTGCAAGGACGACTAATGAAATGGGCAATCAAGCTCACTGTGTTTTCTCTCGAATATAGGCCACTCAGGGCTGTCAAAGGTCAAGCGTTAGCCGATTTCTTGGCAGACTACACTTGTGTAGATACGGAGAACCCATGCGCCCCCTTTAATGCGTGTATGAATGTCGTCTCTTGGACGCTAACTTTTGATGGGTAGAGAACCCAGAAAGGAGTCGGAGCCGGAATAACCATAACCAATCCTAGAGATAAAACATGGAGGTTCTCTTATCGGCTAGATTCTGAATTGACAAATAATCAAGCTGAATACGATGCTATCATCATGGGACTTAAACTCCTAGACTCTATGGAGGAGAAATGAATCAAGATTCATGGAGACTCTCAGGTGGTTATCAAACAACTGGCTGGGGAATATGACTGCAAAGATCCAAATTTGTTGGCCCGTTACAGAATGGCTAGCAGGTTTCGTAGTTGGTTCGCATTAGCTACATTAAGTTATGTTCCCAAGGGGATGAATGTTGAGGCTAACGACTTAGAACAAGAAGCTTCTCACTTTAGGAAGTCACTACTCACTCTAGAGTATGATGAGCTGCCAGCCGAAGTGCTAGCCATGGACCAGATCGACTCATGAAAGCAGTTGTTAATCGGTTGCTTAAAAGTTGCTTCCACTTGCAAGGACCTTAGGGTCAAGAGGAGGGCCTTGAAGTATATGCTCATTGATATTGATCTTTATAAAAGGAGCGTAAACGGAGTGCTACTCTGGTGCATTGATAAGGCAGAGGCCTTAAGAGTCATGGGAGAAGTTCATGAAAGAATCTGTGGATCACACAGAGGCGGGCCAACGATGAAGTGGTTGATTTATCACTATGACTATTATTGGCCTACCATCACGGCCGATTGCTTTCAATACGCAAAAGGGTGTGAAGAGTGTCAGAGATATGGACCAATCCAACGGGTACCAGCCTAGTTATTGCACCCGATCATAAAGCCCTAGCCTTTCACAGGATGGGCTATGGACCTCATCGGTAAGATTCACTCGCAATCGGCGAAAGGACATAATTTCATTATTGTGGCTACCGATTACTTCACTAAATGGGTAGAGGCACATTCGATGAAGAGGGTTCATCAGACAGATGTCATGCAGTTTATCCAACACCAGATCATATACATATATGGTATTCCTAAAACGATTACAACCGATCAAGGGACAGTGTTCACTGGTTCTAAAGTGGCAGCCTTCGCGGAGAAATTTGGGATCAAGATGATCATATGCTCGCCTCATTATGCACAGGCGAAATCGACAAGCCGAGGCTGCTAACAAGCTTATTGTGGACATAATTAGTAAAAATGTGGAGGATAAACCTGCAGTATGGCATCTCACTTTGGATGAAGCTATTTAGGCAATCAGAAACTCTAAGTCTACAGCTATTGGGACAACACCTTATCGGCTAACCTATGGCCAAGATGCAGTGTTGCCCTTAGAGATTAATGTTAAGTTATTACGAGTGGCCAAACAAAATTCTTTAAGCTTAGAAGAATATCAGCAGGACATGCTAATGGACTTAGATTAGCTAGATGAAGATCGACTGATGGCCCTAGAAATAATCAAAGCCGGTAAATGGAAAATGGCCAAAGCATACAACAAACATGTTAAGCCTAAGAGGTTTGCCAAAGGAGACTTGGTTTTGAAAACAGTGTTGCCGTTTGTAACGAAAGATCATAAATTTGGCAAATGGTCGCGAAATTGGGAAGGACCCTTCGTAGTAAGCCAACGGATTGCTGGCAATGTATATCGACTAATAGACATGCATGATGAAGAGCTTGACAGAAACGTAAATGACAAATACTTAAAAAAGTATTACCCATCGAGATGGAGTATGCATGAGTAAACAACAATGACAGACCCACTGCCTGGCCGCACATAAGAAACTAATTCCCTTCGATTTGGGGAATACATGAATGATTGATAGCCACACCCTAGTTACAGTCACATAAAGAGGTGAAAAAGTACTTCCCTTCAATTTAGGGAATGCAAGAGTAAACAACATCCACAGACTGGCTGCTTAGTCAGAAAAACAGACCATTCAATTTGGAGTCAATAAAACTAGGAAGCCAAGTTGGTTGGCATTTCACTAGTTGGAGGTTGCGCTACATTATCAGTTACAAAAGTCTCAAGATTAGCCGAATATACGGCTGCTTGGTCGTCTATGGTAGCCACCATTTCTTTTCCATCCTCAGTCACACCAACGACTACTACCTCATTCGCTCCCATTTCTTCTAGGACTTCCCTTCCCGCATCCAACAAAGGCTCAACCACTACAACTGATGGGGTCTCGGTAAAAGCTTGAGTGTCAGCCGTTAGAGTGTCCTCTGGCTGTTGTTCATCTTCTGACAATACCTCTTGAGTAACAGAAGCAGCGATGTCTTAGGATTGCAAGTCCAGGAGGATGTCGGCTGACAGCTGAGCAACGGGATCAACTGGTAACGGAGTAGTCATAACCGAAGAATAAGTTCTCTCGGATACCACTGTGGAAAAACTAGCAGGGAGTGTATGCGCTGCTTGAACAAGTATGTTTTTCCACGCAGTTCACTTATTTTCCAATTGGGCCAGTCGTTCACTGCCCGCTTTTTATCCAATTCCCAAACTACATGTTGGTTATCGAGCTCCCGGATCTTGTTATCCAAATGAATGCCCTGTTGAAACAAAGAAGAGCGGGAGGAATCTTGGGCCTTAATAGTTGATTCCAAGGCGCATATAGCCGGAGTAATAGCCTTTATCTCCGCCTGGATCCTCTCCAAATCGGCTCACAGTTTTAACAGCTACTCATGCAAGACATTCATTCGGCTGAAATTCTGCTGCCTTTCTGCATTCACCTCATTGAAAGAAGTCTAAATGTGGTTCTTCTCTTGACGAAGAGACCCTAAGTGTTGCAGAGCAACGACCGCCTCATCATGGCTATCTTTGGCTATTTTGTGTAAAGCAAATAAGTCACTTAGAGCCAAAGCCATGTCATTATAGGCGGTTGCCAAATCTGGGGAATCCTTCGCTTCTTTTGACAATTGGAAAAGAGAAGCCCTCAAAGCATGCAACTCTTTTTTGTTGGTCGGGATTCCCCTGGCAAAAGACTCCTCAACTCGCTCTCGATGAATGCCAACATGCGAAGATGGTGAAGGTGCAATGTCGACTGAGCCAAAATATTATAAAAGCACGTCTTCAGGGATGATCTCGACTGGCGCTTCTGAGTCATCAATTGGGTTGATTTTAGTCGAGGGATTACCTCTATCCGTCTCCTATACAGAAAAGACAGGTTAAGAATAGAGGCAAGGGTTTGAAAATAGTAAAGGACCAAGCATAAGAGAAAGAGTATACCTCTACGAATGCATCAACATAAAAATCTGCGGCTGCCTTGAGATGAGTAATTTTGACCTTGAGGACAACCGATAATGGATCTTGCAGATGTGGGGAAACATGAGGCAAAGAGGACGACCCTCTAGTATGAAAAGGGGCATCGAACGCTTTCTATAGCCATCTGCGTCTTATTAGTCGTGATACCTGAAGGGCAAATAAAAAACATGAATATCGAAATATAATCGATGTGAAAGTGTTTAAGCCAGACAAGGGATATACCTTGATTTTCTCCTCTTCTTCAGTAGAAACAAGAACTCTAGTTCTGTGGGATTCTTCCTCACTACGATCTCGGATGACAACCCCCCCCACTTCGTCTGGGTTGCTTGGGAACAAATTTCTCGGGTGACGGGATTCGTTGTTAGAAGTGGTCTCCAGATCGACAAACGCTGGGGGGATTGAGTTGCTGAAAGACACATAAGAGATGTTAGCCGGAAATTTCACAAGAATAATCTGGTCGACACATATGTAGAAAGCAATTTACCTTTCCTCTTCGTTTGCCGCAACCTGATAGAAGACCTTGAGGCAGTAGGTCTAGCCGATTTAGGGGGAGCAACTCTCAGAGGGGCCCCTTTCATCCACAACTTAGAGGTTTCTTGGGTCTTCTTTTTCTTTGACAGGACCAGTTGATCACAGTAGACATCTAGAGGAGACTGGAAGAATTTCTCCTTGGCCGTGTTCTACCAATCGTCAAAGGCAACAATAGTATTTGCTCTCGGAGGAAACAATTATCAGTCAAATAGGGCAAGCCTATCAAGATTGTGATCGACTATTTTCCTTGCTTGTTTTGCATTAAGAATGCAGCGTTGGGTTGAACAAACAATACTGCGGTGAGGCCATGGTACGTGTTGAGTGAGACTGAATTGCATTACCACAATGTTTGGCCGATAGGGCTCCGTGGTCAACTTATTATTCCTAGAAGTGGGCTTCAAGCCACCCAATAGATTCCTAGTCGTAAGAATACGCCTCCATGTGAGGGCCATAGTTCTCCGATGGGAGAATGTAAGGTTGTCATCGGTTACTTGAAGGACCCAATTGGGGGTGGCCCATCTTTTAAGGACCAGTTGCCAATCTGTGTAATGGTCTCGAGACAGACTATGCAGGGTGGAGACTGCAGTGAAAATATCCTGGGGCACGAGGGGTGTTTTCCGAAGAGTATCGGCTAGCACCGGCTGGTTTAATAGAAATCGACGGTTATCAAAATCATCAGGAATAAACTCCGAGAAATATAGGGTAATCCACAGCTGATGGAACCACAGGGGACCGACTAAGGTATCCAGATTTCTGGAGTCCCTTAACCTTGCTTGGGAATCACCAAGAGCCATATAAAGATAAGTCAGGAAAAGAGATGCCAACTGACATCTTCACCCAAAACGGATAACACAGCATAAATTTCCAGCTCCTTCATGACTGTACAAGATCCTGTGTAGATAAAATATAGGTTGAACCAAAAGAGCAGGAAAGCACGATGCTTGGCATCATCGACTGGAAGAGGCATTGTTCTGTCACGACCCAAACCGTAGGGCCACGATGGGCACTCGGACCCCACCCGCCGGGTACCGCTAATCGTACAACTAATTTTAATCACAATTGAATACGGACTAAGCCGAAAAAGATTATAGAAAATCTTAACCAGAAATCCAATTTTCATATATACATACCCATACCAAGGCCGACAAGGTCACACATGACAACTAACCACATGATACCTGTCTACAAGCCTCTAAAGAATACATGACATCACAAGGACGGGACATGACCCCGCCATACCCATATGCAAATGCAAAAATACTATACCACGATTAGACTGCAACTCTGAAATAAATAGAGTGCTCCAACATCAGCTGAACCAGCAATCTACTAGTGTGAACCGTCACCTTCTTTAACTGAACTTGTGGGAATAAAACGCAACATCCCCCGACAAAAGGGACATCGGTACGACTGATGTACTTAGTATGTCAAGCATGAACAATAGTATAACAGGGATATAACAACAACTGAAACAGAAACAACTGACCAACAGTAAATGCCTCTGAGGGTCCTAATACATATGCCTAAACACAATGCGGTATACATATACATCGGCCCCATTGAGCATCTACCTTACCATAACAGCCTCTATGGGCATCATTTCGTGTCAGCCTCTGTGGGTATAATATATCTAAATATCATGCATAATGCGGTAAATACATATATACTGGCCACACAAGGTCATCTTCGTCCCCACAACACACACACACACATATATATATATATATATATATATATATATATATATTGGCCCATAATCAGGCATCTTCCTTCATTAAGCCACACATGTTAGCCACACAAGCTTCATCATTTATCATATCCCAGCTGATCAGGTGGTCTGCGTTCCTCATTTCCCGTCCCCAATATACGGTCTTGGGTAAAACATGAATGCAATGCAAATGAAAATGCATGAACGATAACACAATATTCCAATCTCAACGGGTGACATAATACCTTTATACCTTCGGCTAACATTGAGAATATCAACACATTTTTTCGTATGCCTCAATAAGGACTTAGAAACAATTTTAGACATACTTTTAGCATAGGAATCAATAACATGAATATTCTTAACTACTAGGAGTAGAATAAATTATGAAGTAATATCACGGTTCTATTTTGTTACATGGAACATGCCAAAATAAAGAAATAATTTACCTTAACATACCTCAATTCCACTTTAAGGTTTCTAAAATTCTCGTTGATAATGAGAAGTGAACTTCGTTTCACTCCTCCAAATCGCAATTGTTTTTTTCTTCCTCACGAAAATGAAGTACCAGTCGCTGCTTTCTTATTTTGGTGTATTAAGAAATTCTCCAAGGTAATGTACCATTTTCTAAATGAATGAAATGAGGGGCTAACTTTGGTCTTTAAATTTGGAACGAAATGGAGACTATTCCTTTGGTCTTTTAGATTTCTCAAACAAGATGTGTTTACTAATAACAACATTTAATGAATCATTCTAAGTGCCATTTAATGGCCTTAAGATGCTGTCTCCTACTAACAATTTTCTTACTAACACCTACACACACATTCACGCCTTAATCACTTTAGGGGCTCTTCTCGTAAGCCACCTGTAATCCCCCACTAAACATTGTCCCATATTAGGATTAATTAGTCCCATAATTAATCAATTGTATACATAATTAATCATGTGATCCCAATTCACTTGAATCTTAATAACTTATAAGATCTTCATATACTTAATATCATAATTTGTAATATGACACTAGTCCATAACTCCTTTGTGCACGCACCAAATTTATTTTCGTTCCCCGTCATCATACTTGTTACGTCCAAAATTATTTCGGGGTTTAATCCTTTTATATACTAATCTCTATATTAGCATACGTCAACATAACCTAAGTTTTCCAATGCTCGGGTCTATTTACAAATGCTTAGCAATTTTACATACGCCTAGAGATTTAAACCGTGACCCGAAAGTACGGGATGTTACATCCTTCCCCCCTTAGAAACATTCATCCTCGAATGTTGGGGTGACATACGTAGCCCGATAATACAACTTCTTTATCGCAGCGCCATATAATACCATATACATCATTACATCTACATCAGACTTCTCATGTCATGTATTATGATGTTAGGAACAAGAACTCACCTTACGCTTCTTGTGGAACCTCGGTGTTGGTCTGGAATAGGTATGGATACTTGTGCATCATTTCCTCTTCCGCTTTCCATGTCATCTCTTCCACGCTCTTATTTCGCCACTTTTGGTCAAAAAATTCCTTCTGTCCCTCCTCCACCATTGATCCTTTCGCCGTTCTAGAATAATCATACCTTTTCATTTATGGAGCTATTTTGTGTGTTCACCAACTCCTTTGGATATCCTAACCTTTATCTAATATAATACTCCATTTGTTACATGAGAAAGTTGTGATATTCATTCTTCACCCCTATTTTCTTTGCATGACTTGGTGATTTTCATATCTCAAATGTCCTCAAGCTGCTGCTGAACTTGAAGTGAAATTGTTGCTACTTGACTATAAGACAGTCGGGGCAGTTTCACTTGACCTTTACAACTTTGGTCCCGAGATATCGACATCTTTGAACCTTTTAAATATCATCGATCCCTG
This sequence comes from Anisodus acutangulus, assembly GCA_029783415.1. Classification (NCBI taxonomy): domain Eukaryota; kingdom Viridiplantae; phylum Streptophyta; class Magnoliopsida; order Solanales; family Solanaceae; genus Anisodus; species Anisodus acutangulus. Next base: position 19,476,648 of record CM056495.1, read on the forward strand.
GAAAAATAACTTACTCATATCTCCTGACGGACCTATCTCAATGGAGAGCATACCACTCGTATTTACACTCAATCCAACTTCAATCTTCCTGCTAACCATAATTTTTTTGGAAGAAGGTATGGCTGCAATCGTTAATATGATAAGGTCTACAGATAAAATCCTTACAATCTTTTACGTTCTGATGCTTAGTACTTTCTTTACCTTACTGAATATTTCGCTTTCCAGTCTTGCATTATCTCTTCCATCTTTCATATATGAATGAGACATTCTCATAATATCGAATTTTAACAATAATACTGCCCCTTCTGGCGTATCAATCGTCTTGGTAGAAATCGCTTATTTACCGGTTACGAGTATAAACTAACCGAAGTCTTTTTGGTAACTGTCATTACTGAAACTTTAACAGGTACGAGTTAAACTCAAATTCCTAAGACCCAGCTCTACTGCACGATTTATGAGAAGAAAGAATAGAAACCATCCCTAAATGTCAGATAACCTCATGTTTATAAGTATGGTGCATAACATACCCATAAAAAGACTTTACTAGACACGACTTGTAGACTCCCTAGGAAAGACATGCTCTAATACCTAGTTTGTCACGACCCAAACCATAGGGCCACGACGGGCACCCAGACCCCATCTGCCGGGTACCGCTAATCGTACAACCAACTTTAATCACAATTGAATATGGACTAAGCCGAAAAAGATTATAGAAAATCTTAACCAGAAATCCAATTTTCATACATACATACTCATACCAAGGCCGACAAGGTCACACATGACAACTAACCACATGACACCTATCTACAAGCCTCTAAAGAATACATGACATCACAAGGACGGGACATGACCCCGCCATACCCATATGCAGATGTAAAAATATTATACCACGACCAGACTGCAACTCTAAAACAAAATGAGTGCTACAACATCAGCTGAACCAGCAACCTACTAGCGTGAACCGTCACCTTCTTTAACTGAACCTGCGGGCATGAAACGCAGCGTCCCCCGACAAAAAGGACGTCAGTACGACTGATGTACTGAGTATGTCAGACATGAACAATAGTATAACAGGGATATAACAACAATTGAAACATATACAACTGACCAACAGTAAATGCCTCTGAGGGTCCTAATACATATGCCTAAATGGCATGCACAATACGGTATACATATACATCGGCCCCATTGGGTATCTTCCTTACCATTACAGCCTCTGTGGGCATAATATGTCTAAATGTCAAGCATAATGCGATAAATACATATATATTAGCCACACAAATGCATCTTCCTCCCCACAACATATATATATATATATATATATATATATTGGCCCTTAATCAGGCATCTTCCTTCATTAAGCCACACAGGCTAGCCACATAAGCTTTATCATTTATCATATCCCAGCTGATCAGGTGGTCTGCGTTCCTCATTTCCCGTCCCCAATATACGGTCTTGGGTAAAACATGAATGCAATGCAAATGAAAATGCATGAACGATAACACAATATTCCAATCTCAACGGGTGACATAATACCTTTATACCTTCGGCTAACATTGAGAATATCAACACATTTTTCCGTATGCCTCAATAAGGACTTAGAAACAATTTTAGACATACTTTTAGCATAGGAATCAATAACATGAATATTCTTAACTACTAGGAGTAGAATAAATTATGAAGTAATATCACGGTTCTATTTTGTTACATGGAGCATGCCAAAATAAAGAAATAATTTACCTTAACATACCTCAATTCCACTTTAAGGTTTCTAAAATTCTCGTTGATAATGAGAAGTGAACTTCGTTTCACTCCTCCAAATCGCAATTGTTTTTTTCTTCCTCACGAAAATGAAGTACCAGTCGTTGCTTTCTTCTTTTGGGGTATTAAGAAATTCTCCAAGGCAATGTACTATTTTCTAAATGAATGAAATGAGGGGCTAACTTTGGTCTTTAAATTTGGAACGAAATGGAGACTATTCCTTTGGTCTTTTAGATTTCTCAAACAAGATGTGTTTACTAATAGCAACATTTAATGAATCATTTTGAGTGCCATTTAATGGCCTTAAGATGCTGTCTCCTACTAACAATTTGCTTACAAACACCTACACACACATTCACGCCTTAGTCACTTTAGGGGCTCTTCTCGTAAGCCACCTGTAATCCCCCACTAAACATTGTCTCACATTAGGATTAATTAGTCCCATAATTAATCAATTGTACACATAATTAATCATGTGATCCCAATTCACTTGAATCTTAATAACTTATAAGACTTTCATATACTTAATGTCATAATTTGTAATATAACACTAGTCCATAACTCCTTTGTGCACGCACCAAATTTATTTTCGTTCCCCGTCATCATACTTGTTACGTCCAAAATTATTTCGGGGTTTAATCCTTTTATATACTAATCTCTTTATTAGCATACGTCAACATAACCTAAGTTTTCCAATGCTCGGGTCTATTCATAAACGCTTAGCGATTTAAACCGTGACCCGAAAGTACGGGATGTTACATATTCGACTGTTGTTGGTCATGAAGTGGCCATAGTTGGAAGAAGTCTTTGAAACCTAGATGCCCAAGTCGGCAACATCTATGTTGCCTAAGACAGGCGCTTCGGCTCCTAGTATCGGAAGGCCAAGTATCACTGTCACGTCGAGTAGTGTGGGGGTCATCATCCCCTATGGGAAAACAAAGGCGTTGGCAGTGGTCAACCAATATTCGAGGAAAGCATATATGAGACCAATCTTACAAGAGAGGTCAAACTCCGACAGCGCAATGGCGTCATAAAGACCCATGCGTCTCCATTCGGCCTCTCTGGCCGACTTCACTCATTCCAACCAACTAAAGTAGTTGGTAATCTTGGACGGCCACGTACGCAGGCTAGCTGGACAGCGATCGCCGATGAACCAATCGCAAGTAATAGGAAGGTCATAATTTACCGGGCTAAGATACCGAGAAAGAATGAGGTTGCCCTATTCCGATATACCGTAGGGATCAAGAACCAGTTGTTCATCGATGAAGGCAAAGGTAGGGTTTAGGTTATCATCAGTCAAATTGTCGTTATCTGATCCCTGAGACGGAGAGGAAGATGAAGACATAGTTCTCTGATTAAGGAATTAGGGTCTTTAGAGAATGAAAGGAATTTGGGAACGACTGAAGATTGAGTGAGAAACCTATGAGGGATGTCTCTCCTTAAAATATCTTTTTCTTTTGGAGATACGGCTGACACGCATTGGGACTATTTTCTTTCAAAAGTGCGGCTGAAATGCGTCGGGATTCAATTGTGGAAGCCGAGGCGCCTTGGTTGAAAGGAAGAAACTTTTTAGAGAAAATCATCATTGCATGCATTTAGGGCAAAAGTGATTGAAATGACATCCGCAGCTGCCATACAAAACGACGACTATTTTTTAATACATTAACTCAGCAGCCGCACTCGAGTTAATATAGGGGGCAATTGTTAACACTAAAAAAATACTCTTAAGTGTTTAGCCGAATCTAGTGGTAGCCGAAGGTGAAAACCTCAAAATGAGCAGGCAACAGAATTCTAACTCGATAACCGAATTGACTCTTAACCGAATCTACTAGTCCTAGCCCTCGGTTAAAAAGGCTTCATCGGCTATTACGGTAGCCTAGCTGAGTCATAATTTCGAGGATAACGACTAAGACCCATGCATATTTGAACGCCTCAAATACCAAGTCAAAGAACCCTCTAGACCCCAAGAAACGGCAACAACCAGCGACAACTAGAGGGAAGTGCCATTAATCATGTAGGAGAAAAACAATGAGCAAAAATTGGCACCACCTCCTCATGGTTTGTTAGTGGATTTAGTGGGTAGTCTAATGACTAACATAGGGGAAGCACGTTCATTTTCCTTGTAACATATATATATGATCATTTGTACGGAAAGCACACACAATCAATCAAAACAACTGATTTTATATTCACTTTATCTTTATCGCCTTTACTGCACTCTAGCTGTATTTATGTTTCTTACCACTTAGTTTACTCAATCACCATCCTAATGCTTTCTGAAGTAGTTTGGGAACCCATTCCTGGAAGTTAGAGTTCCGCTTATAGCCGAAATCGCTTAGTTAAGGAATCAATTTGTCATCCGATTTCGTCAGCCGATAGATGGCAGATATTTCAGATGGTAACAATACCTTATTTGAATTTATCATAATTATGTTTTACTTCAAAAAAGTTTTTCTTGATGGAAAATATTTTCTTTATGGAAAAGGATTCTACTGTATTTATCATTTTTCTTGAAAGATAAATTTTGGATTTCTATAAATAGAAGATATTTTCTTCTCATACACAACACAACAACATGCACAATGTAATCGTTTAGCTAATTTTATTTAGGGGAAGCTTTTTCTCTCAATAGGTTATATGTTTTTTTGTTAACTTTTCTAATATGTAGGTCACCTGACTAAACAATATTAATATTATCTTTTTTAGTATAGTTTTTGTTTTGTCTAATTTATCATCATTCAAGGTTTGAAATTATTAGCTTTCGCATGACGCCTAGATTTTTTCGATCCCCAACAAGTGATATCAAAGCCAATGATTCAATAGGTTGAAGACAGACTTAAGGCGCCAGTTCAAATCAAGCTGCAACAAATATCACGATAATGAAGATTTTATCTAGCGTACTACATGTGGAGATGAATTTTCAACCATATTTTCAATATCCCTGCTGCTGCATCTTTAAAAATAAAACAAAATATTTTTAAATCAATTTTTAACCACAATATTTTTAACCTTATTTTGAACCATGACAAGCAGCAGTGATGAAAACTATGTGAAGAAGAAGAATCAAGATTAATTTGCCAGAAAATTCAGGTAAAGGGGAGATTTGTTAGGATTTGTCATGAATTTTACCTTATTTGAATTTTACCATAATTGTATTTTATTTCAAAAATGTTTTCTTGATGGAAAAAGTTGTATGTGGAAAAGGATTCTACTATATTTATCATTTTTCTTGGAGGGGAAGTTTCGGACTTCTATAAATAGAAGATATTTTCTTCTCATACAAAACACAACAACATCCATGATGTAGTCGTTTAGAGAATTTTATTTAGGAGGAGATTTTCTCTCAATAGGTTATATGCTTTTTTTTATTAGCTTTCCCAATATGTAAATCACTTGACCAAACCATATTAATATTATGTTTTTTTAATATAATTTTTGTGTTGTCTGATTTATCATCGTTCAAAATTTGCAATTATTAGCTTACGCTGACGTGCTCATTATTTCATTCTCAACAATAGTATGGCTTCTTAAATTTAGGATACAATGGTGGAAAGGTGGTTAACAAAACAAAAGCAAGAAAAGAAAAAAAGACCACTTGTCAAAATTTAAATATAGTGACACTAAGATCAAAACTGCAACCTAATAATTATAATTTTACCTAACATAGTTGCTCGTTTTTTAATAATTAAGTAATCGTCTGATAATCATAATGGGAGTATTTAACAAGACAAAGGAACTTGGAGAGTAACAACTTATAAAATAAAATATTGTATTAGTATTAGATTAAAATAGTGTATTAGTATTAGATTAATAGTATAATAAACAAATCACGATAATGAGATAGTAACGTATTATGTGGGTTTGTAAAAAGCCTTAGGGTTCGTGGACATTTAGCAAAGCACAATGCCATTACTGCAGTCAGTGGCTTGAAAGTGCAAGGGGGTTGAATTGTAATTTTTATATTTTTTTAAGTAGACTACCTTGAATCATTAGTCGATTGCTAACAGATAAAGTGCAGAAATTAAATGCTGAATGAAAATGAAACAAGATGTTTTTATACTGGTTCAGACTCGATGTGAATCCTAATTAGTCCCCTTGGGTTGCAAGAATGTTCTCTGCGGATCTTTTGAAAGTGAATTTGGTATAATGGTTGTTTGAATGGAATTCCTACGTCTACACTCAAACACTCTTAATCTTTTGATACAATGTCTCATCAACTATACTATATCTCTTCTCATTTTTTGTTTACACTATAAATCACTCAGAATTACAATACTTGTTAAAAGTAAAGTAGAGAGCATGAGAAGTTGAGTCGACAATATATTTTACTTCATCCTTAAAGCCATCCTTTATAGTTTGTAGAATAACGGTTAGGCTCTCGCAGAGATGACAACCCAAGAGATTTGATCATTGAAAAAAGGAATCAGAAATCCTATTTTTCAAGAATAAGGTTTGAGCTTTTCAACAGATTGATCTTCCTTCCTTGTGTACTTGTAGCTGAATCTTTAGAGATGTGATGTCCTTAAATACTCCTTATTAAAGAATGGATATTGGGCCTAACTCAACCCCAAACACTAACTTGTAGGGTGAGGATTATCCAAGTCCATTTAAGGAGTCCATGTTTCTATTCCATATCCGTTGTGGGACTTTTAACACTCCCCGCATGCCCAGACCTTGTTAACTGGAGTGTGGATAATATAATTTGGGGCCCAACATCGGTGAACAAATAATTAGAATGGACCTGATTCTGATACCATAAAGAATGGATCTTGGGCATAACTCAACCCCAAAAGCTAGCTTGTAGGGTGAGGATTGTCCAAGTCCATTTAAGAAATCCATGTTCCTATTTCATATCTAATGTGGGATTCTTAACACTTATAATTGCTTAGTACTAGTTTCCTTGTTGAGGTACGCTTGATACACTTAATTGATGCGCCAAAATATTCCGTGGTACTTGATTTGATTTCTTCCATGCTTTGATTTATTTGTCTCCATAAATAAGTTCTTACTTATTTATTTGGCTTTAACTTGCTTCTCTTGATTTCATCATTTTGGACTTCACTAGTCAGCTGGGCTGATATTTTTTCCTGATGTAGAGTTGGGCCTTATGAGTAACCTGCTTTTCCTTGTGAGCTAACTTGCATAAAAGAATTTATCATCATTAAAATTCAACACTAACATGCTCACCTCTTAATTCTTAACCAAATTATTTAATTTGGATTAAGTTATACATGTACCGTAAAAAGTATTTGCATGAGTTTAAATAGAATAATTTAGGTAGTTTCTATGCTGAAAAAGTTTGCTCATACACAATATTTATAGTGTTCAGGTGACCCCAATAGTTTTTGTTTTGATTATGCATATGTATTAAAAAAATCATTAATTATTTAATATTTAAATGTGAATTTATTATTGTATATTAACTTGAGATTAGTGTAGGAGTCAATAAACTCAAGAGCGGATGTAGCATATTAACATCGGGTTCATCTGCACCCAGTACTTCTAACATAGAGCATGTATAATATGTAAAAATTCATAAAATTACAACAAATAAGTAGTAATAGATATGAACCCATACTATTGAAGATATAATAAGTTTAATGTTAATAACCTTAAATTAAATATTGAATCTATAAAACTTAAATCATGAATTCACCTATGAGTGGGTATATGAGTGAAGAGAACCTACCACTCTAATACATTACTATATAATTAATGCCCGTTGCTGCGCACGGACTCAACAATTTGAATAGAAGTAGTACTTTGATTTTTATGATTTTTTGTTAACACTCTCACACTCACATAAATGATGTATAATGCATGCTTTAATAAATCACAAATAACAAACACATGAAGTTAAATTATACAAACCCAAAAAAGAATTTCAAATTATTATACAGATTCAAAAAAGAGTTTCACACTCGGTGCATTTAGCATGCCGTACTCCAAATTACATCCATGAATATATCCATACAACATGAATTTACCGACACACTTATGTTGTGGACGCTATTTCGGGAGAAGTCGCATCTACAAATGATCTACAATAATTGAAGGATGAGACATATGTTAGGCCAAAGGAGGAAACTTAAAGAAACTTCTCAACAAAGATGAGCTTTGCAAGATGTTGCACTTTACTCATTATCCAAAGCTGTATTAGAACCTAAATACCATTCGATATACATAAGAAACGTAGTCAGGGAAATTTATCATGGATAAGCTCAAGCAAGTAAAATAATTCAGCGCCATTATATATCTTTGTACAAAATCTATATGGCACGGTTCCTCACTTTATAACTTCTCTTAAATCCCTCTCCTTTCACACAATCCCTTTTGTAATATTGTATTAATCTCTCTTGGAGAGTCTTTCTCATTAATATAAATATATATAGTGTACAATGTGGAACCCTAATACAATAAGGATCCTAAATCTACCATAATTATACATCACTAATTATTACACAATATATGGAATATATTCTAATTATGGTGTGAAGTATGTACATGTTAATACACCCCCTCAGTCAGAGCGGGAGGAGGCCGGACGCTAAGACTGGATCTGAAGTCGAGAAAGAGTTGTCTAGGAAGGCCTTTGGTGAATATATCCGCATACTGATATGAAGAAGACACATGCATCACCTTAACATGACCAAGAGCAACCTTCTCGCGAACAAAGTGTATATCCATCTCAATGTGCTTGGTTCGCTGATGCTGAACCGGGTTATGAGATAAATAGATGGCGGATATGTTATCATAGTAAACCAAAGACGCTCTGATACCATGTAAGATCGTATTAATCTCCCTTGGAGAGTCTTTCTCATTAATACAAATATATATAGTGTACAATGTGGAACTCTAATACAATAAGAATCCTAAAACTACCATAATTATACATCACTATTATTACACCATATATGAAATATATTCTAATTATGATGTGAAGTATGTACAAGTTAATAACTTTCTTCTCTCAAATGCCATAATCCCACCAACACTCAAACACAAAGAACACTCATTAGTTCCTATGGGAAAGTACTAAGAAACAAAGCAAAAAGGGGGTCAAAACTCATCCAAGAAAGTTATAAGTCATGGAATTAGAACTGGCAAAGTGTGACTGTTGCGGGTTAAAAGAAGAATGCACAAAAAACTACATGGGCGAAGTGAAGGGGAATTTCAAGGGAAATGGCTATGTGATTGAGCTACCTTAGGGATTAGTACTTCAAGAAACAACGACAACTATGCCGCAACATGGGTGATTATATGAATTCTCACTAACCAAAGGAGTAACTTCCATTAATTTGGAAGCCACCTATTTTGTCCTATCATAAAATGTGATCTCTAGTACACTGAGATAAACCAATTACACTTGTTATGTAACAGTCTCCATTCACTGTATTACAAAGAACATATGGAAAAGTTAACTAACACATTTACCTAACAAAGGATCAACGATTTAAGAGTATAAAAGTCAAAGTGTTTTTATTAATTCAAATGACGAAAACATCTCACAACTTACAGAATAACTTACAGAACAATTACTCTCCTGCCCATGTATTTTGAAAAGAATTCACACAAAAAAAATAAATTAAGACTTCAATGTCTATTATCAATATGTAATGTTACTCAAGTATCTATAACCATCTCCCTTTGGCTCTCTTAGAAATTGAATACCGAGGCACGTACCAAAACAAAAAAGAATGTAATTACGACATTTTTAAAGACCAAGGAGATGAGTTTTTTTTTTAATTTAATAAGATTTTAATTGAACTATTAACTCAAGCATGTTCTTTTCTTATTCCAAAATACTCCTTCCCCATACATCCCAACTTCTCCCCTCTGTTAGGATGATTTGAAGAAACACTTGTCTACATACCATGCATGATTGAGGGACGACCGGAGTTTCTTTAGTTGCAACCACAGATTTAACCTCATTTTCATTCTACATGTTCAATGGGCCTCTACATGTTCAATGGGACTATGGTAGCTCTTCCTCTACATGTTTTCATATACATCCAATTGGGCTACTGCAAACAGGAAGTCAGAGACAACAAACACAAAATTATAAGCTGTTGCCTTCTTGAATTTAGTAGTAAATGCAAGAAAATACATAAGAAAGGAAAAAGACGCGGGGTGGGGGGGGGGTAAAGAAGACCTAAGAAAAAGTTGACGAAGATGAATGAACAGAAAAACACCCTAAGTTGTTAGTAAGGGTGGCCAGTGGGCCGGGACGGCCCGACCCCGTCCTGAGCCCGCCCCGACCCCGCTCAAAAAAAAAAAAAAGGGAGCGGGACTCGAACTCGGGACTGGACAATGTCTCGTCCCGCCAGATCCGAGCCCGCCCCGACCCCGCCCCGAGCCTGTCCCGAGCCCGAGCCCGAGCCCGACCCCGCCCTTTGTCCCCCTTTGCAAATGTGGCCGTTGCACCAACGGCCATTTTAAATTTTGGCCGTTGGCCAACGGCCATTTTAGGCCTCCCCCCCTCCCCCAACCCCCCTCCCCCTTAATATTTATTTTTAACCCATAAGTTATTATATTTACACTTTAACCCAATTTTCCAACTATAAATAACTCATTTTCTCTTCATCTTTCTCACAAATCTTCCTACAATCTCTCAATATATCTCTCTACAAGTCTACATTGTTTGCTAAATATTCAATTTTATTTATTCATTTGGGAATTGGGAGTGAAGTTGGCAACTAGCTTGAGGATCTTCCATTGAGCAAAGTTTCAATTTTCAACCTCTCGATTACACGTCGACGTTACGTCGGCGTTTGGTACATTCGTTCCTTCATTAAATTATTATTGTCTGTTTATTTTATTTAGCGAACTTAATTTCATTTACTTTAATTATTTGTTAGCATATAATTAAAATGGAAGGAATTAGAGGTATGTTTAAGGGTAAGGGCAAGACTTCTTCTAGTAGGGGCAACTAGGGCAAGAGTACTTCTTCTAGTCATCTTATTCCTACACAGGATGATTTTGTTGATACTCAACATTTTCCTACAATACCATTAGATTTAGACGAGGAACTATTTTCTGGAACTCAAGAAGACTTTAATTTAGACGATGATCTAGATGATACACCTACTAATGTTGATGACAACACACCCACTAGTGCACCTTCAACTGAAATACCTCCTATTCCCCCTAGTATGAGACGAGGTCCAACAAAACGACCATTAAAATCAGATGCATGGAAATTTTTTGATAGGGACGTAGAGAATCAAGTAGCTATATGTAAAATTTGTAAAAATGTTTTAAAAATTTAAAACTGGAAAAGGTCACGGTGGGACGGGGGATTTAATTAGACACGTAGTAAGTGCTCATCCAGCTAGATATGCCCAATACCAGGCTTCAAAACCGGGTGCGCAAACGCCCGCTCCATCGGAACAAGGTTCACATCGACATCGTCCCGGACCAAGTCTGTGGTCAAATTAACCCTATGACGGGGAATTGTAGGCTCTAAATACAATAAACATAGAGATAGGGAAGCAATATCAAAATTAGTTCTTTGTGGAGGGTTTGCCTTTTTCTTTTCATACCTCTCTCGGTTTTATTCATTACATTAGAGATATATATAATCCTGATTTTAACGGTTTTCCTAGATCAACTGTTAAGAGAGATGTATTTAAATTCGCGCATGAATATCAACAATATTTACGTTTTTCATTATATCATTTTAATGGCAAAGTATCTATCACGTCTGATATAGGTCGTAGTACTAACGGCCATGATTATTTAACTGTAACTTGTCATTGGATAAATTATAAATGGTGTATGCAAAAACGTATTTTAGCGTATAGATATATAGATGATAGGCACACTGGTACTTTTATTGCAGATAATATTTATCAAGTGTGCCATTATTACGGAATAACCGATAAAATTATGACTATTACATTAGATAACGCTTCTTCTAACAATTACACAATTACAATTTTAAAAAATAGTTTAACTCCATCTTTTCCAGATCATTTTCATATAAAATGCGCGTGCCATATATATAACTTAATTGTAAAGGATGGTCTATCACTTTTTGAAGACATTCTAAGTAAAATACAATTTGCTATAAACTTTATTTTTAAAAGTAATAAAGTACAACGTAGAAAAGAATATAAAAAAACTTGTCACGATTGTGGACTACCTTATAGAAAAATTCCACAAGAAGTATCCACTAGGTGGAATTCTTTATACGAGCAACTACTTGTTGCTTATGACTATAGAATACCTATAACTTTATTTTTTAACTCTCATAATAAAAATCCAGCTGATATGATTTTAGATAGTGATTGGGTAAAAATTTCCGAACTTATTGTATTTTTAGAGAATTTTTTTCTAGCAACAAAAGAATTTTCCTGTATATATTATCCTACTATTTCAACTATGTTGTTTTATATAACTCTAATATTTTTATTACTTAGTGAATATATGGAAAACCCAGCTTATAAGGCAGCTATTAAAAAAATATTTGTCAAAATAAAAAAATATTTTATTCCTATTCCCTCTATTTATATTATTGGTTCTGTATTAAATCCTACTATTAAAATAGACGGTACTAAATCACTAATTGAAACTATTTACGATTGTATAGAAGTACTACCACCTCCAAGTCCCAAAAATCTAAATCACCCACCACCTATTGAACAAACTAAAGAAGAAGTGTTGTCTAGCGTAGAACACCAATGCAAAAATATATATAGATTTTATCAACAAGAAAATGCTAGTAACTTGCCGGCTTCCATACCATCTTCTTCATCTTCAACACAACCTTACAAAAGACATGCTGTTTCTGCGGCTAGTATTGAAAGCCTCAGAAATAAAATGTGCGGCCGTACATCTACTACTAACCAAATTAGCGAGTTGGATATTTTTGTTTTGCATGGTTCTGTACCGTATCAAGAAGTTATCAATGAAGATGGACATGAAGACTTGCTGAAATACTGGAAGGGGAATGAGAAGACCTTTCCGACACTTTCATTGATGGCTCGAGATGTTTTGAACATTCAAGCGTCATCAACTGCGTCTGAAAGCGCTTTTTCTGCAGGCAGATATCAAATAGGAGACACAGACACTCATTAGCCGGAGACAGCTTGGAAATTGCAGTATTATTCAGAGATTGGATACGAGCGGAGCGGAGAAGGTGCGGTCAACCGGAGATCAACGAAGAAGAAGATGAAAACTACAACGAAATCTTAACCGAAGGTAGTGGAAGCGACGTGGATCAATTTGACCAACAAATAACAATTCCAACCGAAGAACCACAGGAAATCATCAAGCAATTAGAACAGGTTTTTTTGAGAATGTAATTTTTTTAATTGAAATTTTATTATGTAATTTGCAACTTTTGGACAACACCACAAAGTTGCAATTTAGATTTTAGACAATTGTATTTGTATTACAAAAAAAAAAATCATGTCTATTAATATAAGATGCACAAAAACAGCCTTGGGATGTTTTTATTACACTATCTTATTTTGTTTATTGAGTTTTTTTATACATATGTTATTTAAAAAAAAAAAATGAAAACCCGCCGGACCCCGCCCCGACCCGATACCGACGGGATCGGGACGGGACTGGAGCAAGTCCCGCCAGACCCGACCCCGCCAGACCCCGCTAGACCCGACCCCGACCCCTTGGCTCGTCCCGCCCCGACCCCGACCCCGCCAGACCCGAGCCCGGCCCACTGGCCACTCCTCATTGTTAGTGATCATATATTATCTATGCTTCATAATATTCTTCTGAATTCTGTCAACCCTGAAATTCAGACGACGGGTAAAACCCAAAGTAGAGATGAAAGGAACAGGAAATTCGCTAAACTTCTTTGTGTCTCTGGATGCCAACCAATAGTGAATCCTTTTAACAACGTATACAGTAAGCTCACAAAATGTTTAGTGTTGGTTCAACTCTTTTTGTTGCTTACTGTCCCGGCTCCAGTATTCCCTCCAGGCGAGTCTTACATATAACATTTATATAAGATGTGGAAAGGCCCGTGCTACCAGGGGCTCGATGACTTCCAGTAGAGATTGATCACCTAAATCAAATTTCAGAATGGTCCTCACCCCTCGGACAGTCTCACATCCTTGACAAAGATCCAGCAGAAAGCATGAATTTTTTATACATATATTAGATAAATAGCTCATTCAATCAAGAGAAACTAAATCAACGAGGAGTAAATGAAACCCGATAAAACCATCTACTATTATTTTGTAAACTTCTCAACCAGAAAAGAAAGTAAAGCATAACGTCATATTAACAAATGAGTTCATCATCTTTTCTCCTCCATTTCAAATGAGTAATGAGTTGTCTTGAACTACTGCTAGACCATGGCATGCGGAGATTTAATGCGTACAAATAATGGCCCCGGGTTTGCTGAGCCAATTGCATATGAACAACATGTCTTATACTTATTTTTTTGTTAATTTAGCAAGTCTCACAAGAAAATGAAAGTTTAAATTAGGCACATTTTCTACCAAACCAGTTAGATGCCATAAGCTTCAAATTTACCAGCTGCTATTTTGCCCTAGAATTCTTGATTTTTTCAATTTGAGGTGATTAATCCCACCAAGACAAACAGAAAACTGACATCAGTTTTTAGGAAACTGAAAATGCACACAACTGTGAAATAAATGCATCAAGAGTAACATTTATTCATTGTTTAATGTTGAGTGATGCCCCGTATTACCCAGCATAACATGTTATCTCTCCACAACAATGAGTTGTGTGGAAGCTTTGAAATATTCTTTCAAATCATTTTCCCCAAAAGTATCTTCTCAAAGTTAATCAGTTATCTAATTATCTAAGACAAAGGTCTGAAACAGAAATTAAGCTATTTGAGCAGAGGGTATCTACCTTGTCTGAGTTGAAACTAACTGTAAACGTGTACAAGTATAACACTACAATCTCTACCCATAATTAGAATATATCCCATATATTATAAATATATTTAGTGATAGATAATTATGGTAAACTAGGATTTCTCTTGTATTGGGATAGGATTCCTCTTGTATTAGGATTGTATATTGTACACTATATATATTGATATTAATGAGAAAGACTCCTGAAGGGAGATTAATATCATCTTACATGGTATCAAGAGTCAAAACCCTACTATAGAAAAATTCCTCCTTGCCCCCCCCCCCCCACCTCTCGGCCGACGGCACATATTGTTTTTTTCCTCTTCCCAATGGAGAATTTAGCTACTCCCACCTCCTCCGATGCTTCCACTTCTCACTCAGTCGTCATCCAACCACCCACTCCCCTCTCCTCACCGTCTTTTCATCTAGATCTAACCTTTACCAACATCAAGAATTTTATCCCTATAATTCTTGATCAAGAAGATGGCCAATATTGGTCATGGGTGGAACTATTTCGCATCCATGCATGTGTATATCATGTGCTTGATCATATAGATGACTATTTCCCTCGTCCTCTCGATATGGACGATATCACATGGTGTCGCCTCGATGTCGTGGTCAAACAGTGGATATATGACACTATATCCAAGGACTTACTATACATAATCATGAAAACGGGGTGCCTCTGCCCATGATTTATGGACACGTTTGGAAGAAATTTCTCAAGACAACAAGAACACTCGCGTCGTGTACTTGGAAGAACAATTCAACACCACCCGTCTTGAAAACTTCTCTAATATGTCAGAATATTGCAGTTAGTTGAAACTTGTGGCAGACCAACTGTCTAATGTTGGTACACCTGTGTCCGAAACTAAGATGTTGTTACAATTAGTTGCGAGCCTCCCCAAAGGTGAATAGGGCACCCTAGCCACGATGATACAACAGGCTGACCCTCTACCAAGTTTCAACAAAGCACGCTAGCAATTATTATTGGAGGAAACCCGACGTGCGAAATAGAACGAGCATAACCAGAAGGCCTTAACAGTTGAACCGCCCGCACAACATCAGGCCACTGCCGACCAGCAGCCTCCGCCGGAAAACATCCAACCGCGGTGGCAGGGGTGGCAAGGACCGCGGCAGTGGGTAAGGTGTCAAGGGCCGCGGGAAGGGCCGAGGCCAACAATCACAGCAGTTCAGCAACACCATGACATGGGCCGGCCCAATCTCTGGTTACCCAAATTAGAACTGGGCCACGGCTTCAGGATATCCTCCAGCCCAGTTCCCTTTTCAGCAACAAGGCTACTGGGCCAGGCTCCAGGTCCACGCCAAACCCTGTTCCAACACCAACAGGCCCATGTCGTGCAGGCCCAGTTCCCATAACAGCTCTACAATCAAATCCCCACCGACTTGGGTCAGGAATTCAGCAGTATGAGTGTGCAGCAGCCCGGCGAAAATTGGTTTATGGACTCCGGAGCCTCCTCTCACCTCACCCGGTTCGCAGGTAATCTTTTCCAATTGTATCATTTAAAGTCTCCACAATTTATTACAGTTGGAAATGGTCATCGTATTCCAATTCATGGCTATGGTCACACCCACACCCCGCCACCTCACCCATCCTTCTCCCTAAATAACGTCCTGCATGGCCCACACATCATCAAAAATTTAATATCCATTTGGAAATTTACTCGTAATAATTCAGTGTCTGTTGATTTTGATCCCTTTGGTTTTACTGTGAAGGATCTACGTACAGGGACACCTCTTACGAGATGCAATAGCACAGGGGATCTCTATCCATTCACATCCTCATCCGCTGCCAGTTCCCGCTCACACACTACTCTAGCTGTTTTATCTCCGTCAATTTGGCACAATAGGCTCGGACACCCAGGAGCTCCCGTTTTTAATTTTCTTAGAAGTAATAATTTTATTCAATGTAATGGGAAACTTGCCCAGACCTGCATTTCCTGTCAATTAGGCAAACATGTTTGTCTTCCGTTTAATTCCTCAGTTAGCGTTATATTTGCTCCTTTTGATATTGTTCATGCTGACCTATGGACTTCCCCCATTACTAGTTCCCTAGGTCATAAATATTATCTCGTATTATTGGATGATTACTCTCACTTTCTTTGGATCTACCCATTAAAATTTAAGTCCGAAGTTTTTGCCAAATTTCTTGAATTTTGCACATTTATCAAAACACAATTCGAACGCGCCATTAAATATTTTCAATGTGACAATGGCCGTGAATTTAACAATTTCGCATTTCAAAAATTTTGCACCAATAATGGCATGGTCTTCCGATTTTCGTGTCCTCATACGTCCCCTTAAAATGGCAAGGCCGAGCGTCTCATCCGTACAATAAATAACATGGTCCGTACGTTTATGTTTCATACCTCCCTCCCTCCATCATTTTGGGTATATGCAGTCAAAATGGTAGAATACGTCCTTAATATTTTACCCACTAGTACCCTCCATAACATGACTCCAACCGAAATCCTACACCGTCGGGTTCCCTCCTATGATCACCTACGGATATTCGGTTGCCTATGTTTCCCTAATCTCTCTTCCACGACCACTCACAAATTAACTCCCCGCATTACTCTGTGTGTCTTCTTAGGTTTCCCGTCAAACCATAGGGGCTATCTGTGCTATGACCTCTCCACTCGTCAAATTTTTGTCTCACGTCACGTGACGTCATGTTTGACGAGACGCAATTCATCTTTTCCAACATCCAAAAATTTCAAAAACCGGATTACGAATTTTTAGACGACTCAACTCTCTCACTTGTCCACCTTCGGGAACTGTGCCAGGCCGACACTACTGTATCTCCACAGCCATCATCTGCCACCATACATCGCCTACTGTCAGCATCCCTGCCACCGGTGACCTCCCTGTCACCGCCTCTTGCCACCTCTAGCACCACTCTGCATCCAAGTTCCACCGACTCACCGGTAACCGTTCTATCCACTGTGACATCCCAACAGTCTCACCACCATGCCGACCCCAGTCCGACCCTCAACTACCACCCAGCAAACCCAGCTACCGGACCTACTACGCCACCGACATCATACCCCACACTACAAACCTCCTCAATTTCTGGCATACCGAGAACCCCCACAAATCCCTACCATAGTTCACCAGCACCCACCGACCCAACCCATCACCCAATCCAACCAACCAGTCGACCGACACTCTTACCCAGCCAGCGCCCACACACCGAATGGAAACTCGTGCCCAACATGGGATTTACAAACCCAAAGTCCAATTTAACTTGTCCACCCAAACAATTTCACCTATTCGAAAAAAGCCCTAAATTAGCCAAACTGGACCCGAATTAGAATGCGGCTATGTGTGAGGAGTTTAATGCATTAACGAAAAAACATACTTGGGACTTGGTTCCTCGACCAGAGGGGGTAAATATGATCCGTTACATGTGGTTTTTTCGTCACAAGTTCAGGGATAGTGGTGACTTAGAAAGATACAAGGCAAGACTAGTGGAAAATGGTACTAACCAGCAGGAGGGCATTAATTGCGGTGAGACTTTCAGTCCAGTTTTCAAACCGATCACCATTCGCACAGTTCTAAGCATTGCTATGGGTAAGAATTGGCCGATTCATCAGTTAGATGTGAAGAATGCATTTCTTCATGGGGATTTATGAGAAATTGTATACATACACCAGCCGCCTGGTTTTGTCCACCCAGCAGCCCCACAATATGTGTGTCGTCTCCATAAGTCACTCTATGGCTTAAAACAGGCCCCCAGAGCATAGTATCATCATTTTGCACAGTTCATTATACATCTTGGGTTTACATGCAGTAGATGTGATACCTCTCTCTTTACTTTACATCGAGGTCGTGCTACTGCTTATTTACTGTTATATATGGATGACATTGTTCTTACTACCTCTACTGCTGTGTTGAAAGATGAGATTATTGCACGGCTCAAGTCTGAATTTGCCATAACTGATTTGGGGAAGTTGAGCTATTTTTTAGGATCTCGGTCACTAGATCCGCCGATTGTATTGCCAGCGTAAGTTTGCAGAGGAGATCATGCACATGGGCTAAGATGGACAATTGCAAAATCATGGCCACTCTAGTTGATTCTAAATCCAAACTTAGTGCACTAGTCGGTACTCCACTGACTGATCCTACTATGTATAGGAGCCTTGCAGGCGCACTTCAGTATCTCACCTTCACCAGGCCTGACATTTCCTATGATGTCCAGCAGGTATGCTTGTTTATGCATGCCCCTAGGGAACCTCATTTTACTGCCCTCAAATGTATCATTTGATATGTTATGGGCACACTGGATTATTGACTACACTTATACCCCTTCGCACCGAACTCATTATTATCCTATACAGATGTAGATTGGGCAGGCTGTCCAGACACCCACCGCTCTACATCCAGCTACTGTGTATTTTTGGGTGATAATCTCATCTCTTGGTCTGCCAAACGGCAAGCAACATTATCCCGTTCGAGTGCAGAAGCTGAGTATAGAGGAGTTGCTAAAGTTATTGCTGAGATCTGTTGGCTCCGAAACCTTCTCTTGGAGCTTCAGTGTCCTTTAAGTAAAGCGTCTCTGGTTTACTGTGATAACATATCTGCCATATACCTGTCTCACAATCCGGTTCAGCATCAGCGAACCAAGCATGTTGAGATAGACATCCACTTTGTTCGTGAGAAGGTTGCTCTCAGGCATATTAAGATATTGCACGTGCCTTCCTCATATCAATACGCGAATATTTTCATGAAGGGCCTCCCAAGACAACTGTTCCTTAATTTCAGATCCAGTCTCAGCGTTAGGCCTCCTCCTGCTCCGATTGAGAGGGTGTGTAAACGTGTACAAGTATAACACTACAATCCCTACCCATAATTAGAATATATCCCATTTATTGTAAATATATTTAGTGATAGATAATTATGGTAAACTAGGATTCCTCTTGTATTAGGATTTTATATTGTATACTATATATATTGATATTAATCAGAAAGACTCCCGGAGGGAGATTAATATCATCTTACACTAACATCTCCAATTTGAACAAAAAGGTCACTAAGAATATCAGTTGTTACATACCTATATGCAGGATAAGCCATGGGCATTTATCAATTGCTTCCCACCAAATTCAGAAATTCCAAAAGTATTAGGCTTCAAGACAGTAACAACATTGAACATGACAACATTGAAACAAAATGAAGATAACATAACTTTGAGCTATTTGAAAGTAAGTAGAAGTAAATGTTATTCAATATCAAGACTGTCCCTTTTGCTCAAGACCATTAGTCTTGACTCCATGTTTTCTTATTCTGAGAACTCTATTCCCATAGTCTCTTTCATTGACAAACTTCAGAAGAAACATATTTTAGGCAGAATCACCATATCGTCTAATATAACAACAATAACTTATCCAGTGTATTTCCATAAATGGGGTCTAGAGAGGGTAGGATGTACGCAGACCCTGCCCCTACCTTTGTGGGGTAGAGAGCCACCATATCATCTAATAGTTGTAATAATTTCTGTCAATTCTTTTACGTAGAACCTTTTGGAAAAGTAGGATATTACAATGTTTTATAACTTGTTCAATGATGACAATCGCCAAAATTGTTAGGATTTGAGTCCCAAATCCTACCTAATCAGAAAATAGTAAATAAGCGAAGAACAAATAACACACACAAATTTATAGTGGTTCACCCTCAATGCGAGAGCTACGTCCACTTTACCGCTGCAGATTTTACTCTAATCAAATAGGGAGTTTGATTTTACAATTCTCTCTTTCTCTCTTACTCGACCTCTAAGAAAGAAAAAATGGCGCCCTAGTCTATATATAGCAAAAACTAGAGTCAATTAGAGTTCCACACTCTGAGTAGGGTCTTCATAGTATTGGCGGTGAATTAGGCTCCACAACTCAACAATCTCCCACTTGGAGATTTATCCTAAAAATCCTAGGTTAAGAACATTAAATTCTACTTGGAACTCATTAGGATTATATTAGAATTACATAGAATCGCGTGAAAAAGGCTTACATTGGTGTAGGAGATGATTGGGAAGAGAGAGACTTCATTCTAAGGTTTGGGAAACGTGAAAATCTGATTTTTGCGACTAAGATTGCATATTTATACTGTTTCTGTCGATGGGACTTTTACGGTGGTTTTTATGCTCCATAAAATAATTATGGTGGGCTTTACAACCCGTGATTCCTACCGTAAGACTTAACAGTGACTTGGATTTCTAAGGTCCGTTTCACGGTAGCTTTTACGACACGTAAAATATTTTACTGTTCGTATTTCTGGGCGTAAAACTGAAGAACGTTCTTTTTGGTCAAATTTCTAATTCTAACACTTCTCACTGGGTCTTAAGTCCCTGAATCATGAAAATTTCTTGGTCCGAGGTGTTACTATATCTCCCCCTTGGGATCATTCGTCCTCGAATGATGGGTCATGGTTAAGAATAAGACTGGACCTCAAATGTGATAGACAGAAACATGAGAACACTGAACTTGTTATGAGTACACTAATACTGAGTTGAATACAGAATTGAACACTGAACTGAATACTGGACTAAATTACTGGACTGAATACTAAACTGAATAGGAGGTAGAAATGTAAAGGTTAATTACCTTCAATATTTTCTGTTTGTTCCTCAAATAAGTGAGGATATCTGGACTTCATATCTTTCTTGGCTTCTCATGTATCCTCCACAATATTCTGACTTCTCCACAACACTTTCACCGAGGCTACTTCCTTAGTTCTCAACTTTCGAATCTGGCAGTCCAAAATAGTCACTGAAATCTCCTCATAGGTCAAACCATCATTAACTGTGATGGAGTCGTTAGGGACAACTAATGACGGGTCTCCCACATACTTTCTCACATGGGTACATGAAACACTGGATGAACCGCAACTAAGTCTCATGGCAATTCTAGTTCAGAAGCCACTTGGCGAACTCTCCTTAAAATCCTATATGGCCCAACATATCTGGGACTGAGCTTCCCTTTCTTCCCAAATCTCATGACACATTTCATAGGTGAGACCATCAGAAATACTCAATCAACAACTTGAAACTCCAAATCTCTATGCCTCACATCTGAATAGGACTTCTGGCGACTCTGAGATGTTTTCAAATGCTCCTGAATCAACTTGTCCTTATCCACAGCCTGATGGACTAAGTCTAGTCCTAACAATGCTACTTCACAAACTTCAAACCAACTAATTGGCGATCTACACTTTTTCACATGCAGAGCTTCAAATGGTGCCATCTAGATACTAGCATGATAACTGTTATTATAAGCAAATTCAATTAGAGGCGAATGATCATCCCAATTACCTTTAAAATCAAGAACACATGCCATCAACGTATCATCCAGGGTCTGAATAGTACACTCTTCCTGGCCATCTATCTGAGGATGAAAAGTTGTGATGAGATTTACCTTGGTACCCAATCTTTTCTGAAAAGACTTCCAAAAGTAAGCTGTGAACTGAGCACCGATCTGGAAGAATGGACACTGGGGTCCCATGAATCCTGATAATTTCTTGGATATGCAACTTAGCATAATTGTATGCTGAATTTGTGGTCTTAACGGGAAAGAAGTGGGTTGATTTAGTCAGTCGGTCTACAATCACCCAAATCGAATTATGTCTCCGGACTGAGCGAGGTAGACCTGTTATGAAGTCCATATTTATCATCTGCCATTATCAAATAGTAATATCAATATTCTGAGCCAACCCACCAGGCCTCTGGTGCTTGACTTTCACCTGCTAACAGTTCAGACACTTGGCTACAAAATCTTTCACATTTCTCTTTATATCATTCCACCAATAAATCTCCTTAATATCATGATACATATTTGTGGAACCTGGGTGAATAGAATACTTGGAATTATATGCTTCTGTCATGATTCTCTCTCTAAGTCCATCTACATCTGGTACGCATAATCGTCCTCGGTACCTCAAGGTGAGGTACCGTCATCTCCCCCTTGTTCAAAAGTCGTAGTCTTATGCTTGGGAATCCCCTCCTTCTGCTATAATAAGTAGGGATTACTATACTGTTTCTCCTTCACTTCAGATACTAAGGAGGATTCAGACTTGTTCTAAACAACCACACCAATATCTTCAGAGTCCATATGTCGAACTCCTAGACTGGATAGTCGATGAATTTCCTTTTTCATGGTTCTCTTATCTTCCTCCACGTGGGCTAAACTCCCCATGGATTTCCTATTAAGAGAATCAACTACCACGTTTGCTTTCCCTGGATGGTAGAGAACATCCACGTCATAATCCTTTATCAATTTGAGCTATCTCCTCTGCCTAAAATTCAACTCCTACTGTTTGAAAATACATTGAAGGCTCTTATGATCTGTGAAAATATCCATGTGAACTCCATACAAATAGAAACACCATATCTTGAGCGCAAAGATCACTGCTGCTAATTCTAGATCATGAATGGGGTAGTTCTTTTCATGAGGCTTAAGCTGTCTGGAGGCATAAGCTACGACCTTACCATGCTGTATTAGAACACATCCAAGTCCAACTCCTGAAGCATCACAATATACTACAAACCCCTTGGTTCCCTCTGGCAATGTTAACACTGGAGAAGAAGTTAGTCTTGCTTTCAATTCTTCGAAACTACGCTCACATGCATCTGACCACTGACTTTCTTTTGTGTCAATCTAGTCAATAGAGTTGAGATGGAAGAAAACCCTTCCATGAAGAGCCTGCCAGAACTAAGAAACTTCTTATCTCCAAAATTGAGATGGGTCTGGGCCAATTATTTATGACATCTATTTTTTGAAAATCCATTCGGACGCCTTCACCTGAAATCACATAGCCTAAGAATGCTACAGACTTAAGACAAAATTCACACTTGGAAAATTTCGCATAGAGCTCACGGTCCTTAAGTGTCTGCAACTCTATTCTCAGGTGTTCTGTATGACCTACCTCACTATGGGAATAAACTAGGATGACATTAATGAAGACAATGATGGAAAGATCGAGATAAGACTTGAAGACCCTATTCATAAGATCCATGAAAGTAGTTTGGGCATTTGTCGATCCGAATGACATAACACAAAATTCAAAATGACCATAACGAGTTCTGAAAGCGGTTTTCGGAATATCAACTTCCTTAATCTTAAGTTGATGGTACCCTGATCTAGGTCAATCTTAGAATAACATTGGGCACCCTGAAGTTGATCAAATAGATCATCGATTCTGGGGAGAGGATATTTTTTGTTGACAGTGACCTTATTCAACTGCCGATAGTCACTGCACATACGCAAAGACCCATTATTATTTCGAACAAACAAGACTGGTGCACGGCATGGTGAGACCATTGGTTTAATGAATCCCTTATCTAGGAGATCTTTCCACTGAGCTTTTATTTCTCTTAAATCTGCTGGAGCCATTTTGTACGGTGGAATAGATATCGGCTTAGTGATGGGAAGCATATCAATTTCAAACTCAATCTCTCTATCGGGAGAAACTCCGGGAAGATCTTCAGGAAAGACATTTGGAAACTCATTGACAACTGGTATAGACTGAAGAGTTTGGGTCTGGATATCTGCATTCCTAACTCGAACTAGATGGTAAATGTATTCCTTGGATATCATCTTTCTGGCTTTAATATAGGAAATAAACCTACCCATGGGTGCTACTGCATCACCCTTCCATTCTATGACAGGTTCATCGGGAAATTGGAATTTTATAATTTTGGTTCTAGAACCCACTGTGGCATAACATGAATACAACCAGTCCATACCTATGATTACATCGAAGTCTACCATTTCTAACTCTACTAGATCGGCTACTGTAATGCGGGTGATAGACTTTAACTGGACAACCCCTATAAATTCACTTAGCTATGACTGACTCACCAACTAGAGTGGATACCTCAAAAGGTTCATGTAACTTTTCTAGTTCTATCCTAAATTTATTAGCAATAAAATGGGTTACGTATGATAGAGTGAATCCAGGATCCATAAAAGCATAAGCGTCAAAAGTGAAGACTGTTAATATACCTGTGATGACATATGTACAGGCCTCTGTATCATGAAGACCGGCTAAAGCATATAAGCGGGTTGGAACTCAACCTGTGTTACCATACTTAGCCATACCACACCCTAATTGGGTCTGAGAATTGCGATTTACTACTGAATTGGTGGACTGAGCTGTGTTACCATTAGAACCTTGCCTTGCTGATGGGAAATCCCTCAAAAAGTGACCCTGCTGGCCACACCCAAAGCAACCATTCATACCTGAATGACACACCCCTGAGTGCCTCTTACCTCAATTGTTGCAAGTAGGGTGCTGAAAGCCCATGTGGTCCATGTTGACCTGTGACTATGAGCCTGCTGCGCTAAAATTCTGGCCTTTTTATCAAACTTAGACATTAGGGCTGGGGCGCTAGCTGTGGATGGGGCAGGTCCAGATGACTTATTCTTGAAGAACTGTTTTGCTCCACCTCCCCTATGGCTGAAGTGACCTGAGGATTTAGCTCTTTTGTTAAACTCCATGTCTTTCTCCTTCTGCAATGCTTCATCCTCCTTTATCATATTCTCATTACTTTGTACGAAAGAAACCATCTTTGTAATGGTGATCTCCTTGTTCTAAGCTGTAATGTTAGCTGCATCGTACAAATGGGGATTAAGACCATACACAATACGCCTAACTCTGACCCTCATGTCTGGGACCATGTGGAGCATACTTTGCTAAATAGACAAACTGAAGGTAATACTCCTACCTTTCTACTTAAGCTTTTTGAATTCAGCGACCTTTTTCTCCTTAACCTCAACTAGTAGAAAATGCTCAATAAAAGTATCAACAAACTCATCTCAAGTCATTGAAGGTTCATCTTCCCCGCGGGACTGCTCCCATGACTCATACTAGATATTGGCAACATTCTGCAACTGGTAAGCTCCCAATTCTGCTGCCTCTATCTCAGTAACATGCATACCTGAAAGATTTTCTGCAGCCCATTAATGAAATTCTATGGATCCTCTGTCTTGCTTGACCCGATAAATACTAGAGGGTCCATAGAAGAAACTCACGAGTCTTGGAACTGGATGACTCCCCATTAGTTCTTGTGCTTAGAGTCATTCCTTGACATTGGGCTTGAGCAACCATAAGTTGGGTGAGAATTCTCCTCGCTTTTACATAGAGCTCAGCATTCTGAATGTGGTGTCACAATTATGCCACAAACTCCTCGCTTTTACCTTGCACACTAGAATTTGAGAGAGGTAATATGTGATGTGAAATGCGACCGCATACAGGGTATGCAGCATCACATACACTTTGAAAACCTCCCATTTATAGTTTCAACACATTTTTCAACTACCATGCTCAAATTTCCAAGTGTTGGTTGCTCTCAGCACTCTTCCGCTTCAATTTTCCCTGTAACTTTGCATCCTACACACTTAAACAAACATTAAAATAATAAAAAGAAAGCAAAAACTTGGGTTGCCTCCCAAGAAGCGCCTAATTTTATGTCGCGGCATACCGTTGTTACTTTTTTTCAAGGCTCATTGAGCTAGATCACCTCAATTATCTTTATCTCATTTCGCACACCCAAGTAGTGCTTCACTCGTTGTCCATTAACTTTGATCCGATTCCTGCTTGGGCAAGAAATATTTATGGCACCATGGGGAAACACTTGTGTGACCTCAAAAGGTCCCGACCACTTGGACTTCAACTTCCCGAGAAACAATCTCAGCCTTAAATTGAACAACAACACCCAATCCCCTAGTCTAAACTCTCTCTTCAAGATCTTTTAGTAATGCTTCATCTGGGTCTTGTAAAGTGCCACACTCTCATATGCTTTGAGGCAAAATTCATTTATCTCATTCAATTGCTCCACTCTCAAGTTTGAGGCATCACTCCAATCAAGGTTTAATTTCTTCAAAGCCCACATTGCTCTCAACCGGGAGATGACAAGCTTTCCCAAAAACTAACCTATATGGCGACATGCCAATAGGAGTAATGAAAGCCATCCAGTATGCCTAAAATGCATCATCCAAATTTCGTGACCAATCGGTTCTTGTGGCATTGACCATCTTGGATACGATGTTTTTGATTTTCTGATTCGACACTTCCACTTGCCCACTTGTTTGGGGATGATAGGGTGTATCCACCTTGTGTTTAACTTGATACTTCTTAAGAAAAGCTTTGAACAATTGATTGCAAAAATAGGAACCGCCATCACTAATTATAGCACTAGGCGTACCAAACCTTGAGTAGGCGTACCTTGAGAAGATGCGGTGACACTTTTTCCTTCATTGTTAGAAAGTGCTACAGCCTCTACCCATTTTGACATGTAATCAACCGCTACAAGGATATACTTATTACCATACGAACTCATAAACGGGCCCATAAAGTCAATGCCCCAAACATCGAACAAATCAACTTCAAGGATGGGTGTCAAAGATAGTTCATGCTTTCTTAAAATCCCCCCATGACTTTGACATTGATCACATTCTTTGACAAAATAATAGGCATCTTGATATATGGTTGGCCAATAGTAACCACTTTGAAGCACTTTCGCCGCAGTTCTTGCACTACTATGGTGACCACCTATGGGAGATTAATGGAAAGCTTAGTGTGGGTACATGTCAACCTCGGGAATACACCTTTGTATCATGTTATCGACGCAAACTCGGAAAATATAGGGCTCATCCCAATAAGACTTACGGACATCACTTAAGAACTTCTTCTTTTGATTGGTAGTGAGATCACTTGCCATAATGTCACTCTCATGATATTTAGCAAATCGTCATACCATGGAATCATATCATGTGATCCCTCCATTACATACTCATCCAGAAATGAAACATTCACCTCAAGCCCATCACTTGGCTAACCCCCATCTTCAATTCTTGACAAGTGGGTTGCCACTTAGTTTTCACATCCCTTCCTATATTTTACCTCAAAGCCGAACTCTTGCAAAAGTAAGACCCAACGTGTCAACCTAGGCTTTGCATATTTCATATCCATGAGATAACAAAGAGCCTCATGGTCAGTGTGCACAATCACATAAGTTCCCAACAAGTAAGCTCGGAACATCTCAAAAGCACAGACAATGGCAAGCAACTCTTGCTCGGTGATGGTGTAGTTCATTTGCCCTCTATTGAAAGTCTTACTTGCATAATAAATGGGATAGAAAACTTTGTCTCTCTTTTGTCCAAGAACACCAATCACAAAACCACTAGCATCACACATGAGTTCAAATGGCTTTGACCAATCCGGAGTAATAATGATTGGGGCCGAAGTGAGCTTTTATTTAAAACACTCAAAATCTTTGAGACAAGCTTTATCAAACACAAACTTGGTCTTTTTCTTCAACAATTAGCACAAGGGATTTTTCACCTTAGAGATGTCTTTGATAAACCTTCTATAAAACTGGCATGGCTTAGAAAACTTCGGAGACCTTTGACGGGGATAGGTGGAGGAAGCATAACAATGACCTCAAATTTGTCTTGATCAACCTCTATACCCTTCTCCGAAATCTTGTGCCCAAGAACAATTCCATCTTTGACCATAAAGTGGAATTTTTCCTAATTGAGAACCAAGTTGGTCTCTTCACAATGTTTCAACATCCGAGCCAAGTTCTCTAGACAAGCATCACAAGAGTCTCCAACCACAGAAAAGTCATCCATGAAGATTTCAATTGATTCCTCTACCATGTCAGAAAATATGAACATCATGCGCCTTTGAAAAATGGCGGGAGCATTAAATAACCCAAAGGGCATTCTTCTAAATGCAAAGGTATCATAAGGACATGTGAAGGTGGTTTTATCTTGATCCTCGGGGGAAATAATGATTTGGTTATAACCTAAATAACTAACAAGAAAATAATAGAAGTCCCTCCCCGGGAGTCTATCAAGCATTTGATCCATTGACGACATTGGGAAGTGATCCTTCATTGACTAATGGTTCAACTTTCGGTAGTCCATACACACCCTCCAATCGGTAATCGTACGAGTTGGTATCAATTTATTTTTCTCATTGGGCACCACAGTAATACCACCCTTATTTGGACACATCGAACCGAGCTCACCTATTCAATACCGCTATAAGGTACACCACACCAGCATCCAACGATTTGATTATATTATTTTCACAACCTCTTGCATAAGAGGATTCAAACTCATTTGATGCTCAACGCTAGGAATACATTATTCAGCAAGCTTGATTCTATGGGCACAAATACAGGAGGAATTTCCAAAATATCCACAATTGACCATCTAATGACCATTTTATACCTCTTCAAGATAACCAACAATCTTTCATGTTGCTCTTCCGTTAATAGGTTTGAGATTATAACGGGCAAAGTGTTGTTTGGACCAAAAAACTCGTACCTCAAGTGTAAAGGAAGAGGTTTGAGTTCCACAATGGGTGGTTCAGTGATGGATTGTTTGGCAGGAGGAGTTGCACGGTTTTCAAGGTCAAGATTAAGCATCTTGCGATTGTAGTTATATGACCCTAATCGAACCAAGGCGTTCACCATTTTCTCAAATTCTTCATAATCTTCTCCATCATAATTCATCAACACTGCCGCCGACACTTCACCAACATAGTCATTTACAACGGTAGTCTCCATGGCTTCATCTATAGTATCAATAACCGACACCACATTCAAGTCTGTCGGTTGCTTTATTGACTTGCAAATATAGAATATGATCTCTTCATTGTTCATTCAGAATTGTAGGTCACCTCTCTCAACATCAACAAAAGGTCACTCCATGGATAAGAATGGTCGTCTTAAGATTATCGGAACATCAAAATCCACCTCGCAATCCAATATAACAAAGTCAGTCGAAAATATAAATCTATCCACACGAATAAGGACATCAAAAAGAATACTAACCAACCTTTTAACGATGCGATCCGCCCTATGTAACCACATAGTTATATCATGGGGAGTGTCCAAACCCAACATGTTGAAAATTGCAAGTGGCATCAAGTTAATGCATGCACCAAGATCACACAAAGCCTTTGCAAACTTATGGCCTCAATGGTACAAGGAATAGTGAATGCTCCGAGGTCCTCTTTTTTTAGAACGAGTTATTTGGTGACAATTGCACTACAATGTGGTGTTAGGTCCACCGTCTCAAAGCTCCCTTGCCTTTTCTTAGTCACAAGATCTTTCATAAACTTCACGTAGCCCAACATTTATTCAAGGGCTAAAACTAATGGAATGTTAATAGAAAGTTGCTTCAATTTCTAAATGAACTTAATAAACTTTCCATCAACCCTCTTCTTGAAACTTTGAGGAAATGGAAGTGGGGGCTTTGGAATAGGTGCTATCACTTCCGGGGTTTCATCTTTTGCAATCTCTTCTTCAATAACAATGGGCTTTTCAATACTAGACTGTTTCTTCTTTGTAACACTCTCTTCATCAACCACAATAGGCTCGACAATAGGTGCTTCATCTTCAACAACCTCTTCTTCATTCACCAACTTATCTCGCCCAGGTACATTTCCACTCCTAGTAGTAATGGCCTTACAAGTATAATCACCATTTTTTTTGGATTAGCCACAGTGTCACTAGGAAGTGTACCTTTTTGCCTTTGGTTGAGGGTAGCTAAAATTTGGCTAAGTTGGGACTCCAATTGTTTGATGGAAGTTGAATAAGAGCTCACAATTTGCCCCATAGTGCTCATACTCTCTCTCATGCCTTTCATGTCATCCTTCGCCTCATCGATAAATGTGACGGTCGACTAAACTTTTCTCAACATTTTTGAGAGCATATCTTCAAGTTTCGAACTAGCGGGGTCACTAGTGGATGGTTGGCTCGAAATTGGTTGGCTACCCTTTGGTGAAACATAGGGATTGTTGCTTTGATGGTTGTAGTAATTGTTGTTTTTGTAACCCCCTTAGTTGTTGTTCTCCCAATTTGAGCCTATTTACTCCTTATTCAAACCTTGGTCCCCGTAACCTTGTTTCCAAGTTACTTGATTAGGACCTTGGGAGTTAGGCCGGGAACCCCCCTCCCCCATTTGATTATTCACAATATTCGTCTCCTCATCAAATATTTAGTTGCATTATTGATCTGGTGAGCCCCCTACAAAAGACCCAACCCAACTGTATTAACCTTCTTCGATCCCGCTCCCATAACATGTTTTGTGAGAAGATCCGTTTGCATGATCAATTTAGCCATAGTATCATCTTTCTATTCTTCCCTCCTAAGTGCTTCTCTAGACAACAAATTCTTGGAAGAACTTCCTTCAACCACTTCCGACTCTCTAGTATGCCAAGCTTCATTTTTTTTAGGTTAGCTTGTCAAGAAGAGCAGTCATCACATCGTATGAAGTATCCATGACAGCCCCCTCCGCTAAATTGTTCGTTACCGACTTGTTGACCGAGTCAAGTGACTTATAGAATGTTTGGAGGAGCACACTATCTGGCAATCCATGATTTGGACAACTCTTAACCTTCTTTTTAAATCGAGTCCAAGTTCCGTAAAGTGGCTCATTAGGGAGTTGACGAAAGTTTTTGATTTCATCACGAAGTTGTAACATCCGGGATGGAGGGAAATATTTCTTGAGGAATGCATTAGTCAATTTTGCTCATATTGTGATCAAACTGGCGGAAAGATCATCCAACCAAGAGATGGCCTCTCCCGTGAGAGAAAATAGGAAAAGCCTCAACTTCACGGCCTTACTTGAGACGTTGGATTGGACATTTGTTGAGCAAACCCTAAGAAAATTCCGAAGGTTTCTTTTTGGGTCATCGGTTGCAAGACCACCAAATAGGCCCTTGGTGTTGACTAGGTTTAGTAGGGTAGTGTTGAGGTGGAAACTTGTATTTTCTTGAAGTGGTAGGGGTTGAATAGCGGCGGCTCGTGCCCCCGTAAACTCATCATCGGAATCCAAAGTCATGACACTTACACACCAATAAACAAAAAAAAAGTGATATGAGAAATATAGACTAAAGGTAGAAAATTACACTAAATTGCAAATTTCTAAACCGTATTCTCCGGCAACGGCGTCAATATTTGATACGCCAAAATTACACCTCCGAAAAGGATGCAAAGCGATCGAATGCAAATATAGAACCCAACAAAGATTGAGGTCGAATTCCACAGGGAATACGATAAGAAACGTGCACTTTAATTGTAAGTCTAAATGCTTAGTCAATATTTCAAAGGTAAAGAAATAATTGTTTGTTTGTTTTGAACTATGATTCTACGATAAGTAATAAGTAGTTGAATTAAGGACAATTAATTAACGCACTATCAAGTTATTACTATCAAATTGAGAGGACTAAGGTTATCACACATTCGCGGTAAGCACAATTCAATTGAGAATTATTCATATTCTAAATCATTGTGCTAATTTGGGTACAAAGAGATTTTCCAACCCTATTGATACATTTCATCCAAGGCTTTCCCAAACCCTGGGATGTGTAATTAATAACACCCAATTAGATTTCAAGTTAACTAGGCTATTCCTAGCCCTAGCTATTAGAAGGGGGTTAAAGCCCCAAATCCTTGCTAATAACCCTTTTCCAAACCTCTACCCACTTTCCCAAGCTAGATAGAGAATTTAGGCATTACTAATGGTGGCCACCATTAATACACATTATAAAGAGAAGAGTTATTAGAGAACAATCATATAACTTCATGAATTGATTTCAAACCCAATTACATGCTAAATCGATTTGGTCCCAAAACCCTAGCTAAGAATTTAGATATTCATAATCTATGTAAAACAACTAAAATCTTTAATTAAATTCAAAAATAACATATCCTTACAATAATTAATAGCGAAGAAGACAAAGGAATATTGTGAAATAGACACTCCAAATGCTCTTTTTCCAATGCAAAAGTAGAATATTGTTCAGAGAATAAAAGTATGGAATGTTCTGTTCAGAAATCTATGCCTAGTATTTATATGGAAGGGACAAAAAAGTGCAAAATATTTGTTGACGGGTCATTATGCGACGACTGAATGCGGTCGTATAACGAGTTTGTGATCGCATTTTTGCTACATTCTCCTACCCAACTTTTCTCCCCGCTTGTTATGCGATGTGTTTGTGGTTGCATTATGAAGTATGTGACATTGCATTTGCATTGTATTTTCCCCTTTTTCGTTCAGCTTACTGGTTGATTTCCTCGAGAGTATGCAACCACATCTAAGAGTTTGTAGTGTTGCATACTCATTGCATGCAGCTTTATTTTATCAACCTTTCAGTTCCAGTTTATGGTTTTGTATGCGGACGCAAACAGGGTATGCGGCATCGTATTTTTTTTGCATTCAGTTATTTTTTGGGCTATTTCTACTATTTTGTTCCCTTTTATTCCTTGAAAAGCTTCAAATACCTGAAAACAGACAAAAACTCTATAAATAAAGAGTAAAGTCACTTAAAAGACACCTAAAAGTATAAGAAGTGAGTGTTAATAATTTAAAAACTCATGACTTGTCATAAACTACAAAGGTTATGGGATTAGAGCAGTTTTGGTTTCATAAATGGGTCAACATTACCCGATGGCAGCCAAGCTCAACTTTTAATGCACAAACAACATGGTAGAGTACGAAGCCTGTATTGTAAGTTTTCGCATGGCCATCTACATGGATATAAAAGAGCTCTTGGTAATAAGATACTCAAATCTGTTGATTCACTATGTCCGAGGAGAGTGGACCACTAAGAACGAGAAGATCTTGCCATATGTCAACCTTGCACAAAGATTGTGCAATAGATTCAGAAAGATCGAACTTCGGCATATGCCAAGGGCCCAGAACAAGTTCGCTGATGCTCTAACAAGCATAGTATCCATGATACAACACCCTAAAAGCAGCCACACTGACCTGCTAGATACCAACATCAAAGAATAACATGTTTATTGTTCCCATATGGAAGCTGAACTGGATGGTAAGCCATGGTATGCCGACATAAGTGCGTACTTGGAAAAGGGAGAGTATCCTGAAAATATCACATCCTATCAGAAAAAGACCATCAGAAGAATGACCAATAATTTCTTCCTGACTAAGGGAGTACTCTACAAGAGCACGCTTGATCTAGGGCTACTCAGCTGTATCAATGCCGTAGAGGCCACAAAGTTATAAGAAGAGGTACATGTCGGGACTTGTGGCCCTTACATGAATGGGTTCATCTTGGCCAAGAAGATTTTAAGGGCGGGCTACTATTGGATGACCATGGAAACCAATTGTAGTCGATTCGTGCAAAGATGCCACCAATTCTAGATCCATGAAGATCTAATTAGGGTCCTACCAAATGAGCTTAATGTCATGACCTCACCTTGGCCATTTGTAGCCTGGGACATGGACATTATTGGGTCCATAGAGCCGTTAGCATCCAATGGACATCACTTCATCCTAGTCGCCATAGACTACTTCACGAAATAGGTCGAGGCTACTTCCCACAAGTCGATTAAATAAAAAGTGGTAGCCGACTTCGTAAGGAACAACATCATATGTCGATTCGGCATTCCAGAGTCAATTATAACGGATAATGGAGAAAACTTGAATAGTCACCTGAAGAAAGACATTTGTTTACAATTTCATATCACTCATCAGAATTCGACTGCATACATGCCACAGATGAATCGAGCCGTAGAGGCAGCAAAAAAAACATCAAGAGGATATTAAGGAAAATGACTGACAACTACAAGTGTTGGCATGAACAGCTGCCCTATGTGTTGCTAGGATACCGAACAACCACTCAGACCTTAACCAAAGCAACTCCGTACTTGTCTACGGCACTGAAGCAGTGATACCAACTGAGGTATAGATAGCCTAGCTCAGGATCATACAAGAAGCAGAACTGGACAATGCAGAGTGGGTCCAGAAAAGATATGAGCAACTTGCTCTAATCGATGAGAAGAGGATGGTTGCAGTATGTCACAGGCAACTATATTAGCAGGGAATAGCACACGCCTTCAACAAATGGGTAAGAGCCCGGGTCTTCCAAATAGGAAAATTGGTACTCAAGTGTGTATTTCCACTCCAAGATGAGTACAAAGAGAAGTTCGCACCCAACTGGCAGGAGCCCTACATTGTGCGCAAGGTACTATTAGGATGAGTTGTCATCCTCACAGAAATGGATGGCCAAGAATGGCCCAAAGCAATCAACTCAGGTGCAATCAAATGATACTACGCATGAAGATACGTTCCTCATCGTGTGATCATTTTTCTTGTAATCACATTCCTTTATTCGTAATAGCATTTCTCCTTCGCTTGTAATCATACTTTTTCTTGTAATCGCATTAGAAAAACCAAATAATTTCCTTGTAATGAACTACGTGAGGACTTGATATCCAAACGTTATACATTGGAGTCCATTTCGGACTTGGTCGCATTATTATCAAAATCCACAATTACCTTGCAATATGAACTACGTAGTGACCTGATTCCCAAAGAGGGATACATAGCGTCCATTCAAGACTCGGTCGCACTATTATAAAAAAAGAACTTTGTTTCCGATGGAATACGTAGGCGATCTTCGAGCTCGATCGCACCAAACAAAAAAACCAAAGAAACCCTTAGGAAGCCTCTGAGACATCAAGGATCCAAAGAATCGCCTCATAAGGTATAAACTGGGGAAGAATTTTTTAGAAGATCTCAAAATTTCCACCAACAAATCTGGCTCAAAGGATTAGCCGGTCCAAGTTCACAAAATGGGGCAGAAGTTTTGAGAATATTTCAAAAATTCCACCGATAACACTGGTACAAGAGTTAACCGGTCTAAACCCGCAACTAGGAAGAAGTTTTTAGAGGGACTCAAAAATTCCTTCAAACGCAATTGGCACGAGAGTCAGCCAATCCAAACCTGCAACTGGAGCAAATTTTTGGGTGGGTCTCAAAAATTTCACCAAGACAAACAAAGAGCAAAAGCTGAGCGCCAAGGACATCGAAGAGCCTCGCTCAAAGCGTATTATGTCATGACAAATGAGTTAATAGTATTTTAGTTATATAAAATGCTTTAGTAAAAAAAAAGTTTCTAAAACAATTCCAAACATTCTATTTTAAATTTTTTGTCTCTCATAATACTGGGACCGAATGAGGGGTCGATACCGAAAAATAGAGAAACAACGCAGCAGGGGGTCAGTGACATGGATCGACCCCATAGAAACTACTGCAATGGTTTTTTTTTCACTAACTCATTTGTTTTTTAATAAAATAGATACAACCGCCAGGCCGCGAGGGCCATCGACAAAGCAAAAGACACAACCAGGCCCTGAGAGTCCGAAAAGCAATAAAGAAAAGCAATCCAGCCATGAGAGCCGTATAAGAGTCAGATGATGTTAACCCGGTCGAAAAGCTACAGTCTTCACTCTCAAAGCCAGTGTGATGTAATCCCGATCAAAAAAGTTGCAGTGTTCACTCTGAAGTCAGAATGGTGTAAACCCTATCGGAAGGCCGCAATCTTCATTCTAAAAGAAAAAGTGATGTAATTCTTGTCAAAAAGACCGCAGTTTTCAGCCCAAAGTGTGAACGATATAAATCCTATCAGAAAGTCGCAGTCTTCATTCCCGCTAGTCAAATTGCATGCCGAGAGGGCCATTCATATAAATACTGCCGAGAGGGTCATTCATATAAATACTGCCGAGAGGGTCATTCATACAAATTACATGCCGATAGGGTCATTCATATAAACTATCAAGAGGGTCATTCATACAAACTGTTAAGAGGCTGATTCATACAAATTGCATGCCGAGAGGGTCATTCATATAAACACTTCCAAGAGGGCCATTCATACAAACTGCCGAGAGGGTTATTTATACAAATTGCATGCCAAGAGGTCCATTCATATAAACACTGCCAAAAGGGACATTCATAGAAATTGCATGCCCAGAGAGCCATTCATATAAACTGCCGAGAGGGTTATTTACGCAAACTACCGAGAGGGTTATTCATACAAATTGCATGCCGAGAGGGTCATTCATACAAACCACTGAGAGGGTCATTCATACAAATTGGATGCCGATAGGGACATTTATATAAAGTGCCGAAAGGGCCATTCATACATACTGCCGAGAGGACCATTCATACAAAATTACATTCTCAGAGGGTCATTCACATAAACACTACTGAGAGGACTATTCATATAAATAGCCGAGAGGACAATTCATATAAATATGATGAGAGGGACATTCAATCACACAATACCCAACAAGTCAACAGAGCCAGACGGTGTCAAAAGTCACATCCGCTCAAAGTCTACAGAGTCAACAGAGCCAGACGGTGTAGGTAGTGGCATCAACTCAAACAAACCTTCAAGTCAATAGGTCAATAAATCCAGACAATGTCGGAAGTTGCATCTACTTAACTCAACAAGTCAACAGAGCCAGATAATGTCGCAAGTGGCATCCGCTCAAGCAACTTTCAAGTCAACCAATCAATAAAGCCAAACGGTGTCGAAAGTGTCAGTCGCTCAAAAGAAGTCACCCAAGAGGGCATGATAAACAAATTTGCGCAGGTATGAAAAATATAAATAATCAACACGTAGGTCTCAGCACATAAACAAGTCAAAGCTACCGGAGATGGAAAGCAAAAAGACAAAATCCAGACGCACTACAAGTGACCTGATTCCTGAAAATTGGGGATATGTAGGCCACTTAGTCTCCGAGGATTGGTGACATTCCAACAAGATCATTCCGGAATTTTTTGGTCTAATACTTTTGTTTTATCGGCTTTCTAGTAAGTTTATTTGAGTAAAACTACAAGTGGACTGGATTCTTATGGAACCTGTGATATGTAGGAAACTCAAAGACTAGGGTCCGATCACAATTTTCAAGAATTGTATAAAAAAAGAGTATTTCCTTATTGGTCGGCTAAAAACTAGGTGAGTCAAATTTCGCTGCTCATGGATGGTCTAGCCATCCCAGAACAATGAAGAGGCAATTTTTGACACCTAATGTTTACCTTCCAATAATTTTATTTAATTATTCAGAGATCCTAAGTCACAGACATAGCAAAATATACTTTTTACAAGGCGAATATGATCTTACAATATTATTTCGGGAATATTTTGTCATTTTATTTGATAAAATATTACTTGGTATATATATTATATATCATGTCCTAATTTTACATTATTTTTACCATTAATCATATTTGTTGAATGCTAACCGACAATTCTAAATCTAATTGCTCTAAAAGAAATTCCCAAATTGAAGAATTATGTTCTGCTCTGTCAAAGAAGGAAAATTAACTAATAAATACGATAATGGAATTATACCTCGATTTGAAGGCATGTCTTAGTTTAAAAGAGCTTTTGTATTTTTTAAAGTTCCTAAATCTTAATTTGTGTCAAAAGTGGGCTTAAAATGAAGGTTTTAACATAATTAGACTATATATAAAATTATTTTGTCTTTTTTATTATTAAACTATGACCACATTTGTAAAATGTAGCCATATTTGTTTAAATTCATTTTAATACACAATTGGGCTCCTTTTCTTTAATCAAAATAGTCGTGCTTAGGCTGAAAAGGCCCGACCCACTCAGCGTCAAAATAGCCAAGGGCATAATGCCCCTTCACCTTTTATGACTAAGGGTTGATGAAAACCCTAAACGTCACTGCTCTCTCTCCTTGTCACGATGCAGATAATGGTAAAATGGCGATGTTCGCGGTCCTCTATGTGTTGTTGCTTAAATGGAAGAGGATAGGGAAATAAATGCCCTCATCTCTCTCACCTCGCAAGCCACAAGACACACCCCCTCAAAACCAAGGAGAGGTTACCCCTTTTAGTGCTTTGCTGCAAGAATTTATTGTCTCTTGTCTGATTTGATTTCAAATTCTGATTTTCTATTGGTCGAAGAACGAATTAGAGGGAATTTTACCGCCAATTTGGTTCTCCCACATCAGATCCTTGGTTTTGTTAGGGTTCCCATAGAGGGCTATAAATACAGACCCTTGTTCTTCGTTTTATTGGTCCAAAACTGATTCCTGGCTTTTACATTTGTCACGAGCTGAATTATGTCTAAAGTTGATTAATTAAGCTTAGGTTGGAATCCATCCCTTTGGCTGAACCCAGATATATTATAATTAGTCTTTCACTACTAAAACCCTCCCATTTTCATGTGATTTGCGACTTTGAGGTCCTCGGAGTGAAGAACAAAGCTCCCCTTCGCCCTTTAGGCTGTCTTCATATAAGGTAAACCCATGTCTTGTTTTAAAAAATTCATGTTATATGACTGTTTAACTTGTTTAGGTACTTTTATTCCCTGTTTGTGTTCATTATTACAATTATTAGCATGTAGTAGTTAACATTAGGCCACTATTGGTGTTTATTATAAAACTGTTAGCATGATTAAGCATATGAG
The DNA here is from genome assembly GCA_029783415.1 of Anisodus acutangulus. Classification (NCBI taxonomy): domain Eukaryota; kingdom Viridiplantae; phylum Streptophyta; class Magnoliopsida; order Solanales; family Solanaceae; genus Anisodus; species Anisodus acutangulus. The sequence goes on from CM056495.1 coordinate 19,515,539, forward strand.
ATGTTCATTAAGTTGATTTCGGGTCAGTTTGCTATGTATGATTCATTTTAGGTCCTAACCACATCTAAACATGCTAAGTTAGAGCCTGCATTAGCCGATATGTTGGTTGTTATACTTGAAATAATGATAAAAATGTCAATTTAAGAAATGTTTAACCTGAAATGAACTGTTACTGTTGAAACTGTGCCATATGTGCTTGATTGAGGATTTGTTAAGACATATATAGGTTATTTAGCTATCAAATATTTAATATTGATGGATCACGACCTATTGAACATATGTGAACATGTTTAAGATAGTTTGAGATAATATGGTGTCCAAAATGATAGGATTCAACTTGTTATGGATATGTACTAGTTTAATATGGTATGTCAGTATGTGTTTTAGGTGTTTGATTTCAAAATGTATGTTCAACTTTTGAGTAACTTGAGTTTTGTATTTAGCTCTCATGATTGTGTAATTGATTGGATAACTTGCCATGTTGCTGGAATATGATGTAAGTATGGAGGGATTTGAGTTGGTAAGTGATTCGGGTGTTGGTGAGATTCGGGTTGACCCGAAAGTAGGCGAGGAAAATGGGGTTCTCGGTTTATCGGCAAGGTAGGCAGTATGGTGGTTGAAGGCTGTTTCGGGTGGCTTGGCTTAAAAGCGTGAGTTGGCATTTTGGGAGGTGATCCCAAGAGTCTTTTGGGAGAGGGTGGTGGTGGTGGTTTGGTATTTTAGTAGAGCTAAGGTTGCGGAAACAACCTAAGGCAGTGAGGGTCCGGTAGAGACGTTTGATGGGGACGTTGGTGTGGTTGGTAGTATTTGCGAGGAGTTGCGTTTGGTTTCGGATGAAAGCCTTTTAGTGGAGATAGTAATGAGGTATTATGGGAGGTAGAAATGTGGAGGAACAAGTAATTGGAGCACGGATTGTATACGGATTGTTGGAAACAATCTGAGACACAAACCAAGTCACAATTCGGTCGATATGGGTCCTTGGATGGTAACACGGGGAGTTAATTGCTCGTGTGGGCTATGAGATGTTGTGATCAATTTCACATAGACTAGCTTGAGGTTTGATGCCTGCAATGCTCAAGACTAACCTAGCAAGGGTGATTGAAACCTTCGACACAAGGGTAGTCCTCCCAAAGAACCAAGCGACCCTCCCGGAGGATCAACTAAGTATAACAATCCCGGATTGAAATGCTTAGCTAAATTGAGTTAACACTCTAGTTTTTCATTCAACAACAACTTCTTTTTACAATACACAAAGTCCCTATTTATAGTACTACATGGATGATTCTAGAGGGCAACTAAGAAGTCTCGGCTAATGTGGGAACGCACGTTGTGAATGGTCCAAATTGTGTGGCAAACCGCGACCAACCTTTGAACTTTGCAAGTCACGCTTTTGTTACTTCTATGTGGATAAATTCATGAACTTATAAAATTCATGAATCTTCACTTTGGGAGCCATAGGAAGCTTCTGTGGTGAGAAAGTCCACGACCATCTCTTCTCCTAGCCTAGTCATCATTCGTTATTACAAGGTTCTTTAATTGTGTCCTAGCAAGAACAAATAGTATCCTAGATATTAATATAAGCTAAAAGAAAGTTGCAAGGTCTCGGCCAGGACCACATGAAGCCGACAAAGCTTATATCATCATTGAGTCTTCAAGTTTTGTTCTCGACCCCGCTCTATATTCCATCCCAAGCTAGACATGTTACCATCGGATGATTGGCAATGCAGGGTATCCCTAGCAAACCGCCTCTCGATTCTTGTTGTGGGATTAAGGTTATTGTCTTACTTACATCATTCTCCCCTTCTTTGACAGAATTTGTCCTCAAATTCTCATCATCCAAATAGGGGGATAAATTTCCAACGTTGAAGGTGAAACTAACTCCCCCGTACTCACTTGGTAGTTCGATTTTGTAGGTACTTTCTCCAAATCTAGTTAATACCTTGAATGGACCATCCATTCTAGGCATTAATTTTTTTTCCTTAGATTTGGAAATCGCTCCTTCCTTAGATGTAGCCAAACCAAGTCCCCGGGTTGGAATTGCGGTTGAGTCCTTCATTTGTTCGCCTTCCTTTTGTATTTGTCATTGGCCTTTTGGATTTGCGCTTGAATTTGATCATGCAATTTTGGAATGCCTCAATTATGTCCTTAGCTACAAAATTTAAGATTTCCTTCTTTGGAATGGGAATTAGATCAGGGGTAAGAATGGATTCGTACCATACACAACTTCAAACGGTGCCTTTCCTGTGGTGCGAGAGGGACTTCGATTGTAGGAAAATTCCGCGTGAGCTAGTTTGATATCCCAATCCTTTGGCGTCTTACTTACTAACCCCCTCAATAATGTACCGAGGGTTCTATTGGTTACTTCTGTCTGACCACCCGCTTGAGGATGGTGGGAAGTGTTGAACAACAATTTGGTGCCAAGGAGCCTCCACAAGTCTTCCAGAAATAACTTAGAAAGTTGACATCCCTATCCGACAATTTTTTTCGGTATACCATGCAATCTCACCACTTCCTTCAAGTATAAATCCGCAATGTGAGTTGCATCGTCAGTTTTGTGGCATGTGGTGAAATGAGCCATCTTGGAAAACCTATCCACGACCACTATAATGGAGCCCTTCCCACGTTGTGTTTTTGGTAAGCGGAGAATAAAGTCTAAACTCACACCTTCCCACCCGAGTGTACCTCATGCACAAGCAACACTCTCGTGGAGCACTTAGGCACACATAACTTGTTCCCCTTGAAAAGGAACCCTTCTTCCAATGAATAAGACCCGTGAACTCCATTTTTGCATTCGGTCATCGCGTTCTTGAACTCGGGGTCTTGGTCATAAAATTCCTTAAGCACCTCAAATCACATAAGCTTTTGTTCTAGTATGCTTAACATGACATGTCGACGAGATAGGGCATCCGCCACTACGTTAGATTTTCCATCCTTGTGCTTTGTGGAAAATGTAAAGGTTTGTAAATAGCCTAGCCATTTGGCATGCCTCAGATTTAACTACCTTTGCCCGTGCAAGTACTTTAAGGATTCATGATCCAAATAGAGAACAAAATGTTGCGGCCTCAAGTAATGTTCCCATTGAGTCAAAGCCCTTACGATACCATAGAATTCCTTATCATAAGTTGAATAGTTGAGCCGCACACCATTTAGCTTTTCACTAAAGAATGCAAAAGGTAGTTTCTTTTGGATTAAGACGGCACCAATACCTACTCCGCTCGCATCGCACTCTACTTCAAAGAGTTTTTTGAAGTTTGGAACTGCTAGGTTCGGTGTCTCACACAACCGTGCCTTCAAAGTTTCAAAGGCCTTTTGTGCTTCGGTAGACCACTTAAACTCACCCTTTTTGGTGAGTTCCGTGATGAGAACTGCCATGGTGCTAAATTCCCGAATGAAATGATGGTAGGAGGAAGCTAATCCATGAAATCTCCTTACATCGCTCGCGGTTTTGGGTGTGGGCCAACTTCAAATTGCTTCTACCTTGGAAGGGTCCACGTGAATTCCCTCCGAGGACACTATGTACCCTAGAAATAGGATGCTAGTGATTATGAATGCATATTTATCCAATTTACCATGCAATTTCACTTCCCTTAACATTTTGAATACGGCTTCTAGCTGTGCCACGTGGGACTCATTGTCCCACTATAAATGAAGATTTCATATAAATAGACTACGGCAAACATTCCCAAGAACGGTCGGAACACCTTGTGCATAAGTTTCATGAAGGATCTCTGGGAATTACATAATCCAAATGGTATCACAATCCATTCGTACAATTCATACTTTGTTTTGAAGGTCGTCTTCCATTTGTCACCCTCTAGGATTCTTATTTGGTGATAGCCGCTTCTCAAATCGATTTTGGAGAACAATTTGGCATCGTTCAATTCATCTAAGAGGTCATCCAACCTTGGCATGGGAAATCGATACTTTATGGTAATGTTATTGACCGCTCGACTATCGATGCACATACACCAAGTTCCATCCTTCTTTGGTACCAACAATGCGGGTACCGCACATGGGCTAAGACTTTCTCGGACAAAGCCCTTATGACTTGCCTTTAAAGTTCCTTGGCTTCCTCTGGATTACACCTATAGGCTGGTCGGTTCGGCAAAGAACTTCCCGGTATGAAGTCGATGGCATGCTCAATGCCCCTAATGGGTGGAAGGTCGGGGGCGAGGTCGTTCGGGAATACGTCCTCGAATTATTTTATGAGGTCATTCAACTCAGGGTCCTCAACCTTTTCTCCCAAAAGGATTTTCTTATCCTTGTGTTTCAAAGCATGGAAGGGACTCATCTTCTTTAATTCCTCCTTGATCTCCCTCGCTTCAAGTTGTTGGATCTCGAATTCTGCCTGAGACTCGGTGTCTTGTCCCTTTGTCCCTTTGTTTTTTAAACTCACTAGGCTGTAGTGGCAGTAATCAGATTTTACGGCCATTCTTTTGAAAAGAAAAAGTGTTCTTTTCTCCATCGTGTCGTGCCTTCCGGTCGAATTTCCAAGGGAGACCTAACAAAATATGGCAAATGTCCATGCGTAGGACATCACACCATAATTCGTCCTCATATTTGTCGATCTGAAAGCCAATGAGGGCTTGGGTTGTGACCCTTAGTTTTCAGTCTTTTTTTACCCATTGAAGATCATATGGTTTAGGGTGGTCGCGAGTGGGCAACTAGAGTTTGTCCACCATTTCTTAGGAGGCTAAGTTGGAACTACTTCCTACATGAATAATCAACTTACACACCTTGTCTTTCACCTTGCCCCATGTGTACAATAGTTGATTTCTTTGTGATTCTTTAGGTGTTTCGCGTTGAACCTCCAACTCACGTTGGAGTACCAAGCCTTCATACTTTGGGCCATTTGGTTCAGGCTCGAAGTTGGTGTGGTTTCTCATGGTATGCCCGACAAGCTCCTTTCTCAAGGCTTGCACATGTTCCGCAACTAACTCGGGCATAACCCTCCTGAGTTCCTGGTTCAATTTAGCCATAGCGTTATTGTGTGGGATGGGAATGCTTGGCTTTGTTACCAAATTGATGTAAGTATGGAGGTATTTGATTTGGTAAGTGATTCGGGTGTTGTTGAGATTCGGGTTGACCCAAAATTAGGCGAGAAAAGTAGGCAGTATGGTGGTTGAAGGCTGTTTCGGGTGGCTTGGCTTAAAAGCATGAGTTGGCATTTTGGGAGGTAATCCCAAGAGTCTTTTGGGAGAGGGTGGTGGTGGTGGTTTGGTATTTTAGTGGAGCTAAGGTTGCGGAAACAACCTGAGGCAGTGAGGGTCCGGTAGAGACGTTTGATAGGGATGTTGGTGTGGTTGGTGGTATTTGTGAGGAGTTGCGTTTGGTTTCGGATAGAGGACTTTTGGTAGAGATGGTAATGAGGTGTTATGGGAGGTATAAAGGTGGAGGAACAAGTAATTAGAGCATGGATTGTATACGGATTGTTGGAAACAATCCGAGGCACAAACCAAGTCACAATTCGATCGATATGGGTCCTTGGATGGTAACACGGGGAGTTAATTGCTCGTGTGGGATCTGAAATGTTGTGATCAATTTCACAAGGACTAGATTGAGGTTTGCTTCCTGCAATGCTCAAGACTAACCTAGCAAGGGTGATCGAAACCTTCGACACAAGGGTAGTTCTCCCAGAGAACCAAGCGACCCTCCCAGAGGATCAACTAAATATAACAATCCCGAATTGAAATGCTTAACTAAATTGAGTTAACACTCACGTTTTTCATTCAACAACACCTGATTTTTACAATAGACAAAGTCTCTATTTATAGTACTACATGGATGATTCTATAGGGAAACTAAGAAGTCTCGACCAAAGTGGGAACGCACGGTGTGAATGGTCCAAACCGTGTGGAAAACCGCGACCAACCTTTGAACTTCTCAAGTCACCCTTTTGTTACTTCTATGTGGATAAATGCATGAACTTATAAAATTCATGAATCATCACTTTGGGAGCCGTAGGAAGCTTCCGTGGTGAGAAATTCCTCAGCCACCTCTTCTCCTAGCCTAGTAACAAAGATAAATTTAGATCTTCAAAAAGGGTTCAACATGTGTGCAATATCTGGCCTATGCATCTAGAGGCCACGTGTATTCGTTGTACTGTTAAAAATGCTCCCTTTAAACCACTTGTTGCAGGTTTAATGATTTGTCTAGCTCATTTACCCATGTTGGCATCATTTTTGTTAAAACTGATGTTGTTTAAATCTGTGATCAATCTAATAAGTGTAATCTGGGTTCTAGGATAATATATGTTCTTGTTTGGCATTCCTGCAATGTGTAAAACTATTTGTAACACCATCTTGAATTATGAAAGGGGTATTGTTCATGTCTGTCCTATACGTAAAATTGAGTTTTAAAAGATAATAGTATGATATAGGGAAGATGTATGCTCGGCTAGTGTTGCTCATGTTTGCTATGTTCCCAATATTGTTAACTTGACCCTTATGGGATCTTGAGATTATGTTTCGATCTGTGTGTGGCCGCATAAACCGACTTCTAGGCGTAGAAGCCGACCCGTGAAGCGGATTTTGGTCCACAAAAGCGAAAATCACTATGTATTAAAAATTAGATAGTGTTCATTTAGTATTTTGAGCATAACTTGAGTTCCTGAGCTTCGATTGAGGTAATATCTCTGGCGTTGTTCTCGTCTTAACATGGGGGGTAAGTATCCAACCTTTATTTTGATGTTTCTTCAAATTTATTTTCGTTGGTTATCAATTTTATCCGTGTTTGGTTGGGAAATATTGGGGGTTTTGACTCCTAAAGTTGAGAAATGATAAGCCTTTGATTTGAGGGTCAATTCATGGATGAAATTAGTTGATTTTATGGATTTATAACCTATGGGCTATGGGTAACTCAATTTCATAATGAAATTATAGTTTTGACCTTCGGGGCTCGAGTTTAGCTTTTTCGATCTATTTTTTTGTTTTGAAATAAAGTATAGCAATATGGGTATCGTTAGACTCGTCTAAGTCCATAGATTAATATTTTGACTAGATTAAACTCGTTCGGTGAGTTTGGACATGGTGGAGTCTCTGGGAGGCTTAATCTTTGCATTGATCGAGTTAGAAGCGTTCGTGAGCTATGAGACTTAAAATATAAGACAAGTTGAGACTTACTAGACCTTAATATAGTGTTTATGTGTTGGTTTAACAACTAATGGGAGTAATAGAGAATTTGGGGTCCCGTACTAGTGAGTTGCGAGCACTTGTACGAGTATCAGTGAACTTAACTTGGGTAATTTAATTAACTTAGTATGATATGCATGACAGAGATGATATGTTTAGCCTTCGAGTTGTGAGTGCGGTGCATAAATCCTCTTAGGTTTGGTTTGATTGCTGATTATTTAGGCTCATGGCCATAATTGATATTCTATCATTGATTTGACTTATCATGCATTCATCAGTCTACATCTCATCTAAATACTTGAAAAGAAATTGATAATACCGATTGAATTGATTGTGTTATTGCATGGTTTACTCATATCCATATCATCCATACATATTATATTTGGCATCTGAACTATTGGGATACTGATGAAAGTGCTTGGGACTATGGTTATTAGATATGGTACATGATACAAGAGTGATGACTGATGATGACACTGTAGCCACAGAGCTGGTATCCAATGGGGTCGGATGGGTATATGGATCTCATGAGTCCATTATATATCACGTGACAACTACTGTAGCAATGTGTGTATACCGGGTTTATATGGTCATTGCATACATGCATACATATTATTTGCATTGCATTCATTCATATTCCTAATATATATTTGATGTTGTGTGTGCTCAGTGTTGATATTTGGTAGACTTTATGATCATGTGACTTTTAAGGAGAGAAATATTGGCACCTTGTAGCTTATTCTTGATGTAAGACAGAAATATTTGACAGTATGAAAATGATATAAAGATATGATCTTTATGACCTTGATTGCTAGAAATGCTAATAAATATTGGATCTTTATGACTTGGATTGTTATGAACGATATAGAGATGAGATCTTTATGTATTGCTTAATATAAGAACTAAAAGATTAAACCTTTAATGATAAACTTGTTTATTTGGATAAAAGATGTAATCTTAAGGATTTAGCTACTCGATTGGGTGTAGGTTTGAACCTTATCGCTAAACTTATCCTAATTGAGGTAAAGTTAGAAGACTTTAGTATGATTTTTGAAAAGTAATGTACTTTATCATTCGGTTGATTGTGGAATCCTTAGTTAGATGGTTGTAATGCTTATAAAATATATAATAGGACTAACCAAGCAAGAAGAGAAGTATTAGGAGTACCAACCCTCGCCATCGCTATAGTTAGGGTCAATTGACGATGTTGTTGGGTACATGTGTTTCCCGTACTCACTCTACACTTGATGCACTCTTTGTGCAGGTACTGATCTGGACACCGGCGGAGGAGCTTAGATGATGCACTTGGAGATCTTTCTTGGGAGTCCAAGGTGAGCCACAGACACTATCCCGACACTGGAACTCTCCCTCATGTTATTTTTACCTTTTTGTCCTTTATATTTCAGACAGTGATTTGTATATTATTTCAGACTTGTATTCCAGTTAGTAGCTCTGTACTCATAACAACCAGATTTTGGAGTTTTCTTTCAAGGTTTATGTATTAAGTTCTAAGACTTAATAATACTTATGTTGTTTCCTTAATTTTTCCATATTTGCTTTATATTATTGATGTTTGGATGTTAGATGTTCACCTACGGGTTAGGGTAGGTGCCCTCACGACACAATGAGACTTTGGATCGTGAAAATGTCCTACCTTGACCTTCACCGATTTGTCTTTTATCAACACACGCCCACGCTGTTATTGATTCTTCCCATAAGGTAGCTAGCTTCTTTAGTTCCTTCTTCAGTGCCATTCATTGGTTGATTTCCCCACTTCACCTTTCACTGAGTTTCTCTATATACCTACACCAGTTGTTTTAGTCCTCATATTCCTTGGAACTCTTTTTGTGTGGTATTAATATTGTCGCTGCCCCTTACTTCCCCATCAATATATTTAACAACAATAATGTTAATACTTTGCCTCCGTATTGAGCACCTACCACTTCTGGAATTCCGATTTTATGGGGTAACTTATCGTACTCCATTTTTGTCGTGGTCTCGCCATATTCTTTACTGTAGTAACTTTTCTCAAGACCTCACGCATGTTTTTCCTTACATTGTCAGCTCTAAAGTCTTCTGTGATGAACTTACTCCATTTCTTGTGATGCTTTATAAAGAATATGGTTAGTTAGATAATCGAAACGTACTCATTCTGACTCATGATGTCCTTTTTCCCATCCTTTCTCAGCACATCTGCAATCTCTCGTCTATAAAGCGATCCTTCTTAGCATGTTACTAACTTCTGAATCCATTTACATTCCTCCATAATCGTAGTAGCTTCTTTTAAGTCAACATCCTTTTGGCTACTTTTACCTTCACCACCTTAACCTTCTGAGTATTTTGATATTCCCTTATATTTCACCTTAAATTTCTCCTTTCTTACTAAGCTTATTGTTCGTATTCACGCACCCTCCTTGATTATTCCGCCTTATAGTTCTCCTTTACCATGTAACCTTGCTATAATCCTCTTGTTGATTGAATACTGGAAGATGCAGTTTGCTAGATATTATTGTGTCTTCCTCCCTATCCCCTCCCCACTTTAGGAGGTGTAACCGCTACATTAGCTCATTAGACTGTTGCCTCCCATGTGTCCATTTGTTACCTCTAATTTCCTCTTTCCATGTGACTTAATTTCCCATCGATATATACATATCGTACTACGGCGGCTTCAACGTTATTTGGGTGTCCGGAAGGGACATGTACATATACACATACTATATATGACTGTGGCAGATATTTCTTACCCTACGAAGCTTACTAGTGATGTTTCCCACTGTGGTTGACTTACAATACTTATTCCTTCATTACTTATCGGTATCCTCCCAATGTCCAGTCATACATATTTTCAGTAACATGACGTCACCTAGTCCTACTGAACTTTCTAAATCCCTAATTCAGCCTTAGCTTGCCTCAAGTTGCTTGCTAACACTAGCATCCTTCTCTGCCTCCAGAAATAACCACTCTCTGGCGAGTGCTTATTAGATTGTCAACTCATTTCTTTGTCCATAACTACAACCAATATGTTGTCAAGTTCGGCTTGCACAACTGTTCTCGAATAACTGTTAGATATTGCAGTTGGTGTGCGTGAAAGGGACTCACATGCTTGCGTAGTCTACCTTCATCCTATCCAACTTTACCTACGACCCTTGTCATTATCATACCTTAACTCTTCTTTTCATGGGTTCCTTACTCCACTTATAATTCTTGGTTTGACTATTATTCAGTTCATCCGTCACCATTTTGCCTCTTATCTGCTCCCGAAGCTTCCACAAGATGTTTCTTTTATCGTCGATTCTTCTTGATTTAACCATCCTTACTTGTTAGCGGTGCCATACCTCCGCGTTTGGTTTGTACCCTAGCTGACATAATCCCTGTTATGCTTTCCGTACTCTGCCTTTTCCCTTCCTATAATGTTTCCTATTATAACTATTCTCTAACAACACATGCTTATTATAGTTTCTCCCGTAAAGAGTTAAAAAACACATCTAACCTATTCCCAACCGGTTAACTCAACATAATGTAAGTTCGGGGTTTCTGAATACAATGTCAAATGGATTCGAACTGTGCATTAATCGTCCATCAGTTAAATTTCATATCTTATTAGCCTACTAGAACAGTGTTGTGGTCCTGTTACTTCTACTCTGGTCTCTTCTTTCCAATCTTAGCCTATTGCTACTAGAATATCGTTCGTTCCCGTATAACAAGTAATAAGTAGCTTTGTGGGTTCATGAATATATATATATATATATATATATATACTAGTTCCAGAAAACGTGTGTTGCACGTTTATATCGAAATATTTAGTAGAAAATTATATTGCAATATTATAAATTTTAAACTATACCCGTATATTTTAATACTTTCTTTGAGCTATAAAATATAAATACGTTATAATTTGAAATCAGAAACTTATAAACTTGATGTTACTTTAGCGACGTAGTACTTTAATTTGAAGAAACTTTCATACTCGAACATACTAAATGACATGCATATAATAAAAGTATTTACCTCAAAAAAATAATTAACATTTATGTATGAAAATTGACAACCAAATGACTACGAAAAGAAGAGGGACAGAGGAAAAAGGAAAAGAAAAAACCAAAACGTGAGGAAAAAATAATACTAAGAATAACGAATCGTTCCATTGCATTTTGAACCAAACAAAAAAAGAACTTTAGGGATTTAATTGGTTGATAACAATTAAGTACTGTTCCATTGTGATTTGTGTTTACCTTGTAAGCCAATGTTGTTTTCTCAAACTTTCTCCATCTCCTCGAACACAACATCAATTATTGGACGAACTTTGCTTGGTTTCACGACACAAAGCACTGCAATTTGCAATATGAACTCGTTCACGACACAAAGCACTGTAATTTGCAATATGAAAATGAAACCACCTTCTGCAATAATTTCAAAATCTGTCATATTAAAAAGCATTTTTAAATTTGGTGTGCTTAAAGAGTATAAAGCATGTCAATGAAGGGATGCGGGACATTTTCAGTATTAATGTACTATGGAGTATGGACTGCCGACGAGAGCTGTAATATTTGATGCTCGTAATTTATTATCATCAAGCCAGGAAAACAAAAAATAAAGAAATTTAAAAGGAAATAATAAAAACAAGAACAATTTTAAAAAAAATGTGAACGAATTAGGAGGTATAAGGACAAAGACACCAAAAGAAGAAAACATCTACTTAAAAGACACAGAAAAAACAATAATTAAACCTAAAACTAGATAAACAAGAACAACAAATATGAGTTAAAAACAGAGAATACAAAATTGAGATCACATAATAACGAAGAATGGTATGATAAATATAAAAAATATAAACACAAATTTAAACATACGAACAAAACATTAAAGGAAATCAAGGTAGAATTAAAACAAGCAAAAGAAGAATTAAATGAGGTAAAACAAGAATTAGGAGAACTAAAGGAAGAAATACAAATCCTTAGAGAACATATAAGAAAGTTAAAAGGAAAAAAGAAAGTAAGGAAAAATACTAAAACAAGTGATGAAAGTACAACTAGTAGTAACGAAAAAACTGATAGTGACTCAGACAAAGATAGCAACGATAAATTAGTCAACCAAGAAATACAAGTAGTAGAATTTATAGAAGAAGTAGAGAAAAAAGAAAACTCAGAAATAGTAAAAGAAAACAACCAAATAATAGAAGCTTTACAAAAAATGAAAAGAGTAAATGCAATCATAAAAGAAGAACCTGAAAATGATGTAGAAGATGAATTTAATAGACCTATAGAAACAGAAATTGAAACAGATGATGTAATAAATGAAGATGCAAATGATTATCCTGAAGAAGAATTAGTAGACCCTAATTTAGAAATAATAGCAAGAAAATGAACTAGATTACCAAACCACATACCAGTAGGACAACAAGCGGAATTTAAAGAATTTGTAGGATCAATGACACAAGGAGTAAACTACAATGGATATTTTCTAGACCTAGATAATGTTTATGATGAACAAGAAATAGGAAGAAGGATAACTAATTGGAATCTTGGAATGTATATTGCACTAATGAACTCTACACAAACAGAAAATCTAGAATACATGTATGACTTAATATCTAAAACATTAATTGAAAAAGTAGCATATTGGATAGAATGTATATCATATCAATTAAGAGGAGAAATACTTAGCCATGCAACAGATTGGAAATCTATGTTAATAATATTTGATATTATACTAAAAAGAGAATTTTTAGGAGAAAGATGGTTAGTAGCTAGAGAAAACGTACTTGCAGAAAGAAAAATTGAAATAATAATGAATTTGAATAATATGAAATGTTGCAAGATTAATAAATTACCAGAATATACAATTAGTTTTAGTAAGTTCTTTTATGAAGCAAGATTCTTACCACAAGAAGGTTTAATATACCAACAACTTTATTATGACTACTTGCCAACACCTTATAATACTGAAGTATCAAAAGAATATACCCATCTAGAACCAAAAGAAAACACATTAGGAGAAAGAATAAGAGAGCATACTTAATGAGAAAATGTGAAGAATTTAGAATGCAACAAAAAATTAAAAAGGATAAAAAAACTAAGATTAAGAGAAATATGTGGATTCACAAAAAGAAGTCTAGTATTTGAATGTGATGATAAAAGAAAAGAAATGAAATATAAGAAAAGTAATAAAAAATATCAAACAAAGAAATATAGGAGAATTAATAACTATAAAAATTATAATAACAAACCAAATTATAATAACAAACAACCTTATTACAAACCCTATAGGAAAAAGAGATTTAAAAGATATAAAAATACACCTAAAACCAGAAAGAAATTTAGATACAAGAGAAAATTTAGAAAAAGAAAATATGTAAAACCTATAGAAGCAGAAAAAGTTAAAGAATGTAAATGTTGAATTGTAATGAAAAAGGACATTGTGCTAATAAATGCCCAAATCTAAAGAAAAAAGGAGTAAAATATATAAATACGACACAATTTATAATGAGTTTACAGCAAATTAGAGAAGATAATGATAAATGGTATGAATACGAAGAATTTTATGTCAGTCAAACTGATGAAGAAAGTGAATCAGAATTAGAAAATGTTAACTTTATTAACCAACACTCAGATAGTGAAAGTAGTTTCGAGTAAAATGAACGTACAAGAAAAAAGAAAAAAGAAAACTATTAGAAGAAAGAAATTATTGGATACAATGTGAACGACATGTTCGCTATAAGCTTGTTACAACTACAACTACAAGTGAAACAGGAAATAAATATTATAAACCTTAGTAGAATAAGAGAAAGATTAAGTGAGATAAATTGGCAACTTACTAGAATAATAAGGAGTATAGAAGAAATAATGGAAGATGAAAACATTCACCAAGAGGTAAGAGCATTAGAACACGATGAAAATCTCCAACAAAGTTTAAGTGAAATGGATATTAGACAAAATACTAATACCTAATAAAATGGTAGCAATCTATATAGAAGCCCATATAGAATATAAGCCTAATAAAATGATAAAACAAAAAATCTTTATTGATAGCGGAGCAAATTTATGCTTAGCTAGAAAAGACGTATTAGAATCACACAGATGGAAAAGAACCAGATCACATAGAGCAAGAGTATCAGGATTTAATGAATAATCAAAAGAATTAGATATAGTAGCAGAAAACATGAGAATTGTATTAGGAAAGACAATATTCATATTACCAATAATATATCAATTAGATAATATGAAACAACATATATTATTAGGAAACAACTTCTTAGATTACTTTAAGACACAAGTTATAGATAGCAATACTTTTAGCTTACAAACACCTTGTAATAAATGGATAGTATTAAAATGAATATTACCAATACATACATTAAGATTATATACTATAAAAATCGATAGAAATAATAACCTACCACTATTAAAAGAAAAATATCTTAATATACTAAAAATGAACTTTGGAGAAAATCCAATCCAACTATGGGAAAAAAATATATATATGCAGAAATTAAATTGATAAATTCCAATGATATAGTTAGATCCAAACCTATTAGATATAGTCCAACAAATCAAAAAGATTTTGAAACCCAAATCAAAGAATTATTAGAATTAAAAATGATACGAGAAAGTAAAAGTCTACATAGTAGTCCAGCCTTTTTAGTAAGAAAACATAGTGAACAAAAAGAGGACAAGCGTAATTGATTATCGAGAACTAAATAAAAAAACAATATTTGATGGATATTTTTTACCATATAAAAGAAACCTTATTAACAAATTACGAAATAAAAAATGGTTCAGTAAGTTTGATTGTAAAAGTGAATTTTGGCAAATAAAACTAACAAAGGAATCAAAATCTTTAACGGTCTTTAGTGCCCCTCAAGGACACTATGAATGGAATGTACAACCCTTTGGATTAAAAAATGGACCAAGTCTTTAGAAAATTAACAGAATTTTGTATAGTATATGTTGACGACATATTAATATTTAGCGATAATCTAGACAATCATATAAAACATTTAGAAGAATTTATAAAAACTCTAAAACAACACGGAATATTATTATCCGAAAAGAAATCTGAAATCTTTAAAAACAATATTGAATATTTAGGATATATTATAGATAATGAAGGATTACACCTACAAGAACACATAGTAACTAAGATAAAGAATTTCAAAGAAAAACTAGAAAGTGAAAAAGAAGTACAACAATTCTTAGGAGTAATAAATTTTGTTTCAGACCATATAAGAGAATTACCTCTCTTAAGAAAACAATTACAAGAATTAACAAAGAAAAACATAAC
Organism: Anisodus acutangulus; assembly: GCA_029783415.1. NCBI lineage: Eukaryota > Viridiplantae > Streptophyta > Magnoliopsida > Solanales > Solanaceae > Anisodus > Anisodus acutangulus. The sequence goes on from CM056495.1 coordinate 19,530,949, forward strand.
CTTTGAGTGGAAAGAAGAACATACTAAATCTATAAAAGAAATCAAGGAAAAAGTAAAAGCATTACCAAAACATAGAATTCCAACGGAAAAAGATCAACTAGAACTTTTTAATGACGCTAGTGATATAGGATGGGGAGCAGTCCTCATAACATATGATAAAGATGATATAGATAAAGAGAAACCACTAATTTGTCGATATGGAGGAGGAACATGGAAACTAAATGAGAAAAACTATCATATTAATGAAAAAGAATTATTAGCAGTAAAATTTGGAATAAAGAGATTTCATTACCACTTATTATCAGTAAATTTTGTTGTTAGAACTGACAATACACAAGTAAGAGCTTTTATTACAAACAAGATAGATCCTTTACCAGAATTGAATACAAGGAGAAAAATGGCAATCATTCTTTTGTTGTTATAATTTTATTGTTAAGAATATATCTGGAACTAAAAATATTTTAGCTGATTTTCTTAGCAGATATAACAATGTCGATCATCAGTGATAACCTTGAATAACATATTACCAATGTCATGGATTCCATTATACAAATCAATGAAATCTTAATATCCAGAGTACAAGAAAACACCAATCTTGTAAACCAACTCAGAGAAGCCATACAAGATTTAATAACCCTGAGAACTTTACAAAATGAAATCCAGTCCAAATCTCCTATCACTACACCTGAAAACCCAAAAAACCCTACTACAAAAATTTTGGTACCATTCGTATAAAAACTTGCAACTATACCATCCTCAATACCATTCTTTTCATCAACTGTATCAATGGCCGACAAACTGAAATATACACCCGAATATATCAGTGCTTATGAGAAGATTAATAAATTTTATGATTATAAGACTAACCCTCAAATTTTACGCATTGCTAAACTAAGCAAGTATCCCAGATTCTTGTGCAATGAACAGGTTAACCCGGACATAGTATCAAAATTATTTACTTATGATTTTATTGATAAACTAATAGTGGATGAGAACATGTACAACATTACCAGATTACCAAGTATTATTGTCGAATCTACAAAACTCATATGATTATATTTTCACATATTATTTAGAATCTTCGTATTATTGTCAAATCTACAAAACTCATGATGGAATCATTTGAAAATGAGTATATGGAATACAAATATTTGATGCATCAACAGATTTAACAAAAAAACTCATTGTGATATGTCAAATATTCAAGACACGGAAAAATAGTACTATCAGCGGAGATGATGAAACTTTGAATATGAAAATACCATGCACTTTGGAGAAATTCCAAGAGTGGATCAGTACAAAAAGAACATTTGGATTATCAACATTGAAAACTAGAATAGAAGACATGTTACGAGCCAAGAAGGCATGTATTATTGGCGACTCGAAATGAGGAGCAGTGGAAGAAATTATTACCTTGTATTACAACAATGACATTATGACACAAGATACTATGAAACTAACAGAAATGCATGACAGAATTATGAACCTAAAACATAAACATGAAAAAGAGACGATTGATCAATACTAAAGGACAATTGGACAGAACAGAATGCCTGTAATAAATACTAGAGTTACTACTACTACTATCAATACAATAAAAAAAGGAGGAAATTCTGATCCTTTTGCATAAGGATGTAAAAAATTACTACTTGGATAGGGATCATGTAGTTTTACTACTTGAAGCCCAATTTACTACTATGAAAGGGAACATATAGTTTTACCACTTGCAGCCCAATTTACTACTACGACAGGGATCATGTAGTTTTTTTTACTACTTGAAGCCCAATTTACTATTATGACAGGGACCATGTAATTTATTACTTGGAGCCCAATATAATACCCTATTATGGCCCAACGTAGTCTAACTACGGTATGCCCATGTATTATCATATATTATCGTGCTATTCAAAGACAAAGAAGTGTAAATGAGACCCAAGCAAGATACCAAAAAATCTGATGAAAACAGCTGGAAAGCACTTGGCAAAAGCAGCCAGACAAAGGACAAAAGGAAGAAAATGACAACCTTGACAAAAGCTACAACAAGACAAAAACTTTGAAGAAAAGCTGCAATCATAAATGGCAAACTACTATTCATTTTTAGACTTTTGTAACGAAATTACTATGTGCTTTACGACTTTAGAAAATCACTTTATCATTTTGCAATCAGAGAATCATACGAGGTTATCTATATAAAGAGCCTCTTGTAAACCTATTACGCATTCAAAAACTTTCTATATAAATCTTCGTTTGAAAACTCTCTATGTCTAGCTAAACTCCCTCCTTAGTCTATAATCCAGATCAATTATAATATCATAATACCATAGATAAATCACTTTGAAGGATTATAATTAGAACTATATTAGTCTTTGAACCTGCACCTTGATAAGAATTTTAGAAGATATTCTGTTGAGAAACTCCCAAGCACCTAGGGTAATTATCCCGTAATTTCAGTGGAAGAAGAAGGGAAGCAGGGCCAAGGGTGGGTTGAGATCACCGGTGATCTGAAATTCTGATTAAGATGTATGATTTCTAGACTATGTGTTTTTAATTATAATTTGATAAGTGTTAGACTCTGCAATTATGATGTTCATATTGATAAATTAAAATGTCTTTTAGGTGTAAAAATACCCTGTTGACTACGAGTGACCGGTCTATGACTCGAGGAAGAATTGAGTGAATTTTAGAAATTTCTTTGGGCCTGGACGCATCACTCCGCCCAAATCGGTAAGTGGGGCGTCTTTTAGATCGGTTCGAGGTGGGTCGCCCAATTCTTTGGGGCCGATCCAGCTGGAATTGGGGACGACACTGTGGGCCCGCTGGAGGATTTTGGGTGCGTGAGATGTCCGAGAAATGCCGAATAATATACGGGGATATTTGTTCATCCAAAAAATTATACGACCGAGGCTCGGGAGTGTGAACTTTCGCAAAAGGAAATTGGGATTCATCAAAAATGATGTGGCGATTAATTATGATTTTATTGGAGGATAAATCAAAGCATTTATAACTATGATGATTAGACGGATAACCTAAAAATACACACGGGGTAGACCGAGCCTGAAGTTTGTTAATTGTGGTGGATGGAAATAACGGAAAACACAACCACCCAAAAACCCGAAGATGAGAATAAGGAGGGTTCTAATTATACAGTATTTGGAGGGGGGAAGAATATGTCAGACCTTTAGAGGGAATGATGTTAAGAAGATATGTGGCCATTTGTAGAGCATGATGCCAAAAGTATGGAGGTATGGAGGCATGAATTAAGAGAGTTCGGACAATGTTATTTATGAAACGAATTTTGCGTTCGGCCTTTCCATTTTGTGAAGATGTATGAGAACACGAAAACCAAAAATTGATCCCATTATTAGCACAGAATTCCCTAAACTCCCTATTGTCATACTCTTTCCCATTATCACATTGAATATTTTTTATTTCTCTTTCGAATTGAGTACGAATGAACGCTCTAAATTTGATGAAGACGGAAAACACTTGTGATTTATTCGCAACTGGAAACGTCCACAAAAATCTAGAATAATCATCTAAAAAGAGAACATAATATCGATGACCCATTGAACTAAGAACAGGAGACGTCCATAGGTCGCTATGAATAATATCAAATGGCATTGAAGTATGAGAATTGGAGTCCACAAATGGCAACTTAACAATTTTTCCTAATGAACAAGACTGACAAATTGGAGTACGACTCGTACCCTTACAAGAAATAAAACTATTTTTATCTAAAACTGATAAAATAGAAGATCCCGGATGACCCAGGCAAGCATGCCACACGGAAGGAGATATGGCTGCAAAAACTGACGGCAAGGTTTGACGCGATGGACTAAAATTGGGCATGATAGGATACAGATCCCCCCTACTATCACACCTCATGAGATGGCTCCCCGTCTTGAAATCCTTCACAAAGAAACCAAAAAGATCAAATTCAACGGAAACCAAATTGTCAGATGTGAACTTTCGGACAGACACTAAATTTTTAATCAATTTAGAAGCGTGTAAAGTATTTTTCAAGAGAAGGGGTGGATTGGGGGGAGACAACGTTTTCTGACCATACCCTAGAATTGGAATAGAACTGCCATTACCAACAATTATCCCTCGAGAGGTGCTCAAATTGGAATAATATGAGAGAGTACCTGATTCGGAAGTCATGTGAGTCGTGGCACCGGTGTCCATATACAAATTTGGGTCCGGTTGAGTTAACCCCAATGTGTGCATCGCGGCCTCGATATCGGTTTGAGTGGGGCCTGCTGCATGATGGGCTTGCGGAGGTCGGGGCCCGAGAATTCCAGACCGTGATGGAGCTGGGCCGTAGCTCTTCTTTGGGCCATCGCCGATGGGCGGCTGGCCATCGCCGATGGGCCGCCATCGCCGATGGGCCGCTAGATGTTGGGCCTGAATTGTTGGCCAGCCCACTTGCCGCTGAAAGTTGCGGCTGGATTGTAAGGGTTGATGGCCCACGACCCCAGCCCCACTGCCATGGGCCCCACTGCTGGGCCCAAGGGGGTGGTGGGCCACTGTTCCCCGGATGGGACCCACCGCCTGCTTGCTGTCGACCAGAACCGCTGCGTTTGCCCTCACGATTTTTGTTATTATTCTTGCGATTATTCTTGCCGCCACCATGATTATGGTTTTGGCCCGAATTATTCACAAAACCTGAAGAACTAGGAGAGGACGCCACCATGACGACGGGGCCTGCTCCGGTAGCCGCCTTTTTAGCCAAACCCGTTTCTTCCAAAGTAAGCATAGAGCGGGCTTGATAGAAGTCAGGAAGAGGGTTGCTTTGGAGAAGGAGAGTTCCAACACCATTATAGGCCTCCGAAAGACCGGCAACCAACTGTAGAACTAGACGATTATTCGTTATTAGTGCGCCAACATTACGGAGTTGATCCGCCAACTCCTTTAGTTTCTTGCAATATGCAGAAACGTTCGAAAATTCGTCCATTCGAACGAGAGAGAATTCCTGCTCGAGTGTGACGAGACGTGAATGTTGGTTGTCTTGGAATATGTCACGCAATCTATTCCAGGCTGCCATAGCCGTGGTATCCGGCTCAATAATCATCTGTAGAAGGTCCACTAAAATAGTGGCGTAGATCCACCGGAGAACAGTAGCATCAAGAGTGATCCATAACTCAGGATCCTCCGCAGGAAGAGGTCTAGCGGGAGGAATGATGTGATGAAGAACTTGATAAGAGATAGCGTGAATTTTAAACAACTCCGCCCACGTCGCATATTGGACGTTTTCCATCTCAAGGACAATAGGGATACAGTTCTTGATGTTGGAAATCATGAGGGCAGGATGATAATTGTTCTTAGACATATTGAAAGAACAAAGAAGGAGGGGAAATTTAAGAAATGTTTTTGAGAGCGGAAGACGAAATTTGGAAGAGAAACCCGAGGGGGAGGGGTTCTCGGCCGAGAGAGGTCAAAAAAAACTTTGGGAGAGAAATTTTTTTGTAAAACCTAGTCTCTTGATACCATGAAAGAAATAATCCCCTTGATTATTTTCATTGCTTGAATAGGTATATATACAAGATACAAAATCTTCCTATTCTATTCCTAAAATCTTATTCTACCATAATTCTAACTCTACAATTATGGTAGTGTATAATCCTACTTTTGGTAACAAATACATTACAATATACTACACATATATTTTCCAAATATACAATATTCTTAACTCTAAAATCAGCCACAACCGAGATCACTAATGGCCATAAATCGTGGCACTTATTATGACAATATACACTTGTATATTGTGTATATATTGCCATATTTAACACTTAAGAAACATGATAGCATTCAAAGAAGAAAAATTGAGACAAAAAGAAGAGGAAAATATGAAACTGGTGGAAGAAAAATTAAGAGAAATAATCAGAAAGGACAATGAATTAAAAGACCTAAATGATGTTATAGAAGAACAATATAAGTACATCAACCTATTAAAATATGGATAAAGGAAAAGAGGTAGTAGAAGATTCTAAAGAAACATATTATCAGATGAATACATATGAGGGAGGAACAACACAAACATTAAGCTTTAAACCAGAAACATATCAGAAGATACAAGATGAAAAAGAGGAATTATCTATTAAGAAAATATTTAAAACAAAATGGTTTGAAAGAAATAAAGAAATAAGATATATGGTTTGAAAGAAATAAAGAAATAAGATATATGGTTTGAAAGAAATAAAGAAATAAAATAATTTTTGAATATTATTTTAAATGTTGGTATTTCAGATACATTCCATAATTTTGTTAATTCTTCTCTTATTACCTCTTGCATTTTTGTTTGATTTTCTTTTACTTCATCCATTATTATTAGGGTATTTTTCATTTTCTCTTTTACTATTATTTCTTCCCATAATGCATTAATTTTTTCGTTAGGGTTAGCCAGGATTATTTATTTTCTTTTTCCATCCATTTCCCATGTCTATCCATATTTTATCAAATCTATCACATTTTTGTTCTAACTGAAAATCTTCTCTTCCAGTTTTATTTCCTTTGCCTTCGGATCCCAGTTGGATATTCCATCTTCCATTAGTTTATGTTAGTAAGCCAAAAGAAAATTAATATTGGGTTGGTTGCTTAACAAATTGTATTTTCCCTTTGGACAAAAAAGAAAAGAAAAATGAAGATGATAGAGGGAAGGCAAAGTTCACGGGGATCGTTCCATAGTACGTATTTGGGAGTTTTGGTGCACAAATAGATAGTCGTTTTCAGACCCCCAATAGTTACATTTATGGATTGTATTGAATAGGAAGAAAAAATTTAATGCACTTAACCATAAAGAAAAATTAAATTATAGAACATGGGAGCCATTCGATAATAAATGGAATGAATATGCTTGGGCTTCTGCCTAGCAGCTTAATGCAAGCTTTTCCATTCACTTGAATGACTTTCTATCATCCATTACTTATTGAAATTTTATTATTTATTAAAACCTTTGGAGTATCTTTCTTTTCAATCGTCTTTTGGAATTTTATAACAGAAGAAATTTAAACTAACAAATGTTAAATGTAAATTTTTACTTGGGAGTAATTTTACTTTTAGAGATGGGGTAATTGGATTGTTTAACATTGGAAGGGTATTATCGAAATCCAACTTTCAATAAGTGGCTTTCCATTTTTAGAATATATATATATATATATATAATCACATAATTTCATTATCTCCCTTCTAAGCCTTCTATTTCATCTGCTAATTTTTAGGAATAAAAAAGGATACACAGATAAAGTACAAAATAGACTTCTTTTTATTATATTTTTATTATATTTATAATTTATATTAAATTAAACAAAATTCATATATATATATATATATAGGCAATTTCAGTGGATGGATTAATGTACTTGTAACTGTCCTACCTCGGTCTTATCTGTGAGTCTCGATCAAACATACTTCGGAGCGGAACCCTCCTATCCTTATCAGCTACTCTCATCGTCTTGGCCTGCTCCTCTTCCTCCACATATCTTATGACATACACAGGCGAGCTCTGATTGATGGACTCCCAAGACTGAGGACTATCCAGCACCTCGAAAGAGCTGGTGTCGGTAAATACCCTGACATCGTGTTGAGCCTAAGGGGAACCCGGTTGTGCCAATCCCTGTGCTGCTCCACTCATACCCTAATCAGTGGGGCCCGATACTGAAACTAAGAGCCTCGGTGAGGTCGGAACTCCCCTCACCCCATCTTCTGTTGGCGGAACCGAAACTACTCGAGCGAGTGACTTATATGGATCCTTGGATGGATCCTCCTCAATAAAAAAACATGATCACCGACGGGTATGACTCAATAGTGTAACTTATGCCTCCTTTTACCATTTCCGTAACCCTCTGACCCACACTAGCGGGTAGCGCTTGTCTAGTATCTGCCCTCATACTCGTACCCATACTCCTACTAATCAGGGTCCTTCTCGTCATAGGCATCGCTGCAATTTCAAATAGGAAAATAGGATTAGGAACGAATTTTCTTATGACTTATCTCTATCGTACAATCTAGAATTTGAAGAAAGGAGACAATCCTAAATGCCCTATAGCCTAATGTTTATAAGTGTGGCGCGCAACACACCGATAAACTAGACTCTGGTGGACATGGCTCATAGTAATCCCTAGGACACGACCTACTCTGATACCACTTCGTCACACCCCAAGTCGGAGGAGCATGATTGGAACCTGACCATAGAGGCCAAGAGCCTACATGTGCCCTTTATCAAACACTTCACATAATACACAAGCCAACAAGGCTAACTCGTAAGGACTGACGGATGAACTGTACTCAATCATAAGTCTGTAAACCATAGTTGTAAATGCGTAAGCGGGCCGACCAGCCCGTCATAGAGATGCATATGACATCACAAGGCCAGCAAGTCCATACCAAAAGTAGCATAATAGTAAACACAAGCCTACAAATCTATACAAAATACTATCCACATGACACATATCTACAAGCCTCTAAGAGTGCATACAACGGACAAAGTGGTCGGGATAGGGCCCCGCCATACCCATGATATATATACATATACATCAAAATCAACACCTACCAACACACTAAACGACTCCAGAAGAAAGGAGCATATTGACCACAACTGCTGAATCAAACCACTTATTGTGGAGGACCATCAAATCGTCTATATGTACCTGCGGGCATGAAATATGGCGCCCCAGAAAGGGACATCAGTACGAAATAATGTACTGAATATTTAAGACAGGTAAACATAAGCGAAGATAATAACATGAGCAAATCAGAGTGACGAAATATATATATATATATATACACACTTTGGGATAATGTTAATATCATATCATACATAACCCTAATACGGGACTCGGTGTTATCGTACCTAACCCTAATATGAGACTCGGTGTTATCGTACCTAACCCTAATATGGGACTCGGTGTTATCATACCCGACCCTAATATAGGACTCAATGTTATCGTATCCAGCTGTAGTGATGTGCACATATAAGTGTCGTACCCCGCCGACCATAACGCGGCTCGGTGTCATAAATTAGATACATATATATATATACATATATATATATATATATATATATATATATTATGCATCAATGACCTTATAAACCCAATAGGAACAGTACATGGTGACACAAGGTCGTTAACCCTCCGTCAATCGTTATGGAACTCATTTACAACCAATGTTACAATTTATTATGAACTCAAGGTCAATAATATAACAACGACTCTCAAGAGATATGAGACACAATCCCGACAAGGGGAAATCAACCAACGGATTTTAATAGAATACAAGAAACCCTTTCGATAAGGAAAATTAAGAGATCATAGGTTCAATAGTAAAACAAAGGTAACGAAGAACGCTAAAAAACTCCGAAAAGGAAACGAGCTTGATAATTTTATTAGAACACAAGAAGAACCTTTGACAAGGAACCAATTTCAAGAGTTACTAATAAGCACAACATCAATGATTGAGAGCAGCCATGTTTATATCTTCTACGAATTGGAGTTTCTTTTGGAACGTTCGGTTGATGATGCTTCACTTTAAGTCATTCCAACAATGAAGAAGAATGTAAAGCCTTACATACCTTTAAGATGATCCACTTGCTTGTTACCACAATCTGCTCGTTACGCCTCAATCTTGACTTATAATCATAGAGCAATCTGATTATCACCATTTTGCTAGTCTCATCTTTACGTATTTAAGTGGCGAGGAATTCTACGATCATTGGGGCAGCATTTCCCATGTATTCCTTACATTTTCCAGATCCATAGTGATCGCAATATCAACAATCCAACCTAAGTCAAGTTCATATACATCAATTTCCAACCAACAGTCCATTACATCGAATGTCAACCTTGTCTTATAGTCCCGTAAGGTTATTCTTTCATTTTTTTCAATTCATTATCGACAATAATTTCAAGATAATCATATTCCCAATGTCAATCTATTTCTACAACACCCATGCAATTCCTTTCCAACATAATTATCAAGCTACAATGCCAATTATCAAAACCTAGTCATAATTTCATGAATTCTCAACCTTATGCTCACATGCAAGCCAATTTTACCCAATTGCATATAGAAGGGGATGAGATCTTACCTTAGTTTCCTAAAACAATCCTCAATCCTAGTTGTGTTTAGTTTATCTCCACCTCAATTCCAAGAATAAAAAGTAAGACGACGATCCTACAATATCCACGAACATTCCGAGACCCCAACTTGTGTAGATTCCTTTAGATTTGATATATGTTGATGTATATATCTTAGAGTGAGAGAGAAAAGTTTTATAAAGAAGGAGGAGCTCTTTTGGGGTGAGTTAGAATGAAAGAAATTCGGTCCGCTTGGGCAGCTCAATTGGTTTCAAGGGGGATATTTGGAATAAGAGACCAAGGATCGAATCCCGTCAGCGGCAGTGTGGGGGTTTCTTCTTGAAATAAAGGAGGGCCCCTTGTGCGCAGCGTGGTACTGGTCTAACCTTTGAAATCAATTGAGTCACCATGATTTACCTCCTTCACAGACCTGTCGGACCGGGGTGTGGGGGCTCCTGGGGTGGGAGATTCCACCTTTTGGAATAAGAATGAAAGAAATTCGTCCTAGCACCTTTATATACTAGACCCACCGCCTCAATGTGGGCTGTATTTTTATATTGGTCGTATCGGGCACACTACTTCTCTAATTTGCAAATTGTCTATTGCATTGGAAAGACGATTTGCTGAACTTGAATTTAGATAGTTTATGAATCCCATAAATTTTTATATATTAGGAGATATTATTGAAAATTTACTAATGTGAAATTAAGTTTATCCCATTATTTATGACTCGAACAATTGGGCTCCTCACGTCGGAAATATCGCATTTCCACACACGTGCAATCTTAGTACCAAATATCGTAAATTTCGTTAATGAAAGAGATATTGGTACGTAAGTGAAATATTTGAGACATAGAATGATGGATGGTTATTGGATAAATAACAAGTGTTCCATGTTGGTAAACGAAGGAAGGATTGTGCGAGGTGTAAGATGGAACGGGTTAGAAAGGGTCGCGGTGCCTCGAGGACTGTGCTGCAGCGCCCCCTTGTAGCATCGCGGCGCTAATTCCAATTGTTGGCCACTGAAGCCGCGGCTCTAATGTTGCAGCGCCGCGGCGCTTCCCAGGCAGTGAGTGCTCGACGAAAGTCCAAAAGTTTGGCTAATTATAGAGAAGTTTTGAAGTATTAACTTGACAGTTATTTCCTCCATAACTCAGCCATTATTTGGCTGCATTAGTTGGTGGTTTAAAGGGCCATTACATGGAATTTAAATGATCATTACTTGGGCACTTGAAGGGCCATCTTTCACACCTATAAATTGAGGCCTTTGGCTCAAATCTATAGAAGAATATACATGAACATATGAACAGAAAAACAAGTTCACAACACCACAAAGAGATCAGATTTTCCTGATAGCAATCCTTCTCTTAGCAATCTTCATTATTTGTGTTTTTCGCTGAGATCATTTGTGTAGGTTTTGCACACTTGATAGTTTGTTGTTTCATCTTGGGAGACTATTAACCACACTTCCGTAAAGCCTATATATACGGGGGCAATCTTGTCTTAAAGACAGAGAGTCATCTCTCTACTCAGCCGGTGCTGTTGTGGTTTATCTAATTGGTTGCTAAGTATTTCAGGTGTTAACTTAACAGACGAAGGACTCTAACCGTTCGTATTCTCAGCGGATCTACAAGCCACAAGTGTAGCAGTTCATGTTCTTGTATTTCCGAATACAAGTTCTATAATTCAAGATCAAGATATTGACAACTTATTGTTGTCCTCGTTGTTGTGTATCCTTTCGATCACTGTAATAGTTATTTACTATTCCCGTTATTGCTTTACATATTTCAACAATTTTAAGACAAGATTTGTATTAGTGATTCGAAAGATGTTGGTCGACAAGTGTGTGACCAAATATGGATGTGGTTTTCTTTTTGAAAATAGTTCTGTTGACAGTTCAGCCTCTCTAATGGCCATTAACAGCTCTCTCTAATGGCCATTAACAGCCCTCACTAATGGCTATTAACGGCCTTGTTTGTGGCAGTTGAGGAGTCCCTTCTCCATGCTATATATTGATGCATTTTGGCTCAATTGTGTGGCATATACAGTCACGAAAAACAGTGAAGAAAGACACACATATACACAAGATATACACAATAGAGACACACTATATACACAGAGACAAAACAGAAGAGAAAGTCAGTCCAAAAAACGTTGGACGAAAACATAAACTCTTTCTTCCTTTTCCATTTCTTCAGCAAGTCGATTCGTATTTATTTTCTTCGTCAGACTCAACCTATTTGCTTTGTAGTGTTGAGATTAAAGTATTATTTTATCTTGGGAGACTATTACCCGTTAATGTAAAAGCATATATACGGGGCAATCTTATCTTAAGGACAGAGTGCAATCACTCGACTCAGCACACAGTTGTAACCATCCAGATTTAGTTGTTTCTTGATTTCAGGTTATCAAGATTCAAGACTCAACAAGCTTGCGGCAGTTCTGAACATTTCCTATTTGTTTATCCTTTCGAACACTTGTAATATTTATTTACTTCACGTATTGCTTTACTAAATCCAACACTTTAGTTACTGGCCATTAGAGAGGTCTGTTTTTGGGAGCATTAACCAGCCATTAGAGAGGGCTATTTTTTGGAGCATTAACCAGCCATTACTTGGTTGTTAACTCCTCCATAAACAACCCTCCTTCAATGACCATAATCAGCCTCTCTATTGGCCATTAACAGCCCTCTCTAATGGCCATTAACAACCCTCACTAGTGGCTATTAACATCCTTGTTTGTGGAAGTTGAGGAGTCCCTCCTCCATGCTATATATTGATGCCTTTTGGCTCAATTGTGTGGTACATACAGTCATGAAAAACAGTGAAAAAAGACACACATATACACAAGATATACACAATAGAGACACTATATACACAGAGACAAAACAGAAGAGAAAGTCAGTCCAAAAAACGTTGGACGAAAATAGAAACTCTTCCTTCCTTTTCCATTTCTTCAGCAAGTCGATTCGTATTTGTTTTCTTCGTCAGACTCAACCTATTTGCTTTGTAGTGTTGAGATTAAAGTGTTGTTTTATCTTGGGAGACTATTGCCCATTAACGTAAAAGCATATATACGGGGCAATCTTGTCTTAAGGACAGAGTTCAATCACTCGACTCAGCACACAGTTGTAACCATCCAGATTTAGTTGTTTCTTGATTTCAGGTTATCAAGATTCAAGACTCAACAAGCTTGCGGCAGTTCTGAACATTGCCTATTTGTTTATCCTTTCGAACACTTGTAATATTTATTTACTTCCCGTACTGCTTTACTATGTCCAATAATTTAAGACAAGATTGTATTAGTGTTCGAAAGATGTCGATCAAAAGTTGTGTGACCAAATATGGATATTGCTGTAGTTTTCTGCTTGAAGAGAGTGATGATGATGTTGTTGAAGGTCAACATGTTCATGGTGTCACCGCTCCTGAGAGTGGTGGGAACAAGCGCTCACGAGAGGCTGAGGATGTCAACTGAGACAAGAGGAGAAGGCTGAAGATATGGTTCTATCTTGCAACAGAAGGCCTATATCTGTCCCAGACAAAGGATTCGAATTATGGTAAGGAGGAAATGGACACTCAGTCCGATGAAGTGACTGAAGTGGGCCAGAATCCGAAATTGGGATAAGTTATTTTCTTCCTTGTCAAGAATAAGATTAAATGATGTCTGATTAAAAATGGCTTAAAAGTAAGGAGGAATATGAAAATGTTTTACAAAATAATTTATATTCCTTACGCTTTAAAATCAGAAGTTTAATCTCTTCTTCTTTCCCGTTTAAAGATTGGATTTTCTAAACGACTTAAAAAGATCTACTCTTTTAAGTGTAATTATGAAAAGTGTGTAAAGTATGTTCGCACATACGAGGGAGAAAGATCCACTAATTATGCGAAAACTGTTACCACTCTTAAGTAAGCGCCAAGAATTATCTGGGCACCAATCATAACGAAAGAAGACTAAAAGCTAAAGACGTTGAGCCTGTCACACTATTTGGCAGAAGATCCTTCATAGGATGATATTGGACACTCAGTCATACAAAGCCCCCGAGCGACTAGAGTGGGCCAAAATTCCTTTGATATGATGATATTGGACACTCAATCATACAAAGCCTCCGGGCGACTGGAGTGGGCCAAAATTCCTTTGATATGATGATATTGGACACTCAGTCATACAAATCCTACGGCGACTGGAGTGGGGCCATAATTTATTTCATAGGAAAAGTAATGGACACCTAGATAGGTGGGACAGAGTTTCCAGATCTTAAATGATCTGAAGGCCAAAAGAAAGGCAGAAAAGAAATTGGACACTCATTCTACCAAAACAACTGGAGTGGGCCAGAGTATCCAGATCAAATATGATCCGATTACGCCCTAACCACAGGCAAGAGTTTGTTCATGTGAAGCAACGCCACCTCTAAAATCTAAGGGGTTGGAGAGGTTGTCCTTAATAGGACTTCAGGGAATGGGATCACTCTCAGATGAGGTGATACATGTCCCAAACTTGGTTTAAGGGACGCTGTTGGTCAACCTGGTTTGAGACTAGTCCAACAGGTCTGTAATAACTAAGAATGGTACAATATGTCTGTAGCTATATGAATGATATATTTGTAATCCGTGTATCAATGCCATCATAGTTTAGGACACGTTAAATAGAAAGTCATTCAAAAGCTAGCGAAGTTGAGATTGTTGCCTTCTTTTGACATAAACCCTCAAAATGAATGTGAGGTAGGCAAAGAGGCAAAATCACCTTTCCAAAATCCGTCAAAGAAATAACAAAAGAAGCACCGCTCCTCTAGAACTTAGTCACACCTTTATGGGTGATTTAAAGTTTATACAAAATAGAGGGGAGAGACAAGTACTTTGTGACCTTCATTGATGATGGTACAACGTATGGAATCCTTTATTTGTTGAAAAGCAAAGATGAAGTTGTTGAAGCGGATAAGCGCTACAAAGCAGAAGTTAAAAATCAACTAAGCCTACGGATTGAGAATTCGTAGTGATAGAGGGGGAGAATGTGAAGCATCGTTCATTAAATGAATGCTCATTACTTACCTCAATCCAACGGTTTTAGCCAAGCACAAAGTCGTACGCCCAACTTATGTGGGGCAAGGCGATCCTTACCGCTAATGCGATTCTCAACAGAAATACGCATAAGGATAAGGATAACTCTCCGTATGAAACATGGAAAGGATCTCACATACAAATGTTGTGATGTGGGGTGGCTTGGTAAAAGTTGGAATACCGAAACAGGTCAAGTTGTACCTAATACTGTAGATTGCATATCCACTGGATCTGCAAATAACAGTAGTGCTTATTGCCTCTTGGGGTCAAAGAATGCTGAATTCTTTAAAAATAACTTTCCTTGAAAAGGAAAAAGAAGTAATTACTCAAGGTTAACAAGAACCCGTGAGGGCCTGACTATCCGGAACTAGACGTTCCGTATCTACAAGACTCGAAAGTTGCTGGCTATCCGAAACTTAATATTCCAGATCTGCGGAACTTAGGGATTCTAGATATTGAACCGAGACGGAGCAAAGAAGGGGACAAAGACTTATTCCAGTCCTTCTAGCTTGTATGGTTAAGAATGTACCATGGACAATTAACAAATAATTGACATCTCCAAAAGCGTTGCTTTGGAAAGAAGCTACAAAGAGAGAAATAAATTACATCATATAGAACCATACTTGCGTAATGGTTGATCTTTCTCCGAAAAAAGAACCTTTGGGTTGTGAAAATAGATACTCAAATATGAGTACAAATTAGATAGATCTACTATCGAGTATAAGGCCTCGGCTACTTGTACATGTGCTCCCCTGTGAGTAGCTTAACATCCAGGGCCGTTGCAGTCTTGCGTGGCATGGATGTTGAAACAACCTTCCCAACCGGAGAGTTGGAAGAAGAGGATCAGAGTTGGTTTGCTGGACTGTTGGGCTTCTTCCTGAACTTTCATTTTGGTCCCTGAAATGTTTACATTTTGGTCCTGAATGTTTCAGATAAAACAAAAATAATGAATCTGACCACAGAAACATTGACTCTGAAGTTAGAAAGCCAACAGTTGGAAAACCAACAGTCTGAGAATGAAAGTCATATTGAAATAAAGTCTTGATATGAAAGATATGGGTATCACAGATGACATCTTAGGAATTGGATTTCTAAGACATCTAACGGACTGGTCTAACTCCAAACTCAATTGTGAGATAGTTGACAGTCTCGTTGAAGCCACCAATGGATATGAATCATAGAACTGATTGAAATCATGGTGCACCTATAGACAATGAGTGATATGCACAGGTCACGTATAGTTCAATGTATTGTACACACTAAAACCGACCTGGTATCAGCCTACAAAGCAGATCAGTTGAACTAAGGTTCACTGATGATTTTAATAAATGATCAATAGAAGGCGTTAAGTCGGATATCACGATATCTGAAATATTCGCTTATCTACGGATTATAGTATTCTGGATGTCCAGCGGTTCTGGGAGAACACAGTGATGCAAACTGAACATCAGATGTAAAGAATACCAAAGCCACAAGTAAATGTGTATGGTGGGTCTTGGAAAAACCACTAAGCAAACTTGAATTGGTCGATTCATGATGGAATCGGAGTTTATCGCTTTATACAAAGCATGAAAGAAGTTGAGTAACTTCACGACTCCTTAGAGGACGTCCCTTATTGGGAGAAACCTGTGCCTTCAGCAGTTATACATTGTGGCTAGCCGGTCGGCTTCAGGAAGGACACGGATGATGGCGTCTGGACATATTGTTGACACCCAATTTTGTCCCATCTTTTATGATTTTATTCGTAATTTTTAATATTTTGACACTTCTAAAATAATTTTTAAAAATAGGCATATATGTGTATATCCTCTTATTATTATTATTATTCGCATTTTTTATCATTTGCATTTTTATAATAATCATAAGTTTTATCCGAAATTCTATGTTATCTTATTCTCGCAAAATTGCATCGCATTTTCCTTTTATTAAGCATTAAATATTTCGCAAAATATTATAATATTTTATTATTATCACGTCGTTATGTTATTTTAAATAATTCACATCTTTTACAAAAATAATATTTTAATATTAAACCCCTTTCATATTTTTAAATCCATAACCCATTTATTATTTCCTAACCCAAAATAATTTCTAACCCATTTTCATTTCCCAACCCAATACAAATTCTACCCAAACAAACAAGCCCAAACTCCCCAATTAAATTCCTTTATACCCAGCCCAAAACCGAAGCCCAACAACCATCTTTAATCTCCTCACCCAAAATAAATCAAAACCCACAAAACAAAACAAATCCCCAATTTTCGCCCACACCAAAACAAGCCCAAAACCAACCTCCCCAATTATACCCATCTCCCTTTATACCCATTTCCTTACCCTTCCAGCCCAATCGGCCGACCCACAAGCCCAATCCCCAAATTAAAACAACCCAGCCCACACCCGACCGACCCGACCCGACCCGACCCAACTCGTCTTCCCCCTCTCTTTTAATCCCCAAACCAAACCAAATCAAAAACAAAAACCATAAACCTAAACTTCTCAACCAAAGCCGCCGACCCCACACCCCCATACCGGCGACCCCACGTCGCCGGTCACCTCGCCCCTGCCACCACCAACCCTCTGCCTTCACTGACCCTCTCGTTACCGACACCATAAAATCCGCGACCCATGCCCCTCAAATCCGCGATTTTGGCTCCTTTATTTTGAATTTCAAACTCGTTTTTGAGGGGGAATCCACCTATAAATACCCCATGTTGTTCTTCATTTTTGGGAGGAGATTGGACAGATTTTTGAGAGGATTTTCAAAGGAATTTTCGGAGGATTTTTGGAAAACGATTCAATATATAAATATTTGTTGTGTTCTTGATTTCAAACATTTGCCTTCCTTGTTATTCAAGAATCAAGTCCGAAAAGGTTTGTTCTCCACTTTTGATTCTCTGATTTCGACACATAATTCGGGTCCGGTCGACCCGACCCGGGTCACTGACCCGGATTTGGGTATTATTTCCAGAATTCTGGCATTTTCATATTTATGTATGTTGGGGTTATCTGAATTTGATTAAAATCTTATTCGGGTTGAGTTTCCGATTCGGGTCGGGTCACTGACCCGGGTCGGGTCGACCCGGTTTGGGTAACATTTTCAGAATTCTTGCATTTCATATTTTCTGTATGTTGGTTATCTGAATTTGGTTAAAATCTGATGCGGGTTGAGTTTCCGATTCGGGTCGGGTCACTGACCCGGGTCGGGTCGACCCGGTTTGGGTAACATTTTCAGAATTCTTGCATTTCATATTTTCTGTATGTTGGTTATCTGGAATTGATGGAATTATTTGATGTCGGGTTGAATCTCCGATTCGGTCGGATTCTTGACGGGTCAGGTCGACGCTTGAATTTCTAAATTTCTTGCATTATTGTTGTTGTTGTTATTGGCTATCTGAATTTGGTGTTGAAATCTGATTCGAGGTTGGATCACTGGTCCGGGTCGGGTCGACCCGATTTGAATATTTCCAGAATTCTTGCATTTTCATATTCTTGTTGTTGGTTATCTCAAACTGCATCAAATCGATTTCGGATTTGAATCATCGATTCGTCGGTCGACCGATTTGGATATTTCCGCAATTTCGTAACTCAGGTCGGGTATTTTAAATTGCTCACTGCTCGTTTCTTTGGCACTGTTTTACTGTTTTATTAATATCGCATTAAGGCCGGTGGAATTGAATTCGAGGCCGCGCTTTTCTTTCGTTTCGCTTCTCGCTTTTTAGTTTAATCGCTTTTAAACATCCGTGCAACGGATATCTTATTATTTTATTAAGTTTATCGCTTTAAATTTCTTGACAGATATCATTGTTTCTTGTTTTGAACAAATACCGCGTCTGCTCGGCGCCGCTTCGCTTCGCCATCGCTTGATTCAGATTATTGTTTTACTGTTTTTACGTTTTTACTGTTTTAAAATAAACACCGCACCTTTCACACATTGCTTTCTGTTTTCACCCACTGTTTCAAAGATTAAAATATCGATTTCTTGTTTCTTGTTTTAAACTAAACACCGCGTCTTTTTCGGAAATTGTTTTTCTGCCTCTGTTTTACTGCCTACTGCTGCTGCTGTTCCGATTTAATTTTACTGATTTGAACACGATACTACACTGGCCGATGAAAAATATCCGTCGATTTTGAGGCCTCCACAGTTGCAAAGACGGAAATATAACTTCTGGGCAATGATGAGGCTTAAACCTTTTCCAAGATCAACATGTTTAGTAGGCGAGGTGACTAAAATAACCAACAAGTTATATATTCGCAGCCACGACGTGATTATAGTGATCTTTTCTATTTCACCCGAGAGACCAACACGTTTAGTAGGCGAGGCAATCAAAATAAACCACATTAGTCATATGTTTGCAGCCACGACGTGATTGGAATGTTCTTTTCAAAATTTAAGTCTGAGCCCTCCGTGATCAAAACATTCACTGTTTTGAATGCGGATATGGAGTTATTTGTATTTAATTATTTCTAACCGTTTGTTCTTGACAGCTTGCAGGGATTAAAGTAAATAACGGCGAATTATTCCTCGGAGTTTATTTATTTTATTTCTTTCTTTAATTCAGCTTTTATCCCGCTTTGTATTGTAATATTATTTATCGCACTTATGTAACTATTGAAATGCTTAGAATAGGCAAACTTAGGATTAATTCATAGGGTAGTTTAAGATTTGAAATCCGTCGCTAGCTTATTTATTTGTAGGCTCGGTTGAATTCAAACTTAGAAACCCTTCGCTAGTTATTTATTTTAGGCTCGTCACGCGTATTCAAGATTTTCAAAAACAACTTTTGTCATCTTTTATTCGCTTTATTAATCATTCCGAATAAGTTTATCTTTTGTCAATTTACAATTCAATGATTCCCAAAATTTTACTTCTTTGATAGTATAAATAATTTATTGTCACAAATGCATATTTTTCAAAACTTTACATGTATCTTTCTTTTTATGTTATCTGAATACGCACTTGTATAAAATGCATCATTTACTAATTATTTGCAAACATCTTTTAATCTATTATACTTGTAAAACATGCATTTTTCTAGCAATAATTAACCTGAGTTTGACCGGATAACCGCAAGTTAGCGGATCTTAAAGGATGCCTAACCCCTTCCCTTTAGGATAATAAAGAACCCTTACCTAGAATCTCATTAGTTTCGCAGACCATTAAAATCGGAGTTACATTGCAGCATTTAGTTTAATATTTAGGTGTCCTAATTCACCGTAAAAGATAATTAGGTGGCGACTCCTCAACCCTTTTTACCCAGGAATCACCGAACACGTCCGTGCTCCGCTTTGACCCGAGCAAGGTCGAAAAACGGGCGCGACAGCATGGCGACTCCGCTGGGGACTTTTCAGGTTCTTAACCATAGCAAAATTCAGGTTAATTATAATTGTGCTTTACTTTCACTCTTTGTTTGATGTAATGCTTTGATTTGTTTCCTTTGTGAAATTTTTTGCATGCATAAACTGCTTTAATTTCCATATTTTTACTGCTTATCTTAAATTGGCATTTCGCTCATATTTCTTCCACTCTGGAAAATTGACACTATCACACTACACGCGAGGTGTGTTTTGCGCACCCGCAAATTTCTTTCAATCTACCAAATTTTAGGAGAGTTGGCGTATGCGCGGAGTGACCGGACCATCCGGTGGCCGCGTAGCCTTCTCACTCGAGTAGTCCGCTCGGGAACCTTGTGTCTAGTCAGCCAAATCTTAGAAAATTTAAGATAGAGCTATACCACCCTTTATTTTAAGTCATGCATGCATACACCTTAGGTGGGTCGATCCTTGGTATCGACTCCACAATTAAGAAATCCGCCAAAGATGTCTACGGGTCTCACAACCCAACGACCAATCATCATATTATGTGTAGCGTGATAAGGATAGACTAATCCAAGACTAATCATGACATGCTGAAATTGGAAAATGTACATTCATTTTGTCTCATTTCCGACAAAGCATTGCAGTTTAGCAGCTTGGATCAAATCTGTCGTAATCCCGCATATCTGGCGTTTAGGCCCACCTCCGGCATAAGGGAGGCCCCATGCATATTAGGATGCGCATTTAATTGTCTTACAATCATTTTGTTGTTTTCTCCTGCTTTTTCACTATGTGCATATTATTTAAAAGCAATAATTACTCGCCTTATACTAACTTGATTTTCTTCAATTTTTTTTAGAAGGTTTATTTTGTCTAGATTATTTTCCCAAAGGTTGATTTGCGTTGACTAAAACTGGCGGATCATCCCTACTTCTCGAGGTCAAAGGCACAATCCTTCAGCCAAATGACTGATTCAGATGCATCCGAACAGACTGGCCTGGAACTTATCACTCTTTCCAGAGATGAACCAGAGGCTTCAGAAAATAGAGATACTACCGTCCAAGAAAAATACATCGCCCAACTGTTACAACAGATGGCAGCCATGCAGACTGAGATAGAGCGGCTCCAAAATCTCACCAACATGTCCATTAGCGCCAATACCCCACTCCCTGAACAAGGGACGAATGCAACTGCACCATAAATTTTCTCATCTCCTGAACCGCCATTTCCCCAAAACCTCCCCGATAATTCGCCACTATGCAAAACCAATCCACAACACACTAACCCGCAAGCAAGTCCACAACAAAGCCCGCTACAAAATGATCCGCCTCATTCACAACTCCACATACCCAAATTACCACACTCATCCAAAACACCCTTCCACGCAAAATCACCCAACAGACCAACACATATTGATGGCACACATCGCCGATCACAAAGAAGCAGTATGTGCCGCCAATATATGTAATGGAAGCCCAACCTTTTACTACCGCAACACCAAACATGACTCTTCAGGAAATTGGCCAGTGTGAAGAAATGGACAGGCGGGTGAGGATCAGAACCGATGAAAGTGTGACGAGAGAGATTTACAGCCTAAAAGAGGCATTCAAGAATATACAAACCAGCAAGGGACACGAAGGACTCGAGTACGAAGATTTGTGCATGCATCCCGACATTGAATTGCCTGTAGGATATAAGGTGCCAAAATTTGGTTTGTTTGATGGGAAAGGAAATCCTCACGCTCATTTAAGATCATACTGTGACAAACTGATTGGGGTAGGTAAAGAACAGGCCATCATAATCAAATTGTTCGTAAGGAGTTTAACAGGAGAAGCACTCGACTGGTACACGAGCCAAAACCCGCAAAAATGGCTTAATTGGGGCACGATGGCACAAGATTTCGTGGACAGATTTAAATTCAACACTGACACAGTCTTGGACAGATTTTATCTGATGAAGTTGGAAAAGAAGCCCACAGAGACCTTCAGAGAATACGCCATGAAGTGGAGGGCAGAAGTAGTGAAAGTTCAACCCCCGATAGAAGAAAGTGAGATGAACACTCTCTTTGTACAATCTTTGAAAGATGCAACATACTATGAGAGAATGATAAGCGTCATAGGACGAAGTTTCTCTGAAGTTATAAGGATAGGAGATTTCATAGAAGAGGGAATCAGAACAGGAAGAGTTACAAACTTTGTAGCATTGCAAGCAACAAGTGAGACAATCCAGTCGGACTCATTTGAGGGAGCAGTAAAGAGGAAGAGAGATGGAGTGTCTTCTGTGGTGACAGTTCATAAACATAGGCCAAATCAAATGTCAACCTACCAAATGCCATCACCCCAGCCTCCCTACTACAATCAAAACAACCAAAGTCCTCATCCTTCCTATTATTACCCATACACCCAAAGCCCTCAAACTTACTATCAATACCCACCTGGTCCCTACCCTGTCTACCATACCCATCCAATATATAGCCTGCCTCGAGCGCCTGTCTATCCGAATCCCCCACAATATCAGCCCGCATACTTGCCTCATCCACAAGTCCATACACCAAATGCACCTGCACTCACAAGAAAATACGAAAGAAAGTCACCAAAACCTATACACCTTTAGCCGAACCTCGAGCCCAATTATATGAAAGACTAAAACCGCAGAATACTCCACCATCCCAGAAATGTCCCCAATCCTGTTCCAAAATGGCACGATGAGACTAAGCATTGTGCGTACCACTCGGGGATTCCTGGGCACGACACTGAGAATTGCTATGCCCTCAGAAACAAAATTGAGACATTGATCAAAGAAGGAGTTATCCAACTGAAATGACCTTCCTCTAATGTAAATAATAACTCTTTGCCAGATCATGACGATGCCAACGTAAATATGATTACTGTTGATGAAGACCACAATTTGGAAGGGACTATTGTGCCAGTCCAGAGAAAGGAAAAGGTTGAATCATCGACCTTTATTGCCCCTATGATTACAGTCCAAGTGAAGGCACCGTTCGGAGTAGAAGCACTTCCTCCAAAGTCGCGGATCATGGCATCATCTTTTCTTGGAAAAATCTTATCAACCAATCTCCGAAGGAAGGAAGATGCTTCTTTAAGAAAGCCTGTTCCGCCTCTGAGTCAGTCATTCGTCAAAGCATGCGCCACTCAGGAATCAAAGGAGGACAATGCAGCCAACCTCGTGAAGGGATTCAAAAGATTTTTCATTGCTGAAAAAGAAGCAAAAAGCAATATGATTCTCGGTGATTACGCTAGAGACTCAACCAGTTAGGATGCAGAGCAAGGAGATGTTTTGGGAAAATTGGACATGTGCCCTGGCCTTGTTTCTCCCAGAAACTAGTTAACTGCATTAATATTTAATGAAACAATGCGATTCAGATTGAGGCCTGAATCACATATATGCATTTAATGTGTTTTGCCTCTACCTTTTGAAGGCTTAAAATGACAAATCTGCATTGCTTTTGCTATTTTAAAATATGTTTTGTTCAATAATTCTCTTTTCTTTTTTCATCATGCAAACTAATTTGTCGGCAGTATGTGACATATAATGAAACAAGCAAACAAGGTCCCAAACAAGCAAGGCTTCGAAGAATATAAGGAAGACTCGCAAGCGGAAGAATTGAGGCATTTTTGGAATAAGTCAAAGCCAGATTTGGATGAAACATCAAGATGGTTGGTAGTTACAAGCATTGGCACGGACGTTTGCCATTTGTACTCTTGGGCTACCACACTACGATCAGGACTTCTACTGGGCAATGTTATTTCTTTCGCAGCCAAGTGGATACAGAATCATTTACTAAGAGACTGATTGATGAAAAGCAGATGGACACAGTTGTCCGGGGCAACCTTATCAGAATAGAATGGCCAAAAACCATCAATGCAGATGCAGGGAAGAGATACCATATCTAAGATTAGTTATTCTCTATGTAATACTACCTGAACTACGTTATGACCTGATTCCCTCGGCGGGATACGTAGGCGGCCACATCGGCTTCGGTCCCATCTTTAGAAAAACCTTACAACCCTCTTTACTTGTAATGAACTACGTCATGACCTGATTCCCTCATGGGGATACGTAGGCGGCCTAAATTGGCTTCGGTCCCACCATTAGAAATATTTTCTCCTTTATCTCGTACATGATAAAATGCACCCATCTGATCACCCTGATAGGGCAGGCAAGCAATCTACACAAGACTCGGTTGTCCGTTCAAAAGATCATCATCCTCACATATCGGAAACTGGGGCATTTTTTAAGGGATCACTGTCGGAGGACGCCGATAAACATGGAAAAGCATCGGCAAACTAAGTCTTCAGCCTAAGAGAATTTTGGATAAGACGTTTGCTTTGTTTCACCGCATGTCGCTGCTCGACAGACATTTACATATATGCATACTTTCTTATACGCAATTTATTTTCACCAAATATTTTCATTAAAGTTTGGCAAGATTTTTTACTAATATGCATACTTTCTTATAAGCAAATCATTTTCAACAAATATTTTCATTAGAGTTCGACAAGAACTTTTTAATGATAAGCATACTTTCTTATAAATAAATTATTTTCAACAAATGTTTTCATTAACGGTTAGCCAAGACTGGGAACCAGACAGGGGCTACAGGTCCGAATCAGCAGGACATGCAGCTATCAAGAGCCAAAGCCACCAAGTCAACGAGAATCAACCGCCCCTCCCCAAACTCACAAATTTTCTTTGAGTACAGGTTCTTCCGGTTGAAAAAGCAGGGAAGTCACATCAGTTATGATCAATTCCCCAAAGAATTTCGGCACTACAACTCACTACAAGGATTACGTTCTTGTTCTGCATTTATACGAAGACATCATCTTGACCCACAGGGTCCCGACTATTATGTCTGCACAAAGATGTTATTTCGAATCACAAAGAACGACAACAAGGCAAACCCAACGGCAAAGACGTCGCATCACATTTTCGCCCGTGCCAGGACGACATTTCAATTCACATGAGTTTGGATCGCGTAAGATTCGACAACGTGGAACCCTATTACGACAAGCGACGGCAAGGACGCCACTTACATCTCTTACAACAGACAACATTTCAAAACGCCATCGACGTTATGGCAAAGACAACAAATATCTTTACAGCCTTTACAACGACGTCAACAACATTACAATGACGTCTTCAACGCAAAGAACTATCTTTATCGCATCTCAACGACGCCAACAAAGACTACAATGACGTCTTTCAAATAAGCAATATCTTTTACGACAACACAACAACTATCTTTACAAAGATCTCAATGACGTCAACAAAGATTACAATGACGTCTTCAAAACAACAAACTATCTTTACGGCAATGCAAAGAACTATCTTTTACCGCATCTCAACCCGCTAACAAAGATTACAATGACGCCTTCAAATAGCAGCCTATCTTTTACGACAACGCATCAACTATCTTTTACGGCAATGCATCAAATATCTTTTACAGCATCTCAACGACGTCAATAGCATTATAATGACGTCTTCAAAACAACAGCTATCTTTTACGGCAATGCAGCAACTATCTTTTACCGCATCTCAACGGCGTCAACAGCATTACAATGACGTCTTCAAATAAAGAACTATCTTTACAACAAAGACAACAAATATCTTTTACAAAGATTACAACGACGCCAACAACATTACAATGATGTCTTCAACGCAGCAGCCTATCTTTACAAGATTACAACAACGTCATTGACGTTCTTCGCAAAGACATCAACTATCTTCAACAAAGATTACAACGACGCTTCAACACAACAAATATCCGCAATAGCAAACATCATTACAACAATGTCATCGACGCATCGCAAAGACAACAAATATCTTTTACAAAGATTACGACGACGCCAACAAAGATTACAATGACGCCTTCAACGCAGCAGCCTATCTTTACAAGATTACAACAACGCTATTGACGTTCTTCGCGAGACATCAACTATCTTCAACAAGATTACAACAACGCCCACGACGTTCACGGCAAAGACGACAACTATTTTTTACAACAACAACGACATCAGCAAAGTCTATACAACGACGACATCATCAACGTCTATACAACAACGACATCAGCAAAGTCTATACAACGACGACATCAGCAAAGTCTATACAACGACGACATCATCAACGTCTATACAACGACGACATCAACAAAGTCTATACAACAGCGACGTCAACAACATTACAACGACGTCTTCAACACAACACGTCGATCCAACGACGTCATTTCAGGCGCCCACCTTATAATGAGGGTATTTTTAATTTCAGTCAGGCGCCCACCTTATAATGAGGGTATTTTAATTTTAGTCAGGCGCCCACCTTATAATGAGGGTATTTTAATTTTAGTCAGGCGCCCACCTCCTAATGCGGGTATTTCTAAGTTATTTTCTCTACAATTTTTCTCAGCAGTTATACACTAATTATATCTTAAGCTTTAGTTTGCAGGAGTTTTTATTTGCAGGAATTTCATCACAGCGTGGAACTATCTCTTACGGCGAACCGAGGCAAATTGGTCAACGACCTACTTCAAACGTCGATCCGCTTTTCCCATTAGTTTCTCGCATCTGCGACCAGTGTCATCCTAAGTAGACACTGGGGCATTGTTTCTTGAATATGCACTATCTTTTTGCAACTTCTATACCCCTCGGGATTCTATTTCTTCCCATGCAGTCCCGATGATCAGGACAAAATTGGCTACTCGGTCAACTTCTTTGGTCGAAAACTCTTTCATCGTCTCCGTCCAAAGAGGGGCATCTGTTGACACCCAATTTTGTCCCATCTTTTATGATTTTATTCGTAATTTTTAATATTTTGACACTTCTAAAATAATTTTTAAAATATAGGCATATATGTGTATATCCTCTTATTATTATTATTATTCGCATTTTTTATCATTTGCATTTTTATAATAATCATAAGTTTTATCCGAAATTCTATGTTATCTTATTCTCGCAAAATTGCATCGCATTTTCCTTTTATTAAGCATTAAATATTTTGCAAAATATTATAATATTTTATTATTATCACGTCGTTACGTTATTTTAAATAATTCACATCTTTTACAAAAATAATATTTTAATATTAAACCCCTTTCATATTTTTAAATCCATAACCCATTTATTATTTCCTAACCCAAAACAATTTCTAACCCATTTTCATTTTCCCAACCCAATACAAATTCTACCCAAACAAACAAGCCCAAACTCCCCAATTAAATTCCTTTATACCCAGCCCAAAACCGAAGCCCAACAACCATCTTTAATCTCCCCTCACCCAAAATAAATCAAAACCCACAAAACAAAACAAATCCCCCAATTTTCGGCCCACACCAAAACAAGCCCAAAACCAACCTCCCCAATTATACCCATCTCCCCTTTATACCCATTCCCTTACCCTTCCAGGCCCAATCGGCCGACCCACAAGCCCAATCCCCAAATTAAAACAACCCAGCCCACACCCGACCGACCCGACCCGACCCGACCCAACTCGTCTTCCCCCCTCTCTTTTAATCCCCAAACCAAACCAAATCAAAAACAAAAACCATAAACCTAAACTTCTCAACCAAAGCCGCCGACCCCACACCCCCATACCCGCCACCCCACGCCGCCGGGCACCCCGCCCGCCACCACCAACCCTCCGCCTTCATCGACCCTCTGCTATACCGACACCATAAAATCCGCGACCCATGCCCCTCAAATCCGCGATTTTGGCTCCTTTATTTTGAATTTCAAACTCGTTTTTGAGGGGGAATCCACCTATAAATACCCCATGTTGTTCTTCATTTTTGGGAGGAGATTGGACAGATTTTTGAGAGGATTTTCAAAGGAATTTTCGGAGGATTTTTGGAAAATGATTCAATATATAAATATTTGTTGTGTTCTTGATTTCAAACATTTGCCTTCCTTGTTATTCAAGAATCAAGTCCGAAAAGGTTTGTTCTCCACTTTTGATTCTCTGATTTCGACACATGATTCGGGTCCGGTCGACCGACCAGATCATCGACCGGTTTGGGTATTATTTTAATTCGCATTTTCATATTTATGTATGTTGGGGTTATCTGAATTTGGTTAAAATCTGATTCGGGTTGAGTTTCCGATTCGAGTCGGGTCGACCCGGTTTGGGTAACATTTTCAGAATTCTTGCATTTCATATTTTCTGTATGTTGGTTATCTGAATTTGGTTAAAATCTGATGCGGGTTGAGTTTCCGATTCGGGTCGGGTCACTGACCCGGGTCGGGTCGACCCGGTTTGGGTAACATTTTCAGAATTCTTGCATTTCATATTTTTTGTATGTTGGTTATCTGGAATTAATGGAATTATTTGATGTCGGGTTGAATCTCCGATTCTGGTCGGGTTACTGACCCGGGTCGGGTCGACCCGGTTTGAATTTCTAAATTTCTTGCATTATTGCTGTTGTTGTTATTGGCTATCTGAATTTAGTGTTGAAATCTGATTCGAGTTTGGATCATCGATCCGGTCAGATCATCGATCCGGTCGGTCATCGACCGGTCGGGTCGACCCGATTTGGATATATCCGCACTTTGCATTTTCATATTCTTGTTGTTGGTTATCCTCAAACCGATCAAATCGATTTCGGATTTGAATCACCGATTCGGTCGGTCGACCCGATTTGGATATTTCCGCAATTTCGTAACTCAGGTCGGGTATTTTAAATTGCTCACCGCCGCTTCTTTGGCAATCGCTTATCGCTTTATTAATATCGCATTAAGGCCGATGGAATTGAATTGAGGCCGCGCTTTTCTTTCGCTTTCGCTTCGCTTTTTTTAGTTTAATCGTTTTAAACATCCGCAACGGATATCTTATTGTTTTATTAAGTTTATCGCTTTAAATTTCTTGCGACGGATATCATTGTTTCTTGTTTTGAAAAAATACGCGTCTGTTGGTATTGTTTCTGTTTCGCCATCGCTCGGATTCAGATTATTGTTTTACTGCTTTTACGCTTTTATCGCTTTTAAAATAAACACCGCACCTTTCGTACATTGCTTTCTGATTCGCCCACTGTTTCAAAGATTAAAATATCTGATTTACTGTTTTACTGTTTTAAACTAAACACCGCGTCTTTTTCGGAAATTGTTTTTTCTGCCTCGCTTTATCGCCATCTGCCGCCGTTCGATTTAATTTTACTGATTTGAACACGATACTACACCGCCGATGAAAAATATCCGTCGATTTTGAGGCCTCCACAGCTTGCAAAGACGGAAATATAACTTCGGGCAATGATGAGGCTTAAACCTTTTCCAAGATCAACATGTTTAGTAGGCGAGGTGACTAAAATAACCAACAAGTTATATATTCG
The DNA here is from genome assembly GCA_029783415.1 of Anisodus acutangulus. Lineage (NCBI taxonomy): Eukaryota > Viridiplantae > Streptophyta > Magnoliopsida > Solanales > Solanaceae > Anisodus > Anisodus acutangulus. The sequence goes on from CM056495.1 coordinate 19,560,726, forward strand.
CAGCCACGACGTGATTATAGTGATCTTTTCTATTTCACCCGAGAGACCAACACGCTTAGTAGGCGAGGCAAACAAAATAAACTACATTAGTCATATGTTTGCAGCCACGACGTGATTGGAATGTTCTTTTCAAAATTTAAGTCTGAGTTCTCCGTGATCAAAACATTCACTGCTTTGAATGCGGATATGGAGTTATTTGTATTTAACTGCTTCTAACCGCTTGTTCTTGACAAATTTGCGAGGATTAAAGTAAATAACGGCGAATTATTCCTCGGAGTTTATTTATTTTATTTCTTTCTTTAATTCAGCTTTTATCCCGCTTTGTATTGTAATATTATTTATCGCATTTATGTAACTATTGAAATGCTTAGAATAGGCAAACTTAGGATTAATTCATAGGGTAGTTTAAGATTTGAAATTCGTCGCTAGCTTATTTATTTGTAGGCTCGGTTGAATTCAAACTTAGAAACCCTTCGCTAGTTATTTATTTTAGGCTCGTCACGCGTATTCAAGATTTTCAAAAACAACTTTTGTCATCTTTTATTCGCTTTATTAATCATTCAATAAGTTTCTCTTTTGTCAATTTCCAATTCAATGATTCCCAAAATTTTACTTCTTTGATAGTATAAATAATTTATTGTCACAAATGCATATTTTTCAAAACTTTACATGTATCTTTCTTTTTATGTTATCTGAATACGCACTTGTATAAAATGCATCATTTACTAATTATTTGCAAACATCTTTTAATCTATTATACTTGTAAAACATGCATTTTTCTAGCAATAATTAACCTGAGTTTGACCGGATAACCTCAAGTTAGCGGATCTTAAAGGATGCCTAACCCCTTCCCTTTAGGATAATAAAGAACCCTTACCTAGAAGCTCATTAGTTTCGCAGACCATTAAAATCGGAGTTACATTGCAGCATTTAGTTTAATATTTAGGTGTCCTAATTCACCGTAAAAGATAATTAGGTGGCGACTCCTCAACCCTTTTTACCCAGGAATCACCGAACACGTCCGTGCTCCGCTTTGACCCGAGCAAGGTCAAAAAATGGGCACGACACATATCTTTCAGGATCTGTCGGAGACATAAGACCGTATGGCAGTTGATCATCACGGGTGTCACTTCCTTGATTACTAATCAAAGAATATAGCGGACCCTTTTTAACCAAGGGACTACCCGGAGATCAAGTGTTCTGCCTGTCTAGGGGAATGGGCTTAAAACCCAAACAATATGAACCATTGCGGTGGTAACCCAACCATACTGATTGGAGATCCCAAGAATTTGGTTCAATGGGAAAACTAAGCTGCAAAAGGTTCAGTTGAGCGCTTCGGTGGAAGCAAGAAGCACTTCGGATGATGATTTCTGTACGAAAACATGAATCTAAAGTTGCTCCCGCGATAGACATTAAAGTGCTACCTGCATGGTGGGTAAAGGTTAAGCTTCCAAACCTTTAACGATCCTCAAATGGTTGAGGTCAAGGTTGGGGAAACTTTTAATGATTCTTAACACTTGTGAAGTGGGGTATAGCAGGATACCTTGTAGAAGATCACCTATTTAAGTGTGAGGACATGCCGCCTCAAATGAACACACTTAAGAATCCAAGTGTATCCACGGCCACAACGGACAAAACCATAAGAATGAAAATGAATAAGGAGAGTTATTATGCTGGTATCATTGTCTTGGCTTACACTAAACACTGACGGTTGAAGACATCACGTTCACCGCGCAGTAAGTATATCCGGTGGTATTCAACTAGGGAAGGTTCAAAGCGGAAGCTACCTCTCCTGATGCAATATCGTTTCGCTGAAAGTAGGCACTTTGTGTGTGCGCCAAAATCTCTCTTTCATAGAGGGGATTGTTGAAAATTTGCCTTTGGCGGGGAGGTGCGTCCACCCATATTTAATGAATTAAACACTAGTGTTCCGTATGTTGGAGGCTTTGTCTCTTCTCACATGCATAATCTACTAAGTGAGTAGATGACCGTAGGGCCAAGAATCGTCAAATTTCATTGAGAAATGAAAGAGATATTGGTCCACGAAGTAAGGTGTTTGAGGCATGGAAATATGGTGTGGGACAAATCTACCACATCGGTGGGAAAAGGAAGAATTGCTCTCTTTATAAGTCTCTAAAGTGGTTAAGGGTTTGGAACCCCCAAGGGGTATCCCATGTGTTTAAAGGAGGGAGGACCTAGATGTGCTTGGGTTCAAGGCTAAGCCCACACGCGCGCAGCCGCGGCCGCCCGCCCGTCCCGTCCGGGCTCGGGCTCGTGTCACGGGTCGTGGTCTGTGGGCTATGGGGGCTTTCTGATATTATCTTTTTGGACCTCAAATTGCTTAATATTTACAGTTTGGTCCCTAGAGTTTCTGGAAAGTTAATTTTGGGAATGGGAATGGGAATGACGGAAGGCAGAAACTTTCTACCTACCGTTTGAGCTATTTTTTGGAGCATTAACCAGCCATTACTTGGTTGTTAACTCCTCCATAAACAGTCCTCCTTCAATGACCATAATCAGCCTCTCTAATGGCCATTAACAGGTCTCTCTAATGGCCATTAACAGCCCTCACTAATGGCTATTAACAGCCTTATTTGTTGCAGTTGAAGAGTCCATCCTCCATGCTATATATTGATGCCTTTTGGCTCAATTGTGTGGCGCATACAGTCACGAAAAACAGTGAAGAAAGACACACATATACACAAGATATACACAATAGAGACACATTATATACACAGAGACAAAACAGAAGAGAAAGTCAGTCCAAAAAACGTTGGACGAAAACAGAAACTCTTCCTTCCTTTTCCATTTCTTCAGCAAGTCGATTCATATTTTTTTTCTTCGTCAGACTCAACCTATTTGTTTTGTAGTGTTGAGATTAAAGTGTTGTTTTATCTTGGGAGACTATTGTCCATTAACGTAAAAGCATATATACGGGGTAATCTTGTCTTAAGGACAGAGTGCAATCACTCGACTCAGCACACAGTTGTAACCATCCAGATTTAGTTGTTTCTTGATTTCAGGTTATCAAGATTCAAGACTCAACAAGCTTGCGGCAGTTCTGAACATTGCCTATTTGTTTACCCTTTCGAACACTTGTAATATTTATTTACTTCACGTACTGTTTTACTATATTCAACACTTCTGTTACAAATCTAATATCTATTTTAGTAATAATAATAATAATAATTAAATGACTAGATTTTCTGCACGTGATTCTTGAGAAACCAAACTACATCTATAATAATAAAATATTTTAATAAAATCCATTATTTCAAACATAAAAATACTATTCATAATTCAATGTTGTAAATTTTTTGAGTAATCACAGAAACAGTAGGCATATTTTTTTAACTTGATGTGTGTATGACACTATCCTTAATGATATTTTTAAAGATTCAACAAGATCTTTTAGATAATCATATGAAAAAATATTTTAATTTAAATTGGAAGATAAATATCTTTTGAAAGATAAACACTATAGATTTACAACTACTTTTTTTCCTTGAGCTGAAGTGAAGAGGCATGCTTCATTTTCGGTATTGCCATTTAATTACGCCAATTGAAATTAACTTTTCAATTGATATTGTCAATTACAATATAAATATGGATGAAAGTTGCCGAGTGATTCTAACATAAATTTGTGCCATGTTCAAATTATCTGAATTACTATTTACTACAACAAATTAAAGTACACCAACATTGAAGGTATATATAGAAACTAGTTTTGTATGACTTAAATTAGTACCTATGTTTCTCTTTCTCTTATTCGAGAATTGTATTAGGAGAACTAATTAATCATAGCAATTTGCATATGATAAATTGATATTCCTTGTGATTAATATCTATTTGAATTTGAAATAAGAAAAGATTTTACATGATGATTAGAAAAGTCACGTTGTGGATAAGACCGAAAGTATGTATGTCCTAGAGACAATCTATATTAGGGACAAAACGTACTTGAACACATTCGTATTATTAATGAGATTAATATTTATGGCATTTGCAACTATTGAATTATTGCTTGATTATTTGCAATTATTCATATATGTGCATCCCTTGAGCTTACATTGTCATTAATAAAGTGAGATGTTAATGATAGAACGTAACTCTCAAAATATCCTCGACTAATGATCATCGAGAATGGGATATCGATGATATGCTATAAGTCGACATGTGGTATGCATCACATTCTTGGAGAATGTAGTATTTCTCACAGCTGCGAGTAATGGTTACTCGTGATGGACACATGGATACTTTGGAGAAGTATTGGTATACCCTGCCGATAAACTATTTGTTATACATGTCTATAGTGTTATCGGCGTGTGGAATATAAAGGTCCTTTGACTTGAGGTCAATACGCGCCTTGTTTGCAGAATGATGTACTTTGATCAAGTTCTAAGCTTAAACTCCTTCTGGATAAGATATGGCTTGTGTTGGGTGCATCAGGATGTAAATCAAGGTGGTAGTTGAGCAAAGAATAGGATCCATTCCTCGATTGGAAATTCGAGAGAGCACTCAGCTTCTCAATGTTATTAGGTTGACTAAAGTCATTGGCCAGTGCAAGAAACATATTTAGAATATGGTCTAGTTGTCAACTAATAAATGTGAGATAAAGTGATTAAGCCATTTGGATAGAAATTTGGTAAATCCTAAGCTTAATCGAGTGTGTCGCGAATGAAAAAAATTTATAGTTCCGCATGAAGGTTAAGTTTGTTGGATTCATGTAAACGTACTTCACGTGAGATTGAAATCTGATGTAGTTACATTGCTTACAAATTTCTTTGTTGAAGTCAGTACTCAGTTTGAAATGAAAGTTTAGATAGTAAGATCTGATAATAGTACTAAGTTTTTCAATCATAGTTGTAGAGAATTGTTTCAGAAGTATGGCGTGGTGCATGAAAGTTCCTGTCCACACACACCACATCAAAATGGTGTGGTGGACAGGAAACATAGGCATATTCTGGAGACAACCAGGGAATAAAATTTCAGTCAGGATTACCTGATAGGTTTTGGGGACACTGTGTGGAGGGGGTTGTATACATCATGAATAGAATTCATTCAATTGTCATAGGAAATAAGTCACCCTATGAGATGTTATATAATAAAAACACCATCACTAAAATATTTAAGAGTGATAGGGTGTTTGTGTTTTGCAACTATTCTAACTAAATAAGATAAATTTAGCCCAAAGGCTGTAAGAGCAGTCTTTCTTGGGTATGGATCTGCACAGAAGGGATATAAGATGTATGACATGGAGAACATGACATTTTTCATGAGCATAGATGTGATGTTTATGTTGATAATAGTTCCTCTCAAAGGTAAAGATGATGACAATCTGAGTCACATCAAATCACAAGAACATTTCTGTTTTGATGATTTAGTTCATCCACAGAATGTTAACATTTCACCAGCAAACAACAGGATGACAGGAGGTGATGAACATAGAAGTCGAGTCTTGGATGTTTAGGATACAACCCAAGATATGTGTGTTCCTGAAGAAATACTACATGAGAGTGATGCAGATCAAAGACAATTGGATACTACTATTCCAGAAAATGATACCAGAAGATCTACAAGAACCCACAAGCCTCCTATTTGCCACACGGATTATATCACTAAACATGGATGTTCTAGTTGTTTATATTCAATAACTAATGGTGTTGATTATGCAGACTTGTCACACATGTACCAAAGTTTTGTGGCTAATGTTTCACTTGACACTGAGCCACAAAACTACTCAGCAACTACACAGACAGGAGATGGGTTGAAGAAATGAAAATTGAGATTAAAGCTTTGGAGGATAATGGAACATGGGAGTTAGTCTCACTCCCAGAAGAAAAGAAGGCAAGAGGTTGCAGGTGAGTGTACAAAATTAAATACAAGGCAATAGGAGAAGTGGAAAGATTTAAAGACAGATTGGTGGCAAAGGGATACAATCAGCATGAAGGACTTGATTATCAGGAGACATTCTCACCAGTAGTCAAAATGTCACTGTGAAGTCTGTTATTGCACTTGCAACAGCTAAACAATGGACCATCCAACAAATGGATGTCTATAATGCATTCATGCAAGGAGATCTATATGAAGAGGTATACATGGTAGTTCCAGAAGGCTTTGATGTCAAGAATGGGAAGAAACAAGTCTGCAGATTATTGAAATCCTTGTATGGGTTGAGACAAGCATTAAGACAATGGAATATTAAGCTCACTTCAGCCTTGATCTCATCTGATTTTCAGCAAAGTCACAAAGATTATTCTTTATTTACTAAACATAAGAATAATAATATAGTGGTGGTGTTAGTGTATGTAGATGACTTCTTGATTACAGGAAATGATTCAGAACTCATTAAATCCACAAAAGAAGCATTGCAGACAACTTTTAAGATTAAGGATCTAGAAGAGCTCAGGTACTTTCTTGGAATTGAATTTGCAAGGAGCTCTCAAGGATGTATTAGAGGAAGTATGCATTGGAACTCATATCAGATATGGGCCTTGCAGGAGCAAAGCCAGCACATTCACCTATGGACATGAATCAGAAGTTCACTACTACTGAATTTTATCAACATGTTGCTGCTACATTTCTATTATCAGAATCAGAATCAGAACTAAATGAACTTCTAGCATACTCCAGTGTGTATAGAAGAATGATTGGTAGGTTATTGTACCTGACAACAACTAGATCAGTTATTGCCTTTGCTGTGCAATGTTTGAGCCAACTTATGCAGGCTCCCAAAATATCACACATGGAAGCAGGACTCAGGCTTGTTAGATATATCAAACAAGCACCATGCTTGGGAATTCTTATGATCAGAACTAGTGTCCCTCAGATTATAGTATTTTGTGATGTAGATTGGGGATCATGTGTTAACAGAAGGAGATTAGTCACTGGTTATTTGGTGTTATTTGGTTCTTCACGAATATCATGGAAATCTAAAAAATAGGTGATCATTTCCAGAAGCTCAGTAAAAGCTGAGTACAGAGCTATGGCTGCATCAGTAGTTGAGATCTTGTTGGGCTGTATAATGAACTTGGAGTTAAAGTTCAAACACCAGTTTAAATATTCTCAAATAGCAAGTCTGCCATCCAGATTGCAGCAAATCCAGTTTTCCATGAACGCACGAAACATATTGACATAGACTGTCATTTCATTCTAGAAAAGATTCAAGGTCTGATCCACACTGTATATTTGTCATTTGCCAACCAGCTAGCAGATTTGTTCACTAAAGCACTTGGTCGAACTCAACATGAACATTTGATGTCCAAGCTAAGAATGAATAATATCTTCATATCCCCTAGCTTGAGGGGGGGTGAAATATTTAGGGAAGTTTACAAATGTACCACGAGGTGAAGTGTACTTGATAAATGCCATGTAGTTAGTTGAAGTTGTTAGAAGTTAGTTAGGGTTGTTAGAGGTTAGTTACAAGTTAGTTAATTACTGTTGAAGGTAATTCATAGCTAGTTGAGTGTGATCAGTTTTAGATGGTTCTAGACACCTAATACTAGTGTATATATATGAGACATTGTACTGCTGCAAACTTCACTTGAATACATAGAAAATTTCCCACTCTCTTCTTCTTATTTCTGCTTTGATCTCTTCTTCAACCTCTTCATTCTCTCTTCTTTTTTTCCTTTGTTTGACTCACTTCTCTTAGTGCTCAACTGGTCGACAATGGTGGTTGCTACCATCTGATCAACAAGTCAGAGCTCAATGTAACAGTGTAATTCAACAGATACAAAGTGTATCTATTTTCACACATAATATGAAATAAAATATTTTTGACCCAAAAATAGATGACAAACTGCAATACAAGTAATCTTATTATGTTCAAATACTAAAACTGTCTTTACCAATATTGAAGTATAAAAAATAATAGGTTTTTTTGGCTACTCAGATTTACATTTCCTTTCTTTGCACCAGATACCTGCTTCTAAAGTAGCTTTCTCATCAAGATAATAGTGTCTTGCAAATATTTGTTGGTCTTCTTAAGGGTAACATCTGGCAAATCAGCCTCTGACCACCCAACTTTATGACATAACCATCCTTCTTCAAAAGCTCTCTCCAGGCATATTCACAATAGTAGAGGCAGATTGAAGCAATAATTCGTGTTTGAACTTTCATAAATCACCATAGCAAATTCCTGTTCATGTCTCCTAAACTACAAGAAAGCTTGTACTCATCTCTAGCAGCTTGAAGATCATAAAAACCAATTTTTAAAGCTTCCAGAAACATGTGTTCAACGGGTCGGGGAACCAAATGGCCCACCTATGGTCATACTGCGACTAACTAGTAGGCGTTCAGAACAACCCTGCTTTAATTATGAGGCTATTCAGTCGCAGCTTGATTGGAGTGGCCTCCAAGTGGTTTGCTGCACAAGATTGGTGCCAATGGATTAATTGAGAGGTTATGACGGAGTCCTTCATGGAACGATACAAGTTAAATATCAAAATCGTTCCTGATCAATATTACTTGAAGAAAATCAGGCAGAAATCCACAGAAAGCTATCGAGAATATGCTAGTAGGTGGAGAGTAGAAGCTACTCGTGTGCAACCACCTATGACAGAGAGAATTGGTCGCCGCTTTTATTAGAGCACAAGACTAGGATTGTTATGATAGGATGATTTCCATGGTCGGACGACCACTTTCAGAGTTAGTTAAAATGGGAGAATCCATAGAGGATGGTCTCATATCCGCAAAGATCATCAACGTGACCGATAGAAGCTCCCAGTCAAATACCATGGGAAGTGTGCGAATGAAAAGAGAGAATGTAGCGAACGTAACCCGATCATCCAGCCCCAAAACAAAGAAATGGGAAGAATCCGGTTCACCCATCAGCTACCTGACTCCACCATATAGCCTAGTGCACATCTACTATGCTCAACCTGGCTACCAAACATCCCTAAGCTACCAAAGCCCTCCACCTAACTCGCAAATAGTCTCGCCAATATTTCAAACCCCGGTACCTGCTACCCAAGCTCCACAAAACTACCAAACTCCACAGAACAACAAAGCACCTCAAAATTACCAAGCTCCTCAAAATTAGCAAGCTTGACAAAATTACCAAAACAAGCCACCTCCAGCGACATATAATAAGCCACGTCCCAAGTTGATAAAAAACTAGCTTAAGTATTCACACCGTTATTGAAAACACATACACAGTTACTCAAATAATTTCTTATTGCTGGCATGATCGAGACAGTACCTCCAAAGCAGGTCGACCCCAAAATTGTTTCTATCGACCTGATCAAACATGCGCTAATCACTCCGGTGGAGTCGGGCATAGCACTGAAGATTGAATCAACTTAAAACATAAGATTCAAGATTTGATCGATAAAAGAGATATTACCTTGCAAATGCCTGCTCTCAACATGAATACCAACCCACTTCCTAATCAAGCCAATGTCACTATTCATATGATTAAGAGGGAAAAAGACTGGACAGTCTGTAAACCCCTAAATCCAGCACTCGTGGAAGCTCTTGAACAAATTGTGGCATCACTAATTAATCAAGAGTGCCTCAGATTTGAGATACTTATTCTTGAACCGGTAATAGCGCAAGTGTCCCCAAGTGTCATCAAACCACCCAAGAAATAATTTATTATTGAAGTCGTTGTTGCACACGGCATGACCAGATCAGGGCAATGCTATATGCCTAAAGAAGACAATCACGGAAGGTGAAGCTGAAGATTTCTGGTGTAGAATGCAACCCAAAGAGTATTCTATTGTTGAGCATTTGAAAAAGACTCTAGCGTAGATATCAGTGTTGGCACTACTGCTAAGCTCTTCCCAACACCGTTTGGCGTTAATAAAGATGCTAGATGAAGCACATGTTTTTACCAGCATAAGCAGTGAAAGTTTGGCCACCACAGTAACGCATATAATGGGAGATTACTGGATATCATTCAAAATGGAAGAATTACCCAGGGAAGGGACAATGCATAACAAAGCATTGTATATCAATGTTAAGTGTAGAGGCAAAATCATAGCGCGAGTCCTCGTAGACAATGGGGCAGGACTCAACATTTGCCCGAAAACCACATTGGAGCAATTGGGATATAATGTAGGAAATATAAAGAAGAGCCTCACCAATGTGATAGCATTTGATGGAGCTCAGCATGATTTGATCAGAGAAGTTGATCTATGTATCCAGATGGGACCCGTTGAATTCACCATGAACTCCAGGTCATGAAAATCTCTGACAACTGTAACTTTCTATTGGGAAAGCCTTGGATCCATGCGGCCAGAGCCGTGTCATTTCTCAACATCAAGCTCTGAAATTCGTGGGGGGGGGGCACGAAGTGGTGATACACGGGGAAGGAAGTATTCATAACTACCCCAACAACTTTATTCATGTGATCGAAGAAGTTCCAAGGGAACAGATTTCCATGTGGTCGAGATGTTAGAGTCCGTATATGAAGAAGTTGTGACACAAACCCCAATTCCAGTCATATGCAAAATAATCACCTCCATAATGCTACAGAATGGTTTTGAGCTATGGACGGGTCTCAGAAGAAATTTGCAAGGCATTACAGAGCCAATCGTGATACCCAAAAACTATTTCCGATATGGTCTCGGATACATCCCCAGTTTTGAAGAAGTTTCTGATGAGAGTGGAAAGGAGAAGGGTTCCCCGAGGTTGCAGAAACTAAGCCCAAACTTTTACCAGTCATTTCCAATCAAGATTCCAGTGTTGAATGCGGATGATGTTGAGGAAGGAATAGGGATGATGTTTCTAGAAGAAGACTGTCTGGCAATTTTGGAGGAACAAAATGAAGTGCCTACGATTCGCAATGCAAATCCAGGCGAGTGGCTCTCCAACTGGACTTTCACTCCACTCCTGGTTCCTCGGTAGCCATGATGAGATTTTATACTTTTTAATGCTTTCCTTGTAATGTTTGTCAAAAATAGAAATGACTCGAAGTTGATCCGAGTCAGGACCACAGTTTGTACTAACTTTTGCAAATTAATGAAAGGCCTCATTTTATCAAAGTTACTCTTTAATTTTTTTATCTTTGCTTTTGTATTACTAATCACTCTTTGCCTTGATTTTTAGTAATGAAAATAAATCGACCCTTAATGTCATGACATGTCATGAAGTAAGTGAGTGAATTATTAAGGATAAAGAAGAATACAATGAATATAACGAGGAAACCAAGTTACCGAAAGATCTCCTCGACAAAGAGGACCAATATGAGAATAGGGAGAAGTTTAACTTGGATAAAACTGATGCCATCGACCTAGAATACGAAGGGATAGTCAAGGAAACATAGTTAAGAGCCAATTTGGGAGCACCACATAAAGAAGAACTAATTGATCTACTTAAAGAATATGTGGATGTATTTGTGTGGTTTTACGCTGATATGCCTGACTTGAGTAAAGATATAGTGACGCATAAGTTACCGATCAATCCTGGTTTCACACCGGTAAAATAAAAGATCAGACAGTTGAAGCGACTTGAGCATGCAGATAAAAAAGGAGGTCAAAATAAAGATTGAATCGGGAGTGGTAGAAGTAACCTCGTATCCCACGTGGTTAACAAACATTGTACCAGTACCGAAAAAGAGGGAATATCCGAATCTTTGTGGACTATAGGGATCTTATCAAATCCAGTCCCAAAGACAATTTTCCACTCCCGAATATCCACATCCTCATCGACAACTGCGTCAAGCATGAACTACAGTCATTTGTCGATAGTTTTGCCAGATATCATCAGATCCTGACGGAAAAAGAAGACGCAGAAAATACAGCTTTCATTACACCATGGGGAGTGTATCACTATCAGGTAATGCCATTCGGCCTGAAAAATGTCGGCACCACATACATGAGAACTGTGACGACTATCTTTCATGACATGATCCATAAAAAGATTGAAGTATACGTGGACGACGTTATCATCAAGTTGAAAGAAAGTGCTAAGCATATCACCCACTCGAAAAAGTTCTTCGAAAAGCTCTAGAAATTCAATATGAAGCTAAATCCGGCCAAATGTGCGTTTGGGGTGCCCGCCGAAAAATCGCTCGGGTTCATAGTCAGTCGGAGAGGCATAGAGCTGGATCCATTAAAAATCAAAGACATACAACATTTGCCTCCTTCAAAAATCAAGAAGGAGGTCATGAGTTTCATAGATCGATTGAATTACATCGGTCGCTTCATAGCTCAGTCTACGGTGATTGTAGAACCCATACTCAAGCTCTTGAAGAAAAATGCATCGATGAAGTGGAATGACGAAATTCAGAGATTATTCGACACTATCAAGAAGTACCTCTCAAATCCTCCTATTTTGGTACCGCCAAGGCCCGGAAGTCCCTTATTGCTATATCTGTTAGTATCAGACAAATCTTTCGGATGCATGTTAGGACAACACGATGAGGCCAGGAAGAAGGAACATGTTATTTACTGTTTGAGCATGAATTTTACCTCTTGCGAAGCGCGGTATACCTTGGTAGAAAATATATGTTGTGCATTGACATGGATAATTAAGAAGCTGAGACACTATTTGGCATCATATACTACCCATCTCATCTCCAGGATGGACCCATTAAAATATATTTTTCATCAGCCAATGCCCGTGGGAAAGTTATCTAAATGGAAAATATTGTTGAGTGAGTTTGACATTGTGTATGTGGTTCAGAAAGCTATAAAAGGGCAAACATTAGCCGACTTTCTTACCGAAAGCCTAATGGATGACAATGCTGAGCCATTTCAAACATACTTCCCAGACGAAGAGATACTCGTAGTCGATGAAGGAGAAGAAGAGCCTTATTCAGGATGGATAATGTTATTCGATGGCACCGTCAATTATAAAATGTCAGGAATCGGAGTAGTGTTAAAATCAGAATCAGGACATCACTACCTGATGGCCGCTAAGCTCACCTTCTGATATACCAATAACATCGTTAAATATGAAGCTTGCATCTTGGGTCTCCAAATGGCACTCGACAGAGACATCGATGAGTTATTAGTAATCAGTGATTCAGATCTGCTGATTCATCAAGTACAAAGATAATGGGCAATAAAGAACAGCAAGATCCTACCATATGTCAACTTCATTCAAAGATTAAGCAGAACATTCAAAAAGATTATATTCAAACATACACCCAGAGCATAGAACGAGTTCGCAGATGCTCTCTCTGCTATAGCCTCTATGATACCACATCCTGAAAGCAACCATATTGACTCAATTGAGATAAGCTTGAAAGATGGGCATGCTTATTGTTCCTATGTGGAAGCAGAGCCCGATGGAAATCCCTGATATGCTGACTTGAAATCTTATTTGGACAACGGAGAGTAACCTGAAGGAACAACGAGTAATTAGAAGAAAAACCTCTGAATAATGGCCAATGGTTTTCTTCTGAGCAAAGATGTGCTTTATAGAAAGACACCGGATCTAGGGTTTCTCAAATGTGTGGATTCCACAGAAGCCACCAAACTATTGAAATAAGTGCACGCCTGGGCTTACGGACCCCACATCAGCGGTTTTAGTACTAGTCAAGAAGATCTTGTGAAGTGTATATTACTGGATGACTATAGAAGCTGATTGTGCCAGATTTGTGCAAATATGTTACCAATACAAGATATATGGAGATTTAATCAAAGTCTCACCAAATGAGCTCAACACTATGAGTTCACCTTGGTCATTCATTTCTTTGGGCATGGATGTCATTGGACCAATCAATCCCGTATCATTTAATGGACATCATTTTATTTTGATAGCCATAGACTATTTCACAAAATGGGTCGAGGCTAACTCCCACAAGTCAGGAACCTAGAAGGTAGTGGCTGATTTCGTGAAGAACAACATCATGTTCTGATTCGACATTTCAAAGTCTATCATCACTGATAATGGATAAAACTTGAACAATCACTTGATGAAGGATATCTGTGACCAATTTCAAAAAACTCACCAGAATTCAACAGCATACAAACCACAGATGAACAGAGTTATAGAAGCCGCCAACAAGAATATCAAAAGAATATTACGGAAGATGACCAATAAATACAAAGGTTGGAATGAACAATTGCCTTATGCTTTTCTTGGTTATATAACCACAACCAAAACTTCGACGGGGGCCACCCCGTACTTTTGAGTCTATGACATAGAAGCAGTCATCCCGACCGAGATCGAAATACCATCACTTCGGATCATCCAAGAAGCAGACTTGGATAATGCAGAATGGGTTTCAAAGAGGTATGAACAACTAGCCTTAATTGACAAAAAGTGAATGGTCATTGTGTTTCATGTTCAACTATACCAATAGAGAATGGCCCGTGCCTTCAACAAATGGTTAGAGCCCAAATCTTCCAGATTAGACAATTAGTGTTCAAAAGAGTAATCCCTCATCAAGACGAGTACAAAGGGAAGTTTGCGCCAAATTGGCAAGGTCCTTACATAGTCCGCAAAGTGCTTTTAGGAGGAGCACTGGTTTTAGTAGAAATGGATGGCCCAGCGTGGCTCAAGGCAATCAATTTGGACGCAGTCAAGAGATATTACGCATGAAGTACGATTTTCTATGTAATCACATTTTCCTTACTTGTAATCACTATATAAAGACATATCTCATGTAGTAGAGATACAAAGGGTTCTGGTCTTTTTCTTGTAATAGAAATAAAATCCAATTGACCTTCTTTTATGTATTATGAACTATGCAATGGCCTAATTTCCCCTAAGGCAATATACGTAGGCAATCCATTTTTTACCTGGTCATATTTTTAGAAAACCCAAATTATGTTTATTTCGAATTACATTTGACCTGATTCATGTTGTGACAGGATCCGTAGGCACTCTCCGAGCTCAGTCGCACCAATCAAAATACCAAAGAAACCATTAGGCAACCACAGGGGTAGAATTTTTTAGAAGGTCTAGAAAATTCCTTCCGATGAAGCTCAAAGAACACCAATCGACAAAATTCTGTAACTGAGGCAAAATTTTTGAGAGGGTCTAAAAAATTCCTTTATCGCTAGTCACCACGAGAGTTGACGTCACAAGCTTCATACAAGGACAGAAGTTTTGAGGAGATCTCAAAAATTTTGCAAGAGCAAAACCAAGGAGGAAGCCTTGCTTCGAAAGCTCATGTCAGGACATTATGAAATAAGATTTTTGAGAACAATATTATTTTCCTAAATCAATAATTTTAAATATTCAAAATATTTTCTTACTAAATTCAAAAACTGTATGCTACCGAGTCCGGAGTGAGAATGGGACAAATTACCATGACCCGATAGAAGAAGGATGGAAGAACCCACGACGTGAGCTAACCTCGATTAAAACTAATAATTTTTCTATGGATGCAGGTTCGGTCTATCGCTGGAAGGCAGCAGCAAGTTTTCACTAACTCGTTTGTTCATGCTTTCAGAACAGGGTAAGATCAACAACCCGAAGATCTTCAAGGACAGTAGAATCTAGACAACAAGGATACAAAAGGGAAAATGCCACAAAGACAGCATAAATAATGCCAAAAGGGCTACGCGAATGAAAAAAATGGTCATCTGACTGAGAAGGTCATAGTCGATGAATGAACAAAATGGTGATCGGACTGAGAGTGTCACATCCTACATCAACGGACGAAGAAGAAGCAATTCGACCATGAGAGCCATATAAAGATCAAGACAATGTAAATCCAGTCAGGGAGACCGTAGTATTTGTCAACAAAATCAAGGCGATATAAATCCAATTAGGAGGCCGCAGTGTTAGCTCCAAGAGTCAGAACGATGTAAATCCAGTCATGGAGACTATAATATTCATTCTCAAAATCAATGCAACGTGAATCCTATAAGGAGGTCGCAGTATTCGCTCAAAGGGTCAAGACGATGTAAATCCGGTCAGAGAGACTACAGTAGTCATTTCCAAAAGTCAAGGCGACATAAATCCAATCAAGAGGCTGCAACATTCGCTCAACGAGTCAAGATGATGTAAATTCGGTCTGGGTGACTGTAGTATTCGCTCCAAGAGTTGGAACAGTGTAATCCACATCAAGAAGACCGTAGTATTCATTCTCAAAGTCAAGGCGATATAAATCTGATCTGGAGGCCGCAATATTCACTCTAAAAGTCAGAAAAGTGTAAATCTGGTCAGGGAGACCGCACTATTTGTTCACAAAGTCAAGGCAATATAAATTCGGTCAAGGGGCCACAATATTCGCTCTAAGATTCAAAATGGTGTAAATCCATTCAAGGAGACCGCAATATTCATTTTCAAAGTCAAAGCGATATAAATCTAGTCAGGAGACCGTAGTATTCGCTTTAAAGACAAAATGATGTAAATCCGGTCAGGGACATCGCAATATTCGAATCAAAAAAGTCAAGGCAATGTAAATCTGGTCAAGAGGCTACAGTATTTGATTCATAGTAAGGATGATGTAAATTCGGTCTAGGAGGCCGCAACATTCGCTTCGAATTCAAAACAATGTAAATCCGATCGAAGAGGCCGCAATATTTATTTTTAAAAAGTCAAGACAACATACAACAATTTTCTCATCAAAGAAGGCTACACTAGAATACCCAAAGGGTCATTCATCCACATCAAGGGTCAGGAAGTGTCGAGAAGATACCGACTCAAACTCAAGATCAGAGAAAATAACATCTCATACCCCACAATGTTACCAAGCAGATGGAAACAGGTTCGGAGCTGCTAAGAATACCAGCAAGTCAAGTCAGATCCATATGCATGCAGGGCAACGTGGAAAAATTTCTTACGCATCCAGTCGAGATAGGGTGCCACGAGAGTCAAGCTCTCTGGACAAGAGTTGGAAGCCATTTCATACCAAGCTCAGCCGCTCTTGCTTTTCTTTTATTTTTTTAGAGAAACTCCCACATAAGGGATAGCCTCTTCGTCTGATTAAGTCGAACTACAAGTGACATGATTCTAAAAACCTGAGATATGTAGGCGGACTCAATATCAGAGAACTGATCACATTCCAACAAAAGTCATTTTAAATCTTTGCTTTATTTAGTCCTTATTGAGTTGAACTATAGGTGACCTGAATTCTCATATAGCCTGACATATGTAAAAAAACAGAAACCAAGGTTCGACCACAATTCTAGAAAATTGCGCAAAAATCGAGATAAATTGACTTAATCGGTAAAAATCAGGTTTGTCAAATTTCGTTGCTCGTGGATGGTCCCGCCATCCCTGAACAACGAAGAGGCAGTTGTTGACACCTAATTTTTATCCTCCAATATTTTTATTTAATTGCTCAAAGTTCCTGAGTCATGAACAGAGTAAAATGTGCATTTTGCAAAGCATAAATAATTTCACCAAAATATCCCCGTGACATTTTGTCATGTTATTTGACAAAATATCATCGAATATGTTATTGTATATCATTTGCCTATTTTTACATAGTTTTAAGAAATATGTATCGATTTTTATAAATTAAAGAAGATAATTATCTAATTAATTGTAATCAATTGATTACTATTTTACTCTGTGAAATTGATTAATTAAACAAGGTGTCAAATAGAATCTCACTTTTATTCCTCAATTGAGTTTTAATTATGAAAGATTATTGCTTCATTTGGCTTTTATTTTAATATTAACCATAATTGATTTCCAATCAACCAATTCGGCCACAATTGAAATCAAATTGGCTATTTCCTAAATTAATTTTGTAGTTGATTTGCGTAATTTCCACAATTAACCCAATCCTTTTAAAATAGCCAATTTTTGGGCCTCGTATCTTTTATTTCTCACCGAATCTCGTCCGAATTGGAACAGACCCGACCCAAATCCCAGAAAGGGCAAAATGCCCATATGGCTTTCATTTTCACGAAAATCGACTAGTGTATGTCAAACCCTAGCCGCCGTCCTCACACACCTCTCTCTCTCTCTTCTTTGGATCTTCATCACCCTCTTTGGCAAATTTGCAGAGGACCAGATGTTACCAATCATGCGTGGCCATTTCGAGGAAGAAACATTCAATGCTTAATGAAGGAACGAATGTACCAAACGCTGACATAACGTCGACGTGTAATCGAGAGGTTGAAAATTGAAACTTTGCTCGATGGAAGATCCTCAAGCTAGTTGCCAACTTCACTATCAATTCCCAAATGAATAAATAAAATTGAATATTTAGTAGACAATGTAGACTTGTAGAGAGATAGATTGAGAGATTAGAGAGATTGTAGGAAGATTTGTGAGAAAGATGAAGAGAAAATGAGGTATTTATAGTTGGAAAATTGGGTTAAAGTGTAATTATAATAACTTATGGGTTAAAAATAAATATTAAGGGGGTAGGAGGGTTGGGGGAGGGGGGAGGCCAAAAATGGCCGTTGCACAACGGTTAAAATGTAAAATGGTCGTTGGTGCAACGGTTAGTTTTGCAAAAAGGGAGTTTCAGGCGGGATTGGGTCGGGACTGGCGGGTCGGGACGAGACATTGTCCCGTCCCGGTTCGAGTCCTGATACCGCAAATTTTTAATTTTTTTAAATACTCGTGTTCGGTGCGAGACCGGGGCGGTCTCGGGGTGGGACCGGGCCGACCCGGCCCACTGGCCCGCCTTAGTGTTGACTAGAGGATTCCTTGATGTGGAAGGTAGCTAGTAGCTAGGTTGTAGTCTTGTAAGTGATCCCATTGACAAAATGTAACTAAGAGAAAATGTAATACACCCAACAATGCATAGTTTCTGGGACTAAAGGAAGTTTCAAGGGAAATTCGGATAAAGGAGCAGAAAATGCAAGAACAAAAATAAGGAGAAATTCAATACATTTTTTTGTTCCTTCAAATTTTTTGCAAGAAGTGGAGGCGTTTCGCAGGGGAAAGAAAGAAAAAAAAGAAAACATCCCACGAGAATAGAAATTTTGAACTTATAAGGGCAAGACTATAGTTCTATCATGGAGTACTCTGCTTAGGCATATTTTTGTATACTTAAGTTTTCTATGTTGATGGTAAAACAAAAAATTGCATGATCAGATCTTTATAGAGTAATCTCATAAATTTTTATTATAAACATTAACCGATAATATGATAAAAATAATGTTTAAATTAAAAAGTAAAACTATATATACTGATCGTTTGAAAGAAAAAATTACAGTGCATATCATTTGAATTAATTTGTATACTATTACATGCTTGTTTATGGCATGGCAGATAACACAATCTTTTGTCTCACAAAATCTGGGCCAGTGGAGCAAACTCAAATGTTCAGTTTCATCACTTCATGTCCAACAAATCACAGAAAGATTATATTCACACTTATCAATTAATGCAGTTGCATCTAGAATGGTGAAATTTTAAATATTTCGGCCAAAAATGGAATGACATGGCAGATAGTCATTGCTTTGGTTGGCTAAGAGTCACCAATAACTTCTTTAACCCAACGGGACACTCATTGAGTGGTCGGTCACTAATAAGTCAAAGCACTGTTGGACTTCTTCCATTCCAACTTACAAATGGTTGTCCAAATTCTTACAAAAAATATTTAATAGTTCTCATAGATTAAGGCCTGTCATAAACATTATTTTAAAAAATATATGACTGAGTATAGTTATATTTTCCAAAATTTAACAAAGTCTTCTAATTAAAACTGGAAGCAAAAACTAATAAAGTTTTTGTTTTGATAGAGAACTCATCAGAAATAAAGAGATTATTTTTCTGTACTATTGGTGTCTCCTACAAAAGGAAAGGATATGTGTGTCTATCACGGTAATCCTTCGCCATTTCAAATTTATTAGCTAATAGGCGAGCCATTGAGTCTTGATTCAACTTCTTTTTAACTTCATTTAACGAGTCAATGAGTGATGTTGAACTCATTTATTCGGGTTATATCTTAGAAACGAAATTTGTCTGGCTCTCCTACCGAGTTCCAATACGTTCACTTAAATATCGCAAAATGGACGAATAAATATGTTATACTGATCCAACAATTACAAAACTGAAAAGTAATACTCTGTTCGTCCAAAAATATTGGAACATTTCTATATTTAGAAACAATTTAACTTTATGAGATGATTTACAGTCACACAAATATTTAAGATTTTTTGTGAACCACACATTTGAAAAGTCTTCCTTTATTTTTTAAAATCCGTGTCTAGTTAAACTAAGACAATTTTTTTGGGACGAAGGTAGTAACTTATTACTCCCTCTGTCCCAAAAAAATTGTCTTAGTTTGACTTGACACGGAGTTTAAGAAAATAAATAAAGGAAGACGTTAAATGTGTGGTTCAAAACAAGCTTTAGATATTTGTGTAACTGTAAATCATCTTATAAAGTTAAATTGTTTCTAAATATAGGAATGTGTTAATCTTTTTGGAACAAACTAATAAGGAAAGTAAAATAATCTTTTTGGAACGGAGAGAGTATGAGAAATAAAATTATACTTAATCTTTAGATAATGAATTAGATACATTTTTTTGTAAACATGAATTTCGAAATTTTCTTTGTGATACCATATTCACTACTTTTTCTAACGTATCCTCTGATGACAATTGGCCCTAATTGCCATAGTGAGAACTGAAGTACTAGATGTGTAAGGTAAGGCACAAGTTCCTCCTCTGTCAATATCCAATAAAAGTTTCACCTTTCCGAACATGTCTCATTGACACTAGTCATCATTGTTACTTAGAAAATATCCCTAAAAATAAATCTATACTGCATGTTCTTTTTTTATTAACTGGACTTTATTTATTATAATTACTTCATGTTCTACTTCCACCTATTTTGTTGTTTTCCTCTTGAAAGTAATACTTTCTTTCATTCATCGAGTGCACCTGCTTATCGGTTTTCTTCAAAAATAAATGCTTTGCATTTCATATAATTGATATAAATTGTGTAAAAATTGTCGCTTATGTTTGACGAGTAGAATTTTGTAATATAAAATTTCACATTATTTCAAATGATGGAATTATGCAAATTCTACTTTATTACTAACGCATAATTAAGCCACCTTCATATAACTTTTGTTAGTTGTATGAATTATATTTTTTTGTATTCTTTGATGTATCTCTTTTGATACATGCCCTCGTGTACGTAAGTAAAATGTAAAATAGTATGAATCTCCTTTGATGGAGTTCTCTTATTAATGTAATATATATATAGAGTATACAATTGTAGTCATAATAGAATTAGAATCTCTATTTTACATTAATTACACTAAATATTAATTACAGAATATATTGTGAATATATTCACTATCACATCCCCTCAGTCGGAGCGGGAGGAGGCCGGACGCTGAAACTGAATCTGAAGTCAAGGAACAATTGCCGATAAAGCCCCTTTGTGAAGATATATGTGTACTGATACGAAGAAGGAACATGCAACACCCTAACGTGACCCATTGCAACCTTCTCACGAATAAAGTGAATATCCATCTCAATATGCTTGGTTCGCTGATGCTGAACCGGGTTATGAGACAAGTAGACAGCAGATATGTCACAGTAAACCAAAGATGCCTTACGTATGGGGCAATGAAGCTCAAGAAGGATATTTCGGAGCCAACATAGCTTGAAAACAACGTTCAAAACGCCTCGATATTCTTCTTCTGCACTCGAACGGGAAAGCGTGGCTTGCCGCTTGGCAGACCACGATATAATATTATCCCAAAAAATACACAATAGCCGGACGTAGAGCGACGGGTGTCTGGACAGCCTACCCAATCTGCGTCTGTGTAAGATAGCAATCTAGTTGGTGATGAGGGATATAAATGAAGTTCATAGTCAAGTGTGCCCTTAACGTACTGAATGATACGCTTAAGAGTTGTTAAGTGAGGCTCCTTAGGATCGTGCAAGAGCAAGCACACCTGCTGAACTGCATATGCAATATCGGGCCGAGTGAATGTAAGATATTGCAGAGCACCTGCGAGACTCTTATAAAGAGAGGGATCACTTACCGGATCCCCAACATCCGCACTGAGTTTGGACTTTGAGTCTACTAGAGTGGCATGATCTTGCAATTTGCCATTTTAGCCCTATAGACGATCTCATCTGCATACTTGTGTTGATACAAGAACATGGTATGGGCGAATCTGGTCACTGATATCCCCAAAAAATAACTCAACTTGCCCAAGTCAGTCATGGCAAATTCATACTTGAGTAGAGCAATGATCTCGTGCTTCAGGCCTTCTGAAGAAGCTAACAGAACAATATCATCCATATATAACAAAAGGTAAGCTATGTTAGTACCTCGATGAAAAATGAACAATGAATGATCACTCTTGCTGCACGCAAAGCTGATTTGTATGATGTAAGTGGAAAACTACTCATACCAGGCCCTGGGGCTTGTTTCAACCCATATAGCGACTTACGAAGATGACAAACATGTTGAGGAGCCTCCGGATGCACAAATCCTGGCGATTGATGCATATA
Source organism: Anisodus acutangulus (assembly GCA_029783415.1). Classification (NCBI taxonomy): domain Eukaryota; kingdom Viridiplantae; phylum Streptophyta; class Magnoliopsida; order Solanales; family Solanaceae; genus Anisodus; species Anisodus acutangulus. The sequence continues at coordinate 19,583,021 of CM056495.1, forward strand.
AACAGTTTCTTTCAAATTTCCATGTAAGAAAGCATTCTTCACATCAAGCTGGTGAATAGGCCAATTCTTCCTCATAGCAATGCTCAAACTGTGTGGACGGTAGCTGGAGTAACCACTAGACTAAAAGTCTCACCACAATCAACACCCTCTTGTTACCCTATACCATTTACCACAAGTCTGGCCTTGTGACGTTCAAGGAAACCATTATCTCTGAACTTGTGACGAAATAGACACATACAACGAATTACATTTACCCCCTCAGGCCGTGGAACAAGATCCCAAGTGCGTTGTGAAGTAAGCACATTAAACTTCTCACGCATGGCCGCATTCCAATTCGGGTCAAGTTTAGCTAAGATTGGGTTTTTAGGTAACGGGGAGATGGTTTCAATGGACAAATCAAGTAGACTTTTGGTTTGAAAATCCTGTGATGTGCACGGGTTTCCATACAGTGGATTAGGGACGGGATCAGGTTGGGCTGATTAGTGGCGGAACTGGGCCATGAGAATTGGGTTGGGCAGTTTCGTCACTAAATTTGGCGATTTGAGTATTAGTGGCAGTGGGTGTATAAGCGGCGATGGTGTTGATAAGCGTGAGGCGATTTGGGTTAGATGGGGTGCAGTGGGTGGGGCCGACGGGAAGGGTGACATGCCAATGGGTCCCGTAGATGGGGCAGTGGGTGACGGGTTAGTATTTAGCCAATATAGTGTGTTTCGAAGTAGAGGGGGGGTGTCTAAGTCATCAAGGAAACCGTAATCGGTGACTCAAAAATTTTGGATGTTGGTAAACGAGAAAACGTTCTCATCAAATGTGACATGGCGGGAGACAAGTATTTTTTCTGTGGATAACTCATAGCACAAGTACCCATTATGGTTCGACGGGAATCCTAGGAAGATATAATGGGTGGAGCGAGGTGCTAATTTGTGGGGGACCGTGAAGGCAAGATTTGGGTAACAAAGACAACTGAAAATTTGAAGGTGATTATAGGGAGGGATCCGACGGAAAAGGATTTCGGTGGGTGTCCTATTTTGGATTGTACTGGTAAGTAAGATGTTGAGAATATATTCTACTATTTTTAACGCATATACCCAAAAGATAGGGGGAGAGACGCATGAAAAAGAAAGGTACCAATCATATAATTAATTGTATGGGTATATGCATGTGCATCTAACTAGACTAGGATCATGTAGTATGTTACCCTAACTAAACCTCCCCATTCTACCTCTCCACATTGGCTTGTCTTTCTTATAGATTAATGTTTGAGGTCTGAGACCTGAACATGTTAATGTGTCTAATCTGCCACCATTTGTGTGAATCATGTCGTTGTGCATTCTTCCTTTTTCTGGTGTTTAATCTTCTTCATTCTAGTCAAATTTGATCACTGTTTTGCTTTGAAATATCCCTGAAACGGCCTTTGTTTTTACTTGTGGTATGAAACTGATCATGTTGACATTCTCTCTTCGTATAAAATGTCGAACATACAAATGATATACCTCGAGGTATACGAGGTATAAAGGCCTAGGTATACATCCGATGTATACCAAGGTTGTATACTTCTAAGTATATCAATTAGCATTCGTATATCATGTATATTTTGTTTGCAAGGGATTAGATGTGTATTGGATGTGGGTCCTTGGGAAAATATGGGTATGTGTTTAGTTTGGGGCCAGTCCATTTCTTTCTTTTGAAAGTTTAAAAACTGTCGTTGGGCTTGTCCCTCATTTCTGCATATTGCATGCTATATCGAAGCCCAGTTTTGGGTTTAAAGTATTTGAATTGTTGTTTAGGTCTTTACTATTTTGTTTGTTTAAGTTGATATAATTAACACAGTATTTACATATATGTGTTTAGTTTTAAACCGGTATTTCTTTTCATTTATATTTGATAATTTTAGGTATTTTCAAACTCCATTGTGTGTTTTCCCCTCTCCTTTTGCATGCCTCGTGGTCCTGGTGGGACCACATTATATTTGAAACAACTGATTGATTTAGCCGTTGGGCCTGAGGACCCAACAATATTATTCTTCATCGAGTCCAGTAGCTTTAAGGCCCATCCATGGGTGAAAATGATACATATATTTGAAAAGGCCCAACCATAGATAAAAATAGTTAGAAGGCCCGGCCATCAGTGAAAATGACCTAGAAAATTCGGATTCCTTTAAATACGGGGACTGATGGGCCGGTCTACCCACCAGCCCGTTTGCTTTCATATTATTTTTCATAGTTTGTTGTATTATTTGTAAAACGCTAATTATTATTGGAACCTATAGGATAGAACTTAATTATAGAGTTGTTATTTTACGCCTTTAAAATAAATAAAAAGATCGCTTTTGGATAAATAATAAAAGGTGTTTAATGTTGCGGTTGTTCCATTATATATGATTTTAAATCAAACTCTTTAAATCAAGTTTTGCGAAACGTTTTGAAAACATGAAATTGGTTCAAGTTCTTAAAATGCCGAGTCTTGAATAATAAATATTTTTCAACTCAAGTTTAATTACCCTTTAATAACTAGAAAATCCTTTATAACCAAGGTTTGGGGAAAAGGGAATAAAATGTTGGTTGGCCTCTTCTTTACAAACAAAGAGTTTACTTTGATAGAATTATATTTTATTTCATATAAAAACAAATATTTTACAATCTCTTTATGAAAACAGGACTTTGCAAAAATGAATTTTGTACTCATATTTTAGAAGTGTTGTGTGAAATGTTAATTTTTGGCGGAAGATAATTTGAATGAATATATTTGTAATGTTTTGAACACTTTAATCAATTAAAAGTAATTTTTATTATCTAAGACCCGAGGTCAAGTGTATTTTACGGATCCTTAATATCGGGGTGTCTAACACCTTCCTCGAGGGGGGTTCATTTGAACCTTACCCACACTCTGGTTAATTTAGGATTTTTTTTTTGTTATGAAAAAACTTAAAAGAATATGGGTTTCCTAGTTTTCCTTATAAACTAGGTGGCGACTCTAGTAAATTAAATAAATTCCAAGAGTCCACAAGTTATTCAATAGTTTTATACCTCCGCATAAAAGTGAACCGTAACAGTGGTGTCCTGTCCAAAGTAAAAAATGGTTTTAAGTTAAAATAATATTTAATTTTTATTGAATAAAATTAAGTTTTATTAAAAATCAAACTCATGGCTCTACGACCTCCTCAATAATCTCTTGGGTGGGTGGCTCCGACGGATGTAATGTCGACGAACCGTAAAATATGAAAAAGTATGAAATAATAAGTATGTTTTGTATTAAATGGTACATATATTTAAATGAAGTAATTTAATTTTTAAACACTAACTGGCGTGTCGGTAAAACAATCAACGAAGTTGACAAAATCATCATTGTAGTGTAGCTACTTGTCGCTCTCTAAATTTCGCGATGGCCATCCCTCCCCTATTGTTGTGTGATAAGAAACCCTATCCACGTTATCATGTAAGGAGATGCAGATGTCCTGGTTCGACTGAGATGAAGACCTTGGTGTATTCATAAATAGTCGTCGCAGTGTACGCGATGTAACTGAAAATGGTCGTACTGAAGTTGACAGTTGGGCTGAAGTAGACAACTGGCTAAAGTCAACGGTTGTGTTGGAAATAGAGTTACAACTGGAGTGGGAGCGGCAAACTCATCATCATGCTCATCTACCAGCTGAAGGCCACCACCTCCTCTGCTTGCCTGTACTCCCTTTCCTACGCGACATTTGCGTCCTCGTGCGGGCTGGTACTAACCAGTTGGTACATGATCATGAATACATACGGCCTCTCGTGCTTACCATATAGTGTCGATAAATATATTAGCAACCTCCCGAGCCAGCCTCATGCTCTCAAGGATCGCCATAACATCTATCCCTAATTGGTGCAACCATTGTGCACCTCTAAGTTGCATGTGTTTTGAATATTAATTAGTAATTTCTTAAAGAAATTTAGGCTCTAAGACTATTAAATACGATGTGAGATTCACAAAACTTACCAGCACCTCATACTGCCCTGAAAGTGAGTGGTATCCTCGACCATTCAGAACAGGTCGTATAGGATTGTCTATCAAGGAGCGTGTGATCTACATGTACCAATCCATGTACTCTTTGATCGAAGCTGCGTGGTTGACCTCCGCTCTCTTCTGCAGCCTCATATCCCAATGTGCAAGTTGGATGTTCATCCACGCAATAAATGCAGCATCGACTACCGATCATTCATCCCGCTCATAGTGGTGCATGTCCCATTCAGTGGATTCACGTATATCCTGTGCATGTCCAAACTGTCACAAGACATGATCGGGTGCATGTTCTTTCACAATATCCATGTATATCAATGGGACTGGTGACATCTACACATCCTGACCATCCCTGCAAAAGGGCGACAATGTTTGCATGGTCACATTATACGACGTCCATACAAACTATTGTAAAAATAAAACTAGAAATTGAATATGATTCCTAATGCAAAACTCCAAGAATCAAACCAAACGGAATGCAGAATTGAATTATAAAAGCAAGACCACTTGATAAAGAATTTATGAGCAAATTTGGATTTGATACCAAACCCTCTCAATTAAATTCTACCAAGGAACGTATACTATTTGAATTCAACAAAGACAGACCCAATTGAAATCCACAAATGAGTAATCTCTAGATGACATTCAAGGGCAAAGGTTTGTAATACCAACAATGGAATTACACACTACAAACTATAGTTAACAACTACGACTATGGATGAACTAGCTAACAATCTATGGCTACACAAACTATCATACTCATATGAGTTTTTTTCAAAATCCAAGCTAAGCATAAAAATAAGAGTAAGGCAACTATTTATAGTGTTTGCCTCTATTACAAACTAAGTCCAAAAGTGACTTTACAAAGATAGCAACAAAATGGGGCAATCTAATCCATGACCCATTTTAACGGACCGTGAAATGGTTTACGGTCCGTCAAACTAGTCGTAAAACCATTCCAGCAACCCTTCCTAGTTGTTGATATAACAGTGCCTTTTACGGCCTGTCAAGCATTTTACGGTCCGTCAAATCATTTGACGGGCAATACTTATGACCGCTCTAATTTCCTTCTCCATCTTTATTCCACGCGATCATCCATATGTTGTAGATCCTTGTAAGATGCTCTCCAATGGTCTTCAAAGCCTCATTGTGCATGAACATGGGTTGCAAAGCTTGGAGTTCTTTGTCTTGGCTTCGCGTGAATGGTCTTGAAGAAAGTTTCTCTTTCGATATCTTATCATCCTCCCCTTCTTGAAAAAGATTTTTTCTAAAATATAAAGTCTCACCTATAACACAAGAAGATAGATCACTTATATTGAAAATATTTTGAATATTATACTCACTTGGTAATCGATCTTATAGGCATTGTCATTGATCTTCACAAGCACTTCCAAAGGGACATCTCCTCTTGGGCACAATTTTCCTTTCCATATTTGAGGAAATATTTCCTTTCTAAAGTGTACCCACACCCAATCATCGGGTTGGAAGTCCACTTTCATTCTCCCATGATTTTGCGGTTTTTCCACCTTGGTGTTGATCTACTCTATGCTTTCCTTTACCTTAGCATGAATCTTCACCATTTCGGCGGCCATTTGCTTTGCACCTAACTCATAAAAAAATCACTAGACAAAGGGTTTAAGGTTAAAGTAACCAAGGGGTTAAAACTATGACAAATATCAAATGAAGTCATGCTAATAAAAGAGTGGATAGACCAATTATAAGCAAATTCAATCAAAGGAAAACAGTCCTCCCAAGAAGTGAGTCTTCCTCTAATCATACACCTAAGTATGCTCCCAAGAGTCATAGTCACTACTTTAGTATATCCATCCATTTGAGGGTGGCAAGAAGTAGAGAACATGAGTTTGGTATCGACTCTACCCCATAGACTCTTCCAAAAATGACTAAGAAATTTGGAGTCCCTATCACTAACAATAGTGAGAGGTACTCCATGCAATTTAAGAACATGATTCACAAAAAAAATAGCTACATGAGAGGCATCATCACATTTATGGCATGGTATAAAATGAGATATTATTGAGAACCTATCTACCACAACAAAAATACTATCATGCCCCATGTTGGTTCTTGGAAGACCCAACACAAAATTCATAGAAATGTCAATCCAATGGCCAATAGGAGTGGGAAGGGGGTATACATACCTTGATAATGAGTCTTTGATTTTGCTTGCTTGCATTCCAAGCATTGTCCACAAAGTTTCTCTGCATCATACTTCATTTTGTGCCAATAGAATTATTCATTGATGATGTCAAGTGTTTTGGACAGTCCAAAGTGCCCTATCATTCCACCACTATGAGCTTCTTTGAGAAATAGCTCTCTCCATGAACTCATAGGAACACACACTCTCCTATCTTCGAACAAGAACCCATTAACAAGTTGGAACCAGTTAACTGTCTTCCCTTGAATCAACTCTTCATAAATCCCTTTGAAGTCGGGATCTTGAGAATACAATACCTTGAGACATTCAAATCCCATCATTCTAGAAGTCATAGTGTTTAGAAAGACATACCTTATAGACAATGCATCCGCCACTAGCGCCCTACAACTAGTATAGTATAGCAGAGCAGCCAGCTTCAAAGCTTACCTGATTCAATACCATATTTTCCTTACCCTTCTTGTAATGGATCACATAAGGAAATTCTTCAATAAGTTCCACCCATTTTGCATGCCTCTTGTTGAGTTTGATTGACTCTTAAAATGTTTCAAGGACTCATGATCCGAGTGAATCAAAAAAAATTTGTGCCACAAATAATGTTGCCAATGGGTCAACGCCCTCATAAGTGCATACAACTCCTTGTCATAAGTAGAATAATTCAAAGAAACTCCCTATAGCTTATGACTAAAGTAGGCCAACGATTTACCTCCTACATCAACACTCCACCTATGCCGACCCCAGAAACATCACACTCAACCTCAAATGTCTTCTCAAAATTGGGCAATTTCAACAGTGGTGATGAACTCAACATGGACTTCAACTCTTGAAAATCCTTCTGTTGCTCATCTCCCCAAACAAAATGAGCTTTTTTTTTATTAATTCGGTTAAGGGAGAGGCGATAGTACTAAATTCTTTATATTAGCAAACAATCGCTCACGCAGCAAGACATCAAACACTTGCCTCAAATGGCCTACATGCTCCTCAATTGTTTTGCTATACACAAGAATATCATCAAAATTGACAACCACAAATTTATTGATAAAGGGCTTCAAAATATGGTTCATCAACCTCATGAAAGTGTTAGGTGCATTGTTTAGGCCGAATGGTATAACAAACCACTCATAGAGGCCAAACTTGGTCTTAAAGGCCTTTTTCCACTCATCACCCAGATTCATACTAATTTGGTGATAGCCACTTCTAAAATAAACCTTCGAAAACACACTTCATCCACATAGCTCATCCAACATGTCATCAATTCTAGGGATAGGATGTCGATATTTGCCGTTCATTTGTTGATGGATCTACAATCAATGCACATCCTCCAAGTGTCATCTTTCTTGAGATCAACAATCATCGGAACGACACATGGACTAACACTTTCTTTGACAAGACCCTTCTCAAGGAATTCTTCAACTTGCCTTTGCAACTCCTTAGTTTCCTCTGGATTACTCCTATATGTCAGTTTGTTGGGGATTTGAGAACCCGATACAAAATCAATCTGATATTCAATACCCCTCAATGGAGGCAATTTTTTGGGCACCTCCTCTGGAAATAGCTCATCATATTCCTGCAAAAGAGAAGAAACAATACTAGGAAAAGTTCTAGTATCTTGGTTAGCATGTAATAAGAGATCCTTGTTGACAAGGCACACCATGAAGCACTCCTCATCAATGCCTTTCAAGAAATTTCTTAGCTTGGCAAGTGCACACATATTGGTTTTCCCTTTGGTTACCCCTTGTTGCTTTTGGATAAGTAAGGACTCCTTTTGAACCTCATCCCTTTGAACTCTCTCCCGGATATCCTTCATGATTATATAGTCCTCACTCACTTAATAGGGTGTCAATGGGGTAAGAGTATGCTTTCTACCCCAAAAGATGAAAGAATACTTGTTATATCTTCCACTATGTTGAGCATCCCAATGAAATTTCCATGATCTCCCAAGCAACATATGACATACTTGTATTGGAACTACATCACATAAGACTTCATCTTGGTACTTTCCAATGCTAAACTTCACTACAACCTGCTTAGTTACCCTCACTTCCACATAATCATTGAACCATTGAAGCTTGTAGGGGCTAGAATGTTTCCTTGTGGGAAACTTCATATGATCGACCAATGTAGTCCTCACCACATTTGTGCAACTTCTGTCATTAATTATCAAGGAGCACACCTTTATAAAATTTTGCATTGAGTATGGAAAAGGTTCTCCCTTTGATCTAGTTCTTCTTTATTCATTGCACACATGATCCTTAGCAACAGACAAGCCAAATTAATATTCTTCTCTAGCTGCCGCTCATCCTCCTCATCTACGAATTCCCCCTCATGCTCACCTTTCGATTCACCATCACTACCATATTCACCACCTTCTTTCTCATCATCAGGTTGATAATCATCATGTATTGCCATAATTGACCTCCTATTAGAACATTCACTTGAAATATGTACTCTACCTTGGCATTTGAAAAATTTAATGGTAGAAGGACGAGGAAAGTTAGGTTTAGCATTGTTACCTCATTTTGCCTTGTCGTCTCCCCTAGCCTTCCTTATATTCAACTTTGGGTTGGGAATGTGAGTAGTGGTCTTGGGCTTCTCACAAGTTCTCGAGGACTTGTTATTATCCCATGAAGATGATGTAACATTCTTGGACTTGTATGATTTTTCCTTTTTCAAATCCATCTCAACCTTGGAAGCATCATGAAAAGCTTCCTCTAAACTGCTATAATTTTATAGCCTCGTGGGTTTGGAGATTTCATGATTCAAGTTGGCTACAACCCTTATGATGGTGTATTTCACATGCTCTTCGATATTGAACTCCATTCTCAAATTGTCAAACTCATCAAAGTATTCCTCAATACTTTTATTGCATTGTCGAAGCATGTACACCTTCTTGAGAAAACTTTGATAGTAGTCAGGTGGTACATACCTTTCTTCCATGAGCTCAATTAACTCTTTCCAAGTAAGAAGAGCATAGATGATATGTTGAGCTCAATCTCTGTTCTAGGACTCCCACCAAGTAGATGTGTATCCCTCAAATTGAGGGAAGATATACTTTGCCTTCAAAGCATTCGAGGCATTGTTGGTGAGAAAGTCCTCTCACTTTGCAACTTCGATTCAAGGAACTCTTCCGGATCACTACTCTCTTTGAACTTAGGAAGGTTCACCTTGATGGTACTCAATTTCTGATATTGATCCTCATAACCTTGCCATCGACCCCGTTCTTCATGACCTTGAAATCTCCCAAAGCCTACATGTCTCCATCAACCCATATTCACCATATGCCCATGCCTTCCTCCATAACGCGGTTCATCCCACCACCTCTCTTGGTGAATCTCCTCAACCTCTTCATCAAACAACTGGTTTTGGAATTGGTTTCGGAAAGGGTCTTGTGGAGGTGCTTGTGATATTGCTTGGGGAGTATTTTGTGGAACTATTCTTGGAGTAACTTGAGAAAGTGGCTCATCTTAGGGATGGTATAATTGGGGAGGTGTTTGAGAATTGGTTATCCTCACAGGGTCTTGATTATCGGTATTTTTGAAAGTAGATGGTTGGGAATTTTGAGGATTGGTGGGGGTAGGTACGGTTTGAGAAAGATACAAAACTCGCAATTGACCCAGAGAAAGAGTAGATGAGTTACTAGGATTCTTACTCGGGTATTTTTCATCATTGGAATAGGGAGTTCCCACTCGACTCTTGTGGTCAACTTGTACCACACTGAACTCCAAACTTCTCATTCTCGTCGATACTCCTCCTACTTCCTCCTTTAACCCCGCTAAGTCCTTAAGGATGAGGACCATCAAACTTACAATGGACATTGGTTTCTCCCTTTATTGAGAACCGTAGTTAGTCATTGTACCAGAAAAATTCAACAAACAGTGTTAGTAGAAAAAGCTCTTCAAGTCGATACTATTTAGGCTCAAAGCTTACCACTCAACCTAGTGTCTCTTCCAAGGTTGGTATCGAACCACTTGTCCAATCAAGTCACCCCGTTGCTTAGCTTTGTAAAAGAATAGATTCTTCTTTAATGAATGACGGATGACTCAAAAGCAATCGGTAAGGGCCAAAGAACTTTCAACGAAGTTAAAACGAGAAAAGCTTGATAGAAATTAGCACGAAGAAAATGCGGACTCAAGAACTAGTTAACAACATGTAAGATCAATTAGTAGTTGTTAATTAGTAAGGAAGTTCAAAGAAAAGGAGCCTAAGAAAGGAAGAAACAAATTTCAACTAGCGAAAACACGGTCAGCTTTTACGGTCTGTATAAAATTCACAGTTGATTTGATGGGCCCTAAAAGAATGACGCTCTATTTCACGGACCGTTAAATATTTGACGGTCCATTCTGTCAGTGCCGTGAAAAGATCCAAAAAGTTGAAAATTTGTCACCTGGTTTTAACGCTTCACTTTGACGGTCCGTGAATATTTTTACGCTCTATTTTGATAGACTGTAAAAGAGATTCAGAGAGTTGGAATTTTTGGCTCCAATTTCACGATCAGCTTTCACGGGCTGTAAATTATTTTATGGACCATTTTTCCTACCGTTAAATTTATTCAGCGAATTTCGAGTTGGATTCGTCCTTGGTACCTTTGGAAGGGAATATTCTGACTTGGTGATGTAATTAGACCCACCCAACTTAGTATTTGCCTCTTTTAAGACCCAAAAACAAATTTTCACCATTTGAACTTGAATTTTTTGAATTAAACCTTTCTTTCCCCTCTTCTCCACCAAGAACAATGAAGAATACCCAAATTTCAATGTGCGACAAATCAACTACAATCTTTCTCAAATTCCATAGCTAAGCTCCCCTTAACAAGGAGAATAAAATCTAATAGAAATGGAAGGCAATTGAACCCTAATCTTCAACAACCCAATTACTTGTTCTTCAATCTTGGAGCTCCAATAATGGTAAACTATTCAAAACTCTTCCAAATGCAACCAAACTTTGGGCTTTGATAGAATCAACCATAAGGAACTCAAATCTAACCTTAATTCTGCACAAATCCAACAACAACAAACCTTTTTGGAATTTTATATTTTTCAAAATATGAAGAACCTATGATTAAGAATTTTAGAAACAATCCTTTACAATAAGCTCTGATACCAAATAATACGGTTCCTAAAGAGAAACTCTAAGAATAAACCTAACAAAAAGCGTAATTGAAAGATAAAATCAAGATCCACTTGGTAAAGAATTTATGAGCAAATTTGGACTTGATACAAACCCTTTCAATTGAATTCTATCAAGGAACATATACTATTTGAATTCAATAAAGAGAGTCCCAGTTGAAATCCACAAATGAGCAATCTAGATGACATTCAAGTGCAAAGGTTTGTAATACCAACCATGGAATTATACACTACAAACTATAGTTAACAACTATGGCTATGAATGAACTAGCTAACAATCTATGGCTAAACAAACTATCACACTCATATGAGTTTTCATCAAAATCCAAGCTAAGCATGAAAATAAGACTAAGGCAACTATTAATAATGTTTGCCTCTATTACAAACTAAGTCCAAAAGTGACTTTGCAAAGATAGCAACGAAATGGGGCAATATGATCCATGACCCCTTTTAACGGACCGTGAAATGGTTTACGGTCCGTCAAACTAATTGTAAAACCATTCCAGCAACCCTTCCCAGTTGTTGATATAACGGTGCCTTTTACGGCCCGTCAAGCATTTTACGGTCCGTCGAATCATTTGACGGGCCATACTTCTGACCGCTCTAATTTCCTTCTCCATCTTCATTCCACGCGATCGTCCATACGTTGTAGATCCGTATAAGATACTCTCCAATGGTCTCCAAATCTTCCTTGTGCATGAACATGATTTGCAAAACTTGGAGCTCTTTGGCTTGACTTCGCGTGAATGGTCTTGAAGGAAGTTCCCCTTTTGATATCATATCAAAATTAGTGATCAACATATAAATTAAAGTAATAATGTAATAATATAAAAATAAAATTTACCTATTAGTCTGTCATATGATCAAGCTGATATTTATATGAAAGAAGGGTGTGGTGTGTCTCTCTATTTTGGTCAATAACTCGTGTCCACCTCCTCACGTAGGGAAATAGCGTATCATTATCATCGGGCTCCATAGATATGGGTTGAACAAGCAGGATCCTATCCAAGGTCCATATTTGAAAGTGACATTAAGAAAATACGATTTTTAATCGTCGTTTCAAGAGATATATTTAGAAGCTAGTAATACACACTTAATTATATTATCTGCTGGAGAGGAAGAAACCCACAAAGATCAGTACTATCATCAATAGACGCCCGACATAGATATCTGTAGAGGTAGGCCAAAGCAACACCGCCAAACTGTAGTCCCATATGCGGTCCAGACAATCCACGTTCAAATAGCATAAGGTCACAAAGCGACCCGATGAATTCGGGAACAAGATGCTTTCGAATATAATTAGCAAATAGAGACGGGCACGATGATCAACAATCACCTGATCAATACCATATGTAATAGGCTCCGCGACAGCCTGCTCACGAGAGGTAAGATACACTCACTCAACTGCGAACCGACATATGAGCGTCCAGCGGTTGGAAGTCGGTGAGCCTAGTCAACTTCGCCCACCAAGTCACAGCCTTAGGCTCCTGCTGACTGTATAATTGGCGCCCGTCTACCCGCATTCCATACATAATCTCTCAAACATGGTTGTCACAAAGGTTTGATCGTGTTGTACCCGACCAAGACTAACACAATGATATATATCGCCCCAGATACAATATCTCTATAATGTGGGCATGTGTGGAGTGATATGCTAACCCCTCCCATATCCATGTGACGGGGATAGAACACCACTCTAATATCCAAATCCCCAGTCCATAATAGTTAGACCTACGCATATCCTGTAGTCTAAGTACGGATCTATCGAAGGGCCCATGTGAATGTTGGGATCCATGTCGTATATGTACAAATAATTTTTTAAATTAATAATTTATCGTTTGTTATTCATTTTCTTTAATGATATTGCATGTTACTTTTTTACAAGTATGGTACATTTAAATTTTATCATTTATTATTCAGTTTTGTAAGGATGTTACTGATTTTTAGAAGATTGCTTTCAAATATTTTACGGTATATTTAAAGTTTATCGTTCATTATTCATTTTTGTAAGGATATTTCAACATTCATTATTCATTTTTGTAAGTATATTCCAAAATATATCTTGAAATTACAAGACTTTTTTGTTAGTATAATAGATGATTTGTACCTTTTTTTGGTAAGTGAAGTTTATCATTTGTTCAAAATTTGTGAATTATGTCTTTATAAGGAATTATGTTGTGTTATATTGTATATTTTTTTACGAAATTTCGCATTGAAATTCAATATAATTTTCATAAATAATGATTTCAACCTTAAACTAATTAAGGATTAACTAATTAACAGAAAAAATTAACTAATCAACAGTTACTATCACAATTAACATATGCAACATGGACTAAATAATATAGTAGCTAAATATAAAGTTAACAAATAGCTATATAAAAAAAAGTTAACAAATTAATAATTAACTAATTAAAAATAATTAACAAATTGATTAGTTAATTAATTACTTAACATCTACAATAATTTGGTTAATTAATTACTTAACTAACATTTATATTACTCTAACTAATTCATTTAATGAGAAATTATAATAACTAGCTAATTCTTTTATCGAGAAACTGTAGTAATTATGTTCAACCCTAAACTAATTAAGGAGTAATGTTACGGTTCACTTTTACTTGGGCGCAAAAGCTACCATCATAACTTGGCTCCGATGTTTTCATTTTGAAACAGAGTCGCTATTGGAAATTTGTCTTTGGCGGGGAGATGCGTCCACCCATCTTTGATGAATTAAACACTAGTGTTCCGCATGTTGGAGACCTTGTCTCTTCGCACATGCATGATCTAGGAAGTGAGTAGATGACCGTAGGGCCAAGAATCGTCAAATTTCATTGAGAAATGAAAGAGATATTGGTCTACGAAGTAAGGTGTTTGAGGCATGAAAATGTGGTGTGGGACAAATCTACCACATCGGTGGGAATAGAAAGAATTGCTCTCTATATAGTCTCTAATGTGGTAAAGGGTTTGGGACCCTAAGGTGTATCCCATGTGTTTAAAGGAGGGAAGACCTAGATATGCTTGGGTTCATGGCTAAGCCCACACGCGCGCCGCCACCGCCCGCCCGTCCGGTTCGGTCTCAGGCTCGGGCTCGGGTTTTGGGTCACGGGTCACAGGTCGTGGGCTGTGGGCTATGGCCTATGGGCTATGGCCAAATGTACAGTTTGATCCCTGAAGTTTTATATGTACAGTTTGGACCTGAATTCTTTCATATGTACAGTTTGGTCCCTAAAGTTTCAATATTTACAGTTTGGTCCCCAGAGTTTCTGGAAAGTTGGAACTGGTTTTTGAGGCATTAATCAGCCAAGTAATGGTTGATTAACTCCTCCATTAACAGCCCATTACTTGGGCATTTGGACAGCCTCTTTCAATGGCTTTAACAGCCATTACTTGGCTGTTTTAATGGCCTCCCTTAATGGCCATTACAGCCTTGTTTTTTGGCAGTTGGACAGCCCTTCTTCCATGCTATATATTGAGCAATTGTTGGCTCAATTCTGTACTGCACAGAAGGCAGAAAAACAACACTGGAAATCACTGAAAAACAGTGAACAAAAATGACACAAAACAGTGAGCAGAAACACTGCAAACCAGTGACGAAAATCACTGACCAAACACCCTCATATACACAAGATATACACAACAGAGACACACTATATACATAGAGACAAAACAGAAGAGAAGATAGAATCTCTTCCTTCCTTTTCCATATCTTCAGCAAGTCGATTCATATTTGTTTTATTCGGCAGGCTCAACCTATTGGCTTTGTAGTGTTGAGATTAAAGTGTTGTTTTATCTTGGGAGACTATTGCCCGCTAACGTAAAAGCATATATACGGGGCAATCTTGTCTTAAGGATAGAGGGTTATCCTCGACTCAACACACAACGTTGTAACCATCCAGATTTAGTTTTTTCTTGATTTCAGGATATCAACATTCAAGACACAACAAACTTGCGGCAGTTCTCAACATTGGCTTTGCAATGTGATCAAGATTCAAGACACAACACACATGCGGCAGTTTTGAAGATTGACCATTTATTTATCCTTTTGAACATTTGTAATAGTTATTACTTCCCGTACTGCTCTATAAAGTACAATAGAGTACCAATAATTTAAGACAAGATTGTATTGTATTACTATTAGTGTTCGAAAGATGTCGGTCAAAAGTTGTGTGGCCAAATCTGGATATGGCAATGGTTTTCTGGTAGAAGAGAGTGATAATGATGAACGTGTTCATGGTGTCACCGCTACCAAGACTGGTGGGAAGAAGCGCTCACGAGAGCCTGCGGATGTCAACTGGGACAAGAGGAGAAGACTGAAGATGTGCTTCTATCTTGCAGTAGAAGGCCTATATATGTCCCAGACAAAAGATCCGAATAATGGTAAGAAGGAAATGAACACTCAGTCTGATGAAGTGACTGAAGTGAGCCAGAATCCGAAATTGGGATAAGTAGTTTTTCTTACTTGTCAAGAATAAAGATTAAATGATGTCTGATTAAAAATAGATTAAAGTAAGGAGGAATATGAAAATAATTTATATTCCTTACACTTTAAAATCAGAAGTTTAATGGCATCTTATTTCCCGTTTAAAGATTGGATTTTGTAAACGACTTAAAAAGATCCGTTCTTTTAAGTGTAATTATTAAAAGTGTGTAAAGTATGTTCGCACATACGAGGGAGTAAGATCCACTGACTGTGTGAAAACTGTTACCACTCTTAAGTAAGCGCCAAGAATTATCTAGGCACCAATCTTAACGGAAGAAGTCTAAAAGCTAAAGAAGTTGAACCTGTCATACTATTTGGCAAAAGATCTTTCATAGGATGATATTGGACACTCAGTCATACAAAGCCTCCGGCGACTGGAGTGGGCCAAAATTCCTTTGATATGATTATATTGGACACTCAGTCATACAAAGCCTCCGGGCGACTGGAGTGGGGCCAGAATTCATTTCATAGGAAAAGTAATGGACACCTAGTAAGGTGGGCCAGAGTTTCCAGGTCTTAAATGATCTGAAGGCCTAAAGAAAGATAGAAAAGAAAATGGACACTCAGTCTGCCAAAGCAACTGGAGTGGGCCAGAGTATCGCGATCACATATGATCAGGTTACGCCCTAACCACAGGCAAAAGGTTGTTCATGTGAAGCAACGCCACCTCTAAAATCAAAGGGGCTGGAGAGGTTGTCCTCAATAGGACTTCAGGGAATGAGACCACTCCAAAAGGAGGTGATACACATCCCAAACTTGGTTAAAGGGACGTTGTTGGTCAAGCTGGTTTGAGACTAGTCCAACAGGTCTGTAATAACTAAGAATGGTACAGTATGTCTGTAGCCAAATGAATGATATATTTGTAATCCGTGCATCTATGCCATCATAAATTAAGACATGTTAAATAGAAAGTCATTCAAAAGCTAACGATGTTGAGATTATTGCCTACTTTCGACATAAACCCTCAAAATGAATGTGAGGTAGACGAAGAGGCAAAATCACTTTTCCAAATTCCGTCAAGGGAATAGCGAAAGAAGCACCGCTCCTCTAGAACTTAGTCACACCTTTAAGGGTGATTTAAAGTTTATACAAAATAGAGGGGGGAGACAAGTACGTTGCGACCTTCATTGATGACGGTACAACATATTGTATCTTTTGTTTGTTGAAAAGCAAAGATGAAGTTGTTGAAGCGAATAAGCGCTACAAAGCAGAAGTTGGAAATCAACTAAGCCTATGGATTGCGAAATTTGTAGTGATAGAGGGGGAGAATGTGGAGCATCGTTCATTAAACGACTGTTCATTTCTCACCTCAGTCCAACGGTGTTAGCCAAGCGCAAAGTCATACGCCCAAATTATGTGGGGTGGCTTGGTAAAAGTTGGAATATTGAAACAGGTCAAGTTGGACCTAAGACTGTAGATTGCATATCCACTGGATCTGCAAATAACAGTAGTGTTGATCGCCTCTTGGCATCAAAGAATGTTGAATTTTTTGAAGATAAATTTCCTTGAAATAGGAAAAAGGAGTAATTGCTCAAGGTTAACAAGAACCCGCGAGAGCCTGACTGTCCGGAACTAGACGTTCCGTATCTACAGGACTCGAAAGTTGCTGGCTATCCGGAACTTAATATTCCAGATCTGCAGAACTCAGGGATTCTAGATGTTGAACCGAGACGGAGCAAAGAAAGGGACAAAGACTTGTTTCAGTCCTTCTAGCTTGTATGGTTGAGAATGAACCATGGACAATTAACAAATAATTGTCAATCTCCAAAAGCACTACTTTGGAAAGAAGCTACAAAGAGAGAAATAGATTCCCTCATATAGAACCATGCTTGCGTAATGGTTGATCTTCCTCCGAAAAAAGAACCTTTTGGTTGTGAAATAGGATACTCAAAAGTGAGTACAAAGTAGATGGATCTACTGACGAGTTCAAAGCCTCGGCTACTTGTACATGTGCTCCCGTGGGAGTAGCTTAACATCATGGGCCATTGCAGTGTTGCATGGCATGGATGCTGAAACAGCCTTCCCAACCGGAGAGTTGGAAGAAGAGAATCAGAGTTGGTTTGCTGGACTGTTGGGCTTCCTCCTGAACTTTCATTTTGGTCCCTGAAATGTTTACATTTTGGTCCTTAAAGTTTCAGATATAACAGTAACAATGAATCTGACCACAGAAACATTGATTCTGAAGTTAGAAAGCCAACAGTTAGAGAATCAACAGTCTGAAAGTAAAAGTCATATTGAAACAAAGTCTCGATATGACAGATGACATCTTAGGAATTGGATTTCTAACACATCTAACGGACTGGTTGATAGTTGACAGTCTCGTTAAAGCCACCAATGGATATGAATCATAGAACTGATTGGAATCATGGTGCACCCATAGACAAGGAGCGATATGCACAGGTCATGTGTAGTTCAATGTATTATACACACTACAACCGACCTGGTATCATCCTACGAACAGATCAGTTGAACTAAGGTTCACTGATAATCTTAATACATGATCAATAGAAGGCGTTAAGTCGGATATGACGATATCTGAATTATTCGCTTATTTACGGATTATAGTATTCTGGATGTCCAGCGGTTCTGGGAGAACACAGTGATGCAAACTGGATATCAGATCTAAAGAACACCAAAGCCACAAGTAAATGTGTATGGTGGATCTTGGAAAATCCTCTAAGAAAACTTGCATCGACCGATTCATGATGGTATTGGAGTGTATCGCTTTATACAAAGCATGAAAAAAGTTGAGTAACTTCACAACTCATTAGAGGACGTCCTTTATTACGAGAAACATGTGCCTTCAACAGTTATACACTGTGGCTAGTCGGTCGACTTCAGGAAGGACACGGATGACGGCGTCTGGACATATCTGTCAGGATCTATCTGAGACATAAGACCGTATGGTAGTTGATCATCACGGGTGTCATTACCTTATTTACTAACTAAGGGACTACCCGAAGATCAAGTGTTCTGCCTGTCTAGGGGAATGGGCTTAAAACCCAAACAATACGAACCTTTGTGGTGGAAACCCAACCACACTGATTGGAGATCCTAAGAATTTGGTTCAATGGAAAAACTAAGCGGCAAAAGGTTCAGTTGAGCGCTTGGGTGGAAGCAAGAAGCACTTCGGATGATGATTTCTGTACGAAAACATGAATCCAAAGTTGTTCCCGCGATAGACATTAAAGTGCTACCTGCATGGTGGGTAAAGGTTAAGCTTCCAAACCTTTAACGATCCTCAAATGGTTGAGGTTAAGGTTGGTGAAACTTTTAATAATTTCTAACACTTGTGAAGTGGGGTATAGCAGGATACCTTGTAGGAGATCACCTATTTAAGTGCGAGGATGGCCGACTCAAATGAACGCACTTAAGAATCCAAGTGTGTCCAAGGCCACAACGGACAAAAACGTAAGAATGAAAATGAATAAGAAGAGTTATTGTGTTGTTATCATTATCTTGGCTTACACTAAACACTGACGGTTCAAGACATCACGTTCACCGCGCAGTAAGTAAGTCCGATGGTTTCAACTAGGGAAGGTTCAAAGCGGAAGCTACCACTCCTGATGCAATATCTTTTCGCTGAAAGATTGCTGAAATATAGGCACCTTGTGTGTGCGCCACAATCTCTCTTTCATAGAGGGGACTGTTGGAAATTTGCCTTTGGCGGGGAGATGCGTCCACCCATCTTTGATGAATTAAACACTAGTGTTCCGTATGTTGGAGACCTTGTCTCTTCGCACATGCATGCATGATCTACGAAGTGAGTAGATGACCGTCGGACCAAGAATCGTCAAATTTCATTGAGAAATGAAAGAGATATTGGTCTACGAAGTAAGGTGTTTGAGGCATGGAAATGTGGTGTGGAACAAATCTACCACATCGGTGGGAATATGAAGAATTTCTCTCTATATAAGTCTCTAATGTGGTAAAGGGTTTGGGACCCCAAGGGGTATCCCATGTGTTTAAAGGAGGGAAGACCTAGATATGCTTGGGTTCATGGCTAAGTCCACACGCGCGGCGGCGCCGCCCGCCCGTCCGGTTCTGTCTCGGTCTCGGGCTCGGGCTCGGGTTTCGGGTTTTGGGTTTCGAGTCATAGGTCACGGGTCGTGGGCTGTGGGCTGGACCTAAATTCTTTCATATGTACAATTTGGTCCCTGAAGTTTCAATATTTACAGTTTGGTCCCCAGAGTTTCTGAAAAGTTGGTTCTGCCTCCGTTGGAACTATTTTTTGAGGCATTAATCAGTCATTACTTGGCTGATTAACTCCTCCATTAACATCCCATTACTTGGGCATTTGGGCAGCCTCTTTCAATGGCCTTAACATCCATTACTTGGTTGTTTTAATGGCATCTCTTAATGGCCATTACAGCCTTATTTTTTGGCAGTTGGACAGCCCCTCTTCCATGCTATATATTGAGCAGTTGTTGGCTCAATTCTGTACTGCACAGAAGGCAGAAAAACAGCACTGGAAATCACTGAAAAACATTGAACAAAAACGACACAAAACAGTGAGCAGAAACACTGCAAACCAGTGACGAAAATCACTGACTAAACACCCTCATATACACAAGATATACACAACAGAGGCACACTATATACACAGAGACAAAACAGAAGAGAAGATAGAATATCTTCCTTCCTTTTCCATATCTTCAGCAAGTCGATTCATATTTGTTTTATTCAGCAGGCTCAACCTATTGGCTTTGTAGTGTTGAGATTAAAGTGTTGTTTTATCTTGGGAGACAATTGCCCGCTAACGTAAAAGCATATATACGGGGCAATCTTGTCTTAAGGATAGAGGGCTATCCTCGACTCAACACACAACATTGTAACCATCCAGATTTAGTTGTTTTTTGATTTCAGGATATCAACATTCAAGACACAACAAACTTGCGGCAGTTCTCAACATTGGCTTTGCAAGGTGATCTAGATTCAAGACACAACACACATGCGGCAGTTTTGAAAATTTACCATTTATTTATCCTTTCGAACATTTGTAATAGTTATTACTTCTTGTACTGCTCTATAAAGTACAATAGAGTACCAACAGTCGCCACTTAATTAATTTCAGAAATTAGGAAACCTTTTTTGTGAAAGGTTTGTTAGTTCGAAAACCTTTTTAAAAAGTACCAGAGTTTGGATAAAAGTACTGATGATCCCGAGGAAGGTATTAGAAACCTCGGTATTAAAAATCCGTCTAATGAGGTTTACCTACGAGTTCTAATATTGTGGCTAAATTATTTATTTGCTTAAAAAAGTGTGTTTAAAGAAGTTCTGCTCATGGCGTATTTTGAAAGACTTGTGAAAATCCCTTTGATTTTTTTCATGAAAGGAGTTTAAACTTATTCAAAAGATTTAAGTGTTGTTCTACTACTTTTCTAGACCAAACACACTCAAAATTATCTTTTGAGTAGGATTCTACTTTATGGGTCAAAATAGTATAAATCCACCTATTTCTTTTGAATTTGTTTTAAGCCTGGTATATTTGGTTTATAAAAGGAAGTAGGGAGCTTTTGACAATCACATTTTTTTGTTTTGAAATGTCCAAGTAAATTCTTTATAGAAAATTTATGATTTGAAATTCTTTAAGAAAACAAAGTTTTTATCCTTTTGATTTATTTCACAAGAGTGTGATTTTTGAATGGGCTAAGGCCCAAATTTCCCTTTACTTCGGGTACTCATTGGGCTATGCCCAAAAGTTGTTTAGGTAATGGCCCAAAACAGTTTGAGACTTGAAAATTTTTTCTAAGGAAAACACTTGAACACTTAACTTATTTTATATGTCCAATCAGGCTTAACAGATCCGGTTATACACTTATTCATCTTTATCTTTTGTTGGGTCATTAATTTGAAATCGGTTCCTATTCATATTATTGATATCCGCATCGAGATTTCAACTAATATTCTAAAGGGTTCCAACAAACACATTAGCATGTTTTTACACATACAAGTATACCAAACGACGTAAAGTAATAGACAACCTCTCACACCACTGCACTAATAGTTGAACACTCAAAAATGCTCTCTAAAATACCCTAGCCGCCGGCGGCCTTGATGGCCAACTTGACCGGCGGACAGCCACCTCCGGTGACTACTATGTCCCCTCTTAATCTAGCACTTTCGAACTTTCCACCACTCATACCAAATGATAATCCTAAAACACCTACCAATATCCCGGATCCTACAGACTTGCCTAGTGATACAAATATTCCCTCTTCATCTAATAATCCTACAGGTTTGCAGAATACAAAGTATGCAAATATGCTAAAGACAACTGATAATGTTGAGATACAATCGGTGCCTCCTAAACTAGTGGTACATGTTGACGGAGAACCACATATGACATGGAAATTATCGGAGGTAAAAAGCTAATCATTGAAGAAAATTTACGGTATGCAGTGTTGAGTAAATTTTCTTATGACATAATTGATATTAAAGAATTGAGGAAGACAATTCCTGATCAATGTTCTATTAATGATCCATGTACTATTGGACTGATTGAAGACAAACATATTTTGATAGGATTGAATTTGCTGGAAGATTATGTCAAAATGCTGTCAACTCCAGCATATTATATCAAGGTTCATTCTAGATATTTTCAGATGAGACATCTAATATGAAGCCCTTGGCTTAATCCCAACGAAGAGACATCAATAGCAGTTGCTTGGATCAGCTTCCCAGAATTACACCCAAACTTCTTTGCGAGAGATGCAGTTTTCTCCATAGCATCAGCAGTTGGTACGCCTTTGGTAGTTGATTTATCCACTGCAAATTGAACAAGGCCAAGTTGTGCCTAAGTCAAGGTAGAAATTGATTTGTTAGCAAAACATCCAAAGACTATTCATAATGTAGAAGAAGATGACGAAACATGCGAAATCCAAGTAGATAACAATCAACTATGATTTTCTTCTCAAATATTGCAAACATTGCAAGCTACATGGTCATGGGGAGAATGAATGTAAAGCTTTTCGTCCATAATTAGAGAAACAATATAGACATAATTGAGGAGAGAAAACAATGATAAAAAATAGGCAGTGGAAATATGCAATGTTGCAAAGCAAAGAAAGAATGTGAACAATGAGAAATTGGGGGGAAATAACCAGTCCAAACAGAAGTGGATGCAAAGAAGAAGAAATAAATACATCAGGGATAAGAGTGAAATAATATTGGTAGAGGTAGGAGATGATTCCATTCAAGCAATAGGAGACAAAGTTGAGACATATAATGCATTTGATATACTTGAAAGTGATGAGCCAGCTGATAAAGGGGAAGAAGAGGGTGAAGTGCTCAATCCTGAAAAACAAAAAGAAGTTCAGCAGGGGATCACTAATGAGGATATACAAAAATATAGTAATGGCAACAGAGGAACTTTAGGCAAACATGATGCAGACAGGGAAAGGAAGCACAACATAGATAGAAATGTTATGCATAACAATGATAAAGATGAAGCTTCAAGTAACAAAACTGAAGGGGATGAGATCTAGCAATGTAAAAGCAAATAGTCTAGTCAAGTTAAATGAAGGTAAAGAGATGAGTCCAACCAAGAGCTAAAAAAATTCATCAATGTCACAAAGCCTCAGTTTGGCAAAATCCATCACGAGAAGAAGAGATAATTAATACACAAAGCAGCAGCAATGGGAAACTATATGTGAAGATATGATACTTGGAAAACATACAGGTGAGGATGCTCAAAGTCAAGGGGATACAGTAGATGAAGCAACAAAGAATGATAGGGTAAAAGTTCAGGGATCACAAATGGAAATAGAGGAACAAGAAGTAAGATCCCAGAAGCATAATTGGGAACATGATCAAAAGGAGGTCATAGAGAATATAATGCACCTTGAACAAATTGAAGAGCACAACAGCAATAGCTTATAGAAAGGGCAACTAGTACCTACTAGAATATGTACTAAGGAGATATTTGCATGTGAATATAGGAGGAAAGGATCTAGATGTTCATAATGTGGAGCCGAACTTCAAGGCAGTGGTTAGAGCAGGAGACTTATCACCCAAGCTTTTAGAGAAAGGCTTAGGAAGAGGAAAGAAGAATAATAAAAGAGATAATAGTGTACCACCAGGGAGTGGTGTTCAAACTAGAAGGACCCTTAATAAATCCAACAATCAATGATAAATGCATTCATATTAAATATTAGATCTGCAACTACCATGGAGGATTTTACTAGGATAACACAAATGCATAAGAATATCATTTTAGTTTTGTGGGATTGATGGAACTATTTCAAGATGTTGACAAAATTGAAACATCTAGAAGAAGGATTGGGTTACAACATGCAATGATTAATATTTCAGGTAAAATCTAAGCATTTATAGATGAGATGTTTGAGGTACATGTATTGATAGACCATCCACAACATCTTAGCATTATACTAAAGCTAAGTCAAGAAGAAATGGGTGATCACACTAGTCGACGCCAAATGTACTCAAAGGGGGGAGAATATAGCTATGGAAATCACTAGAAGATATGGCTACAATAATGCAACATCCATGGTTAATAGAAGGAGATTTCAATACTATTGTGATAGACCCAGAGAAATATGGGGGACTGCTAGTTACAATAAATGAAATTCTTGATTTTAGAGGATGTATTCAAAACTGTGAAGTGGTAGATTTGGATTTCAAGGGATGCACTTATACTTGGTGGAATGGGCAAAGTGGGGAAGCTTGTATTTTTAAAAAGTTAGACATATGCTTGGAAATCAAGCATTGTAGAACAAATATCCTGAGATTGATATCACACGTCTAATGAAAACATAGTTTGATCATGCTCCATTGTTGATATCACACTCAGGGAATACTAAACCTATTAATAAACCTTTTAAATTTCTGAATTTCAAGGAAAATCATGACACTTTCGTAGAGACGGTTAAAGTATTGTGGATAGTGGACTTTATGGCAAATCCATTCACTATTTATCATCATAAATTGAAAAAAGTGAAAGATGGATTAACTCAATGAAGTAGAGATACTTTTGGAAACATCTTTAAGGAGATAGAAACATTTGAGGATGTGATTAAATTTCAGGAAGTGCAATACGAATTACAACCTGTTGATACCTAATTTTTAATCTTATAGGCATTCGACTACTGAAATTTGACTTTCGTCTGAGTCAATCTAGTCAACGGAGCTAAGATGGAAGAAAAGCCTTCCATAAAGCACCTGTAATAGCCTGTCAGACCCAAGAAATTTTGTATCTCTGTAGTAGAAGTGAGTCTGGGACAATTCCTTACAGCGTTTATTTTCAGAAAATCAACTTGGATGCTTTCGCCTGAAATCACATGGCCTAAGAATGCTACTGACTTTATCCAAAATTCACACTTTGAAAATTTCACAAAAAGCTTACGGTCCTGAAGTGCCAGCAACACTATTCTGAGATGCTCTGCATGATCATCCTCACTACAGGAATAAACTAGAATATCATCAATGAAGACAATGATGAAAAGTTCAAGATAAGGCTTGAAGACCCTATCCATAAGATTCATGAAAGCAGTTGGTGAATTGATCAATCCGAAAGACATAACACAAAATTTGAAATGACCATAGTGAGTTTTGAAGGTGGTTTTCAGAATGTCAATTTCTTAACCTTAAGCTGATGGTACCCTGATCAAAGGTCAATCTTGGAAAACATTGGGACCTTGAAGTTGATCGAATAAGTGATCTATTTTGGAGAGAGGATACTTGTTCTTAATGGTGACCTTGATTAACTGTCGGTAGTCAATGCATGTAATACCTCATACCATTGGACTAAGTATTTTTTAGGATTCGGGGTTTAAAAACCAAGTGGGCAATGTCAAAATTGGAAACTTGACAAAATCAGCGTTCTTCAATTTTACGCCTAGAAATACGAACCGTAAAATCATTTACGGACCGTCAATTGCACCGTAAAACAGACCCCAAAACTTTAAGTCACTGTTAAGAATTATGATAGGAGTTATGGGCTGTAAAAGTTGTACGGCCGTAAAGCCCACCATAATTATTTTACGGACCGTAAAAGTCTCTGACGACTGAACAATATATAATCCCGATTTTCAGTCTTTTAATTTCATTCTTCATTCCCCCAAGCCCTAGGATGAAGTTCTTCTCCTCATATCATTCTTTTATATCAAGGTAATCCTATTTCAAGTGATTACACATGTTTCTAATATCAATCTCATGGATTCTAAGCTAAATACATTATTCTTAACCTAGGGTTTTAAAGAAACCCAACTCAAGGAATTAAAGTTCAAGCTTTGGGTTTCTTCTTTCAAGTTTAGATTTTTAAGACAAGTTTTGGAGCGATTAAGGTATGTATAGCTTCTATCTATGTATGTGAACATCCTTGTTCTTTCCCACGCCACAGTTATGCATAAAACCATGAATTTCCATAACCTAGAGTTTTTACTCATGTTCATGATGACCCTTATACATGTACAATTATTTTTCATGTTATATCATGACATAATTACTTATATTCATGATATGATGTTGTGATTGTCATGAACATGTCCGTAATCTGTGAACACATGTTTGAATTCCATGAGTTCCTAAATTACAAGTTATGATCAATGTTACTCAGTCCATGAAATTTTTTCATGATTTATACAAGTTATATGCTATGTCTATTTCACATGCTAAATTATGATTTTGAACCATGCTTTACAAGTTTTTTTCATGAAATCCATGGGCTTACAAGCCATTATTTTAAAATATGTATTTTGGGAGTTGCATTATTTACCGAGAAGGCTCAGATATCCTGAACTACATATGCCACCGTAGGATAAGGGTCGCTCTGCCAGAGGATGATACATTCATATTGCATATTGGATCCTTTCATGCCATGTTAATATCTCATACCCCGACAAGGTATGAGATTGCTCTGCTGGTCGGGCCAGGTACCAAACTCTACGTACCCACGTGGTGTTTTATGTTGTCGGTTATGCTACTGCTCTCCCCATGAATATACATATATGCATATATAGAGTTACACAGCTTTACAGAATTTACATATGTTCTATACTCACGCCAGATCATGCTTATGTTACAGTTTCAGTTTCATGTTTTATTATTCCATGTGCCTTC
Source organism: Anisodus acutangulus (assembly GCA_029783415.1). Taxonomy (NCBI): domain Eukaryota; kingdom Viridiplantae; phylum Streptophyta; class Magnoliopsida; order Solanales; family Solanaceae; genus Anisodus; species Anisodus acutangulus. The sequence goes on from CM056495.1 coordinate 19,609,869, forward strand.
TTATTTCTTCAGTTTCATTACATACAGTACAATTCAAATGTACTAACGTGCCTTTTGCATGGGGCTTGCACTTCATGGTGCAGGTACTGAGTTTCAAGGAGACGAATTTGTTCAGTAGGATTGTTTTAATGTCAGTTATTCGGTGAGCTCCATCTCATTTGGGGTGTCAGTATAGTTATTTTATGATTATGCATTGTGGTAGAGGTATGCTAGGGCCTTATCCTAGTAGAATATTTTTGCAGTCAGACTCATGGTTCAGAGGTTTCAAAGACTAGACTAGTATTCATGTCATGCCAGATTTCAGTTATTTAGACTTATGATGTTTACATATTATTTCCGCTATAATTATTTCAGACTACTAAATACAGTATTATGTTTTACATGCTTCATTATTATTATTAGTGTATGTTTTAATACCCATGATGATCAGCAAGTAATGTGGTTCTCTCGGTCATATGCACACATGCATTGAGTGTCGTGTTTCACCCAGGGCATGGTTCGGGGCGTTACAATGCACATAAGTAAAGATCCATCCTTATTTTGAACAAACAAGACGATGCACCCCAAGGTGAGACACTTGGCCTAATGAATCCCTTATTCAGAAGACCTTTCAATTGGGCTTTTAATTCTTTTAGCTTGGCTAGAGCCATTTTGTATGATAGAATAGATATTGGCTTAATGTGGGGAAGTAAATCAATTCCAAAGTCAATCTCCCTATAGGGAGGGACTCCAGGAAGATCTTCTGGAAACTCGCTAACCACACCCGTAACAGACATCTACACATGCGACACTCACCCAGGTTTTTCTTACCACACTTACCGCAAACTGGATTATTAAAGGTATCTTGACCCACACTGGCTTGTTTTTTAGAGCCTGATGCTTTGAAGTTCTGTCTCATCTAATCATTCCTGAACTTTGGGACTGGGGCACTAGCTGAAGACGGAGCTGGACCTGATGACCTGTTTTTAATAATTGTTTATCTCAACCTCCCCCATGACTAAAGTGACCTGAGGACATAGCTCTCTTATTAAACTCCTTGTCTTTATCCTTATGTAATGCTTCATCTTCCTTATGCTATCATTACCCTGTAAAAAAGCAACGATCTTGGTAATTGTCATTTTCCTAATCTGAGCAGAAATGTTAGCAGCATCGAACAAATAGGGGTCGGGACCCCAAACAAAGCGCCTAACTCTGGCCCTCATATCCGGAATCATGTGTGGAGCATACCTAGCCAATGAAACAAAGTGAAGGTAGTACTCATGCACACTCCTACCATTCTGCTTAAGCTTTTCAAATTTAATGGGCTTTGCCTCCCTGACCTCTAGCGGCAGAAAGCATTCAATGAAAGCATTTGTGAAGTTATCCCAAGTTGTAGGAGACGCACCTTCCCATCGGGATTGTTCCCGTGACTCATACCAAATATTAGTAACATCTTACAACTAATAAGCTCCCAACTCTACTGCCTCTATCTCAGTAGAATGCATTACACAGAAGATCTTCTGAAGCCCGTCAATGAAATTCTGCAAATCCTCTATCTTGCTGGACCATGTGAACACTGGAGGGTCCATACACAGAAACTCCCGAGTCCTGAAACTGGACGACTCTCCACTAGATCTTGTACTTGTAGTCATTCCCTAAAATTGAGTTTGTGCAGCCACAATATGGGTGAGCAACTGAATAGCTCCCCTAACATCCGAGTTAGTGAAATCGGGCGGCGAAACTGGAACACGAACCTCCGCAGGCTCTCAAGTATCGGGTGGGGGTCTTGTACCTGAGTTGGATCGCTGAGCCTGAGTATCCTCCTCATGAGCCGCATTGGCAGCAGCCCTCTTTCTAGTAGTTGACTTCCTTTTAGCAGGCATTTTCTAAAATACGTAATACGCACGAGTTAGAAGAATATCCTGAAGGTATATCTCTAACTGAATGATCTAGAGTATGAAAGAAGTGAGTTAATCCTAAATGTCTTAGTGGTCAACTATTTACATGTGTGGGCACCTCACACACATAAAGGTGACTCCACTGGACACTGTTTCATAGGCTCTGATACCAAGTTTTGTAACGCCCCAACCCATGGTCTGGGAGAAACACCGCACTCGGTGCCTGACTGTATGTGACCGATCAAAGAACATGGCTTGTTGAATCAACATGAGCATCAAAACATACATAGTAATGATTTAAAATATGTAAAACATAATACTAAAAACATAGTCTAAAAATATAATAAGTCGGAATATTGAACATCTAACATCACATGCTAAACTAGTCTATGAAACCTCTGAACATGAGTATGACTGCAAAACTGTTTTACCAGGACAAGACCCTGGTATACCTCTACTATATAGCATAACATGAAGATAATATAAAACTGACACCCCAAATGAAATGGAGCTCACCAATAGCTGATTATGATGAAATCCTAATAAGCAGATCTGTCGTACTGAAACTCAGTACATACACCGTGAAGTGCAGGCTCCGGGCAAAAGGGGACATAAGTACATTTGAATATACCATATTTAAAGCAACTGAAAGAATAAACAGACACATGAAATAATAAGAACATGAACTGAAACTATAACCTGAACATTAGCATATATAATATCTGACATGAATATAATAAAAGACATGATAAGACATTTTAAGTGTGAGAGCTTTAGTATAACCGACATGTAACCACCATGTGAGAACGTGGCATCTGATCTATGTCCGATCAGCTAAGCCATATCGTACCTTATCGAGGTACGAGAGATGACCATGACATGAATGGATCTAATAACCTGTTGTGGGTAACATGAAGGAATCGTCCTAACTGGGTAGAGCGATCCTTATCCTACGCTGGCATACGTAGTTTTAGGTATTAAACCTTCTCGGTAATATGCGCAACTCTCAAAACATGAACATGAATATAAATGTCTAAACATCCCATGAATTGCATAATCTTGACTTGTAAACATGATTTGTAATAGTGATTTAACATGAAAATAAATACATAATACAACTTGTATGAAACCTGAAAACATGTATAATTTCATGAATTGAGTAATATTAATTCTTGACTTGTATTTAAGAACTCATGGGATTCAAGACATGTGTTCATGGATTACGGACAGGTTTATGACAATCATAATGACATATCATGAATACAATTAATTAAAACATGATAGAAGTATGGTATATAGTTGTACATGTATCTAGGCTCATCATGAATTAGAGAAAAACCCTAGGTCTGAGGAAATTTGTGTTTCGTGGATTAAAAGCAACGTGGGGAAGAACAATGATGTTTCCACACGTGGATAGAAGCTTTACATATATTACTTGCTCCAAAACTCGTATTAATAATTTGAACTTTGAAGAAGAAACCCAAAGCCTGAACTTAATTCCTTGAGTTGGGTTTTCTTAAAACCCCTAAGTTAGAAACAATGAATTTATAGTTAGAATTCATGTATATGCAATATAATCCACTTGGAATACCTAGAATAGGCTTACCTTGGTGTATGATAATGGTGGGAGGAGAGAACCTTTATTCTAAGGCTTTGAAGAATTGAAAAATGATTTACAGAATTAATTTTGCAATTTTATATTGTTCAGTTCGTCAGGGGTTTTACGGCCGTAATGTACGGTCCATTCATTTTTGTACGGTCTGTATAAACGGACCTTCATCGGAGTGAAACTTTCCAGTAATTACCAAAAGATGAGGGCTTACCTACGGTCTGAATGTACGGTCCGTATAATTTATAATGTCCGTATAACTCACCATACATCAATTTTCACGGTGATTTGTACGGTCCAATTCTATGGCCTGTACCCTGTTCTCCGTATAAATTTTGCGTAAAACAGGGGTTACAAATCTGAAAATAGGTTTTTAGCTTCATACTCCCCATCTTGGTTTCTTAAACTCTTGAATCATGAACATGGCTTAGTTCGAAGGTACGAGGTGTTACAACCATGAAACCTATAACACTTATCCTTGGTGTGACCAGGCCTCTTGCAAGGTCACAAAACAATCTTGATTTGTTTTGTGGATAGTTTTTGTTTGGTGGATAGCCAGATATGTTTATGTTATTTCTTCGAAAGTTCCTTCGTTGATTGTAATTTGTTTTAAACCCAGTACTCCCTTGTCCACTAAAACTAGTACTCCCCTATCCACTTGCACTCAGTGAGGTGGATTTCAAAACCATTTGATTATGAAGTCTGACTTCTCTTTTCTTTTCTTCCTGAGCTAGGATGGAGAAAGCTTGTGCCATGATTAGCATTAGTTTCGTCATCAAAATATTGTCTCTCACAATTGTATACACTTCATTTAGCTCCATTAGGAACTAAATCACTCTCCTATTATGTTCAGTTTTTTGCATGTTGGCCTTTCCTCCACATGTGCATAAACAACTACATTGAGAGTTAGTATCCAGTGCACTCAGCTCTTCCCATAGTTTTCTCACCTTCGTATAGTATCCAGTAATGTCAAGTGTTCCTTGATTGAGTTCATTGATCTCTCTTTGCAATTGATAGAGCCTTGCTTTATTAGTCTGATCATATATATCTTCAAGTTCTTCCTAGTTCCTTCGTGTTGTTCACATATTGTAAACGATCCACTAATTTTTGTGATAATGAATTCAGCATCCAGGACATCACCATATCATCTCACCTTTCCCATTGTGAGAGAATTTCTTAATCTGGATCCGGCCTTTTGCACTTTCCATTGATAAATTCAATTTTTTTCTTCACTGAGAGTACTCAAAACAGACCTCGCCTCCATGATCTGTAGCCGGTTCCATCTGATTTTACTAGAATCAAGGTAGATCCATCACTTTTTCGAAGGATGCATATACAATGGATTGGTTGAATCTAAGATTGCTAGACTTACTGTGGATGTTTGATCTGTCACAGTCGCATTTTGATTTTTCGTCATGATATCGTAGTTACAGAAGGATTAGAGTTGAAATTCGAAGAAAGAGAAGTAGATTGAACTAAAGCATCTATTAAAATCGGAACATGGATCAACAATTCGAATGATATTTGGGCGAATTCTGAGCAAATTGTACATAATCGATTTTGTTCGAAAAAATAGGGTTTGACAATTCTAGCAGAAGGTAAACGAGGTGATTTTGTGGAATTGAAAATGGATAGATGAAAGATATTGCTCAGATACCATGTCGAGATTGATAAGTGAGAGATGAGATCAATCCACAGCCTCCATTGAAGGAGCTTGTGGAGATCGACTAATTGATGAATGCGAGCTAAAGAGTAATTGGGAAGTAGAAATTGAGAAAGAGTTTTACAAATGCAAACTGATTTCTGATCTTACTATTCATTGTATATATACATGAGCAAAGTATGTTGGAAATTATCCTTTGGCGGGGAGATGCGTCCACCCATCTTTGATGAATTAAACACTAGTGTTCCGCATGTTGGAGACCTTGTCTCTTCGCACATGCATGATCTACGAAGTGAGTAGATGACCGTAGGGCCAAGAATCGTCTAATTTAGTTGAGAAATGAAAGAGATATTGGTCCACGAAGTAAGGTGTTTGAGACATGGAAATGTGGTGTGGGACAAATCTACCACATCGGTGGGAATAGGAAGAATTGCTCTCTATATAAGTCTCTAATGTGGTAAAGGGTTTGGATCCCCAAGGGGTATCCCATGTGTTTAAAGGAGGGAAGACCTAGATGTGCTTGGGTTCAAGGCTAAGCCCACACGCGCGCCGCCGCCCGCCCGTCCCGTCCGGTTCCGGGTTCACGGGTTCACGGGTCGTGGGGCTGTGGGGCTGTGGGGCTGTCTGATATTATCTTTTTGGACCAGAGAACTCTGCCAGATGTACAGTTTGATCCCTGAAGTTTCATATGTACAGTTTGGACCAGAATTCTTTCATATGTACAGTTTGGTCCCCAGAGTTTCTGGGAAGGTGACGGAAGGCAGAAAGCCTACCGTTGGGACTGTTTTTTGAGGCATTAATCAGTCATTACTTGGCTGATTAACTCCTCTATTAACAGTCCATTAGTTGGGCAATTGAGTAGCCTCCTTCATGACATTAATTCACCTCTTTCATGGCATTAAAACCTGCCATTACAGCCCTCCTTTAAAGGTCATTACAGCCTTGTTTTGGGCAGTTGTACATCCCCTTCTCCTTGCTATATATTGAGCCTTCTTTGGCTCAATTCAGTGGCAAAAAATAGACGAAAATACAGCAAGAAACAGGCCAGAAAATAGATGAAAAAGACTCACAAAACTTACTGAAAAACAGCATAAAAACAGTCACGAAAATACCACAAAACAGTGAGTAAAACTGTGTGGAAAAACAGTGAGTAAACACCCTCATATACACAAGATATACACTACAGAGACACACTATATACACAGAGACAAAACAGAAGAGTAGACAGAAACTCTTCCTTCCTATTCCATATCTTCAGCAAATCGAGTCATATTTGTTTTCTTCGACAGGCTCAACCTATTGGCTTTGTAGTATTGAGATTAAAGTGTTGTTTTATCTTGGGAGGCTATTGCCCGCTAACGTAAAAGCATATATACGGGGCAATCTTGTCTTAAGGATAGAGGGCTATCCTCGACTCAACACACAACGTTGTAACGATTCAGATTTAGTTGTTTCTTGATTTCAGGTTATCAAGATTCAAGACACAACAAGTTTGCGGCAAGAAAAGAAGATTGGCCTATTTGTTCAACAAGATTCAATTTCTGAAGATTGAATATTTGTTCATCCTTTCGAATACTTGTAATAGTTATTTACTTCCCGTACTGCATTATAAAGTACCATAGAAATACCAACAAAGTAAATGAAAAATATCTAAGGTACCTAATCAACTCTAACTAACTCTCACCTAATCTACAATAATGCCACCATCGGTACTTTCACAATTAACTTACTAACTGAGCTAACTGCTAACCTAAACTAAACTAAGCTATTTCAACACTAACCACAGTGTTACCAAAAATTTTTGTTTAATTATTTTGAACTTGAGAATTTCTATAAATTTTTTTAAGAATCCCTTTCATCACTAATCCTCCGAGAGTTTCAATCTATACTAACCTTCAATCCTGATTAAGAAATCTCAAAAGTTCCATAAAGATTAATATATTTATAACACCTACCGCGAGGCTCATTTACTCGCACTCAGTATTTTTATCCAATCAAAAATGTCTAAAATTTAATTTTCTTATACGCAAGATACAAGTCTTGTATTTAATTTGCTTAGTAATACCGAGATAATGTTTTCGGTTGCACCAGCTTTTTACATTTATTTTGTTTGTATATTTTTAGTACAAGAGCAACGGGCATCCCAAGGAAAGGAGGGAGAAGGGAGCTCCGAGTAACAGAAAGATATCTTGTTTGTACATCACCTAAGGGTCAAGGTGGCAATTTTAGCTCATATTTAGAAAGTTAGTTCATTTAACCCACATTGTAGTAATTGGGTCACTCATATTTTTGTTGGATAAACATGAGTTTTAATTCTTTTTTTAACTCATAGAAATATGGGCAAATATGAGTAAAATATGGATACCCATATATGTGACTCACGAGACCCAATAACAACTCATTTTTCTCAAACTATAAGAGAAATGTAAATTTGAGGGAAAATATTTTTCGGATCCATAAAAAATACATCAACACACCCTCAACCCCAACCCACTCTCCACTACCCACTCACCCCACCACCTACACATCCCCCCTGGCCCCTACCCTGCCTACTCACCCCCGCCCTGCTCCCTACACCCCACCCACATCTACGCCACCCTTCCTCCCCATCCCCTTCCAAACCTCCCCCATCCACACCCACCAAGGTGAGAAATTTTTCTTAACCCACACACCACCCTACCTCCCCCCACTACCCCGCCTCGCCCCTACATTTTTTATTTCATATATTTTATTTTTATAAAAAAAATTTATAAAAATGAGATATTTTTCTTACCCCACCCCGCTTTCCCCTCTCCTTTGACACATTTTCTATTTCATATATTTATTCTTAATTTTATAAAAAAATTATAAAAACTGGTAAATTTTTTCTCATCCCCCCCCCCCCCCTCCACTCACACACTTTTTCTATTTCATATTTATTTTTATAAATATATGAAAAAATTAATTTAATTTGACCAAAAAAATTACTCTCCCGTCCCAATTTAAGTGTCTTAGTTTGACTTGGCACGACGTTTAAGAAACAAAAGAAGACTTCTGAATTTTGTGGTGGTTAAATTAAAGATGTGTGGGTCATTTAAATCTTGTGGTCTTGAACTTGCCTTGAAATTGAAAAACTTAGTAAATCTAGAAAGAAACACTCTTTTTGGGACAGACCAAAAAAAAAGTAAGAACATAAATTGAGACGGAAGGAGTATAACATTACACTTGAAATAATATTACACTTATATAATATGGGTTAACCCATAACCAATCCATATTTATCAACATAAAATATGAGCAGGTTCAAACCCAACCCATTTTTATTAAATTTTTAATCAAATCAAATCCAACCAAACCCACCCATTTGCTACTCTTACTTGAGGGGAAACTTTTCTTCTCATCTCTCTTTTATGAACCATAAAAAGTGTAGAATTTAAGTGAACCAAGACTTATAAGTTCAACGCAAAGAGACCCTAATTAGCTGTTCTTGACTACTTTCAGAACTATTTTCTAACCTAAATCAAACCACTTTGCCAGCCAAATTGTAAATTTCTTACTTGAAATGGTTGCCGCCCCCTAACGGGCAAAAATAGAAGTCAATAATTATCGTTGCAATTCTGCTTTCAACAATATTTTACAAGTAAAAGGAAGTATTGTTGGATTAATTTCACTGATTATCACTAAACTTATTCTCTGTAATATTAAAATTATAAAATTATTTTTTGCAAGAGTAAAGTCGTTAAGAGAAATGAAAATTAAAAAAAAAAACGCTTTCAAATTAGTATAAACAATTCTTGGCAATTCGCGATATCGAGCGTGCTGTGGATAGGTATTTAATACTGTCAAACTTTTTTTCCTCCTTTTTTAATCTAAGAAAAACTTTTTCTTAAAAAAATATATTCACCTTTTACAAATTTTTTTGTAACTGATAGAATAGGAAGTAATAATTAGTCATAATTGTGTATATTTTGTATATGGTAGTGGGCGGGGGCTGGGGCAGTGACGGAAAGGGATGGGTGCCATGATGTATTGCGGTTCTAATGAGGGGGAAGTGTCCGAATCATCAAGGAAGCCGTAATCAGTGACTTAAAAATTTTGGACGTTTGCAAATGGGAAAACGTTCTCGTTGAATGTGACATGGCGAGAGACTTGGATTTTATTTATAGACAAGTCATAGCATAAGTACCCCTATGGTTTGACGGGAAACCTAAGAAAATTAAAAGGGTAGTTCTAGGAGCTAATTTGTGAGGGGTCGTGGAGGCGAGATTCGGGTAGCATAGACAACCAAAAATCTGAAGGTGATTATAAGAGGGTATCTCACGGAAGAGAATTTCAGTTGGAGTTTTATTTTGAAGAGTTCGTGTTGGTAATATATTAAAAAGGTATGCCGACATTTGCATGGCGTATACCCAAAAAGAAGGGGGAGGGAAGCATGAAAGAGCATAGTGTGGATCTTATTATTGATGGTGCGTAGGATTCTTTCGGCTTTATCATTTTGAGGTGAGGTATGGGAGTAAGAGAAGCGAAACACCATGCCATTATCCGCACAAAATTTATGAAAAGGGGAATTTTCAAACTCACGATTGTTGTCACATTGATATGTTTTGATGTTTTTCTCAAACTGGATTTTTAACATATGCTTGAAATTCAAGAAAGATTTGATAAACTTGGGACTTATATTTTAGAGGATAAACCCAAAGAAAGTGAGAGAAATCATCCAAAAATACCAAATAATATTTGTGACCTAGTTTGCTAGTAATTGAAGAAATTCATAAATCCGCATGAATAATATCAAAAGGAGAGAACGTTACACTTAGTGATGATTGAAAAGGAAGTCTAATATGCTTCCCTAATGGACAAGAGTAACAATTGTGGGAAAATTTCCCTTTATTACATTGAATTAAATTGTGACTCCTAAGAAAATTAAAAACGGGTGCTCCCGGATGCCCAAGTTTATCGTGCCAATTTGATAGAGAGACTGCAGCTAGAGAGGTATATGGATTGACACTAGGAGCGGAATTGGATGAGAATGGATAAAGGTCCTCCACACTATTGCATCTCGTAAGAGTTGTCCCCGTACGTAGGTCCTTCACAGAAAAACCAAAAGGGTCAAACTCAATAGATACAGAATTGTCTCTAATAAGCTTCCTAACAGAGATTAAGTTTTTAATGATGTTAGGCGCGTATAGGACATTTTTTAGGGTAAAGGGAGGGTGAGGTGGTGGCGTTTATGTGGTGCCATAACCTTGAATTGGAATGTGATTGCCATTTTCGACCAAAATACATTGAGGATTGCGCAAATTAAACAGTTGAGGGAGATTACCAGAGTTATGAGTGAGATGGGATGTGGGCCCCGTATTCATGTATCATGTGTCGTCGGGTTGTTGGAGATTCATAGTAATATAGGCCTGACTTAGTTCGGTAGGGGTCATAAGACCATATGCCTGATGTTGTTGTTGGGTCGTGGAGAGGTGGGCCTGGTGTGGCTGACCCGTGTAACTTGGCCAAGAGCTGGGCCCAGAATGCTCGGACTCAAACTTGGGTGTTGTGTCGGGTTGGTTGGGTAAGGGCAATGGGGTGAGACCCAAATTCCGAGGTAGGCCACGGCATTGGGCTGGCCCACTGATATGGAGACTGGGCCTGCCATGGCTTACCACCGGAATTGGGTTGGCCCCCTCGGCCTCTGCCACCACCTCGGTCGCCGCGCTGATTGTGGTGGTCCGCGGGTTGCGGTGGTCAGGCGGGTGCAGGGGTGGTCAGCGGTGCGTCTACTACTAACGCCTTCTGATTATGTTTGTTTTGTTTGGCACATCTAGTCTCTTCCAATAGCAATTGTGATAGGGCCTTGTTGAAGCTAGGGAGTAGGTCAGCTTGCTGGATCATCATCGCAAGTGTATCGTACTCACCGTTTGGCCACCCATTAATAAGTTGCAGCACCATCTTTGTGTCGGAAATCGAAGTGCCAACATTAGATAATTGATCAGCAACTAATTTAAGTTGTTTACAATAGTCTGAGATGTTAGCAAAGTTCTCAAGATGGATGTTGTTAAATTGTTCCTCCAAATACACGGCATGTGTATGTTTGTTGTCTAGAAAGATTTTTTCTAGCCTCGTCCATAAGTCGTGAGTCGAAGCACATGTCTTCATAATGGTATGAAGTAAATCCTTGGATATGGTGTCATATATCCATTGTTTGACGATTGCATCGAGGCGCTTCCACGTTGGGTTGTCAACGTCGGCTGGATAGGGGTGGAGGCGTCGATGTGATCAAGGACGTTGTAAGCACAGGCATGAATTCGGAATAGTTCAACCCACGACGAGTATTGACCATCCTCTTGATCAAGAACCAAAGGGATAAAGTTCTTGATATTTGTGACGGCGAAGGCCGGATGAAAGGGGTTGGTAGAGGAGGAGGGAGGAAGAGGATGTGTGACGTCTTGTGTGGAGGAGGAGGAATCATGAGAACCCATGTTGCTGCCAGAAATTTGGGAAGAGAGGGGAGGGACGACGAAAATTCTGTAGGGTTTGCGGGGGTTGCCATCGGAAAGAAAGAGGGGAGTGGGGGCGAAAAGAAAGAAAGAAAGAATTTTAGAGCTTAACTCTAGTTTGCTGAAATTAAGATAACGAATCACTAAATATATACCTATTAGAATATACATAATGATAACTAATTATTATTTCCTATTCGGTCAGTAACAACTTTTTACTGTGTGTGTGTGTAGGTTTTAGTGAGAAATTGAGAATGGATGTAACATGAGGGAGTTGAATGCGGGGCACGAGACTTGTAAGTAGCCGTTGATAAAAAAGAAGAAACTTTATGTGGTAAGTGGGTGGGGGTGTTGAGTCGGTGAAAGCGAAATTCTTCATTTTCCTGTGGACGGCCAATTATATGTACTTGCTCTCAGTTCCACCATTACACCTATTTACTCTTTTTTAACCTACAACGTATAATGTTTATTTACAAAGGATTCATACCGTCCACACATTGATACTTGTCTTTTTATGTTTTCCTTATGATTTAGATGAAACTTTGATAATGTTTAATGTAAAATAGAGCACTTCGGCAGAGAATTGAGTAAAACTCAGGAATTGATATGCTCTACATTCTCAAATCTAAAGTAATAAATAAGAAAAAAACATTTGAAAGAAATATATATGCAGCAAAACACTTTTTTATTACCCCATATATAAAAATATTCAATAGAAGGTTATCGTTTCACTTCTTAATCGATTCTCCGTAGAAATATTGTAATATTGCTAATCTTAAGGATAATTGTAGGAGATAAATATATTTTATTTCTTAAAATGATATTGAAGCGAAATCTTGGAGCAACGTTAAAATTATCTATGTGTGACCTATAGATCACGGGTTCAAACAATAAAAGCAGTCACTAATGCTTGCATTAGGCTAGACAACCCTTTTCCGAACTCTAATAATCGGAATACTTTGTGCACCGAACTGTAATTATTACTTAAAATGAGAACCATACACCTTTAAAATAATGAAAAAGTAGTAGCAACTTTTTTCAATTTGAAATGTTTTTGTAAAGTGATATAGATTTGTTATAGATTTTGTAAAAAAAAAATAGGAATAATTTAAATTTCCTCCTACAAGTGAGATATGAAACGTGACATATAAAAGAAAGAAAGGTGATTCACCACCAAATTGGAGTACTCCTATTATATATAAACCCTCAACCCTCACTCTGTTGTGCCCATACTCTCAAGTGTTATCTGATTAAAGGAAAATAGTAATGGCAAAGAACGTGGGTAGTGAAGGTTCATTCACTGCGAAGGACTACCAAGATCCTCCACCAGCACCACTAATAGACCCAGTGGAACTAACCCAATGGTCCTTCTACAGGGCAATCATTGCTGAGTTCATAGCCACTCTTCTCTTCCTTTACATCACTGTGCTCACTGTCATTGGTTATAAAAGCCAAAGTGCTACTTCTACAGATCCTTGTAGCGGAGTTGGCATTCTCGGTATTGCTTGGGCCTTTGGTGGCATGATCTTCATCCTTGTCTACTGCACTGCCGGTATTTCTGGTCAGTAAACTTTTTCTTCTTTCACTCTTTTTATTATCTCTAATTAAGGGCTTGGTTATAGTTCCGGGCACAGTATCTGTCATATTGTTTTTACTTTCTTACTCAGTAATTTTTTATTCTTCGATTTCCGTTAACATATGTTGTTTCTTGTGCTTCAGTTGTCGCATTATTTTGTTATTATTTTTACTTTTTTCTGAATATTTTTTACTGTTTTTCTTTTTAGTTGTCATGTATTCTTCATTTTCTGTATTTTCTTTTTTAAACTGATATGATTTATTTGAGCCGATGGTCTATTTAAAACAGTCTTTCTACCTTTACGAGTTAGGAATAAAGTCTGGTACACTCTATTCTCGCAGACCCAATCTGTTCAATTATATTTGGGTATGTTGTTGTTGCCCGCTCTAATTACCAACCCAACCGAACATGTAAAATTGAAAAACATTTCCCTCCGTAATTAACATGACATCTTTAGATCTAATTAGTGCTCCTCAACTATGCTGAATTTTAACATGTACGTCTTTAGACATAGACAGGAATAGTTAACGAAATTCAAAATTGGAACTGATATATCTAAGCTAACAGAATTGGATGAAATTGAAAATAACAGTATTTGCATTGCAGGTGGTCATATAAATCCAGCAGTGACATTTGGACTATTCTTGGCTAGGAAAGTATCGCTAATAAGGGCAGTGATGTACATGGTGGCTCAATGTTTGGGAGCCATTTGTGGGGTTGGGTTTGTTAAGGCTTTCCAATCAGCTTACTACGATCGATATGACGGCGGAGCCAATATGCTCTCCGCCGACTACAGTAAAGGCGTCGGATTGTCGGCGGAGATCATCGGAACCTTTGTTCTTGTTTACACTGTTTTCTCTGCCACTGATCCCAAGAGGAATGCTAGAGATTCTCATGTCCCAGTGAGTACTTACATTTTTAATTAGTTTTTTAAGTTTTTAACTTTCAGGCTTAGGCAAGCTTGTGTTTTTTACTTGTCAAGTTGATAGTGTTGGGTATTTTTGCTCTATGATACTTTATAAAGCAGTACGGGAAGTATATGACTATTACAAGTATTCGAAAGGCTAAACAAATATTCAATAATTCAACTAGTAATCTGAAAATTACAATATAATCATAAAACTGAAATTACAATTTTGTTGAAGACGGAAAAATGGAAACTGGTTTTGCTGAGTCGAGTGTGACACTCTGTCCTTAAGACAATATTGCCCCGTATGTATCCTTTATACGTCCTGGACAATTTGTCTCCCAAGATAAAACAGCAATGGAACACTTGAGCAAAGGAAACTCAAGAGCTACCCGTGAAGAATATTGAGTAACGAAATGATGCCTTGGAAGTTGTAGGAAGAAGAAAACTTTCTGCTTGTGTAAGCTTCTGAATTTCGTGTATATTATATGTGTGTTCTTAGTGCTCAACAATGGTGTAAGGGGGTGTTTATATAGGTGATGGAGGGGCTGAAAAACTGCCTCCATAATAGCCAAATAATGGCCATTATGGAGGTAGTAAAGTCACCAACATAAATGGTGAAAGACCAACGGATTTGGCCATTATAGGAGGAGTAATTCAGCCAAAATAAATGGCTGAATTGAGAGCTTGGACGTTTCTGCTTTGACCGTCGAAATTTCAACTTTCTGAAAACTTCAGGGACCAAACTGTACATCTTGAAACTTCAGGGACCAAACTGTACATCTGAAAGAATTCTGGTCCAAATTGTACTTCTGGCAAAGTTCTCTGGCCCAAAAAGATAATATCAGAAGGCCCACAGCCCACAGCCCGTGGCCCGTGAACCGAACTGGCCAAGGCGAGGCGGCGTGTGCGTGTGGTCTTTCCTTGAACCGAAGCACATCTAGGTCCTCCCTCCTTTAAACACATGGGATACCCCTTGGGGTCCCAAACCCCAAACCAATTTCGAGTCTTATATACACAACAATTCTTTCTTCCTCTACCGATGAGGGAGAATTGAACACAATACCACATTTTTCATGCTTCAAACACCTTACTTCGTGGACCAATATCTCTTTCATTTCTCAATGAAATTTGACGATTCTTGGCCCTACGGTTATCTATGTACTTAGTAGATCATGCATGTGTGAAGAACCGGACTCTCCAACATACGTAACACTAGTGTTTAAGCCGTTAAAGTTGGTCGGTCGCAACTCCCGCCAAAGGCAAATTTCCAACAGATAGCTAATCAAGGACAAATGGAAATAAGAGTGATTAATTAGATAAGAGAAAAAAGGCATATATATGTGGGCCAAGTAGAGATGTACAAACATGAACAATAAACAAAAAAAACTGTATATACAATAGCACCGCAAATGCATCTCCATAAAGTTCAATTACTTTATTTGTTTGCCCATTATATTGTTGTCCTTATTAATATGACAACTTCAAAAGTAGAGAAAGTTTGTTTAATATTAAATTCTCGATCGAGTAATTTATATCTTTTTTGAGCAATATTTATTAATATATGGTCATGAGTAAGGGACTACGTACGTACGTTGGGATGCTTAAGGTGATTTTGTTGATTGGTAGGTATTGGCACCCCTCCCAATTGGATTTGCAGTGTTCATGGTTCACTTAGCCACCATTCCCATCACCGGCACCGGAATCAACCCGGCTAGGAGTCTTGGAGCTGCCGTTATCTTCAACCAACCCAAAGCTTGGAAAGACCATGTTAGCCTCTCCCCCTCTAAATTTAATACTTTCACTGCAATTTGACATGATATGCAAGGTTCCTTACTTTATTTTTCACTTATTATGGGTAATGATCTTCAGTTACCTTTCAAGTGATCTGATAGGGTAAAAAAACTTATATCGTGAATGTACAGAAGTTAAACTCGTTCAAGATTCATGAGTTAACAGAAAATAGTTGAAATATTTTTTTAAAGAACAAATATCTCGGGTGTATCTCATCTCACTATTTAATACGTAGTACTAAAATCTTGACACTTATGCTGAGTGATTTCTTTGTATGTTTTGCAGTGGATATTTTGGGTAGGACCTTTCATTGGAGCAGCCATTGCTGCATTCTACCATCAATTCATATTGAGAGCAGGTGCAGCTAAAGCCCTTGGTTCATTCAGGAGCAGTACTTCTCAAGTTTGATGATTATGATTTGATAATTAAAAGGCAATAGGGCTGGGATTTCCAGTAATTGTTATTGTACTCTATTTATGTCACTGTATTATGTTATTAGTAGTGGTTCTTAATTTCTAGCTCTCCTTGTCCCAAGTAATTATGATGGTTTTGAAGACCATGCGCAATTGGTTGGTGTGTGGTGCTTGAAACGTTGGGAGCCAAAGAGAGCAGATACAAAAGTGATGGTCTTTGGAAAGGGAATTTTTTTTTTTTTGGGTATTCCCTTTGTCCTTGACAATTGACTTTTGGATTACACTTTGTGCTTATGAGCAATCTTTCTTTGTATTTTCTACTTCTTTTTATCTCAAGTCATTTCACTTTATGCTTCAGCCCACTTTTCATCTATGTTCTTTGGGTAATTATTTGCCTTTTAGTGATGGGCTGATATAATCTTTACAGCATCAAGCTGTTTTGCACATTTATTCAGCCGTCATTTATTTCCAAGATAGAAATAGATCATACAAAAACGAATATCTTGTCATATCCCAAGGATTAAATTTTCCAAAAAAGTCGTATCTATAACATTGTGTTGGTGGTGGGAGGTAGGTGTTGGACTGTTAGATTGTAGGAAGATCATTTCTACAGTGAATAGGTAGTTGAAAATAAGGGTGGCCAACGGGGCGGGACCCAACGGGACGGGGGTAGGACTGGACAGGTACCCGGCGGGACTGGTGGGCGGGGACTGGTGGGTTCTGCCGATGTCCCGTCCCAGTCCCGGTCCCGTCGGAAAAGGGGATCGACATTATCGGGGCGGGGTCAGGTCGGGATCGTGGTTTTTCGATTATTTTTGTGTTGTACTTAATTTTTAAAAATAACATATAAACAACATAGTGTAATAAAAACATCCCAAGGTTATTTTTGTGTCTCTTATATTATTTAATAGAAATATAATTTTTTTGTAATACAATGGTCAAAATTGCAACTTTGTGGTGTTGAAAGTTGCAAATAACATAGTAAAATACTAAAATTGCATATTTATAAACACCTTTTTTAATTTCTTTATAATTTCTTGTGGTTCTTCGGTTGGAATTGGTATTTGTTGGTCAAATTGCTCGACGTCGCTTCCACCACCTCCGTCGGATAAGATTTCGTTGTAGTTTTCGTCTTCTTCTTCGTTGATCTTCGGTTGACCGGACCTTCTCCGCTCTGCTCGTATCCAATCTCTAAATAATATTGTAATCTCCAAGCTGTCTCCCGCTAATGAGTGTATGTGCTCTCCTATTTGAAATATGCCGGTCGAAAAAGCGCTTTCAGACGCTGTTGATGACGACGCTTGAATGTTCAACACATCTCGGGCCATCTTTGACAGTGTCGGAAATGTCTTCTCATTCTCCCTCCAATATTTCAGCAAGTCTTCACGTCCTTCTTCATTGAGAACTGTTTGGTACGGTACAACACCCTGCAAAACAAAAACATCAAACTCGCTAATTTTATTAGTAGTGGTGCCACCAAACATTCTATTTCTAAGGCTTTCAATACTAGCCGCAGAAACAGCATGTCTTTTTTGAGGTTGTATTGAAGATGGTATGGAAGCCGGTTGGTTGCTAGCACTTTCTTGTTGGTGATATGTATATACTTTTTTGCATTTATCATGTATGTTAGACAACACTTCTTCTTTAGTTTGTTCAATAGGTGGTGGGTCATTTGGATTTTTGGAAGTTGGAGGTGGTAGTACTGCTATACAATCATAAATAGTATCAATAAGTGTTTTACAACCGTCTATTTTAATAGTCGGATTTAATACAACACCAATAATATAAATAGTGGGAATAGGAATAGAATATTTTTTCAATTTGATAAATATTTTTTTAATAGGTGCCTTATAAGCTGATTTTTTCACATATTCACTAAGTAATAAAAATATTAGAGCTATATAAAATAACATAGTTGAAATAGTAGGATAATATATACCGAAAAATTCTTTTGTTGCTTGAAAAAATTTCTCTAGAAATACAATAAGTTCTGAATTTTTTTCTCAATCGTTATCTATAACCATATCAGTTGGATTTTGAATATGGGCGTTAAAAAATAAAATTATAGGTCTTCTATAATCATAAGCAACAAGTAGTTGCTCGTATAAAGAATTTCACCTAGTGGCTACTTCTTCGGGAATTTTTCTATAAGGTAGTCCGCAATCGTGACAAGTTTTTTTATATTCTTTTTTTCGTTGTATTCTATTACTTCTAAAAATAAAGTTTATAGCAAATTGTATTTTATTAAGAATGTCTTCAAAAAGTGAGATCATCCTTTACAACTAAGTTATAAATATGACACGCACATTTTATATGAAAATGATTTGGAAAAGATGGAGTTAAAATATCTTTTAAAATTCTAATAGCATAATTATTAGAAGAAGCATTATCTAATGTAATAGTCATAATTTTATCAGTTATGCCATAATAATCGCAAACTGAATAAATATTTTCTGAAATAAAAGTACTAGTGTGCCTATCATCTATATATCTATACGCTAAAATACGTTTTTGCATAGTCCATATATAACTTATCCAATAACATGTTACTGTTAAATAATCATGGTCGTTAGTACTACGGCCTATATCGGACGTAATAGATACTTTACCAGGAAAATGATATAAGGAATAACGTAAATACTGTTGATATTAATGTGCAAATTTAAATACATCTCTCCTAATAATTGATCTAGGAAAACCGTTAAAAGCAGGATTATACATATCTCTAATGTAATTAATAAAATCAGGAGAGAAAGGAAATGAAAAAGGCAAACCCTCCACAGCAACCAATTTTGTTATTGCTTCCCTATCTCTATATTTATCGTATTTAGGGCCTACAATTTCCCCCGTCATAGGGTTAATTTGACCATGTACTTGATCTGGGACAGTATGTGAACCTTGTCCCGACTAAGAGGGCATTGGCGCACCCAATTTTTCAGTCAGGTATTGGGCCCACCTAGCTTGGTGAAAGTTTTGTATGTGTCTCAATAAATCTCCCGTCCCATCCTGACCTTTTCCCATTTTAAATTTATAAACATATTTACAAATTTGACATCTAACTACTTGATTCTCTTCGTCTCTGTCAAAAAAAATCCATGCATCTTATTTTAATTTTCGTTTTATTGGGCCTCGTCTCATACTAGTTAGATTAGTGGGTATGTCATCTAGATTATCTTCTAAATTATAGTCTTGTTGAGTTGCAGAAAATATCTCCTCGTCTAAATCTAATGGTATTTCAGGAAAAAATTCAGTTTCAACCAAATCATCCTGTCTAGGAATATGATGACTAGAAGAAGTACCCCTGCCCTTGTTACCCCTACTAGAAGAAGCCTGACCCTTACCCTTACCCTTACCCTTACCCTTACCCTTACCCTTACCCTTACCCGTAAACATACATCTAAATCCTTCCATTTTAATTATGCTAATAAATAGTTAAAGGTAATGAAATTAAGTGCGCTAATTAAAATAAAGAAACAATAATAATTTAATGAAGGGGCGAATGTACCAAACGCCGACGTAACGTCGACGTTTAATCGAGAGGTTGAAAATTAAAACTTTTCTCGATGGATGATCCTCAAGTTGGTTGCCAACTTCACTCCCAAATGAATAAATAAAATTGAATATTTAGTAGACTTGTAGAGAGATAGATTGAGATATTAAAGAGATTGTAGGAAGATTTGTGAGAAAGATGAAGAGAAAATGAGGTATTTATAGTTGAAAATTGGGTTAAAGGGTAAATATAATAACTTAAGGGTTAAAAATAAATATTAAGGGGGTAGGGGGGTTGGGGGAAGGGGGAGGCCAAAAATGGTCGTTGCACAACTACCAAAATATAAAATGGTCGTTGTGCAACGGTTATTTTGTGCAAAGGGGAGGGGATAAGGCGGGATAAGGGGCGGGGACGGGGCTATAGGGACTGGGGCGGGACGAGCCCAAGTCCCGTCCTGGTTCGAATCACATTACCGGTATTTTTTAAAGCGGGTCGGGGCGGGACCGGGCCGACCCGCCCCGTTGGCCGGCCTTAGTTGAAAATCATATTCCATGTGCTATATATTATGAAGCTCTCCCAAGGTGCATGATTAGGTCTTGTCTGAAGTTGCTAAAAAGGGAGAGGAGCAATTATCATACATGACAACAAGTTCCATCAACCAGCAAAGACAAAAGGAGCTATCAACTAGTATCAAAGTAGCACGTCAAGTTTTTGGATCTCACCCACTTTCCTTGAGTTCAACTCATACAAACTCCAATGATGTTGTCTAGCATTAACTTTTTTATATTTCTGTAGTATTTCCTCGATAATAAGTGCTTTTCTCCTATGATCAGAAAATCAAGTAACGCTTCAAAACTTAAAATAATAATGAAAAGGATTAAGATGTGATATTGTGCATAAAACTTTTACTTCCTAATATATCGGGATTACAGTTTACAGTCGGAGCTTACTGGTAATATACGATTCATTTTTTCTTTAGCATTTCTTAAGAAAAGAAAGATAATTTTGTAGGAGCATCTTTACTTTGCTGTCTTCCCAACTGCGCATGCTCAAGCACAGTCAAATTCTCGATAATAGTAGTATTCATTTTTGAAGCAAAGTAGATGTCCAATTATTTGGGATCTATCTTTAGATATCAGTTAGCCTCATGATGTGTATGACACAAGTTAGATAATTGAGCCACAGCATCAAATGTCGTGATATGCCAAATTATTGTTACTGTACTGATGACTATGGGTATGTGAACCAGCTAGTCTAAGCACTATTAAAGTCAATTCGTAGAAGTGAAAGTTGAACTAACTACATGAACTTTCAAATTTAGTTTGGCATGTTTCCATTCGGGACATGGACCCGTCACTTGAGTAAGGGAGGCCATTATGAAAACCATATCTTTTCTCTTTCTTTTGAGTCGTAAAAATGCAAAAGCTAACTTCTTTAGTCACCCACTATAGCTATAGATTGTCGGTGTTTATTTCACCTTTTTAGGCACCTACAGCTATAAAATGTCACTAAAATATATTACTCATCTATAAGAAGAAAAATTGAGTCAGCTGGCTCTAAACTCTCCCAAGAAAAACGATTATAGATCCCTATGATCAGGCAAAATTTGAAGAAAAAAGAAAAGAAAATGAGGTTATTCTCTGTTCACACCCGTCTCACATTGACCATATGCAAAAACGAGTGTTACTCTATCCTCGTGAATGTATAGGGATCGGGAGTAAATGATAGACAGAAAACGATTTAAAGTGGCATTGTCCACGGAGAACCCAATTTACTGAAAAGTGTACTAGTACGATTACTATAAAGAAAAGAAGAATAGGATGAGTTGGATATGATAACGCCGACATAGGAAAAGAAGGTGAGATACCGGATGGAAGCAGGGTAGTATCTATTCCGTGGTGCTAAGAAAGAATTTTGTACAATTGTAAGTACACTGTTAGTACAGAGACAGAAGCATCCTATCCATGGGAGATTTAGAATATTGTCCACAAATATCCGTATCACTCATCACTAGGAATGAATAGGCACCTTTCGAACAGCCAATAGACCTAATTGCAAGGCAAGAAAACAGATCAGATTGCTGTGCAAATGATCTTTGCATATGTTTAGGTTGGTTAGAGAAGATGAATTGACTCAAATAAAGCATGTACTTCCGGGCAGCACATTTCGGAAATATTTGCATTTAAAGTGGAAAAAGCTCTGGTATTAGTTTCAAAATTTTGATATAATATGATACTGATTTTGATAAACTCTAATTTACAATCTACACCGCAAAAAAACGTCCAACAGCTTTTGCTATACCTGGGAAAAAAATTAATGAACAACAGTTGATACTACAATAATGGGGTATAGGGAAGATACAAAGAAGCTGCTAATAAAGGAAAAGACCTGCCAAGAATGATGAGCTCAGAAATTGGTGCTCATGCATTGAATAACTTCCTGAATGGCCCATCCTTGCGATCTTTTGCGGCTTCTGTTAAAGCGAGGAATCTCTTAAAGCCTGTGGTAGCTGCACCTCTTCCAAGAGCAGCTGCTCTGGTCAGCACATCTTCTCTTGAACTGATGGCCCCAGGTGATGCTGCTGCATTAGTTATGGTAGGTGCTATTGAGGTGTTTGGAGCAGATGGTGCAACTGACGGAGCCATAATGGTCGGCTGAGAGATCCCTGACCCACGTTTGTTGAAGTCATCCAGTATGCTCTGCTGATCAGCTTTTTTCAGGCCCTGCAATCACAAAGTGCATTCAAGATATTGTGAGCACATGACCAAGCACGAGGACAATCGATAAACAAAAAGTGAACAACTAGCTTTTCAGCTCTCATGCCCCAGGATATGAATGAAAACTCAAGATCACTATAAAAGCTTTCTGTAGTAAATTGATTGAGTTCTGAGAGCTTCTTGCAGCAACTTATCCTTTATACGAAAGTGAACTGAAGATTAATGTTTCTGTATTATTCGCACTAAATTTTGGGTTATAATCTCTTAAAAGAATCTTGAAGAGCACTCTATCAATGTTAAAAGCAAATAGAGTATGACCAAGTAAAACCACGTCTAGGACAATATAACATGATTTGTCTGGCATGTTAGACATCAAAACCGTTGATTTATACTCTATGGCAAGAGTTATATAGAGCACTAAGAACCAAGGAAAACCAGTCAGTCAAACGTGATCATTTAACTTCAAACTTTAATCTTGGTATTATGCTCTAATTAGAAAAATAAAAACTTCCAGCAAACTGCTTATCACTCAGAGCAACCTCGGAAATAACATTTTAGATTTAGAAAAGCTGGAGAATAAAAGGAATAGCAGAACCTTAAGCTCCAAAAGACGCTGAAACTCTGTGAGAGTTCCCTCTGGCAGCAGCGCACAGTATGTATCCGCCACAGAATCCATTGGAGACAGTATGACCTATTTAAATAAAGAAAACTCAGTATACTATCCAGAGGAAGGAATACAAGAGCCTCATTGCAGACGAACACTCATCAATTGCTGACCTTCAATAATGCTTCTGCTTTGCTCATCTCACGACTGACAAATTTTGAATAGCTAGCAGCTCCTGCTGTCTGTACAAAGTAGAGAAGTTCAAAAAGTTTAAGCTAATGTTCTTATTCTAAACTATTGTACCAAGGGCATTCCGAGACTTAGCAAAAGGCTTTTAGTGGATCCAATAACTTCAAGAAGACGAACCAGTGTACAATACTAGTGACAATGGAGAAGACTTTCTGCAAAGGACTTAGAGATATTATAACTGCTTTTTCTGCAACAGTGTAGTTTCATATTTATCAGGAGACTGAATATTTCAAACGAGCAACGGTCACCATTGCTTATTTCGCTTTCTAGGACTAATCATATTGACAGTTTCAGCTATGAGCCACTTTATTTCATCAAAACTACATAGTACTTCAGGCATAAAGTGCAAATATGTGCTTTCCCCAAAGTGAAGAAATGGAAATGTTAAAGAGGATGATAGTGTTGGGGACAAAATGTCAGTTTAAAATGTAATAAAACAGACAAAAAAAAAAGACGGATCCACGCTTCTGAAATGCTGGCAATCTTACTTGTTTTCCGAGAGAAGGAATTTCCAGCAAAATAGTCTTTACCGCCTGTGTATCCAAAAGCATCTGCAATGATGTCGTGCCAGTTATATTAAAACTACATTAAGATGATCACCATTTTATAAGCTACATGGCACTAACAATGCAACACTTAGTAAGCTGTGCACTAGCTCAAGCTGCTCCAGTAGTAAGAGAGCCAGCTGGGCTCACCCAGTCAAGATTTATGTTGATGAGAAAAACTGAATAACTGAAGTGATAGTAAATCAAGATTATCAGTACTTGTTGTGCTCCAGTCTCTGATATCTGTTTGCACTTGAAGATGTTGTGATAGAACCGTGGACCAAGAGATGACGCAAGCTGCATAATGATGAAAACATGAGTTCAATGTTTGAGAAATGATGCAGTAATCAAAGGGATTTACACAGATAAGGCCTTAAATCTTTTTTTCAGGAATCGAAATTGTCTGAAAATAAAAACTGTTTTCACCTTATCCAGAAAGAACTGGAAGTAAATGGGAGAGAGAAGGCTTCCGAGCACTGGAATGCTACTGGTAAGGATCAAATTTATGCCATTGACGTAGCTGCAGGAAAATTTACAAGCTTTGAAAAAATCATCACAAGTATTTCTGTCAGAAGGTGGCATTGTAGGAGGTAGTTAGCATACTCTGACTGATCACCAACACTTTCGAGAGTACTCCATGGAACCCGAGTCATTGCAGCCATTTCATAGTCAAACTTTGTTTCTATTCCATGCACTAATGTAATCAATGATTTTGTAATAACTGCTGAAAATTCATCCTGAAAATGGATTTAAACGCTAAAGCAATGACATCATGTGAGAAAGTTTATGAATCTAACCAATAGAGCATGTTCTACCTGTACTTCAGACATATCCACTCTATCCGCAAATTGAGCATCAATCAGCTTTGACACATTATCTGCTAATTCTCCACACTGCTAACACGATAAAATGGAGTTTGGCGTGAGTTTTAGGAGACAGCAGAGCATTTTTGGGAATTCCTCTGTGAATTTCTATGTCATCACCTTTAGGTTATTGATTAAATTTCATTAACCTTTAAGAACTCAAAAATGCACTAAAGAAAGTCACATAGTTCTGCACCTTTTCATTGGTTAAAGGAATTCCTATTTAATACACAGAACTGGATATGTTATTAAATTTAATACCTAAATCACCCATACAAGGAGAGAACTGACCGTTTTGTGACAATACTCTGCAGTATTTACTATGTAGCAGATAACCCTTTCATCCTTGTCCGAAGTCTGGAGAAAACATTTCATTGGTACCAAGTGGAGAATTTAGTAGCAGAAAAAAGATAGTCAAGCTTCCAGGTGACAGTTGACACTATACCTTTATCTGTCCTTCAATTCCCGTGGCAGCTGCAACAATTCCTGTACCGCCCTTTGGCAATCTAGTGAAAAGCTTTGTAGCATAAGCTTTAAGAACTTTTTGAAATGCCTATTACAAAGAGATCAACAGTATTAGTTAATGTAGACCCTTGGCCTAGCTCACTGATCCGGAAGTGTAAAGCCTCTGCACTCATAGATCAGTTTTGGGTCATTACACACATGAATATATCTACAGGTTTGTAATTTCGGCTAGGGTTCTAACCCTTTGTTACTAAGGTGAGTCACTATCGAAAGCTGCCATCTGACATTTCATGTGTATGTCGAAATGAACCAACTCTCCTCATCAAAACCATAAACTATCCCCACTCTTTTTTTCCTCTTGTTCTGTTCTTTTGTTCCCGCTTTTCTGAGCTTATAAACGACAAGAGGCTCTTGTCAGCTCTTAAATTATTATAAACTTATTTTATCAACTTTCACAAACTCAAGAAAGTATACTACGCCAAGAAGCAAACGTTATCATGTAATCTAGAAAAAGCACCTTAAAGAGATTAAACAATGTCTGGTTTTTCGTCAAAGCACTGCATCGCTTCAAGCTCCTCCTGATGATTACAAAGACCTTAAGAAAACAGAAGGCAACAAGTTAGTGCAAGCAGAACAGGTGAGATAAAATCTAATTACCATATAGCTCACACTACAGTTTTTAAGCATCTTAAACTGAATATTAGAGCCTTAGAACATCATCTTCAACTGGCATGACTTATTCCTCTTCTTGTGGGGATTATAAGTGATTAAAGAGTTGACTCTTAAGGCATCAACCTCAGTCATGTTAGATAAAACCCATGATATATCCATGACAACTGCTTAGCAGAAGGCGAAAGATTGTCTAACAAATGATAGAATAGAGTACAGCAATGGTGGGAAATACAAAAGTTAGAGAGATAAACACCGACAGAGTTACCAAAAGCAACATCCTCACACTAACAAATGATCAAAGGTGAACAGAAAAATCATAAAACAGAGGGTGACCAGAAATTGGATAATCTACCATTATGCAATCATATTGTCTCTATAGATTAGGCAATGTTTCTGCAATTTTATCTGCTTTACAGACGATGCAGCATTTGAAGATATAGGAGCTCAATTAAATATAAAATTTATCTCAAAAACTGTTTGAATTTCCCGGATGCGGAACTACAGAAAACACTGAATACTTTACCTTAATGCTGCTAGACAGAATATTAGTCTGACTTCCCTCCTCAATTTCCCATGTCTCTTCCTAAGTATGAGACACAAATTTTTAATCAGTAGGAGAGATCTACTTAAGAAGAAGTAACACAATTAACAGTTATTGCTATTGACGATTGTACCAGCATTTCTTTCTCCAAACTGTCCATAAGAGTCTTCTCTTCCAGCTCTATATAAACTGACAAGTGAGGTTCAAAGCACGATGAGATGATCCCTCGGAAATTGAACTGACATGCAATAAAACATAATATCATTCACCTGCTTGAAATCCATAGAAAAACCAGACTGAAAGGATAATGTTAGTGTCTAGAAAGCAGAACAAGAAAACTTTGGCAGGACTATTAAGTGATCATGCTAGCAGAGCACCAAGTGGTGTTCCATAGATGTCCATATAAATGTAATTTTAGAGATCACTGCATGCACTACGAGATCACGTCTGCCTTCAATTCATCACAGCAAATTGTATGCAGTAAAAAGATACTGTAATAGATTTTCCCATCTCAGAATTGAAGCAATTACAACAAAAATCAGCAGCTCTTGAAACAGGTTAAGACTATTAAGTTATTAAATTCTGAGTAAAAGAATGTGTTCAGGAAATTGAAAATATTGTGCAGAATGCAAATATGATTAATTAAAGGTCCCCATCACCGTATCAAAACTCTTACAGTAATGGTCCAAGTAATTCATCCCACCCATAACTCCTAAGAAATGTGACAGAAGATAGGATGGAGATAATAATGCATCTGAATCTAACAAAATCCTCGTATCGCATGACTATATGGAAGACCAATTAGTAGACCATTTGTTACACCACCAATAACCAATATTTTCAAGGAAGTAGA
Organism: Anisodus acutangulus; assembly: GCA_029783415.1. Taxonomy (NCBI): domain Eukaryota; kingdom Viridiplantae; phylum Streptophyta; class Magnoliopsida; order Solanales; family Solanaceae; genus Anisodus; species Anisodus acutangulus. Next base: position 19,637,174 of record CM056495.1, read on the forward strand.
AAATACATACACCAGCCCCCGGCACTGATGAATCTTTTTGTCCATCTTGTTCCTGACAAGACACACAAGACTGTATAAGCGACTATACAAACTAGCATTATCAGATCCACCTTGGCATGATGTTACAACCAAAAGAAAACACATACTTCATGTTGACTACCATCATGAGCAGCAAGCTTCTTCTCATACTTTTTCCGAATGTCTGAAACTGTCTGACTCTTGTTTCCACTCCTTTCTGTTTCTTCATTGTCATCTACAGCATCTTTACTGCGGGTTCCACCACCAAATTTCTCTGCTAACTCCTCTTCAAATTCCAAAGTGCGCTGTAGAGCCTAGAAGTTCACCCACAAGAGTTTCCAAACAATACAAGCGAAAATCAACAAAAAGACAAATATTGATGTAAAATAATATGACAAAGATAAAACAGTGAAGTTGCTTTCAGCTTTCAAAATCAACATAAAGACAGATATTGATGAATAAATACTATGAAAAAGCTAAAACGGTGAAGTTGCTTTTTTGGCATCCAATCCAAAGTTATTTCTTCTGATGTGTGATTTGTGATACAAGTCTCTGGAAAAAATGGAGGAAAAGAGAACTTTCCAAAAGGGAAGAGAAATAGGTGCCAGTGTGTTTGTATTTTATACTTCTGTTTTGTAAATGGGTCAGCAAATTGTCGATTGATATATAAGTGCAGATTTGGTAGGGCATAAGGAGTAAAGTACATATCCACAGAGATTTATCTTGAACTATCATCTTCTAGTTTTCTTTAGGCTCGGTACAGTGTAGTAGCAATGATTAATCCATTTAGTTAAAAGAGTCAAAAGCTCGTTTATCTCAAGCATCACATTAAATAACAAAGAAGGATTTGAAGAATACAGGAGAGTTAAGTGATGAAGGCGATCAAAAAAGCCATAGGCAAAATGGTTAAAACGAGTTGTGTCAACAATTAGGGATGCGGGAAGGGGACGAAAAAAGGCATAAACTATACTAAAAGCAAGATAAAACTTTTCATATACAAGCTTCGCAAAAAGAATTGATTTAGGAAAGATTTTATTTATTTATTACCTTAGAAGAATTTTAGTATTTCGCTAAAAAAAGGCCATTTTTATTTCATCCACATTGTCATGAGAAGAGAAAAGTTCACAACAATTAAGCCAACAGTTGAAAGAAACTTACTGTCAACAAGGTTGCTACATCTGGCTTTTCTTTCATACTAACAAGGATTTCCACAAGTTGAGACCTAGAATGCAAATAAGAGAGTGAGCCAATAGAGAGGTCAAGACAGTAGAAGGAAAGCAAAGAAGGCAACATCTTATTAGTTATTACAGAAGAATATGCAAATAAGCATCTTTTAAAGAAAAGTTACTGCAGTTAAACGTTATTCTAGTAATGAGAAAGGGAATTGTCAGATAGAACAGGGCAAGTTAGTCTCCTCTAGGAATTAATGTCAGAGACTGTATGTTTTTACTAGTAATAACAATGATGATACCATTGAAAATTCCTTTGAAAGGTAGAGGAAGCAATGCAATTTGAAAAAACAAATTCCAGGATCGTGAGCTTTTCAGGTATATAAGATGCTGGGGAGGAATCCCCAGAGAAGAACTTGTTTCAACATGGTATATGCCACCTACTGCTTAGATGCATCACAGTAATCATACTTCTTCAGGCGGCCGAAAAAAAGGTGAAAAGAAATCAAATATCCAACCTTGTCAACTTGCAGAACTGGATGCAAAGCAAATAATCAACATGCCATGAACGAGGGAAAATTTTCCAAATCTCCTCATTTGTTCTTAGCCGACGCTTGATCCAACCATATCTTCTTTCAGTTTTGTCCAACTTAGCTAGTTCTGTAGTCGCAAATGTGATAGGCAGTTAGGAACCACAGACATCCAACTATCTTATAGACTAATCAAACTTGGCAGTAGCAAAAGATATGGTCAGTTGGACAAACCTGCTCCTTCAAATATCTGTTGGTACGAGGTGAGCTCTCTATTACAAAAAAATTTCACCAACTCTTCTCTTACAGAAGGTTCGAGAGCATCAACAACTAAGCATGCGTCTGATAACTGCTGTAATAGATTACTTTCTTCTGTCTCCTTCCCTGTGCCTAAACTGTAGGTGATGAAAGAAAGTTGAGAAGAATGATGGAAATAAGAAAAACAAAGACGTACAATATCAAGTAAACATATACTTACATATATACATACTTTTATATGTGTGTGTGTGTATGTATGCTCATGTTTTATGATGAAAGTATTACTTGATTACTGAAATTCCAATACTACATGCTTTAGTGAATGAACTCATCTAGTTCAAGGCAGGACGTAAACATTAACACGACTACAACATTGGTAAATTGTAGGAACAAAATTTCCATTAAAGAAGAAACATCCAGTGAACTTTGAAGTCCAAATTGAAACTTCCACTTTATTAGTTTACTGAAAAAAATATCAGAATACTGTATAACTTAGTAATCATCTATACTAAATTAAAAGTGGGAAGTCCCAAAGTAGAAAGTTGAATTACCATAATGCCCATTAAAAATTTGAAGACCATTTTATCCTTCACTCAAATACTATTCCTCTAATATCTTGTACCCAAAAAGTAAATTTACTTTCCAATAAAATGATAAAGTCGTACTAAATTGTCTCTTCAACAATAGTTCGTAAATAATTAGATTGCAATTGTGTTTGGTAATTGGTATTTTAATGTATACATGGAAACTTTTAAAGAATATATTACAATATATGTATCCAAAATTTTAACAATTTTTCAGATTACCTTTTAAAATCTTATGCTAATGAATTATTCGTAGAATTGACAGATTCTTTTTAAATTCATAAGAAAACATGGTAAGTTATTATTGAAAAAAGGAGCAAATTTCACTTAAGTTTTGCAATGTTGGCTGGACTTATTCAGCAACACACTTAGGAATAAAATGCAATTCAGATGCTGGTTAGTTAAATAAGTTCAATAATTAAATATTCATCATTTTCAAGAATTTAATCTTTGTTTCGTTCAAGCTAAAAAATGTTTCATGGGCCATAGCAAGCTTGGCCTTAAAGAAGACATCGGGTAATTGAATACTATGCTTCTCGTCCTGATTAGTTTCTTCTTTCTTTCTTCTCCACTCCCAGTTTTCTTGCTTTGGTATATGTGGAAGCATCTGTGTAGCAGTTCAATTTGTAATCCTTTATCTTCAAAATCAGTTACTCAAAACACTGAGCAGATCATGAATGATTTACTTGAGATGGTATTTCTGATGAACATTAGTCCTCAGTTTCAAGACCAATTAAACTTACAAAAAAGAATTGTTTACTCGAAACAATCTCCAAAAAAGGAGGCCTCAACATTTGCAACAGATGTGCTCTCTGTGAAAAGAAAACATGACGTTGATAAGTCTGAAGATTGCGCTCCTCTCTCTAACTCTCTCTCCTCTCTCTAACATATTCCCTCAACGGTAACATCCCCACCCTATCCACCACCCTGCCGCTCCGACCTGTCACCGGCGGCTACAGCGACGGTAAGACCCCGGCTCCGACCATACACCGGTGGCGACGGGAAAACCTTTTTTTACAGGTCTTTTTAACAAAATTTCATTTGTTTTTCCGTTCTTTTGTTCCTTTTCTTGTTCTTGTGTTCTTTTTTTCCTAGATCTACGCAGGTAATCGATTTTTTTTACCCCGTGACAGGAACAGTATGTGAACAGTGCGACGAAAGTAAACAGTGTTTGCTGGACGGTGAACAGTACAGGGAGCAGTGATTTCACTGGCAAACAGGTTCGATTCAACTGGAGTTAGTACCTCCGGTAGCCCGTATCCATTCTTTGTCCTTAACCTTGTTAAATTTTGCCGCTTCTTGTCTTTAGATATAGCACTCTTAGCGTAGTGTTTTTACTTGTCTCTAGATTCTTGGTATCTTGTGCTTGTACTTTGATCCATTCATGTTTTAGGGTAGACGTTTGAGTAGTTTATTAGTTTATATTTGCTTTAGTGGCTTTGGTAAATGACGGTAGACTAGGGTCATGTTCTCGGTCGGGGACGGGGGCGAAGGTTAGGAGGGATAATCGGGGTAAGGGAGAAACTAGACTGAGAATAGGGTCTTGAAACATTGGGACTTTAACAGGGAAGTCCATAGAGCTAGTTAAGATTCTTAAGAAGATGAGGATTAATATAGTATGTGTCCAGGAGACCAAATGGGTAGAACCTAAGGCTAAGGATGTAAACGGGTATAAGTTATGCTTCTCGGGTATGTCAAAGTATAGGAATGGGGTCGGCATTTTGGTAGACAGCGAGCTAAAGGATCAGGTGGTAGAGGTGATGAGGGTCAATGACAGGATGATGGCGATTAAGTTGGTAGTTGGAGGGTGCACATTATTAGTGCTTATGCGCCGCAGGCGGGCTTGGGTGAAGAGGAGAAGAGACGCTATTGGGAGGATTTGGACGAAGTGGTGGGAGGTATACCACCCACTGAGAAGTTATTTGTAGGAGGGAATTTCAATGGACATATCGGGTCACTTCCGGGGTTATGACGACGTGCACGGAGGCTTTGGAATCGGGGACAGGAACGGGGGAGGCGTCTCACTTTTGGAGTTCGCTAGAGCTAGTGGGAGGGTGATAGCCAATTCGAGGTTACTGAAGAAGGAGGAACACCTGGTGACTTTCCGTAGTTCGGTGGTGAAGACGCAGATGGACTCTTTGCTCCTTAGGAAGGTTGACAAAGGTCTATGTAAAGACTGCAAGGTTATTCCGAAGGAGAATCTTACAACCCGACATAAGCTTTTGGTGATGGATTTGGAGATCAAGTTGGAGAAGAAGAAGAGGGTTGTGGATGACAGGTTAAGAATCAAATGGAAGAGTTTGACCATGGCTAGTGCAAATGAGATGGGGGAGAGGTTGATGGCCAAGAGGGCTTGGGAGAGTAGTGGAGATGCGACCGGTATGTGGGACAGGACGGCCAGTTGCATTCAAAAGGTAGCTAGAGAAGTGTTTAGGGGCCTCGCAGGGTAACCGTGATAGGCATCGAGGGGACTGATGGTGGAATGGTAAAGTTCAAGAGAAGGTGGACACAAAGAAATCGGCGTATGTGAAATTGGTAGAAAGCTAGGACGAGGTGGAGAAGTAGACGAATAGGGAACTGTATAAGATGGCGAGAAATGAGGCAAAGCTAGCAGTTACGGCGACAAAACGGCAATTTTTGAACGTCTGTATGTGGAATTAGAGGAGAAAGACGAGGATAATAAGTTGTACAGACTAGCCAAGGCAAGTGAGAGAAAGGCCTGTGACTTGGATCACGTGAGGTGCATCAAGTACGAGGACGGCAAAGTACTAGTGGAGGAAGCGCATATTAGGCGGAGGTGGTAGTCTTACTTCCATAAACTCTTGAACGAAAAAAAAGATGGAGACATTGTGCTGGGAGATCTAGAGCATTTTGGTAGGTATCGGGATTTTGGGTATTGTAGAAGAATTAAGGTTAAGGAAGTTAAGGGTGATGTTCGCAGGATGCGCAGGAGACGAGCAACTGGGATGAGATCGCAGTTGAATTTTGAAAGAGCGCAGGCAGGGCAGGTTTGGAATGGCTGACTGAGTTATTTAACGTTATTTTTAAGACGACAAGAATGTCCGAAGAATGGAGGTGGAGTACAATGATCCCCTTGTACAAAAACAAAGGTGATATTCAACAACTATAGGGGTATCAAGCTGATGAGTCACACTATGAAAGTTTGGGAAAGGGTCATGGAGATGAGGGTGAGGAGAGACGTGTCTATTTCCGAGAACCAGTTTGGATTCATGCCGGGGCATTCGACTACTGAAGTCATTCATTTTATTAGGAGGTTGGTGGAGCAGTATAGGGAGAGGAAGAAAAATTTACATATGGTTTTCATCGACCTCGAGAAGGCATGCGACAAAGTACCTAGGGAGGTTCTATGGAGATGTTTGGAGGTTAGAGGTGTACCTGTGGCGTACACTAGGGCGATTAATGATATGTATGCTGGAGCCAAGACTAGGGTACGGTCAGTAGGAGGAGACTCGGAGCACTTTCCAGTAACGATGGGGCTGCACCAGGGATCAGCTCTTAGCCCATTCCTATTTGCCTTGGTGATGGACGAACTGACGCGACAAATCCAAGGGGAGTTACCATGGTGTATGTTATTTGCAGACGACATAGTCCTGATTGATGAGACTCGCAGCAGAGTGAATGACAAGCTGGAGGTTTGGAGACAGACTCTGGAGTCTAAAGGGTTCAGGTTGAGTAGGACCAAGACAGAATATTTGGAGTGCAAGTTCAGCAACGAGAGAGACCTTGAGACAGGAGTGGATGTGAGACTTGGTACTCCGGTCATTCCAAAGAAAAGAAGCTTCAAGTACCTAGGGTCTATTATCCGAGGGAATTGAGAGATTGATGACGATGTCACACATCGTATTGGAGCAGAGTGGATGAAATGGAGGCTCGCATCTGGAGTCTTGTGCGGAAAAATGTGCCACCAAAACTTAAGGGCAATTTATATAAGGTGGTGGACCAACTATGTTGTATGGGGCAGAGTGTTGGCCAGTCAAGACTTCGCACATACAAAAAATGAGAGTTGCGGAGATGAGTATGCTGAGATGGATGTGTGGGCATACAAGGAGAGATAGGATTAGAAACGATGATATCCGAGATAAAGTGGGAGTGGCCTCGGTGGAGGATAAGATGCGGAAAGCGGGGTTGAGATGGTTCGGGCATGTGTAGAGGAGAGACACGGATGCCCCAGTGCGGAGGTATGAGAGGTTGGCTATGGACGGGTGCAGGAGGGGTAGAGGTAGGCTGAAGAAGTATTGGGGAGAGGTGATTAGACGGAATATGGCGCAGGTGCAACTTACTAAGGACATAACCTTAGATAGGGGGTTGTGGAGAGCACGGATTAGGGTAGAAAGGGTAATAGGTAGTCGAGCGTAGTCCTACTTATGCTTACAAAATGATAGTGTAGTGTTATTACTGTAGGCTCGATTAGCCCATCACACTTATAAGCGCATTAGTGTTTTATAGTCTCATGTAGTTTGATTCATGCTATTATGTGTTCTTTAGTGTAATTTGTTTATCTTATTTAGATGTGTTAACTACTGCTTTGCTTCCTGTTGTTATAATGCACTACCATGGCGTACTCGATCTTATTATCTGTATGTTCATAATGCTTTAATTCCTCGCCTGAGTCTGACCGTTTCTCTTGTTTTGCTTTGCTTTGCCTGTGATTATGCTGTCTTGAGTAAGACTGGCCAGTGGGCGGATCGGCCCGGTCTCGGCCCGGTCCCGCCACGACACCGCCCCAGTTTTTTTACGATATCGGGACTCGACCCGGGATGGGACATTGTCTCGTCCCGGCCCGTCCCAGTCCCGCCAGGCCCGACTAGGTCCCGGTCCCGGTCCCGCCCGAAATCTCCCCTTTGCACAAATAACCGTTGCACCAACGGCCATTTTTGGCCTCCCCCTCCCCCTACCCCCTAATATTTATTTTTAACCCATAAGTTATTATATTTACACTTTAACCCAATTTTTCAACTATAAATACCTCATTTTCTCTTCATCTTTCTCACAAATCTTCCTACAATCTCTCTAATCTCTCAATCTATCTCTCTACAAGTCTACATTGTCTACAAAATATTTAATTTTATTTATTCATTTGGGAGTGAAGTTGGCAACTAGCTTGAGGATCTTCCATCGAGCAAAGTTTCAATTTTCAACCTCTCGATTACACGTCGGTGTTTGGTACATCGTTCCTTCATTAAATTATTATTGTCTGTTTATTTTATTTAGCGCACTTAATTTCATTTACTTTAATTATTTATTAGTATAATTATAATAGAAGGATTTAAATGTATGCTTACGGGTAAGGGTAAGGGTAAGGGTAAGGGTAAGGCTTCTTTTAGTAGGGGCAACAAGGGCATGGGTATCTTCTAGTCATCCTATTTCTAGACAGAATCCTATTTCTACACACGATGATTTTGTTGATACTGAACATTTTTCTGCAATACTATTAGATTTAGACGAGGAGCTATTTTCTGGAACTTAAGAAGACTTTAATTTAGACGATGATCTAGATGATACACCCACTAATGTAGATGACAACACACCCACTAGTGCACCTTCAACTGAAATGTCTCTTATTCCCCTTAGTATGAGACCGAGGTCAAACAAAATGACCACTAAAATCAGATGTCTGGACATTTTTTGATAGGGACGTAGAGAATCAAGTAGCTAGATGTAAAATTTGTAAAGATATTTTAAAATTGGAAAATGCTACGATGGGACGGGGGTTTCATGAGACACGTAGCAAGGGCTTATCCAGCTAGGTATGCCCAATACGAGGCTTCAAAATCGGGTGCGCAAACGTCCGCTCCATCGGGTCAAGGTTCACATACTGTCCCAGACCAAGTACAAGTCAAATTAACCCCACGAAGAGGGGAATTGTAGGCACTAATTACAATAAACATAGAGATAGGGAAGCAATAGCAAAATTAGTTGTTGTGGAGAGTGCCTTTTTCATTTCCTTCATCTCCTGGTTTTATTCATTACATTAGAGAAATGTATAATCCAGCTTTTAACGATTTTCCTAGATCAACTGTTAATAGAGATGTATTTAAATTTGCACATGAATATCAACAGTATTTACGTTATTTATTATATCATTTTAATGGCAAAGTGGCTATCACTTCTGATATAGGCCGTAGTACTAACGGCCATGATTATTTAACAGTAACCTGTCAATAGATAGATTATAAATGGACTATGCAAAAACGTAGTTTAGCGTATAGATATATAGATGAATAGATGATAGGCACACTAGTGTTTTTATTGCAGAAAATATTTATCAAGTGTGTGATTATTATGGAATAACTGATAAAATTATGACTATTACATTAGATAACGCTTTTTCTAACAATTATGCTATTACAATTTTAAAAAATAGTTTAACTCCGTCTTTTCCAGATCATTTTCATATAAAATATGTGTGTCATATATATAACTTAGTTGTAATGGATGGTCTATCACTTTTTGAAGACATTCTTAGTAAAATACAATTTGCTATAAACTTTATTTTTAAAAGTAATAGAATACAACGAAAAAAAGAATATAAAAAAACTTGTCATGATTGTCAACTACCTTACAGAAATATTCCAGAAGAAGTACCCACTAGGTGGAATTCTTTATACGAGCAACTACTTGTTGCTTATGACTATAGAAAACCTATAACTTTATTTTTTTAACTCTCATAATCAAAATTCAGCTGATATGGTTGTAGATAGCGATTGGAAAAAAATTTCCGAACTTATTGTATTTCTAGAGTAATTTTTCCAAGCAACAAAAGAATTTTCCGGTATATATTATCCTACTATTTCAACTATGTTGTTTTATATAGCTCTAATATCTTTACTGATCAATGAATATATGGATAAACCAACTTATAAGGCAGCTATTAAAAAAATGTTTATCAAAATAAAAAGATATTTTATTCCTATTCTCACTATTTATATTATTGGTACTGTATTAAATCCAACTATTAAAATAGACGGTACTAAATCACTTATTGAAACTATTTATGATTGTATAGCAGTACTACCACCTCCAAGTCCCAAAAATCCAAATCACTCACCACCTATTGAACAAACAAAAGAAGAAGTGTTGTCTAACGTAGAAGACGAATGCAAAAAAGTATATAGGTTTTACCAACAAGAAAGTGTTAGCAACCTACCGGCTTCCATACCATCTTCTTCTTCTTCAACACAACCTCACAAAAGACATTGTTTCTGCGGCTAGTATTGAAAGCCTCATAAATAGAATGTGCGGTGGTAACACTACTAAACAAATTAGCGAGTTTGATATTTTTGTTTTGCAGGGTTCTGTACCGTACCAAGCAGTTCTTAATGAAGAATGACGTGAAGACTTGCTGAAATACTGGAGGGGGAATGAGAAGACCTTTCCGACACTTTCAATGATGGTCCGAGATGTTCTGAACATTCAAGCGTCATCAACGGTGTCTGAAAGCGCTTTTTCTGCCGGTAAATATCAAATAGGAAAGCACAGACACTCATTAGCCAGAGACATCTTGGAGATTGCAGTATTATTCAGAGATTGGATACGAGCGGAGCGGAGCGGAGCGGAGCGGAGCGGAGCGGAGAAGGTGCGGTCAACCGGAGATCAACGAAGAAGAAGACGAAAACTACATCTTATCTGAATGTGTGGAAGCGACGTGGAGCAATTTGACCAACAAATACCAATTCCAACCGAAGAACCACGGGAAATTATCAACAAACTAGAACAGGTTTTTTTCAAAATGTAATTTTTTTAATTGCAATTTTACTATGTCATTTGCAACTTTTGAACAACACCACAAAGTTGCAATTTTGACAATTGTATTTGTATTATAAAAAAAAATCATGTCTATTAAATAATATAAGAAGCACAAAAATAGCTTTGGGATGTTTTTATTACACTATCTTGTTCAATTATTGAGTTGTTTATATATATGTTATTTTTTAAATTAAGTGCAAAAAAAAAAAAGGAAAATCCTTCCTTCGACCTAATCCTGGCCCGCCCCAGCCCGATCCGCCCCTTTTCCGATTGGACCGAAACCGGGACGGGACTTCGTCGAATCCCGCCTATCCACCACAAAGAAAAGTTGTTGGCAAAAGCCTGGGTTAGGTGTGAAAGGTATTCGGTTGTCCCGATCTCGCCTGTCCCGCCCCGACCCGATCCCGCCCCGACCCCGATCCCGCCAAACCCGCCCCGACTCGTCCCGGCCCGGCCCATTGTCCACCCCTAGTCTTGAGCCGAGGGTCTCCCGGAAACAGCCGCTCTACCTATCAAGGTGGAGGTAAGGTCTGTGTACACTCTACCCTCCCCAGACCCCACGTTGTGGGATTTCACTTGGTATGTTGTTGTTTTGTTGTTATATTTTTTAATGTTATTTATGTAAATAAAAAAATATTATACTCATTTATTCAAGCACTTGCATCGCGCATGCGCAAAGAGTAGTCTTTTTATAAATATCTTTTGTAATTAATATCCCGTCGCCAATATTTAAACAGCACCACTTCTTTGACGAGGTGCTTCACAAACTTGGCAAGACAGGAAGTTGTGTGATTTGTGCCACCCTACTAAAGAACAAGAAGCGCACATTAAGAAGTTGGAAATCTTAACCAGCTCCGATTACTTTAATTTGGATAAAAGAATACCAGAAACTTTAGTCATTGTTTCTAATACAAGGTGTTTCACAAACCTGGCAAGACTGGAATGTGAGCGGTCGTTTTAGAGTACTTGAAAACAAGAACAACAACATTAAGAAGTTGGGAATGTTTTATGAGTTCTGATTACTTTATTTTGGATAAAAGAATACTAGACTTGATTTAACTCAAAGAGACAGATTAAAGAAACAACAACTTGCGCATTATTGTATCAGTGTCGTACTACCTAAATTTGTCAACAGCAACATCCATGAGTTCTATGCACACTAGAAACCACAGATATGATAAATAAAGTTATATAGACATGGAATGGAAAATTTATTTTTAGGTAACTACAGTAACTTTCTGGTGGAGGGAGATAGAATTGAGGATACATAAGCCAACAAGACACATGCCAACAGGGTAACTCAGATCCTCCATTTATATATATTTCCCCTGACACAAGAAGCAGCTCACTAATGCATAGAGAAGTGGTGGTATCTTTAGCAAACAAATCATAATCATAATGAGGGCAAAACATAAAACCTAGAAACAATTTCAATGTGTTTAATATCTAAAGTAAAAATTCTTCTGTCTTTTCTTATATCTAAGAGCTCTTATTTAGGAGAACCTATCACAACAACTTTTTAAGAGAAGACACGAACAGAATGTTGATTCTTGAATTGACAAAGGTACATATTAGCTACCATGGCGGATAAGAAGACAAGTTAATTCAAGCCAATCCAATAGAGTGCAATATTTTCTTTTCTAAGAAGTATTTGCCAATCATGTCCGACAGTAATATTACTAGAGTTTCTAGTACACACCTGGAGAAGTCAGAGAACACATGTGACTTGAGGACTTGTTTGATGCTCTTAAACTTTTCTCTAAGTTCTGTAATCTTAGGAATATCCCTATAGGCTTCAAAATGACTACAGAGCTGGTTTACAGCCTGAAACATCACAAGATAGGAATTAGAAGATATCCATCCAATTTACGGAGAGTGACGTCATTAGAATATTAAAGAAGTGTGTCGTTGGTTGCTGAAGGGATTTAGTGATATTTATAACTTCATACAGTTGTTTCAGCAAATACAAATTACAACGAGATAAGCTATATCTAAGAGAGATAACTAACATTTGCTAATAAATCAGTATTCAAGAAAACATACTGCATACAGACAACTTAAATTCACCTCAGAAAAGAGGGAAGAGAACGGGGAGGCTTACAAGAACAAGTGCAGTTTCAATTGAAACAAGTCGAGTATAGGAGTAACTCTTCTCAAGAAAAACATATTTTTAGAAATATATATTACCATATTAATGTATTTCTAGCGACAATTATATAAGAACTCCAACTTATTACGGAGCAAAAACAAAGTCTGAGAGTAGAAACTTATAATGTTTAAATCACCAGCATCCAGATGAAGCATTAGGATACGTGAAGCCTATAATCTTTTACCTGAGACTGAAAGTGAAGCCTATAATCTTTTACCTGAGACTGAAAGTGAAGCCTATAATCTTTTACCTGAGACTGAAAGTGAAGCCTGTAATCATACACCAATATATGGCATTGACCACATAAATAGTAAAGACCCCACTTGTGGGATTACACTGGGTTTGTTGTTGTTGACCGCATAAATAGTAAATCCATGAGCCAAAAAATAATAGACTGAAATAGAAGCCTCGTTTTGTACACCAATATTGTAAGAATAATGGGCCAACTCAGATTTTTTCTTATAGAATCCAGCTCCTCCGGTTTAGCAAGTATCTTGCAACAGCAAAAGTTTCAATAATAATTAAACCTAGTGCACAACATGCATTGTTGTACAAGAAACAAATATGGTATCATGTTGGCATGCGATGATGAAGGTTAAATAATGAAAAGTTTATACTGTGGAAGAGCAACAGCCAAATACCTCAAGCTGAGCAGCTGCTTCTTTATAGTGACGTTTGGAAGCCATTACTTGAAGTTGCTCTACTGCAGAGACTGTTACAAAAGAATAGCATTGAGATGATGTTTTTACAAGGAGAAACGCGTTGAGATGATGCATCTTTTTGGGCTAAACTAAGCATGCATAGATGCTCTTTAGTTGATAACTCACATCACATAACTTCAATTACTAATAAAAGTAGAGAAAAAATAATTATATTTTTCCTTTTCTCATTATCCATAATCACTTTGAGAGGAAATTTGTGCTAGTATCCATGTTGGGTACAACAATCACGTCCTTCAATAAAACATACATTTTGAATTTCTACGTCCTTTCATAGCTAGTAAAGTATCTTATGCCGATTCATCCAAAAAAAAAGTCAAGTATCTGATGTCGGGAACATGATGTCATGGAACATAGATAAAGATCCGTGTGCAGCATGAACCATCGGAAAACAGTCTTTAAAGTCTGCATTCATTTCAGTTTTGTATTTACACCTACAAACCCTACCTCTCTGAATTTTTATTTTTCCAAATCAACCATTTGACAAAAGTAAATAGCGTTTGAAATCATACCAAGGCGATTAAAATCAAAGCGCTAGATGAGTCGCATCTAGTAGTGCTTCAAATGGAATTAGATCGTTATGTCATATGGGTAAGGCTTTTTCGAGATCAGGTAGATCTGAAATTAGAAAAATTGCATTATCTGCAAATCCATCGGACGTGACTTGACTTTGAAGGAGCAAATACATCTTCTGGATACAAGAGGGGGAGGGAAAGGAGAGAGGAAGGGTAACTTCTTTTCTTTTCTTTTTTCATTTCAAAAAAAAGGGAGGAGGGGGTAATTTTTTTTTGTTTTGGATTGAATTTTAAGGAGAAAAAGGAAGGTAGAAGGAAAGAAAGGGAGGACAAGGTCATGAACAAAATGTTAAGCATTTCTACCAACGAAAAAATCTTAGCATCCAATCCAAAACCTTAAGGCAATGGGTGGAATAACTCTGGATCATTACAAACCCTATGGAAACCCTTACCCGACTGATGAAGAACAGGTGATATATCTTTAACACTCCTGAATGTGTAACTTGATTTTAGTGATTAAACATGGATTAGAGACTTTTTCTCTTCTTCTTCTTTTTTGTCTCTCTTTTTCTTGGTTCTTTTTTTATTTTATTTGGGTTGAGGAAGGAGGAGTGGCTCAACAGGCTGAACAAGGGGATTGGAGTAGAGAGATAGAGTGTCACAAACAAGCTAAGCAGTGAGCATGCAGCAAATAGATAGAGGGTAAGGAATGGGCTTGGAGTAGAGCTAGTCACTTGGTGTGCTGAATTGCGATAAAGAATCCCACAACAGTTCGATGGACTCAATTGAGAGAGAGATGCACATCGCAGTGGAATATGTTGAGAGAAGAGAGTTGTTAAATGAACTTACCAAAGTTTGGCTCTGATACCCTATGAAAGAATCTAGGTGTTCAATCCAAAAGTTTAAAACGATGGATGGAATACGTTGAGAACATTTAACCTTTACACACCTGATGAGGGAGATGTAATAATGCTTCTACCACCATCTATACGTGGCTAGACCGGTTTTAATGAACTTTTTGTAATTTCATAGAAAACCTTAAGCTTATCACCAAGAGTATTTTCCATAACGAGGGAAAATACTTGACTAAGGGTGCTAAAGTCGAATTACGCACATTCCTTTCTTTTTCATTGACAGAATAATTCCTAAAACAAAAAACTATCACTTATCTCCTCTCCTCTCTTTTCTTTTCTTAGAGTTCCATTTCTTTCTTTATAAGTTCTTGGTGCAACACAACACAAATGAGGCATCTTTACATTTTCTCTACATGAATAAGTTGTGATCCAGCTATCTCGAAAATAAGCAGTTAAAAGGATATAGAGACTAAAGGAGCAAAACACTTAGATAACACCCAATCTCCTAATTCCTACAAAAATATGGACAAGATTTTATTTTACATACTCTTGGAAAAAATTAAGGCTCAAGTCTCTAAATGGATTTTTTCTCCGCACCAACTCATTATTCCACAGCATCCACCTTGCTTAAAAGGTGTCAAACCGCATGCTCATTTTGAAATATTCTTTAATCCAGATACAGCTTAGCATTTAACAAAAAATCATGTGCAGATAGCGGGCTCCTGTTCTATACATAAGAATGTTCAAATGCCACTTTCTAAGGACAGCAAAGTGCATATAGAATATGAAATGATAAAAGATTTACTGGTTTCATCAACAATGTACTTTTTAAGCATGGAGAAGGAAGCTATCTGCCTGAAATCTTCTTACAAGCACAAAACAAAACAAAAAGAACCTTGACAGTGAAAGATGAGACAACCTAGCATGGTTAGGCGGTGAAGGGCAGTAATTGTTGTTGTTATGTGCTTCTTTGCAAAATCCAATTTCTTAATATCACGACATATTTCTTGAACCATTGTTTCGCTTTGCTCCGCTTTGGTTTTAATTTCTCGAATCTTATTCATGAGTTCCTGGTTTCAAAAAGAATAGTGAATAAGAAGCCACCAAATATCTCACATAAATAGCAATATCAGATGATTTTGCTGTATATTTTATTCTTCACACAGTTAAAACTTCTGCTATACCACAGAGAAGAGAGCAAGTCTAAGAACATACCTGCACAGCACTCGTAGCTGCGGCAAGATCTTCTCTGGCTTTGGTTCCAGAGTTACTCTGAAATATGAAACAGCGAAAGGCCAGAAAAAAGTTCTTACCGTGATTATGAAAATAAAAAGAACAAATATCATGAAGTTTCATTAATCAGGAGAAATATTAATAGCAATCACTTAAATAAGGTGCTCTTGATGAATTTAACATTATAGGTTTCTCACCGCTCCTCTCTCTCTTCATCTTTTTCTCTTAAGAGGGAAAGTCAAAATTGATATATTTCTTACCTTCAACATTCACCAATTAAAAGAACAATAAGTAAAAAGAAAGGAAAAACATAATAAAATATGGTGCATAAGTCTATTAAATTTATCTTCTTGAAGAATTCCTAACAAATTCTTCAATAAGTTAAATTCCTAGTAAAATGCAAACAATTCAGATAATTAGGCATGTTGTTCCAGAGGAATGAAATGATAGATGAAGATGTTACTTATAGTATTAAAATCGGGTGGTTGAAATGGAGAATTGATAATGGGGTGTCTATGTGATAGAATGACACTTACCAAAATGAAATGTATATTCTATAGAACAGTTATAAGACCGGCAATTGTCATATGGTAGTGAATGTTAGGCCACTAAAATGCAACAATACCCACTAGATGATTGTCGCAGAGATGTGGATGCTAAGATGGATGTGCAGTCATACAAGATTAGCCTTGTCCACTTGGGCTAGGCCTTGTTAGCAACAGTGGGCAATCATAATAACCACAAATCGCATTTAAAGACCTCAAATCAACGCAAATAGTTTATATAATCTATCTGACAGTTGTGGTAAATTCTCGTCTAGCTTTGGTCATTTATTGAAATATTAATCAATGAACATCAATTTCCATTTGGTAATTCCAGATATGATCAGAAACAAAAATGGAACCACATTTTGGATCTTTTTTTTTGTTTTTTGAGAAAGAACGCATGATGGAAGTTCAGAATAACTTGATCACCTTTTCTCCATTATCATTTCTCCAATATGGTTTCAATTGCGGATGATTAGAGTGGAAAAGCTATAGAAGTTGCCGACACAGACTAGTTTGGAATAAGGCATAGATGATTGATTCATCACTTACTCCAATATACAACAACAACATACCCAGTGAAATCCCACAACGTGGGGTCTGGAGAGGGTAGAGTGTACGCAGACCTTACCTCTACCTTGGTAGGTAGAGCGATTGTTTCCGAGAGACCCCGGCTCAAGACAAAGCACAAGCAAAACAAGAGAAACGGTCAGACCCGGACAAGAAATTTAAAGCAGTATGAAAATGTTGGTATCAAAAGCGACTAAGCCATGATAGCGCATTCCGAAAAAAGAAACAGTAACTAACGCAGGTTAATAAGATAAACAAAGTACACTAGAGAACACATAGCAGCAATAATCAAACAAGGGACTATAAATAAATAAAACTATCTTCCACCTTTACATGGTGTAACACTAACATTAGAGAGTAGTTCTTCTAAACTTTTAGTATAATCAAGATTTTATCAATTATTTTTAGTAAAAAGTACAAAGAACAATGGAATATGTGTCTATTTACACTGAGCTTTCTTCTTGAAGCATCAGCACTTACAGTCTAAAGGTTATTATAAGCAGTCATATAACATGACGTAATCATATGTAAATATTTGTACTTGAAGAAAGAGAGGGAAAGGGTAGATAATGAGAAAGGAGAGACAAAAAAATTCACCTGTTGCCGTACAGCAGTCAATATTTCAGCATCAACACGACGAATTTCACTATGTATCTTCTGCATAAGGGGCTCAACGCCAGATAGAGATGCTTCTGCACAACAACCAACTGATTATTCAAAAAAGGGACAAAATTGACTAAGATCAACATGCTTCAACAACAACGACAGCAACAGCAACAACAACAACAACAACAACAAACCCAGTGTAATCCCACAAGTGGGGTTTTGGGAGGGTAGTGTGTACGCATACCTTACCCCTACCTTTGAGAAGGTAGACAGATTGTTTCCGATAGACCATCGACTCAAAGAAAGATGAAAAGGAGGCAGTAGCAACAAGCATAAACAACAGCAAGAAAATAAGATAACCGAGGCTAAACAAATGACAAGTAGTAATAGAAATGTAAGAATAAGAAAATACAAGAGTAGTACTAATACTCTGGGGATGGAACACTAATACGCCCCACTACCTACTAATCTTCTACCCTAATTCTCAACCTCCACACCCTCCTATCCTCGGTGAGCTGAAGTTGTGCCTAAGATTAGCATGCTTAAAGCTAAAGGAATGATAATGACCCCAGGTCTTAATTATGTTTGAGACATATGCTATAGAATAATTGTAGTAATAACTACACCTAGAGCTCTAATATATTGAAGGTTATAAGCCTTACTCAGTATCCATTGATATAATAAAGAAAACTAACATAATTTTTGTTCCTTCCAAGCTCCAGTATCCATTGATCTAACTGAGGGAGAATCTCTTTGATCTTTTTCACATAAAACCTGAAAATCATTTGCAATTTCTCTACACTGATCTTTCTAGGCTAATAATTTTTCTAATCTCATCAACCTAATTAACTCAATAATACTAAATTTTATCATCCTCTTTGGATATTTTGGTTGATCCAAATAGAAAGAATCATTTAAACAAACAACAACATACCCAGTGAAATCCAAAACATTTAAGGGTTTAGAAAATCCAAAAGTGAAGCACTCCATTCTGTTTCAAATTAATATTAAGTGTAAAATAATAGTAACCATTTGATAGTAAGGACCATCTAAGTGAGACTTGATAGATATCAGTGTGATATAGCTAACGTAATTGTCTCAGATTAACAATTAGCAGTCAAAGAAATTTCCAGCAATTCAAGACGAAATCTGAACCAAAAGCTGTGAAATTGAGAATATTTTTGGGACAAGTCTGAATTCAGAAATAAACTACATCAGATTCATATGGGGAGAAAAGAGAAAAGGAAAACGGGAAACCCTTGTTCTGCCAACCAGTAATCGAATACATGTTTGTTTGATAGAGAGAAGCATATAGTAAAAGAGACCTGTGGGAAACATCTGATTGATGTAATCCAACGTATTCTGTTTGTCCGATGTCGCCATGATAATTCCACGAGATCACACAAGAATGAGCGGGACTATTCTCACTATACCAGAGACCAAGATCCAAACACCATTTCTTTTTCTTCTTTTTCTTCTTTTTTTTCTTTTTTATTTTCTTCTGTTTAATTTGTTCCATTATTTAGGTTAAGTATTTTCATTTGACTAAACACTAAGAGTTTCATCTAGGTTGTTCAGTGGGTCGGGTCGGGCCCGCTATCTGGCCCGCTATGTCCCGATCCCCATAAAAAAAGTTGTTGGTGTCGGGGTTCGAACTCGGAACGGAATTTGGGCTCGTCCCGATCCGAGCCACCAGCCCCCCTTCTCTTTGCAAAAATTTCGTTGCAACAACGACCAAATTTTAATTTTGGTCGTTGTGCAATGGCTATAACAGCCATTTTTTGCCCCCCTAACCCTTGATATTTATTTTTAACCCCTAAGTTAATATATTTACACTTTAATCATATTTCTCAACTATAAATACATCATTTTCCTCTTCATATTTTCTCACAAATCTCCATATCATCTCTCTAATATGATCTCTCAATTTATCTCTCAACAATTCTACAAACCTTCCTACTATTAAATATTATATCAAAGTTAAAAATTTGGGAGTGAAGTTGGCAACTACCTTGAGGATCATCCATCGAGCAAAGTTTCAATTTTCAACCTCGATTACACGTCGACGTTATGTCGGCGTTTGGTAACTTCGTTCCTTCTTTAAATTATTATTATTACTTTATTTTAATTATCGCATTTTATTTTATTATCTTTAATTATTTATTCGCATAATAAAAATGAAAGGATTAATATGTATGTTTAAGGGTAAGGGTAAGACTTCTTCTAGTAGGAGTAACAAGGGCAGGGGTACTTCTTCTAGTAATCTTATTCCTGGTCCCGATGATTTCATTAATTTTACTCATATAGATGAAACTAAGGGTGGCCAGTGGGCCGGGACGGCCCTACCCCGACCCGACCCCTCCCCGACCCTGCTAAAAAAAACGGTGGCGGGCCTCGAACTCGGGACGGGACAATGTCTCGTCCAGCCAGACCCGAGCCCGCCCCAGGCCCCGTCTCGAGCCCGACCCTGACCCCGCCCTTTGTCCTCCCTTTGCAAATATGGTCGTTGCACCAACGACCATTTTAGATTTTGGCCAACGACCATTTTAGGCCTCCCCCCTACCCCTTAATATTTATTTTTAACCCATAAGTTATTATATTTACACTTTAACCTAATTTTCCAACTATAAATAACTCATTTTCTCTTCATCTTTCTCACAAATCTTCCTACAATCTCTCTAATCTCTCAATATATCTCTCTACAAGTCTACATTGTTTACTAAATATTCAATTTTATTTATTCATTTGGGAATTAGGAGTGAAGTTGGCAACTAGCTTGAGGATCTTCCATCGAGCAAAGTTTCAATTTTCAACCTCTCGATTACACGTCGACGTTACGTCGGCGTTTGGTACATTCATTCCTTCATTAAATTATTATTGTCTGTTTATTTTATTTAGCGTACTTAATTTTATTGTCTTTAATTATTTATTATCATAATTAAAATGAAAGGATTAAAAGGTATGTTTAAGGGTAAGGGTAAGGGTGCTTCTTCTAGTAGGGGCAACCAGGGCAAGGGTGCTTCTTCTAGTTGGGGCAACCAGGGCAAGGGTACTTCTTCTAGTCATCTTATTCCTACACAGGATGATTTTGTTGATACTCAACATTTTCCTACAATACCATTAGATTTAGACCAGGAGCTATTTTATGGAACTCAAGAAGACTTTAATTTAGACGATGATCTAGATGATACACCCACTAATGTTGATGACAACACACCCACTAGTGCACCTTCAACTGAAATACCTCCTATTCCCCCTAGTATGAGACGAGGTCCAGCAAAACGACCATTAAAATCATATGCATGGACATTTTTTGATAGGGACGTAGAGAATCAAGTAGCTATATGTAAAATTTGTAAAAATATTTTAAAATTTAAAACTGGAAAAGGTCACGGTGGGACGAGGGGTTTAATTAGACACGTAGTAAGTGCTCATCCAGCTAGGTATGCCCAATACCATGCTTCAAAATCGGTGCATAAGCGCCGCTCCATCGGGACAAGGTTCACATCTCGACATCGTCCGGACCAAATACATGGTCAAATTAACCCTATGACGGGGGAAATTGTAGGCTCTAAATACAATAAACATAGAGATAGGGAAGCAATATCAAAATTAGTTGCTGTGGAGGGTTTGCCTTTTTCATTTCCTTCATCTCTCGGTTTTATTCATTACATTAGAGATATATATAATCCTGCTTTTAACGGTTTTCCTAGATCAATTGTTAAGAGAGATGTATTTAAATCCGCGCATGAATATCAACAATATTTACGTTTTTCATTATATCATTTTAATGGCAAAGTATCTATCACGTCTGATATAGGTCATAGTACTAACGGCCATGATTATTTAACTGTAACTTGTCATTGGATAGATTATAAATGGTCTATGCAAAAACATATTTTAGCGTATAGATATATAGATGATAGGCACACCGGTACTTTTATTGCAGATAATATTTATCAAGTGTGTCATTATTACGGAATAACCGATAAAATTATGACTATTACATTAGATAACGTTTCTTCTAACAATTACGCAATTACAATTTTAAAAAATAGTTTAACTCCATCTTTTTTAGATCATTTTCATATAAAATGCGCGTGCCATATATATAACTTAATTGTAAAGGATGGTCTATCACTTTTTGAAGACATTCTTAGTAAAATACAATTTGCTATAAACTTTATTTTTAAAAGTAATAAAGTACAACGTAGAAAAGAATATAAAAAAACTTGTCACGATTGTGGACTACCTTATAGAAAAATTCCACAAGAAGTATCCACTAGGTGGAATTCTTTATACGAGCAACTACTTGTTGCTTATGACTATAGAATATCTATAACTTTATTTTTTAACTCTCATAATAAAAATCCAGCTGATATGTTTTTAGATAGTGATTGGGTAAAAATTTCCGAACTTATTGTATTTTTAGAAAAAAAATTTCAAGCAACAAAAGAATTTTCCGGTATATATTATTCTACTATTTCAACTATGTTGTTTTATATAACTCTAATATTTTTATTACTTAGTGAATATATGAAAAAATCAGCTTAGAAGGCAGCTATTAAAAAAATGTTTGTCAAAATAAAAAAATATTTTATTCCTATTCCCACTATTTATATTATTGGTTCTATATTAAATCCTACTATTAAAATAGACGGTACTAAATCACTAATTGAAACTATTTACGATTGTATAGAAGTACTACCACCTCCAAGTCCCAAAAATCTAAATCACCCACCACCTATTGAACAAAGTCAAACTAAAGAAGAAGTGTTGTCTAGCGTAGAACACCAATGCAAAAAAATATATAGATTTTATCAACAAGAAAATGCTAGTAACTTACCTACTTCCATACCATCTTCTTCATCTTCAACACAACCTCACAAAAGACATGTCGCTTCTGTGCTAGTATTGAAAGCCTCGTAAATAGAATGTGTGGTCGCACCTCTACTACTAACCAAATTAGCGAGTTGGATATTTTTATTTTATTTCTGAGGGTTCTGCATCAGTATCAAGAAGTTATCAATGGAGATGGACATGAAGACTTCTTTGAAATCTTGGAGGGAATGACAAGACCTTTCCTAAGACTTTCATTGATGGCCCGAGATGTTTTGAACATTCAAGCGTCATCAATCGCTGCGTCTGAAAGCGCTTTTTCTCACGGCGGATATCAAATAGGAGACCACGGACACTCATTAGCGGGAGACGACTTGGAAATTGCAGTATTATTCAGAGATTGGATACGAGCGGAGCGGAGAAGGTGCGGTCAACCGGAGATCAACGAAGAAGAAGATGAAAACTACAACGAAATCTTAACCGAAGGGAGTGGAAGCGACGTGGATCAATTTGACCAACAAATACCAATTCCAACCGAAGAACCACAGGAAATCATCAAGCAATTAGAACGAGGTTTTTGAGAATGTAATTTTTTTAATTGCAATTTTATTATGTAATTTGCAACTTTTGGACAACACCACAAAGTTGCAATTTAGATTTTAGACAATTGTATTTGTATTACAAAAAAATCATATGTCTATTAAATAATATAAGAGGCACAAAAACAGTCTTGGGATGTTTTTATTACACTATCTTATTTTGTTTATTGAGTTTTTTTTTATACATATGTTATTTTAAAAAAAAAGGAAAACCCGCCGGACCCCGCCCCAAGCTCGACCCGACCCGATACCGACGAGATCGGGATCAGGACGGGACTGGAGCAAGTCCCGCCAGACCATACCCCGCCAGACCCGACCCCGACCCCTTCTCCCATCCCGCCCCTACCCCGACCCCGCCAAACGCGGCCAGCCAGACCCGAGCCCGGGCCACTGGCCACCCCTAGATGAAACTGCTTTTTTTAATGATATATCATTAGATGATGAGGTAAATGAACCAAACTTTAACTTAGATGACACACCCACTAGTGCACTTCAACCTCATGCTCAAACTGAGTCTCAGCCTAAAACTGAAACTGGAATGTCTCCTATTACCCCTATTATGAGTCGAGGCCCACACAATGAAAATTAAAATCAGCAGCATGACATTTTTTATAGGGACCAAGAGATCAACTAGGTAGATGTAAATTTTGTAAAAATATTTATAAATTTAAAATCGAAAAAGGTCAAGGTGAGACGAGAGGTTTATTGAGACATGTACAAGGCGAGCACACAGTTAGGTGGAATGAATACCAGGCTAAAACATCGAATGTGCCAATGCCATCTGAGTCAGGACAAGGTTCACATAGTGTCCCCGGCCAAGTACAGGGTCAAATTAACCCGACGACGGGGGGAATTTTTGGTCCTAAATATGATAAAAACAAAGATAGGGTATGGCAAAATTAGTTGCGGTGGTGAGTTTGCCTTTTTAATTTCCTTCATCTCCTGGTTTTATTCATTACATTCGCGAAACATATAATCATGTTTTTAATGATTTTCCTAGATCAACTGTTAGAAGGGATGTTTTTAAATTTGCAAGTGAATATCAATAATATTTACGTTATGCATTGTATCATTTTAATGACAACGTGGCTATCACTTCTGACATAGGCCGTAGTACTAACGGTAATGATTATTTAACGGTAATATGTCATTGGATAGATCAAAATTGGTCTATGCAAAAATGTATTTTAGTATATAGATATATTGATGATAGGCACATTGAAAGTTTTATTGCACAAAATATTAATGAAATTTGTGACTATTATGGAATAATTAATAAAATTATGACTATTACATTAGATAATATTTTTTAAATGATTATGCTATAAGACTTTTAAAAGTTTGATTAACTCCATATTTTCCTAATCATTTTCATGTAAGATGTGTGTGTCATATTTATAACTTAAAATACAAAGATGCAAAGAATATAAAAAAAATTGTCATGATTGTGGATTAACTTATAGAAAAATTACAGAAGAAGTTTCGACTAGGTGGAATTCGATGTATGACCAACTACTTGTTGCTTACGACTATAGATAGCTTACAACTTTATTATTTAACGCTCATAATAAAAATCCAAGGGATATGCTTGTAGATAATGATTGAATTTTTTTTTAAAAAACTTAATGGATTTCTAGAGAAAAAATTTCAAGCTACTAAAGAATTTTCCGGTATTTATTATCCTACTATTTCAAATATGTTATTTTATATAGCTCTAATATTTTTGTTACTTAATGAATATATGCAAAAACCAACTTATAAGGAATCTATTGAAAAATGTTTAAAAAATTTAAAAAATACTTTTTTCCTATTCCCACTATTTATATTATTGGTGCGGTATTAAATCCGACTATTAAAGTAGGCGGTTGTAAAACACTAATAGAAACAATTTATGATTTTATAGAAGTACTCCCAACAAACCCAACTGAAGAACCAACTCACAAACCAACTAAAGAAGAAGTTGCGTCTAACATACACACTGAATGCAAACAAGTATATATGTATTACCAACAACAAAATGCAAATAATCAACCCGCTTCTGTACCATCTTCTACTACTTCGCTGTAACCTTATAAAAATATGTGGTTTCTGCTGCTACTATTCAAGGCCTTAGAAATAAAATGTTTAGTGGTTCAACTTTTTCACAAGTTAGCAAATTTGATGTTTATGTTTTGCAGGGTGTTGTACCGTACGAATTAATTGTCAATGATGAAGGATATGAAGACTTGCTGAAATACTGGAGGCAGAATGAGAATACATTTCCGACACTAGCAAAGATGGCCCGATATGTTTTGAACATTCAAGCGCCATCAACAGCGTCTGAAAGCGTTTTTTCTGCTAGAAGATTTCAAATAGGAAAGCACAGACATTCATTGGCGGGAGACGCATTGGAGATTGTAGTTCTTTTCAGAGATTGGATTTGAGGGGAGCGTAGAAGGTGCGGTCAATCGGAGATCAACGAAGAGAAGACAACAACTACAATGAAATCTTGTCCGAGGGAACAGAAAGCGACGCCGAACAATTTGACCGACTAATTCCAATTCCAACTGAAGATCCTTAAGACATTGTGAGGAAATTAAAAAAAGTATGGTTAACTATGTAGCTTTTTTAATTGCAATTTTACTATGTGATTTGCAACTTTTGAACAACACCACAAAGTTGCAATTTTGAAATTGTATTACCAAAAAATCATATTTCTATTAAATAATATAAGAGGCACAAAAACAACATTGGGATGTTTTTATTACACTATCTTGTTCAATTATTGAAGTGTTTATATATATTATTTTTTAAAATTAAGTGGTAAAAAAGGGGTCAAATCTCGATCCCGACCCGACCCGTCCTGACCCGCCCTCCCAAATCCCGGCCCCTCTACCGGCGGGATGTGGGACGGGACAAGACCTCTTTCCGTCCCGTCAGGCCCGCCAGAACCCCAGTCCCGACCCTCCCCCATCCCGTCGGGACCCGCCCCGTTGGAAAATCCTAGTATTAGTTACCACCGATAGAAATTCCATCGGAGTGTGGGTCTCATTTAAAAAGCTCCGCACTAACTATTCATACCCCCAACGTTCATCTAAATTTTTTGCAAATTTGAGCCGAGAAGGGAAACATAAGGAGTTAAACTAAATCGTCATTGTATATAAAAATGAAACAAAAACAATAGTTGAAATTTCATTATCTTGAAAAAGAATTGTTATAAATAATGGAGCTCTAATAAATTTCTTTTACAGATTTCGCTCGGAAAAAAAGTGCATTGTTAGAATAAATAGTTGTTGCATCTAAATAAGAAAATTCAGAGGTAGAACTCTACTATATTAGATTTAATATTTTTATTTAGCTAAAAATATTGGAGATCTAGCCAAGTTCTTTTACAAATATAGCTTGAAAGAATACATAATTAGAATAAATATTTATTACAACAACAACAACAACAACATATCCAGTGAAATCCCACAACGTGGGGTCTGGGGAGGGTAGAGTGTACGCAGACCTTACCTTTCCTTGGTAGGTAGAGCGGTTGTTTCCAAAAGACCATCGGCTCAAGACAAGCAAAATAACTAGCAAAGCAAGAGAAACGGTCAGACCCGGACAAGAAATGTAAAGCAATATGAAAATATGGTAACAAAAGCGAATAAGTCATGATAGCGCATTCTGAAAAAAGAAGTAGAATAAATATCTATTGCATATATTAAAAAAAAAAGAGGGAGGGGGGATTTCATAAACATACACTTCACTCAGTTACATTACAAAAATATAGCCCAAAACTTAAATTGCAAAAATATAGCCCAAAAACACTTTTATATAATATTATACACTTATATATAAAATTATACAAGACAAATACATTATGTATATGGGTGTATAAAAATGTATAGTAGTGTATAAGAGGTGTGTATACATTCGTATACATTATGATACAAACACCAACACAATCAATGACGGAGTAGATCTAAACTGATTTTAAATACGAATTACACTTTTATACAAGACAAATAAATTATATATATATAAGTATATAAAAATATATAATAATGTATAAGAGGTATGTATACATCCATATACACTATTATACAATATTACTATTGTACAAAATCATGTGGGCCACTCCACCACTCGGACAATGGAGTCCATATATTCCTGTTAAATATACATAATATACACACGATATACATGTGTATATTTAACATAGATTGTTCTCTGTTTTGTATAGCATAGTGACTGCCCATCAGTGGGCATCTTTATCCTTGTACAAATGTGTAATTAATGTTATAGTCTAATTAGTATTGTACACTTACCATACTTGTATAGTTAGTCTCCAAATAGAATAAGGTTTTAGGAGTAGAATTGGAATATGATTCTCCTATTATGGAAATATGTAAATGTATATATACTCTTTCAATCAATGAAAATAATCAAGGGATTATTTATTTCATGGTATCAGAAGTCAATGACTAAATTGCTTCCGCTCTTCTCCCAGATTTCTCTCAGTTTTTCGTGCCCCTTCTCGGCCAAAAACTGCATTGATTTCCATGCCCCTTCCTCGGATTTCGTGTTAAATTTTACCTCATCTCTTCCCAAATTTTCTACAAAATCACCTATTTTTCTTTCCTTATGTCGACGACAAAGAGCACGTTTTATCCTGCCCGTGTTGTTTCTAACATCAAGAATCACATACCTCTCATTCTTGAAATAGAAAATGTCCAATACGCGACGTGGGCCGAGTTGTTTAAAATTCACGCTTGCTCGCATCAAGTTATCCATCACATAATCCCCGCGGCTCCTGAGGATACGGAGGTGCCTCAACGTGAGGATGATCCTAAGTTATAGATAATGTTTGATGCCACCGTCCTTCAGTGGATTTATTCCACTATCTCTACTGACCTGTTGCAAATTATTATTGAGCCAGACGCTACGACAATGGCTGCTTGGGATAGGCTGCGTGACATATTCCAAGATAATCAGAATTCCAGAGTTGTTACTCTTGAGCATGACTTTTCCCACGTCAACATGGAAAATTTACCGAATATTTTAGCGTATTGCAAAAGATTGAAAGAATTAGCGAACCAACTCCGCAACGTTGGTACGCCCGTTAGTGAAGATCGTATGGTTCTACAGATAGTTGTTGGCCTCTCCGAGGCATTTAGTGGCGTTGGGACCCTACTTTGTCAAAGTAACCCTCTCCCAACGTTCTATCAAGCCCGCTCCATGCTTACTTTGGAAGAAGCCGGATTGTCTAAGAAGGTGGCTATCGGGGAAAGTCCCGTGGTCATGATGACGTCCTTCACAAATTCTCCAGGATGTGTTGATAATTCAGGCCAAACCTGTGCTTACGATGGCCGCAAGAATACTAGGAAAAATAATGGAAGAAACTGCGGTGGCAAACGCAGTGGTAACATCAGCAGAACCAACGACAGTAGGCCCCACCCCATCAACAGTGGGCCTCAGCCCCACTTGTCCCAGCCTTGGGCCCCATGACCGTGGGCTTGGACCAGTAGGCAGTGCCCCAATAATCTCGATTGTTCAGTTCCTCCAGCCCACAGTAAGTGGACCCAATTTCAGCCTTCTTTTTGGCCCAGCTACTCCAGCCCAGCCTCGGTCCAGCGATCTAGTGGGGTATCGGGTCAGCAGGGAGGCAGACCTGGGCCCTACCAAGCCCATCATGCAGCGGGCCCCACTTTTACCGACATCGAATCCATGATGCACACGCTTGGAATAAATCTTTCGGACCCAAATTGGTCCATAGACACCGGCACCACTACTCACATGACATCTGATTTAGGTACTCTCTCGTCTTATTCCAATTAGAGCAACAATCGTGGTATAATTATTGGTAATGGTAATTCAATTACAATTCGTGGTTATGGTCATAAAATATTATCTCCCCATCATCCACCCCTTATTTTGAAAAATACCCTTCACGCTCCAAAATTGATTAAAATTTTGGTGTCTGTCCGAAAATTCACCACTGATAATTCCGTGTCCATAGAATTTGATCCATTTGGGTTCTCTGTGAAGGATTTCAAAACAGGGAGTCCTTTCATGAGGTGTGATAGTAGGGGATATCTTTATCCTATCACGCCATGTTCCGGTCCATCGAGTCAAGCCTTGCCGTCAGCGTTTGCAGCCCTTACTCATTTCTTGTGGCATGCTCGTCTAGGTCATCCGGGATCGTCTATTTTGTCTTCCTTAGAGAAAAATAATTTTATTTCTTGTAAGGGTGAGCGGAGCACTCCGAATTGTCAATTTTGTTCTTTATGGAAAATAGTTAAGTTATCATTTGTAGACTCTAATTCTCATACTTTAATGTCATTTGATATTATTCAAAGTGATCTATGGATGTCTCCTGTTCTTAGTTCTTTGAGTCATCGGTATTATGTTCTCTTTTTGGATGATTATTCTAAAAATTTGTGGACTTTTCCAATAGCAAAAAAATCTCAAGTTTTTTCCATCTTCTTAAAATTTAGACCATTCATTAGAACACAATTCGAATGTGAAATAAAAAATATTCAATGTGATAATGGCAAAGAATATGACAATGGGGTATTTCGAGAATTTTGTGCAAATAATGGGATCAATTTTTATTTTTCTTTTCCTCATACGTCTTCACAAAATGGGAAAGCCGAACGCAAAATTTGTACCATTAATAATATTGTCCGCACTTTACTAATTCATGCTTCCATACCCCCATTTTTTTGGCATCATGCTCTACAAATGGCTACATATCTTCTTAACATTATTCCTTCCAAAAGTTTGATGTATTTTTCCCCCTACAAATTTTATTTAATAAAACACATTTGTATTCCTATCTTCGAGTCTTTGGGTGCTTGTGTTATCCGTTATTTTCGTCCACCACAATTAACAAACTTCAGGCCCGGTCTACTCCGTATGTGTTTTTGGATTTTTCGTCTAATCATCATGGTTATAAATGTTTTGATTTGTCCTCGAATAAAATCATCATTAATCGTCATGTCATTTTTTATGAATCCCAGTTTCCGTTTGCTAAGCTTAGTAATCCCGGGCCTAGTTCGTATAATTTTTTGGATGATAGTATTTCCTTGCATATTATTCACTATTTTTGGACGTATCCCGCATCCCAACTCCGCCAGCGGACCCACTGCCCGTTGGTCCTTCCCAACCGTCGTCGTCTACAAATCTGGGTCTAGCAACTGGGCCATCAATCCTACCCGATTACGGCCCGATTCATTACTATTTCGGGTCCAAAGATTGGCCCGATTCCATTCGATTCCGGTTTAGCTTCTGATTTGGGCAGTCCATCGTCACTGATACCCGTCCCACGTCCAGAAAATTTCCAAAATCCATCCCCTTCTTCCCCGAGTCATCGACCGGTCACTCGTAGTCAACATAGTATTTTTAAATCGAAAAGACATTTTAACTTAAATTCTAATGTTCTTAAATCACCCTTACCCCGTAATCTTGTTTCTGCTTTGAGTGACCCGAATTGGAAAATTGCTATGACCGATGAATATAGTGCTCTTATTGATAATAAGATGTGGGAGTTGGTGCCCCGTCCTTCTGGTATTAATATTATTAGGTCTATGTGGATTTTTGCTCATAAGGACAATTCAGACGGTTCATTTGCACGACATAAGGCTCGGCTTGTGGGTGATGGTAAGACTCAGCAGGTTGGTGTGGATTGTGGGGAGACGTTTAGTTCGGTGGTCAAGTCGACTACCATTCGCACTGTACTCAGCTTGGCTCTTTCGAAAGCATAGTCCATCCATTAGTTAGATGTGAAGAATACTTTCTTACATAGTGATCTCAAGGAGACATTATATATGCATCAGCCTTTGGGGTTTAGGGACCCCAAGTATCCTCATCATGTCTGTTTGTTGAAGAAGTCATTATATGGGCTTAAATAGTATCCACGGGCCTGGTATACGAGGTTTGCCGACTATGTTTCGACTATTGGGTTCACTCACAACATGTCGGATAATTTCTTGTTCATATATCGTCGTGGGTCATCCTTGGCTTATATACTTTTATATATGGATGATATTATCTTGACTGCCTCTTCCGATGCATTACGTCGGTCTATCATGACAATGCTCAGTTCTGAGTTTGCTATGAAAGACTTGGGGCCGTTGAGTTATTTTTTGGGGATTGCTGTTATTCGTTATGCAGATGGGTTATTCTTATCTCAACGAAAGTATGCAACTGAGATCATTGAGAGGGCTTAGATGTCATCCTGTAAGTCCACTTCCACTCCAGTTGATACTAAGCCCAAGCTTAGTGTTGTGGCCGACGCACCATACGAGGATCCAACCCGATATCGCAGTCTTGCAGGGGCCCTTCAGTATCTTACATTCACGAGACCTGATATTACGTATGCGGTACAACATGTGTGTTTGTTTATGCATGATCCCAGAGTTGAGCACATGAACGCGCTCAAACGCATCATTCGGTATATTCAGGGTACACTTGACTATGGCTTACATTTATATCATTCCTCGACGTCCACACTTGTCTTGTATACGGATGCTGATTGGGGTGGCTGTCCGGACACCAGATGGTCTACGTCTGGCTATTGTATGTTTCTTGGAAATAACTTGGTCTCGTGGTCTGCGAAACGTCAGTCGACTTTGTCCCGATCCAGTGTCGAGGCCGAGTATCGAGGGGTAGCTAATGTGGTCTCGGAATCATATTGGTTAGGTAATTTGCTGTTAGAGCTTCATTGCCATATTCAGAAATCAACCTTGGTTTATTGCGATAATGCTAGTGCCATCTACCTGTCTGGCAATCCGATTCAGCACTAGCGCACTAAACATATTGAGATGGACATCACTTTGTTCGCAAAAAGGTTGCTCGTGGTCAAGTACGCGTCTGCCATGTCCCGTCCAAGTATCAAATTGCCGACATCTTTACAAAGAGTCTTCCCTCGGTTCTTTTTGAAGATTTTAGGGACAGTCTCAACGTTCGAAGACCGTCCGCTATGACTGCGGGGGTGTATTAAATATACATAATATAAACACGTTATACATGTGTATATTATGTATGTTTAGCATAGATTGTTCTCGATTTTGTATAGCATAGTGACTGCCCATCCGTGGGCATCATTCTCCTTGTACAAATGTGTAATTAATGTTATAGTCTAATTAGTATTGTACACTTACCATACTTATATAGTTAGTCTCCAAATAGAATAAGGTTTTAAGAGTAGAATATGAATAAGATTCTCCTATTATGAAAATATGTAAATGTATATACTCTTTCAATCAATGAAAATAATCAAGAGATTATTTCTTTCAATTCCACACACACAATTCACCATCACTAATCCGACATCGATGTGCTTTCTGGTCAGCATTCTGGTACCATTCGCCACTGCGAAATCGGCGGCCATGTGCTTTCTGATTACTATTTCTATACCATTCGCCATCGTGAAATTGGTGCCAAATTGCCTTTAGACCGGCGTTCGGAGGAAGTTTAAATTCTACTCACAGCTTAGAAACCTCAAATTAGATAACAATTTTTCAGAAAATTACTTTTTCACCGGCGTTCCGAGGAAGTTTCAACTCTACTCACATCTTAGAAACCTCAATTTAGATAACAATTCAACCACAAATACTGACAATTTAGGTAAGGTCGTTGTCGTTACAACGGTGAAACCAAGTTTCGTAGCGGAGCAAAAGCAGCAAAATACGAAGAAATCATGAGCAAAGTATAGACTGCAAAAAGCAAAAGACGTAGAAGAAGATGGCAAGATTCAAAGGAGGAATATATGAGACTAAGCTATTTCGATGTATTGAGAGCACTGGAAAAGGAATCGACACAGAAAATGAAGAAAAATATAAATGAAAGAGATAGTTCAGTGTTAAGTAGAAAATTGACTGACAAGGAAGAAATGGAAGGAAAGAGGATGAAGATTTGGCGGGGTAGACAGAGTGAGGATGAGGGGGGTTGAGTTAGCTATTTTTATAAGATTTAAAAAGGTGGGTCAATTTTGATAACATTGTTACCTAATTAATATACAACGTAATTATTATATAAAACAAAACACACCTAAACCTCATTTATTTTAGCTAAAAGAAAATCATATGGCTAATAATAGTGAAATTTTAGTTAAGTCATTTTTACATATTTAACCCAAAAGAAGAATAAGTGTATTGCTCCTAAAGAAAAGATTCGAAAACATAAATTAGAGATAAAATATGTATAGTATATTAGGAAGAAATAAGAATAAATACACAATTAAAATATATAAAATATTGTATATGACTATGTGAAAATCAATAGTTGAAAACCCTGCTTGAATTATTTTTCTTCACTCTAATGCATCTAAACGAGAGTGCATCCCTGGTATTTGTCATGTCAACGTTGAGCAGATGAAGGCTATCAAACTGCCAAATTCAAGAGATGATCACCTTTTCTCCATTATCATTTCTCCAATATGGTTTCAATTGCAGATGATTAGAGTGGAAAAGATATAGAAGTTTTCGACACCGAGTAGTTTGGAATAAGGCATAGATGATTGATTCATCACTTACTCCAATATGATAAATAAAATTATCTTACAATTTTACATGGTGTAACACTAACATTAGAGAGTAGTTCTTCTAAACTTTTCGTATAATCAAGATTTTATCAATTAATTGAGTAAAAAGTACAAGAACAATGGAATATGATGTCCGTTTACACTGAGCTTTCTCCTTGAAGCATCAACACTTAAAGTCTAAAAGGTATAATCATCAATCATATAACATGACGTAATCATATGTACAAATTTGTACTTGAAGAAAGCTAGGAAAAAAGGTAGAAAATGATAAAGGAGAGAAAGAAATTCACTTGTTGCCGTACAACAGTCAATATTTCAGCATCAACATGACGAATTTCACTATGTATCTTCTGCACAAGGAGCTGAACGCCAGATAGAGATGCTTCTACACAACAACCAACTGATTATAAAAAAAGAGACAAAATTGACTAAGAGCGATGTCATAAAGAGCATTAGCAAAGAAGAAGCATGCAAAGAACATCGGCGCAAAGAATAAAGAATAACGGCAATGCAACAACAACAATGACGACAACAATGATGACGCAACGCAACGACATGCAACAGTAGCAACAGTAGGCAACAATAGTAGCGGCGGCAGCAGCATGATGTAGTTGCATCATGCAACAACATGATGCAGCTGCAGCAAGCAGCAACAACATCAACACGATGAATTTCACTATGTATCTTCTGCATAAGGGGTTGAACGTTAGGTAGAGATGCTTCTGCACAACAACCAACTGATTGTAAAAAAGGGATGAAATTGACTAAGATCAAAGATGTCAGAAAGTAGCAATGACCAAAGATGCAATGGCGGCAGAAGATGATGTAATCATGGAGATAAAGCCGTACGAGAATAGTGAATAACTATTACAAGTGCTTCGAAAGGATAAACAACAAAGATTACAACAACAAGTTGTCAATCTTTTAATCTTGAACTAGAACTTCAAATTTGGATCTTGTATTCAGAACTATAAGAACATGAACTGCTACACTTGTGGCTTGTAGAACTCTGAGAATTCGAAAGGTTAGAGTCCTTTGAGTTTCAAGTTCACACCTGAAACACTTAGCAACCAATTAGATAATCACAACACCACCAACTAAGTCGAGAGATGACTCTCTGTCTTTAAGATAAGATTGCCCCCATATATAGGCTTTACAGGAGTGTGGGCAATAGTCTTTCAAGATAAAACAACAAACTATCAAATGTGCAAAGCCTACACAAATGATCCCAGCGAAGAACACGAATAAAGAAGATTACTAAGAGAAGGATTTCTATCATGAAAATCTGATCTCTTTGTGGTGTTGTTAACTTGTGTGTAAGTCTAAAATTGAGCCAAAGGCCTCAATTTATAGGTGTGCAAGATGGCTCTTCATATGCCCATGTAATGGCCCTTCAATGTCAAGTAATGGCCATTGAATCCCCATGATGACCAACCAATTAATGGCACAAGTAATGACCATTTAAATACCATGTAATGGCCCTTTAATTCACCAATTAATACAGCCAAATAATGGTTGATTTATGGAGGAAAAATTGTCATTTTAATGCTCCAAAACCTCTCCATAATCAGTCAAACTTTTGGAATTCCGTCTGGTGGTGCCGCGGCCTTTCTGGTGCCGCACCATCTTACACTTTGCACAATCCTTCCTTCGTTTACCGATGTGGAACACTTGTTATTTAGCCAATAATTGTCCATTATTCTATGTCTTAAACATTTACTTACGTACCAATATCTCTTTCACTAACAAAATTTACGATACTTGGCACTTCGAGTGCACGTGTGTGGAAATGACATTTCCGATGTGCGGGGCCCCAATTGTTTGAGTCATAAATAATGGGATAAACTTAATTCCACATTAGTAAATTTCCAACAATCTCCTCTTGAAAGAGATTTTGGCGCACACACAAGGTGCCTACTTTCAGCGAAAAGATATTACATCAAGAGAGGTAGCTTCCGCTTTGAACCTTCACTAGTTGAATACCATCGGACTTACTTACTACACGATGAATGTGATATCTTGAACCGTCAGTGTTTAATGTAAGCCAAGACAACGGTACCAACACAATACCTCCCCTTTATTCGTTTCTTCTTATTGTTCTGTCCGTTGTGGCCGTGGACACACTTGGATTCTTAAGTGCGTTCATTTGAGGCGGCCTGTCCTCGCACTTAAATAAGTGATCTCCTACAAGATATCCTGCTATACCCCGCTTCACAAGTATTAGGAATCATTAAAAGTTTTCCAAACCTTAACCTCAACAGTTGAGGATCATCAAAGGTTTTGAAACTTAACCTTTACCCACCATGCATGTAACACTTAACGTCTATCGCGAGAACAACTTTGAATTTACGTTTCTTTACAAAAATTATAATCCGAAGTGCTCTTGCTTCCATCGAAGCGCTCAACTGAAACTTTTACAACTTAGTTTTCCCATTGAACCAAATTCTTGGGATCTCCAGTTAATATGGTTGGGTTACCACCGTAAAGGTTCGTATTGTTTGGATTTTAAGCCCATCCCCTAGACAGGCAGAACTATTGATCTTCGGGTAGTCTCTTAGTTAAAGAGTCTGCTATATCCTTTGATTAGTAATCAAGAAAGTGACACCCATGATGATCAACTACCCAACGGTCTTATGTCTCTGACTAATATGTCAAAACACCGTCATCCGTGCCCTCCCTGGAGCCGATGACTAGTCACAGTGTATAACTGACGAAGGCACATGTTTCTCCCAATAAGGGACATCCTCTAAGATGTCGTGAAATTACTCAACTTCTTTTCATACTTTATCCAAAGTGATAAACTCTGATTCTATCATGAATCGGCCGATGCAAGTTTGCTGAGAGGATTTTCAAAGGCACACCATACACATCCACTTGTGGCTTTGGTGTTCTTCAAGTCCGATGTTCAGTTTGCATCACTGTGTTCTCCCAGAACTGCTGGAAATCCAGAGTACCATAATCCGTAGATAAGCGAATATTTTAGATATCGTCATATCCGATTTAACGCCTTCTAGCGATCATTTCCAGAATTACGCGTGAATCTTAGTTCAACTGATCTACTTTATAAGCCGATACCAGGTCGGTAGTAGTGTGTAAAATACATTAAACTATATGTGACCTGTGCATATCGCTCCTGGTATATGGGTGCACCATGATTCCAATCAATTTTATGATTCGTATCCATTGGTGACTTCAACGAGACTGTCACATACCTCATAAATAAGTTTGGAATTAGACCAGTCCGTTAGATGTCTTAGAAATCCCAATTCCTAAGATGTCATTTGTAATGCCCATATCTTTCATATCAAAACTTTGTTTCAATATGACTTCCACTTTCACACCGTTGGTTTTCCAACTGTTGGCTTTCTAACTTCAGAGGCAATGTTTCTGCTATCAGATTCATTATTTTTGTTTCATCTGAAACTTCCAGGACCAAAATGTAAACATTTCAGGGACCAAAAGAAAAGTTCTGAAAGAAGCCCAATAGTCCAACAAACCAACTCTGATCCTCCATTCCAACTCTCCGGTTAGGAAGGCTGTCTCAACATCCATGTCACGCAAGACTGCAATGGCCCTGGATGTTAAGCTATTCACAGGGGAGCACATGTCCAAGTAGCCGAGGCCTTATACTCGTCAGTAGATCCATATACTTTGTACTCAATTTGAGTATCCACTTTTACAACCCAAAGGTTCTTTTCCCGGAGGAAGGTCAACCATTACACAAGTATGGTTCTATCCGATGGAATCTGTAGCTTCTTTCCAAAGCAGCGCTTCTGGATAGGATAATTCTTTGTTCATTTCCAACCATACAAGCTAGAAGGACTGGAATAAGTCTTTGTCCCCTCTTTGCTCCGTCTCGGTTCAACATCTAGAATCTCTGAGTTCTGAAGATCTGGAACATTAAGTTTCGGACAGTCAGCAACTTCCGGGTCTTGTAGATCTGGAACATCTGGTTCTGAATAATCAGACACTCAAGGGTTCTTGTTAACCTTTAGGAATTATTTCTTTTCCTCTCAAGGAAAGATGTCTTCAAAGAATTCAACATTCTTTGACACCAAGAGGCGATAAGCACTACTGTTATTTGCAGATCCAGTGGATATGCAATCTACAGTCTTAGGTCCAACTTGATCTATTTCAGTATTCCAACTTCTACCAAGCCACCCCACATCACAACATTTGTAGGTGAGATCCTTTCCATGTTTCATATGGAGGGTTATCCTTATCCTTATGCGGAGTTCTGTTGAGAATCACATTAAAGGTAGTTGATGCCTTGAGATGCAAGGTAGTGAGTATGGGTAGTTTAGCTCAGTTGGTTGCTTCAGAGCGTCCCTTTGCCATGGAGGTTCAGACCTGAGCAAATAGTTTTGTGCGACTGCATATTTTAAATTCGGGTAGAGTTTTAGTGTGTATTGAGGTAAGGTCATCTCTCTTGGAGCAGATTAGGGCTCAACAGTTTGAGGATGCTCAATTATGCAAGATTCGTGATAAAATGTTGTGTGGTGATGCCAATAAGACTATACTTGATGATGAGGGGTTCTAGGTATTAAGGGACGTGTGTGCGCTCCTCGTGTTGGTGATTTGATTCATTTGATATTGGAGGAGGCTCATAGTTCCAGATATTCCATTCATCCAGGTGCTACTAAGATGTATCACAACTTGAGGTAGCATTACTAGTAGGATAGGATAAAGAGAGATATTGAAGATTTCGTTGCCCAGTGTGGGAATTGTCAGCAAGTCAAATATGAGCACCAGAGACCTGGTGATGTGCTCCAGAGGATGCCCATTCCTAAGTGGAAGTGGGATAGAATCACCATGAATTTCGTTGTTGGTCTTCCGAAGACCTTAGGTAAGTTTGATTCAATTTGGGTTATATTGGATAGGCTGACCAAGTCTGCACACTTCATTCTGGTTCAGGTTACTTATAATACAAAAGAGTTGGCCAGGATTTACATTCATGAGATTATGCGATTGCACGAGGTTCCTATTTCTATCATCTCTTATTGAGGTCCTTAGTTTACTTCTTATTTCTGGTGGACGTTGTAGGCAGAGTTGGGTACTAAGTTGGATCTTAGTACCACTTTTCATCCCCAGACTAATGGACAATCTGAGAGGATTATTCAGGTGCTCGAGGATATGTTGAGAGCACGTGTCATTGATTTTGGTAGTCGTTGGTACCAGTTCTTACCCTTGGCAGAGTTTGCGTATAATAATAGCTACAATTCTAGTATTGATATGGTGCCATTTGTGGCTTTATATGATAGAAGGCGTCGTTCTCCTATTGGATGGTTTGATGCTTTTGAGGTTCGATCGTGGGGTACATATTTGTTGTGGGTGTCTTTAAACAAGGTGAAGCTTAATCAGAAAAAGCTTTTGGCAGCTCAGAGTCAATAAAAGATGTATGCGGACCGAAAGGTCCAAGATCTAGAGTTTATAGAGGGTGAGCAGGTACTTATGAAAATATCACCCATGAAGGGTGTGATGCAATTTGGGAAGAGGGGCAAGTTAAGCCCGAGGTACATAGGGACATTTAAGATTCTCTATCATGTTGGCGTTGTTGCTTATGAGTTGGCTGTGCCACCAGGCCTGTTGGGTGTTCAACCAGTTTTTCATATTTTTATGCTGAAGAAGTACCATTCAGACGGGTCTTATATCTTTCATTGGGATTCTATGTTGCTTGATGAGAATCTGTCTTATGAAGAGGAGCATATAGCAATTTTAGATTGGCATGTTAGAAAGTTAAGGTCTAAGGAGATAGAATTTGTTAAGGTACAATGGAATCATCATCTCGTTGAGAAAGCCACATGGGAGACCGAGTTTGATATGCATGCCAGATATCCCTAATTGTTTATTGACTCAGGTACTTCTCCCCCATTCTTTCCTTCTCGCTCGAGGATAAGCGATTGTTTAATTGGTATCTGATGTAATGACATGTTCAGTTGTTATGTGCGTTATGACCATTTTACCCCCGTTGACTCAATTCCCAAGGTTATCGGGCGGTCCTAGTGATAATAGAAAGAATTAGAATCCTTAAGTGAAAGTGTTTGACCAATAGTTGACTTTTGAATAAATGTGTTTATTTTGAGTTATCATTGGTCACATTAGCTTCAGAATGATGTTTATGATTTAATCAAACCTTTGGTTTGGTTCCCAAGGCAGCCCAATGAGTTTTGGGAGTTTGGTTGTGAAATTATGAAATTTGCGTTTAAGAGTTGACTTTATTCAAACCTGAGCTTTAAAGACCTTTTCTGAAAATTCTGAGTGCGCGAGCGTGTCCGGAGTATGTGTTCTGATAAAAACGCATGTTTGGTTTGTGTTATTTTGCTTCCGAATGATTTCAGTTGTTCTAGTTTCCTTCTTTGCTATCATAAGGGAGAGAGCGCGATTGCGAGCCTTGATGAAATCATGCTCTCGTAATCGTGGTGGTGTTGGACGCGGTCGCGTGGACACACGCCTGGGGGAGGGCGAGTCGCGGTGCTTCATGGTCGGGTGGTCTCTTCTATGATCGCGAAGGGTCCAGTTGGGTCAGGTCGGGTTAAGCCTCAGCGATTGCGAGCGGGGTCTCACGATTATGAAGGAGGAACTGTAGCGAACAATGATTAAAACCCTAGTGTGAATCCTATTGTCCCCATTTCCATTTTCCAAGTTCTTAAGCTCGATTTTTGGGAAATTCAAGGTATACATTCAAGGTTCTTCATCTAGGTAGCTTCTAAACACCAATCTTAGTCATTTGTATTGGTATATTCCATTGTTATAGGCTTGAATTCATGCTAGAAATTCCATAGAACTTAAGATGGAAAATGGATTTTGATGTCTATTTCACAAAATTGGGTTATAATTGTCCTAAATGAATATTATTGGTGGACTTGAATAATCCAAGTATGGATTTTGATGATTTAGAAACTAATAGGCTTGAATCTTCCATTTTTGTTGATGAATTGAAAGCTTGAAATCTAGGGTTTATATCAAATTGGGGGGGGGGGGGGGTTAACTTGAATAATGAAATTGAACTATTCTTGAGTTTATTTAGCAATTGAATAGTAGGATTAGGATTCCAGAATGTTAGATTACCAATTCCACTTTTGAATTACCCGTTTCACCCTTGTGGGCATGTTTTCCCTTTTTTTCGTAATTAGTTCAATTCAAAGGATAGGATAGCAATATGGGTATTGTTCTTTCTTAATTATAATTTAGTATTCATTTATGGATAGACTTCGAGTATAACTGAGACCCTCAGGAAGGCAAGGCTCTAGTGTGACTGTTCGTGGCACCAGTTCGGCATTCAGGTTGGTTACAATTTACCTTATTGTTAAACTCCAGTTAGCGAAGCATATGTAGAGTTAGTAATTGTTGGAGAAAGCATGTTACGCCTTCCGGTATGAAGTTGGGATGGAATACTTA
Organism: Anisodus acutangulus; assembly: GCA_029783415.1. Lineage (NCBI taxonomy): Eukaryota > Viridiplantae > Streptophyta > Magnoliopsida > Solanales > Solanaceae > Anisodus > Anisodus acutangulus. The sequence continues at coordinate 19,678,040 of CM056495.1, forward strand.
GGTTTGTACTATTTTTAATTGTGGTTGTTGCCTTATTTGATCTAGTGGCTCATCGCCATGTGCATAATACTAGACTTGACCGTATGTAGATGAATGATTGATTTAGTATTGACATGATGTTTATGTGTCCATCCGTGGCATGGTTGACTTAATATATTCTTATTGGCATTTGATATCAATCATACATACTTGATCATGCATTTGGATCGAGTTTCGCGCTGCAATATATATATATATATATATATATATATTGGATCGGGTTGCACGTTCCGCAACATATACATATATTGAACATGGTTGCACGTTCCGCAACATATACTTATATTGGATCGAGATGTGCGACACAACAGATACATGGACTTCGCGGGTCCCTCATGGGTCATGACTACCAAGACGTAGTGGTATTATGCTTGGAACGTGTGTGTATCATTGCATTACATATGCATTCATATTCTCATATTCATACTTATTGGATTCAGACTTGGTATTTGAACTTGTAAGGCTATCTTGGACTGTGTAGTGTTTATATTTGATTGTGAGTATGCCTATCTTTTAGTCTCTTACTTTACATATGTTATCTAAATGTTCTCGGCCTATGATACTTACCGGTACACAGTGTTTGTACTGCTACTACCTTGCAGCATTATTTTATGAGTGATGAGTATGTGACAGAGTCCACCTCCTCTCATCGCGACTGATTCCCTAGGCTTGCTGATGAGCATCTAGGGTGAGCACATAGATGGATCCGTAGCCCGAATGACTCTCTTATTATATACTTGTCTTATTTTGCTACTCCGACACAGTATTTCACTTTTCAGACTTGTATTTACTTTCAGACTTGCTTTACGTATTAGTGGCTCTTGTACGGCCTTAGACCAGATTCCTTGGGATTGATGTATTATTTCTGCACTCTTTAGTTATCTATCCTAGACTTGATATTTATATTGATGGTTGGGTTTTGCTTTATTTTTTATTGAACTGTGATTAGGGGACAGTTCTGTCTACCATGTAAGAAAAGGGTAGGTGCCCGCAAGTTTCCCGGTTTGGGATGTGACATGGCAAACCTAGTCGATTAATCTTTCTCAGGGTAAGCAATGGACTTATCAGTTGAGTTGCTAGTAGCAGATTTGTCACTTAAGGGGTTTTTCCCAGTTGACTTGTAGTAACGAGTCGACTGGTTAGACCTGACAGAGCAAGCTATTTAATTGTAATTGCAAATCATGAATTTCTTATTGAATAAGATCTCTTTCAATTTCACATACTTCTATGTTAATTTTCCAGTCTCGTTTTTCTCTGTCATTTCCTATATTCATCAAAAACTTTATTTAGATCTTCAAGAGTTAGATCTAATAACTCTTGGGTTTCATTGACACTTAGAGCATGGATAAGATCTTACCTCGCTAGTTTCACCGATAGCCATGAAACAAACATTTTCATCTTCTTCATTTTCACCTTCTGAGATTTCTATCTTCACTCCAGCTGTTGAAGGCTCTTTGCTTTTATTGACCTCTGAATGATTTTCTTTTTGACTCCGGACACTCAGATGCTATGTGGCCATACTTACAACATTCAAAGCATTTTCACCATTCCTTGGTTGATCATTTTGAAATTTTCTTTTTCTGAAGCTTGAGTTACCTCTTCTATTGTTTCTAGATCTCCTCATGGCTTCGACCACATATCTATATATCTTAGCGACTTCATCTTCTCTAATATCATCATCAATTACCTCAACCTGAGATTTGAATGCGACTACCTTCTTTTTTTCTTCCTTTTGGTACATGTTAATATGATTTTTGTCAAAGGCCATGAGACTGCCTCTAAGTTCATCATAAGTGAATATATCCAGATTTCCATCTTCCAGGACAATAGCTTTTGTGTGACAGGACTGTAGAAGACTTCTCACCAATTTCCTTACATGTTGTGAGTTGGTGTATACTACTCCTAGAGATTTTAGCTCACCAATGATTTTGCTAAATCTGGTAAACATTGATTTAATATTTTCTTCATCAGTCATTCCAAAAGTTTCATAGTCATGTTGTAATGCATCTATCTTGGCTTCTCTGACTTTTGAAGTTTCTTCATAAGTAACTTCTAATTTGTCCCGCATTTCTTTGACAGTCTCCCAGGTTGATAGTTTTCCATATTCTTCACCACTTACTGCACAATAGAGTAAGCTAATTGCTCTGGCATTTGTTTGAATAACTTCATGTTGTTCCTTGGTGACATCAAATGATTCTAGATCCACCTTGCTCTTATCATCTTTAGGATCTTTTGAATCTTTTGTTTCAGTACCAGGGATAGATTTTGGTCCCTTCTTGATCACCAACCATGCCTGAAAATCAGTTGATTGGATAAAGATTCTGAATCTTTCTTTCCAATGACTATAGTGATGTCCATTGAAGTAACGTGACCTAGTAGTAGAGTGTATATCTTGAAAAATTTCTCCAGGAATCTGATATCCAGACATTAGATCTTTTCTCACAAGTTGTTAAGCTACTGAGTGAGACCTCTCTCTTATACCAATTGAAAGTGCAAGAGGGGGGTGAATTATATTTTTTCTTTTCTTAGTCGACTACCTCGAAGTGTTAGTTGACTGTTAACAAATATAGTGCATAAATAAAAAGCTGAAAGTAAATGACATCATATGTTTTATACTGGTTCAGACTCAATGTAAATCCTAATCCAGTCACCTTAGGTTACAAGGGTGTTCTCTGCTGCTCTTTTAAAATTGGGTTTGGTACATTGATAGTTTGAATGGAGTTTCTATGTCTAGACTCAAACACTCGTAATCTTTTGATACAATGCCTCACCAACTATACTATTTTTTTTGTATAGACTATAAATCACTCAGCTTTACAATGCTTATTGAAAGTAAAGTAAAGAGATTGAAATGTTGAGATGAAGGTATGTGTTCTTCGTCTTTAGAGTCGTCCTTTATAGTTTGTAGGGATGAGAGGTAGGCTCTTGCAGAGATGGAAACCCAAGAGATTTGATCCTTGGAAAAAGGAATCATGAATTCTATTTTCCAAGAATAAGGCCAGAGCACTTTAATGTTGCTTGATCTTCTTCCCTTGTGAACTTCGTGATTGGATAGCTTCCTTAATTGTTTGGTACTTGTTTCCTTATTGAAATCCGCTTAATTGATGCGCCAATATGCTTGGTACTAGTTTCCTTTGTTGATGTGCTGCTGATTGATACACCAAGATCTTCCGTGGTACTTGCTTGATTATTTCCATAGCCTGATGAATTTGGTAGTCGTTATCCTCATAAATAAGTTATTACTTATTTATTTGTTTGGACTGGCTGGCGGCTTCTCTTGACTTCTGCACTTTGGGCTTTAGTAGTCAATTGGACTGGTGGGCTTTATTAGTCAGCTACGCCTTGTTTTTATTTGTGGGCATACTTGCATAAAAGAGTTTGTCATCATTAAAATCCAAAAATTAACAGTATCTAATGAATTGACATGATTAACCCGCTCTTCTATATCATGTGCCCTGCATAGTGCACGCTAGACACTTATGTGGTGTTGGGATCGATTATGGGTGAACTTAACGACCTATGAAAGTATGATAATGAATCAACAAATGTTGCATACTCACAATTAGAAAACACTCGATACACAGGAAAACAAATATTAAAGGCAGTATGTGACAACCTCTTAAATTTATTGGTAAATTTTATTTAGACATTCGAATTATAGTATGTTTCGATTGAGTAACTCAATATAAAGTAAAATATTTCTATTAGACATTTTATTCAAATTTTTAAAAAGTCTTTTACGCGTGTTCTTAGACCTTATTGCGCATATAAGTTAATCACTTAAAATATGTCACCTCTTTTAATTATACGCATTAACCTCAATAAGTCATAAAAACCCCATGCATGCTCCAATTGATGTAGATGTGTATACTTAAACGAGGTGACATATTTTATGTGATCAACTTATGTACATAATGGACGCTTGTGAACACGCGCAAAAAAAAATCAAAATATAAGCTGAAATAGAAATATTTTATCATGTGTTCAGGTGCTCAATTGGAACATGTCATATATAATTCAAGTGTCTAAATGAAATTTACTGGTTAGTTTAAGAGGTTATCGATATATTCAACCAATATTGAATCTACAAACCACAAAATATATAGAGGATAGGCGGCCCTATTGGAACAAAGAACTTAATGAAACAATTAAGGATTAATTACACTGTATGTTAATTAGGGTAACAATGCTATTAAAATTAACTCATCTTCTTAAATCTTATAATAAAATGACACAACCTCCTCCTCCCCATCTCTCTCTCTCTCTCTCTCTCTTTGATCACCGAAAAATTCACTCAGATATGGTGGTGGTGAGTTCGCCGGAGAATGGAATCCACTCAAAATTGGTGTTGGAGTTTGCCGGAGAATAATTTCACTCAGAACTGGTGGATGTGAGTTCGTCAGTGAACGAAATCCACTCAGATATGGTTTTGAACTTCACCGGAGAACAAAATCCACTAAAAAATATTGCAAGTGGCGCGACTAGTTGTTAGTTGATGTCTGCTAGCTGTTGGCCGAAGTTTAGCTGACAGGGAAGGGCGAAAGGAATGAGACTGGTGGCGTTGAGTTTGGTCCATGTTGTTTGGCTGGAGATGGAGCAGCGGCGGCGACATTGTGGTTATTGTACAACGGAGCTCCGATGATGAGTTCCGATGAAAAATCTGAGGTCGCACCGGCGGTGGGGAAGTCGCCAGAAGTGGTTGAGTCGGCAGAAGCTGGTAGGTGCAGGGTTAGTGGGTGTATAATAGTGTATAATATTATATATGAGTGTATACGCACCTCTTATACACTATTATAAATGTTTATACACCCATATACATAATGTAATCAGTCTAGATCTATGGTTTATACCTATTTATATAATATTATATAATTACGTATAAATATGTATAAGTGCGTATTTTCATGTATAATATTGTATAATTATATTTTTAGAGTATATACCTATAAAATTATACACTTTCACACACACACACACACACACACACACACACACACACATATATATATATATATATATATATATATATATATATATAATGTACATGTCTTTTGTATATAAGTATATAACATTGTATAAAAGTATTTTTGGGCTATACTTTGGTAATGTAAGTTTTGGACTATATTATTATAATGTAAGTTAGCCAAGTTTATATTTATGAAAATTTTCCAATAATAAATAAAGTTTAGGGATATAATGATTGAACTTCATGCAAAAATGTTTAAAGTTTAGTCATAATGGTTAAAGTTCAATTTAACATGGCAACTTTATGCAAATATACTAAAGTTCCTTGCTTTCAAAATTATTGAAGTTAGGATTTGACAAGTCAAATTTGAGACCCACGTGTTTGAACTTTAGATTCACGTGTATGAACTTTAGATTTCAACGTGCCTTAAATTAATTTAATAGCGATTAAATATTTATTTATTTTTGGGTTAATTTCAGACTGAAATGAAATAAATTAGATTGAGGGGTACCCATTTTGAAATGAGCGACTAAATTACAAGAAACATATATTTTAAAGGGGAAGTAGTCAAAAATATGTTCTACTTTTATAAATTATCTACTTTTACCCTATGTTATAAGTTGAGGTCAAATCTACCTCTCCCGTTACAAGTTGGGGTAAAAATACCCCTCCCATTAGCGAAGTTTTTAAAAATATCCATCATTTGACAGAAACTCTCAAATCAATCAAAATAACCCCGATTTCAATTGTAATTACCAATCTCCTCTTTTAATCCAACCTCCGACCCACTAAACGAAATTGACCTATACCAAATTAAACCCTCCTCCAACGAACTGCCACCCTCCTCCACTCCACCACCAACGAACTGCCGCCCTCATCCTTCTCCCATATCTGTCGCGGCCCCTCCACTGCTCCGACTAAAAAAATCGCAGTCACCACTACACCCAACCAGACTGCTCAGCCATCACCGCACAATCACCCATTTTCACTCACTTCTCTCCCTCGCCACCTCCACCACACTAATTCACTCCCTCTCCCATCTCTCCCTACGCTCCGCAACACCAACACCCTTCCATCCAAACAATCTTCCTTCTTTGGTTAACCACCGTCTCCACTAACCCATAATGCCAATAACAACAAACCATGCCTCTTCATTCTTCCTCACCACTGCAAGAGCAAACTAGCAACAACAATCAATCCCCACCGCCGAGCTCGATGCTGACGAGCAGCAATAATGAAACCCTTTTCCTCTTCTGTTCTTGTGTTATGATTTTCCAGTAAAAATGGAAGTCATTACTATTGGTGTTTAATTTGGTATGGATCATTTTATTTAGTGAGTAGCGGGTCATGTTAAAAGAGGGGATATGTAATTTGAATTGGAATTGAATTATTTGAATTAATTTGTTAGTTTCTATCAAATGAAGGGTCTAGGGTATTTTTGACCCAACTTGTAATGGGATGATAGATTTGGCTCCAACTAGTAAAAGTAGCCAATATATGAAAAATATTGGGTATTTTTGACCCTACCCTATTTTAAACTTGAGCTACAAATTACCCAAAATGGGTATTTGTGTTCACCCAAAACAAGTAGGTAGAAAAATCCATGATACTTTGTATCCTTAATTTTGCATTTTAACTCTCGAGCACGAAATTCATGTATAGAGATTGTTTCTAGCTACTGTTCAGGAATTTCGTCTTCAATTTCCTAATTAATTTTCAGTAAAAGCGCAGAAGTAATGCTTCTGAATGCTGAATAGCACATTGTGTAAAGCAAACAAAGAGAAACAAAACTGAGAGTTGGGACGAAGTTTGAGAGGCGGCTGACATTGCTATCGGACATTGAAAATCCAACATTTAGGTTTGTTCAAAGGATATATAATAATGGTAAGTAAGAACTTTCATTTTCCTCAAAATTGATTAAATGATTGCATACAAGATACTGAGTTATATGTGAGTTGTATACATTTAGGATTATGCAGATAAAAAAAGATGTGAAGAGCAGGCCAAATCATCATCTTTCTACCGTAGGATAAATTCAGAGATATGCACCATCAGTCAACTCTTAATTTAGTCATGTAGCACCGTTAGGATTTTGAGAGTAAAACAATTTTTCTTTGACCGCCATTTTTTCACATGTCTTTTAAATATTGTGAATTAGGGTCGGTTGTACGCAACCTTAGCTCTATCAATTATTTCGACTATAGTACTTTTTGCGTTGTTTTCCAAATATGTAAATGTTATTTTAAAATACTTAAAGATTCTATGTCCGAATTACAACAACAACAACATATCCAGTGTAATCGCACAAATGGGGTCTGAGGTCTGGGGAAGGTAGACTGTACATAGACCTATATAGACCTTACACCTATCGCGAGAGGTAGAGAGACTGTTTCTGATAGACCATCGGCTCAAGTAAAAGCATATCAAAGAGGTTTGAAAATAGAAAACAATGGGAGAGCAGAAACCATGACACAACACTAAAGAAAGCATGCCAGAGGATTCTTAAAAGAGAATAGTAGCTACTATAAAATAATATGATAATGGAAATACAAGAAACATTAAGAAGTAACAGAAATCGAATAACAAGGAACTTCAAGAATACTACTGTGATTACTAGTATGTATGCATAAGCTTTACAACACTCAACTACAATATGGCAGGGTATTTACCTTGTACACTTTCTGCTTGCTCCTCAAATAAGTGCGAATATCTGGACTTCATGTCTTCTTCGGCTTCCCACGTAGCCTCCGCAACTTTCACTGAGGCAACTTTCTTAGTCCTCAACTTGCGAACCTGACAGTCCAGAATAGCCACAGGGACCTCTTCATAGGTTAGGTCATCCTTAATTGTGATAGACTCGGCAAGGACAACTAGCGATGGGTCTCCCACACACTTCCTCAACATCGATATATGAAACACTAGGTGTACACCAATTAAATCTTGTGGAAATTTAAGCTCATAAGCCATTTGACCAACTCGTCGCAGGATTCTGTACGGTCCGATACATTTAGGACTGTGTTTTCCTTTTTTTCCAAACCTCATGACACCCTTCATAAGTGAAACTTTAAGAAATACCCAATCATCAACCTGAAACTCCAAATCTCTACGCCTCACGTCCGAATAGGACTTTTGGCGAATCTGAGCCGTTTTCAAACGCTCTTGAATCAACTTGACTTTCTCTATAGCCTGATGGATCAAGTCCTGTCCTAACAACTCTGCTTCACTAACGTCAAACCAACCAATTGGCGACCTGCACCTTCGCCCATACAGAGCTTCGAACGATGCCATCTTGATGCTAGCATGGTAACTGTTATTATAAACAAATTCAATGAGAAGCAAGTGATCATCCCAATTACCTTTAAAATATAGAACACATGCTCTCAACATATCTTCGAGGGTCTGAATAGTCCCCTATGCTTGGCCTTCTGTTTGAGGATGAAAAACTGTGCTGAGATTTACCTTGGTACCCAATCATTTTTAGAAAGACTTTCAAAAGTGCGTTGTGACCATGATTCGAAATAATGGACACCGGGGTTCATAGAGCATGACAATTTCTCGGATATACAACTTGGAATAATCTTCTGCTAAATCTGTGGTCTTGACGGGCAAGAAGTGTGCTAATTTAGTAAGTCGGTCCACAATCACCCAAATCGAATCATGTCTTCAGGATGAATGAGGTAAGCCTGTTATGAAGTTCATGTTTATCATCTCTCATTTCCAAACAGGATTATCAATATTCTGTGCCAACCCACCGGGCCTTTGGTGCTCAGGTTTCACTTGCTGACAATTTGGACACTTAGCTACAAAATCTGCTACGTTCCTCTTCATATCGTTCCACTAATAAATCTCTTTAAGATCATGTTACATTTTTTTAGAACCTGGGTGGATAGAGTATCTGGAATTGTGCGCTTCTGCCATGATTCGCTCTTTGAGCCCATCCACGTTTGGAACACAAAACTTGCCTCAGTACCTCTAAGTACCATCATCTCCACCTAGTTCAAAAGCCATAGTCTTATGCTTGTGAATCCCCTTTTTCAACTACAATAAATAGGGATCATTAAACTGTTTCTCCTTTACTTCGGCTACTAAAGAGGACTCAGACCTGTTTTGGACAACCACACCACCATCTTTGGAGTTCAAAAGTCGAACTCCTAAATTGGCTAGTCGGTGAATTTCCTTTGCCATGGTTATCTTTTCTTCCTCAAAATGAGCTAAGCTTCCCATGGATCGCCGACTAAGAGCATCGACTACTTCATTCGTTTTTCCCGGATGGTAGAGAACATCCACATCATAATCCTTTATCAATTCAAGCCATTTCCTTTGTCTAAGATTCAACTCCCGCTGCTTGAAAATATATTGAAGGCTATTGTGGTCTGTGAAAATTTCAACGTGAACTCCATACAAATAGTGGTGCCATATTTTGAGCGCAAAAACCACGACTGCCAATTCTAAATCATGAGTTGGATAGTTCTTTTCATGAGGCTTAAGCTCTCTGGATGCAAAAGCTATAACCTTACCATGCTGTATTAAAACACATCCGAGACCAATTCCTGAGGCATCACAATACACTATGAACCCATCGATTTCCTCTGGCAATGTTAAACAATGGAGCAAAAGTCAACCTCATTTTTAATTCCTCAAAGCTATGCTTACAGGCATCTGACCACTGAAATTCGACTTTTTTTTCTGAGTTAGTCTAGTTGAGACGGAAGAAAAACCCTCTACGAAGCGCCTGTAATAGCCTACCAGACCTAAGAAATTTCTTATCTCAGAGACTGAGGTGGATCTGGGCCAATTCTTTACGTCTATTTTCTGAAAATCAACTTGGACGCCTTCGCCTGAAATCACATGGCCTAAGAATGCTATTGACTTTAGCCAAAATTCACACTTGGAAAACTTCGCATAAAACTTGCGGTCCTGAAGTGTCCGCAACACTATTTTGAGATGTTCTGCATGATCAACCTCGCTACTAGAATAGACTAGAATATCATCAATAAAGACAATGACGAAAAGGTCAACATAAGGCTTGATGACCCTGTTCATAAGATCCATGAAAACAGGTGGTGCATTCTTTAATCTGAACGACATGACACAAAATTCAAAATGACCATAACTAGTTCTGAAGGCAGTTTTCGGAATGTCAACTTCCTTAACCTTAAGCTGATGATACCTTGATCTGAGGTCAATATTGGAATAACACTGGGAACCTAAAGTTGATCGAATAAGTCATTGATTTTGGGAAGAGGATATTTATTCCTAATGATGACCTTGTTCAACTGCTGGTAGTCAATGCACATACGCAAATATCCATCATTTTTTCGAACAAATAAGACGGGTGCATCCCAAGGTGAGAGACTTGGCCTAATAAATCCCTTATCAAGGAGATCTTTCAATTGGGCTTTTAATTCTCTTTACTCTACTGGAGCCATTCTATATGGCGGAATAGATATCGGCTTATTGCCGGAAAGTGAATCAATCCACAGTTAATCTCCCTATCGGGAAGGACTCCGAAAAAGACTTCTAGAAACCATTGACAACTAGTACGGACGGAAGTGTTGGGGTCTGGGTACCTGCATCCCTATCCCGAACTAGATGGTAAATGTACCCCTTGGATATCATCTCTTTAACTTTAAGATAAGAGATACACCTACTTATAAGTGCTACTGCATCACCCTTCCATTTTATGACTGGTGGAATTTCAAAACTCACAATTTTAGACCTATAGCCTACTATGGCATAACATGAAGATAATCAATCTATGCCCATGATTACATCGAAGTTTACCATTTCCAACTTTACTAAATCAGCTACTGTAATGCGGTGATAGACTTTAATTGGACAACCCCTATATACTCGTCTAGCTATAACTGACTTACCAACTGGAGTGAATATTTTAAAGAGTTCATGCAACTTTTCTGGCTCTATCTCAAATTTCTTAGCAACAAATGAGGTTACATATGATAGAGTGGATCAAGGATCCATAAGGGATAAACGTCAAAAGTGAAAACAGTTAGTATACTTGTGAGAACATCTGCACGAGCCTCTGTATCCTGACGACCTGCTAATGCATACAAGCGGTTCGAAATAACCCCCCCAGACTTAGCTGTACCACACCTTGATTGGGCCTGAGAATTACGAGGAACCACAGAATTTATGGATTGAGTCATGTTACCTCCTATACCCTACCTCGCTGATGGACAGTCTCTCTGAAAGTGACCTCACTGACCATACCCATAACATATATCCATACCCATGCGACACTCCCCCGGGTGTCTCTTACCACACTTACCGCAAACTGGATTATCAAAGGTCCTCTGACCCACACTGACTTGTGACTGAGAGCCTGATGCTCCGAAGTTCTGTCTCTTCTGATCATTCCTAAACTTTGGGACTAGGGCACTGGCTGAAGATGGAGCGGGTCCTGATGACCTATTTTTAAAGAACTGCCTGCCTCTATCTCCCCATGACTGAAGTGACCTGAAGATTTAACTTTCTTATTGAATTCCATGTCTTTCTCCTTCTATAACGCTTCATCTTCCTTCATTCTGCTCTCATTACCTTGTACAAAAGAAACCATCTTGGTAATAGTCATTTCCTTGTTCTGAACAAAAATGTTAACAACACCGAGTCAAGACCCCACACGAAACGCCTAACTCTGGCCCTCATATCCGGAATCATGTGCGGAGTATACTTAGCCAAAGAAACAAAGTGGAGGTAGTACTCATGAACACTCCTACCATTCTGTTTGATCTTCTTGAATTTGAAGGCGTTTGCCTCGCTGACCTTTAGCAGCATGTTGTGTTCAATGAAAGCATTTGCAAATTCCTCCCAAGTCGCAGGAGACATCTTCCCATCGGGACTGTTCCCATGACTCATACCAAATATTAGCAACATCTTGCAATTGATAATCTCCCAACTCTGATGCCTCTAACTCAGTAGCATGCATAACACGAAAAATCTTCTGGAGCCCGTCAATGAAATTCTATGGGTCCTATGTCTTACTAGACCCTGTGAACACTGGAGGCTCCATAAGCAAAAATTCTCGAGTCCTGAAACTCGACGACTCTCCACTAGCATCTGTACTCAGAGTTGTTCCCAGACATTGAGCTTGTGCAGCTACAATCTGGGTGAGCAACGGAATAGCTCCCTTAACATCCGGGTCAGTGGAACTGGGGACGGAACTGGAGCACGAACCTTCGCAGGCCCCTTAGTGTCAGGTGGGGGTGTTGTACCTGCCTTGGCTCTTTGAGCCTGAGTGTCCTCTTGAGCAGCATTGTCAGCAGCTCTCTGGCTAGTAGCTGAAGTCCCCATGGTGTACTTTCTTTTTGCTGACATTTTCTCAAATACGCAATTCACACGAGTTAGAAGGATGTTCTGAAGGTATAGCTGTAACTATACGGTCTAGAGTATAAAATAGAAGTGAGACAATCCTAGATGTCTTGGTGGTCAACTGTTTACATGTGTGACGCACACACACATAAAAGAGTCCCCACTGGACACAGTTTTATAGACTCCCTAAGACACTTGAACCTAGGCTCTGATAACAAGTTTTTGTAACGCCCCGAACCATGGCCTTGGCGAAACACGACACTCAGTGCCTGGCTACATGTGACCAAACAAATCATATGGCTTGCTGAGTCAACATTGACATCAAAAGTATGCAATAGTTGTTTAAAACAAATAAATTCTGAATATTGAAATATAGTCTGAAAATATATTGCGGAAATAATCTGAAAAACATAATAAGTCTGAATAATTGACATGACATGCTAAATTCGTCTATGAAACCTGTGAGCATGAGTCTGACTGGTAAACTCCAGGACAAGGCCCTAGCATACCTTTACTGTAAAGCATGACATGAAAAATAAATAAACTAATAGATGGGGCTCACCAATAGCTAAGCTACTATAAATCCTAACGAACTGATCCGTCGTCCTGAAACTTTGTACTTGCACTGTGAAGTGCAAGCCCCGGGCAAAAAGGGATGTTAGTACATTTAAATTGTACTGTATGTAAAGCAATTGAAAGAATAAGCAGACATATGAATTAATAGAATCGTGAAATCGGAACTGAAACTATAACCTGAGCATGAGCATGTATAATATCTGACATGAATATAGTAAAACATGGTAAATCATTTCAAATGGGAGAGCTTTAGTATAACCGACATGAAACCACCATACTAGAACGTGGCGTTTGATCTCTGCTCGATCAGCTAAGCCATCTCGTACCTTGCCGGGGCACGAGACATGAGTTGATCTAATAACCCGCAATGGGTAACATGAAGGAATCGTCCTAACTGAGCGGAGTGATCATTATCCTATGTTGGCATACATAGTTTCAAGTATAAAACCTTCTCGTTAATCTGTGCAACTCTCAAAACATGAACATGGATATAGTTGGGTTGTAAGCCCATGAATTTCATAAACATGACTTGTAAACATGATTTGTAATTATAATTTAGTATGTAAATAAATATACATAATAACTTGTATGAAACATGTATAATTTCATGGATTGAGTAGTAATGATTCATGATCCATATTTAAGAAATCATGGAATTCAAAACATGTGTTCATGGATTACGGACAGGTTCATGACAATCATAATGACATATCATGAATACAATTAACAAGAACATGGTATAAGCATGATATATATAGTTGTACTTCTATATAGGGTCATCATGAATTAGAGCAAAACCCTAGGTCTGAGGAAATTCGTGTTTCATGGATTAAAAGAGGCGTGGGAAAGAATAATGATGTTCCCCCACGTGGATAGAAACTCTACATACCTTATTCGCTCCTAATCTTGTAATAAAAATCTGAACTTGATGAAGAACTCCCAGAGTCTGAACTTTAATCCCTTGAGATGTGTTTTGTTGAAAACCCTAGGTTAAGAGTCATTGATTTCGCTTAGAACCTGAGTATATTTGATTAGAATCGCGTGGAAATACATGGAAATGACTTACCTTGAGCTATGAAGATGATGAGAGGAGAAGAACTTCGTGCTAGGGCTTGGGGGAATGAAGAGTAAAATAAAAAGACTGAAAAACGCGGATCATATAGGCTCAGCTGTCGGACCACTTTTATGGTCAGATTGTACGGCGAGAAGTATGGTTCGTACATAATTGTACGGTGAGAAGTACGGTCCGTACATAATTGTACGGTCCGAATAAAGTGGCCGTCATCGGTAGTCACTTTCTAGTGAGCATAAAAAATCTGGGATTGATCGACGGTCCAAAAGGACGGTCCGTATAAACTTATACGGTGGGAGTACGGGCCGTATAACTTTGTACGGTCCGTACAAGTTCTGGCGTAAAACATGAATCACTGAACTAAAACGTATTTTAATTTCACACTCCCCATCTGGGTTTCCTAAACTCCTGAATCATGAACATGACTTAGTTTGATGGTACGAGATGTTACAGGTGGGGAGGTTCAACTTGCTATACATGGAATTTTCTCTACGTTTGGCATTTTGAACAATATTCGGGAAAAAAGATTTAGGAATTGGGAGATGGGCGGATAAGAATTACTCAATTTCCCTTTGGAAAGGAAGAAGAGGTCCACTGCTATTACATGGAATTTTCTCGATGCTGGTGTTTTGAACATTTATCAGGAACAAGATTAAGGGATTCAGGGGCTGGGTGGTAAAGATTGTCTGAATCTCTCTTTCGAAAGGCAGAGGAGGTTCTATTGGCTATCATGCCATTAGGAGATCTATGCCCCTTAAGATTACCAAGTTATTCTTTAAGGTAAATTGATGTGCCTGGGATTCGAATTCCGACACAATCAAGCTTGTGATTTTGCTTGTCCCTTGTTATGTCTTATCAACTGAGATTTCTATTCTATTCACAGGATGAGAGACGAGCCATTTTCTGAGAATCTTGCTCACGTATTGGATATTCAACTTCAAGGACCTTCAAGCATTCAGAAAACTGATCCACAAACCGAATGTGGCATTTGTTATGCACAATATCTTCCAATTGGTAACCCTATATCCGTAAGATAAACACATTGATATTTTGTGGATATGGCATTGACTTGGTGATGTCAATCTAGATGAACTTGGTGCTAAGAGTGGAAGTGGCACTGATTGTACATGTGAAAATAACAGCTGCAGTAGGACCTTCCACACTGTTTGCCTTGAAGATTGGTTGCGTTCCATCACAACGACAAGGCAGTACGTTCAACTCTCTTATGTCGATTTTGATTGTGATGACAACATATCCTTAAAGATTTTGTCATTCTGTTGTGCTTTAATGGTCGTCTGTTAGTGTTGGAAGGAAATGTTTCTTACGTTTTGTTGATTTTATAGCCAGGTGAAGATAATGCAATCCTGTAGACAAATTGAAACAGATAAATTAATGTTTTGGAAAGGAAAAGATATTGTCGATTGGAAGAGAAGCTAATGAAATGTCTAGAGTATTTTTGTCTTACCAGTTTATACACTAAAGCACATGATAAGCATTTAAGAAAAGCTAAGGCAAACAAGGAGAGATTAAGGGTGGTGTTTGGTACGAAGGAAATTGTTTTCCTAAAAACTTTTTCTTGAAAAATAAGGGAGTTTCTTACTTTTTTTTTTTACAAGGAAGTGAGTTTCTAATTTATTTTCTAGTGTTTGGTAAGTAAGCAAAAAAATATTATTCCAAAAGCTTTTATATGTAATCTAGCAAAATACTATGTGGTGGGACAGTCAAGGGGTGGGGTGGGGGTATAGGGCGTTGGGTGGGTAGGGGGGAGACAATGAGCTAGGAATGTCACTTGTGAAACTTGTCTTCCCTACTTCCATTAGGAAAGTCATTTTCCTCATATTTAAGGAACTTGATTTCCTAGAGACCAACCAAACATGGAAAAAATTGGAAAACAATTTCCAGAAAATATTTTCCTCCATACCAAACACACCCTACTTAGACAAGATTTTGCTTGAACCTAATTACAGTAAAACACTGTTTTCAAAAGTAGGCATAAAAACTATCTGGCATGAACTTCCGTAGGTAAGTCATATTGTTCTAATGTTACAATGAAAATATCTGCACTCTTTCATATACAATAGTACTATTTTTCAAATTTCTTTTTCACTCTTGCGATGGCGTTGATTACCTCTAATAAAAACTTGACTTCTTGTTGTATGAATTATTAAGAGAATAACTTCGGGACTATTTAGTGTTAATTTGGGAACAAATGGGCTATACATCGTTTTGGTTTTAGGAACATATAGTGAAAATTGTATAGAAAGAAGTAAAAGTGAGACCTGGATAACTTCTAAAATATTTGAACTTTCTTTTTTGTGTTTTGAATAAGTTGTTACCTTCAAAACATTAACTGAGACGTAAATATTTCAATTCTCTTATCAGATTCATCTGCTTTGTTTTGTTTTACAGGTCCTTTTTATGTTTTGTTTGGCAATTGTCCATACTGTTCTGATCCAATTGCTGTCAAAATCAGTAGTAGGAAGTAATGTAGTAATTTAGCTCGCCGTGCACAGATCATTTTGACTGATACGAAAGGCTGAATTGTGGTGAATATTAGCCTTTCAACCACCTCCCCCTTTGGTTACAGTGAATGTGAAACCTTGTTAGGGATAATTCTTAATAATTTTTATTTTATAATACTATTTTAAGGATTTGATTGAGGTAATTATAGATGAAAGTGGTAGATGATTAAAACTGAAGTCACTTCTTGCTTCTTTCCTAATATTTGCTGAAACTTAAAATGAATCAAATTCTTTACAAAGAAATTGGATTAGTGGTTTAGGATTGATTTGATATTGAAAAAAACAGAGTCATTCACATAAATGTCCCTATTTCTGGGTGTCCTTTAATTTCCCCCCCTCAAAGTGGTCTTTAATTTTTGCCTTTCAACATTTTTGGCGCGGCATAATTAGAATTTCGCAAGACGTATTTTACGTTTAATTTAGGCATATGTATTATAACATCCACACAAATTATGCCGGACAAGGCAAAACGTTCAACACTCAACATAATCTTTGCATAACTTAATTCCTATATAATTTATGCCGAGCGAGACAAAAAATTTATTTCTGAAGATAAAGCAGAAATTATATCTTATAAAGCAGGTCTGGATATTTTCATTAAATAAGTAATGGGGCCAAAATTAAAGACCAGTGGTTTGAAGGGAAATACATGCAAAAAAATAAAAAGAATACCCGATCATAATTAATTTGATTTGGTTTTAAGACATAGTTTTTGTTTCTTAATATTTTTACACCATGTTTGGACTTGCAATTATATCCCATTGTCCATATATAACTTAAATGAGATCATTACACCCCTGATATTTTTCGTATCCCTAGCAGCAATCCATCCAATTTAAATCAAAATTTTCCGTGTATATTAAGTTTATAAAGTTGTGTATAATTGGTTATGACGTTGTGGTTGTGGATAATTCTGTGTGTAATTGGCGTTGTGATTGTGGTTGATACTTCTGTGTATAATTAGTTATAATGAATTGTATTAGGTATATGATTATATGAAAAAATGTGACATTTACATTATGTTTCACAAAAATCAAACAAATTTTACTGTAAGATGCTTCACATCAATTTCAATGTTAAGGTTGAGCATGGATACAGTCTCTTGAGTAATTCAATGTTGACAATTTCTTCTCTCTATAGTTCTTTCATTTGCTTCGCCGATATTACTCCCAATTTCGATCGTCCTTCACAATTGGGTTTGAGAGAGATTGAATTTAGTGAACAAAGGAGAATGAAGGCTGGAAATAATATAAATTTGGGTTTAACTAATTGGCCACAGTTTGCCAATTTTATATTAAAAATATTAAAATAGGCTGAACCTTGCTAATAACAGTAAAATGCCATTTTTTGCCAATTGTTTTACTCAGCTTGTATGTTGTATATTTATGCATCTCTTAGCACATAGCTGTACTTTCTATGTAGGCTCAACTTTTTTTAAAAAAGTTGCAAGGATCTAAAGGAATTTCCGCAGCAGCTTCAATTATTTGTGTTATATATAATTACTTCTTTTGTGAAAGCAAGCTAGCTTACAAGTTTATCTTACTTTTCATTCTCTCTTTTCAGTCAAAAGTACTGCTAATAAAATGGATTGTACGCTTGTAAATAAAGACTAAAGAAAAAAAAAATGGCAAAAGGGAAGTTTCCATTTTATTCCACCAAGTCATGATGCAAGTATTATGACAATAAGAAAGGGGTGTGTGTATATATATATATATATATATATATATATATCATGGGAGAAAAGAAATGCTAGAAAACTGGATGAGATGCATAGTATATACATAATCATGCATGGGAGAAAAGAAATGCAAAAAGCCTGGATGAGATGCATGCAATATACAAGGGGAGAAAAGAAATGCGTATGCAAAATACAAGGATGCGACAAGTCTAAAGGCCCTAAAGAATAATTAACTACTTAAAGTTACTTTACCAAAGAAAAAAACTACTTAAAGTTAGGTCCAGTTTTATTCTTTAGGATTGAGTCTTGCCACACTTGTTTACTGAGTTGTCCCAGCAAGTAGTTAGCCCTGGTTCATGCACCTATGCTATAAAGAAATATTTGGCAAAATATTTTGACTATCCACACTAAAGGGCTTTAATATGCCATGTTATTGAAATTTGAAAGTCATTGATCGCTTCGTCACTCTAAGAAAAAAGTGCTTTCCGAGAAAACAATGCTTCCAGCCTAAAAAAAAGCTTGGCCAAACAGGCTCTTAAAGTGATAAAAGTGAGATAAAATGAGAAGTTATCGTTTCATGGTCCAGCCATCAGCCATGAGCTTTAGAAGCGTACACAACGAAAAGTTACGATCAGCAGCGGAGTCAGAATTATCATCAAAGAGATTCAAAATATAATAAAGTAGTTAAACATACTGGCGGAGCCATAAATTCAATCAAGGAGGTTCAAAAAAAAATCTTATGCTAAAGGGATTCATCAATTAATATATATATATATGCATAGAAAATTATATTTACCCTATTTATATAGTATATTTTTTCAGCGAAGGGGGTTCAATTGGACCCCTCTGCCTCCACCCATGGTTAAACACACTAAAGGAATATGTTCCCTACCTTTTCATTCATTATTGTGTACAATATATAGTAATACATGGTTATTGACAAAGCTACAAGTTAGGCTACAAACTAGGTAACTAATTACAATGGAAATATTAACTAACAAAATATAAAAGATATACAATGATATGGTAATATTCTATCACACCCCGCAATTGAAGTGGGAGGTTCTTGTACGCTGAGACTAGCTCGAAAATCATCAAAGAGTATGCGTGGAAGTCCTTGGTAAATATGTCAACAATTTGATATCGAGAAGGGACATGAAGGACACGAACTTGTCCACGAGCAACTTTCTCACGTACAAATGAATATCCATTTCAATGTGTTTAGTGCGTTGATGTTGAACAGAATTGTTGGAAAGATATATCACACTCAAATTGTCACAGTAAACCAATGTAGCCTTGCGGATTGGGCAGTGAAGTTCCAACAGAAGGTTTCGTATCTACCAAGACTCAGAAACAACATTTGCGACTCCTCTGGATTCGGCTTTGGCACTGGACCTAGACAAATTAGGTTGTCATTTAGAAGACCATGAAAGCTAGTTATCTCCGAGAAAAATACAGTAACCCGACGTAGATCGTCGAGTGTCGGGGTATCCACTCCAGTTAGCATCAATGTAAGAGTTGAGACCAAAGACCGAGGACTTGTACAGGTGTAAGTCGAAGTGGATAGTACCTTGGACATATCGCAAAATACGTTTGAGAGCATTCATATGTTCTTCCTTCGGGATGTGTATATGTAAGCATATTTGTTGCACGACATAAGATATATCTGGTCTTGTGAAAGTGAGATATTGTAATGCTCTTGTTAGACTGCGGTAGTGAGTAGGGTCTTCATATGGAGAACCCGAAGAGGCACTTAGTTTGGAATTAGTGTCCACCAGTGTGGGGGCAGGTTTACAAGAAATCATGCATGCTCGTTCAAGAATCTCTTTGGCATACTTTCTTTGACAAAGAAATAAGCCACATGTATGTCTCGTAACATCAATGCTAAAAAAATATCTTAGGGGGCCCAAATTCTTCATAACAAATTCAGAAGCAAGTAGCGACATAATGGATCAGTAAAGTGCATCAGAAGAGGTAGTTAGTATGATATCATCAACATATAACAGAATGTATGCCATGTCATTACCCTTGCTAAAGATGAAAAGTGAATGATCAGATTTGCTATGTGAAAAACTAATAAAGGATACAAACTCAGCAAACCATTGATACCATGCATGAGGAGCCTGTTTCAGCTCATAGAGTGATTTATTCAAATGACATACATAATCTGGATGAACCGGATTTTTGAATCCCATAGGCTGATACATATAAATAATTTCATGAAGGTCCCCATGCAAGAAGACATTTTTGACATCAAGTTGATGAATAGGCCATGATTTGGATAAATCAATGCTGAGAACAGTCCGAATAATTGTCGATTTCACCACTGGGCTAAAAGTTTCATCACAATCCACACCAACCTATTGAGACCTGTCATCACCTAAAATAAGGGCCTTGTGCCTCTTAAAAGAACAATCAGATTTCTTTTTATGTCAAAAAATTCACATAGAACGAAAAACGTTAGCATCAGCAGGACGGGGCACTAGATCCCACGTCTTATTTTCAATAAGAGCATTATATTCGTCTATCGTGACAGCTTTCCAATTTAGATCGGATATGGATTTTTTTGGGTTACGAGGAAGAGGTAAAGGGGAAACCGAAGTTGACAAATTGAATGGTCATTTGGGTTAGGAAATTCACGAGTTTCCATTGTCCGTAGAGGTGCCGTGAGGGATGGATTGGTGTGGGCTGGACGAGACAGAACTAGGCGGGCTGTGGGCTGTGAGGGAAGTCATGTGAGCTGGGATCGAGAAGGTTCGGTTGTGTCGCAGGCCGAGAAGAGGCAAGGGCAGGGCCGGGAAGGTCCGGAGTTTGTGCGAGATCTGGGACACCAACGGGTGGGCTGGGTCGTGATTCTCATGGCTTGGCCCACCCGACACGGGACTGTGTGTAGTGAGTCGGGTTCCGGTGACGGTAGCGACTGATTTTGCAATTGATGAATTAAAAGGGGAATTAGGCCATCATTTAAGAAGTCATAGAAAGTCGGAGGCGGGTAATGCAACTTGGCAAAAGGAAATTAGGACTCATCGAATATGACATGCCTAGACACGATTATTTTGTAGCTGGACAAATCGTAACAGTTATAACCTCGATGATTAGACGGGTAACCAAGAAAGACATACGGGTTGGAACGAGGTTGGAGTTTATTGATTTTGGTGGAGGGATGAAGGGGGTAGCATAGGCACCCAAAAGTTCGTAAGTGTTTATAGAAAGGATCCCGAAGATAGAGAACTTGAGTCAGAGACTTGTGTTTGAGAGACTTGTTTGGGAGGATTTTCAAGAGATAAGTTGCCATTGATAGAGCGTGATGCCAAAAATAGGGGGGATGAAGGCGTGGGCAAGGAGGGTACGAACTAAGTTATTTATGGTTCTTATTTTTTATTCGGCTTTGCCATTTTGTGGAGAGGTGTGGGGGCATGAAAATAAAAAAACAAGACCATTTTTGGCGCAAAAGAGTTTAAATTGGTTATTGTCGAATTCCATCCCATTGTCACATTGAAAACATTTGATATTCTTTTTAAATTGTGTCTTAATTAAAGCACTAAAGGATGAAAAAATGGAATAGACTTGAGACCTATTGTCAATAGGAAAAGTCCACAGAAAATTTGAGTAATCATCCAAAAACAACATATAATATTGATGCCCAACCATGCTTAACATAGGAGAAGTTTATAAATCACTATGTATGATATCAAATGGCATTAAAGTGATAGAGGATGAAGAATAAAATGACAACTTGACATGTTTCCCAAAAACACAATATTCACAAACAGGAGGGCAAGATAAATGTTTGCAATCAATAAACTTATTTTTGCTAAGGGAGCATAAAACATAGTCTCCCGGATGTCCCAATCTATTATGTCATAAAATAGACAAAATAACTGAAAAGGTTGATGGAGATGAGGCTAGATGGCCGATGGTGGTGGTGATAGGATAAAGGTCTCCGGTGCTATCACATCGCATTATTCGCATCCCTATCAGAAGATCCTTCACAGAAAAACCAAAAGAATAAATTTCAAGGGAAATATTATTATCGGTTGTGAAATGACGCACATAGATTAAATTTTTGATATGTTTCGGGGCATGAAGGACATTTTAAAAGTTAATGAGAGATGTGGAGTGATAATTGTCCATAAACTCAAATGGGAATGCCTTGTCCACTACCAACAATAATATTACGATTTAAATTGCTCATATTGAAATAAGACGAGAGAGTACCTTGGGATGCCGTCATATGAGATGTCGTGCCTGTATCCATGTACTAATTTTCA
This sequence comes from Anisodus acutangulus, assembly GCA_029783415.1. Taxonomy (NCBI): domain Eukaryota; kingdom Viridiplantae; phylum Streptophyta; class Magnoliopsida; order Solanales; family Solanaceae; genus Anisodus; species Anisodus acutangulus. Next base: position 19,700,493 of record CM056495.1, read on the forward strand.
TCTGGAATATTGAGAGACATCGTGTGCATATCCACCTCAATATCCGTTGGTGCGTAAGTTGACGGAGGAGAAATCTGTGCACTATATGCCTATTGTGGACGGGCTTCGAGGATCTCGGGCTGGGGCTGTCAAGCCAGAGGTTGAGCCCAAGATGACAACGGGTATGGGCAAGGTGGAACAACCCACACTTGTTGGCCCCACGCTGCCTACGGTGGAGGCTGCTGCCACTGCTGCTGCCGCTGTGGGTGGTTGCCGGTCGACGAGGGTTGTCCTCTGCCGCCGCTTCTGCTGCTTCCGCCATGGCCACCACATCTTCTGTCGGAAGTTTTACTTCTGTTGTTATTCTAGAGATGTGGATCACATTTTGGATCATTGGTATACCAGTGGTGTGGACTGGAACCCAACCCGAGTCCCTTGTATCAGCAGGTGGGTCACCGGTGGTGATGAAGGCAGCGTCGGCTGTGCTAGCGTTAGCCGCTGCCCACTTGATTTTTTGAGTTTCTTCAAGAATCAGTCTCGAACGAGCCTCATAGAATGGATGCAACAAATTGCTTTGTTGGAGGATTGTAGCGACGCCGTCATAATTTTCATTTAACCCAGCAATAAGCTGCATGACCAACCATTGATTTGTGACCGGTGAACCAACGGTTGAGAGTTGATTGGCAATCGTTTTAAATTTTTGACAATAGGCCGATGTATTAGTAAAACCGTCTTGTTGAATGTCTCTAAATTGATTTTCTAAATACAAGGCCCGTTGTATTTTGTTGTCATGAAAAATGCTTTCCAATCGCTCCCATGTTTGTCATGCTGTAGCGTCAGTTTCAATGATTGTATGCAATAGATCGTTTGAGATCGTGTCGTAGATCCATTGAAGAACAACCGCATTTAGTGGTGACCAAAGTTCGTCATCAGAACCAACATGTTTCTCCATGTGCACGACAGTGGGTTTGGGCTCAGGAGGGTGGATGTGATCGATGACTTTGTATACAAGACAATGGATCTTGAACAGTTCCGCCCAAGATGAATAATGGACTTTTTCCATCTCAAGAGTTATGGGAATGAAATTCTTGATATTGTTAACTGTAAGAGCAGGATGAAATTTAGATTGTTCAGCCCTTGAAAATTGGGGAGGAAGGGAGAGAGGGGGTAGAATTTAGGTTTAGGGTTTGGCTGATAATATAAAGAAATATGTTCCATGCCTTTTCATTCATTATTGTGTACAATATATAGTAATAAATAGTTATTGACAAAGTTACAAGTTAGGCTACAAACTAGGTAACTAATTACATATGAGAATATTAACTAACCAAATATAAAAGACATACAATGATATGGTAATATTCTATCACACACGAAGAAGTGCCAGAGGATTCAACATTAACTATATATACATAAAAATCATTTTGACCCTATATATATAACATAATTTTTCGACGAAGGGGTAAATTATACTCTTGCTCCGCCCATGGTGGCGGTTCTTTGATGTTATCATTTTTTTGGCACCTTCCGATTTTAATAACATCAGTAACATTTAAAGGCATCATCATTCCCCGGAAAAAAGAAGAGGATAAGTTCACCAACATAGATATTTTGTTAATTAGTGCTTATATATAGAAAAAAACGAGCAGAGCTATATATAGAGAGAGAGGGGGAGCAAGATAGCAACCAATTACGTTAGTGCAAGACTTCATGGAGAAGAAAGTGATGCCTGTGGATTCTCCAAAAGTAGCAGTGGCAGTGTTCATATTGAAGGGAAATAAATTGCTGATGGGCAAACGTCGAGATTGCGTTACTCATTCTTATTTTTCAGTTCCTAGTGGTCACCTTGAGTTTGGGTGTGTAGTTAATTCCTTCATTTATAGTATTGATCAGCTCTCTTTCACTCACACACATCAAAATAATAGTACTGTAGTAAAAATGTACTCGTACAAGATGTTTATATTGAACTAATCGATACAAGATATATGTGTTGCTTGCCCACACTTATCACTTAATCACAGTTAAATGACGGAGTATGTATTTTTAAGAATAAATTGCTTGATTTTATGTTGACCAATTAACGAGTGCAGATAAGTATGTATTGACCAATGAACTAATGAGTGCTTTTCTACCAAAGTTGAAGCAATTATTTATTCTCTTGTTGGAAAGGTCACAACTTACAATTAATTAGTATGTTGCCTAATTGCAAATGGCTGAGTGGTGGCAAATGAAAGTAATTGTATTGTGCTTGGTTGGATACTTTATCATGATTTAAGATTAAAAACCCTTATTTCGGATACCCATACTTCAAACTTGATCTTGAACCCAAGAAGGTTTGTTGTAATTGCTTCAATTAGTGACATGATTGTGTATATTTCTTTTACATTGGCAAGTAATATATCTTGGCTAGCTTGGACAATATTTGGTTAAAGTTGAAAAATAAGTATTTGAAAATTGAAATTATGTTTAGACATGATTTTAATTAGAAAAAGAGTTGATGTCTTGTGAGTAAACACCATTATGAAATATTTCTAGATCAGACTTGTTTTCAACATCATTCTTACTTTTCAGTTAATATTCTTTCCGTTGAATTAAGTGTTATAGTCAAACTTTTGAATAACGTCGTCTGTAGATCAGACTTGTTTTCAACATCATTTTTACTTTTCAGTTAATATTCTTTCCGTTGAATTAAGTGTTATAGTTATATATAACGTAACATGAAAAATGGTTCTAATTGAAGAAAACTTGATGTTATAATGAAATACCGTCTGTTTTAATTTATGTGATACAATTTGACCGGACATTAAGTTTAAGAAATAAAAAAAAACTTTATTATGTTTACTAAATTGACCTTACTTTAATGTCTATTTTTATTGACTTTTCTTCATAATAAGTACATTTTTTAAATTAAGTGGGACCAACAAGGATAGAGTAGGATAATGCACTTAAATAATTGTCAAATAAAAAAATGTGACATTCTTTTTACGACAAACTAAAAAGTAAATGGTATTACATAAATTGGGATGGAGGGAGTATTATATTGTTTTACAGAATGACTATATTAGAAAGGTCTGGCCGTACCTGTTTATTCTTTTTTTTCCTTTTGTCAAGGGCAAGCTTTAAGGAATGTGCAGCAAGAGAAGTGGAGGAGGAAACAGGTTTGGACATCATAAAGGGCAGTCCAATGCACTAAGCTTCCGCTATGCGCGGGATTGGGGAAGGGTCGGACCACAAGGGTCTATTGTACGCAACCTTACCTCATATTTCTGTAAGAGGCTATTTCCACGACTTGAACCCATGTGACAACAACTTTACCAGTTACTCCAAAGCTCCCTTTTGGACATGATTGAATATAGAAATACTAAAGGTGACAAATAACATCTTCTTCAACAATGAGGCAAATCTCAGCACACTACGTAGTCATCCTAGTACGCTCTGTATTGGTTGATCCAAATCAAATTCCTCTAAATATTGAGCCACAAAAATGTGATGGATGGGAGTGGTACGACTGGGAAAATCTGCCAGAGCCTCTTATTATACATTTTAGAGATGTCATTAAAGAAGGATTCAACCCTTTTCAAGACAATCTTAAAGAATGTTGAGTATCAACATATTGTTATTTTTGTCTGATCAATAAGTACATCTAATGACTTGTGCGTACGATCTCAATCCGATGGCCTTGTATAAATTACTCCTTGTCGTTCAATTTATGCGACGTAGTTTGAATAGACACGGAATTTTAAAAAAAATAAAGACTTGTGAAACTTGTGTTGTAAAATATTCTCAGGTGAAATGTTAGAATTAAAGAGTTACGTACTAAAAAAGAGACACATGAATTGAAAGAGGGAATACTATACAATTGTCCAGATGTTTGTGATATGTAAACATATGTACGTCTATGATTTACTGTAGTGATGTGATTGTAAACCATACAGAGATTCATGTTTAGTAATGGAAAAGTGATCTTACACAATAGAGAAGATGAAGAAGCTAAACAAGAAAATGGTGAAAAGAACCAAGAAATACAAAGGGAGGGAGACGTTGAGAAAGGACCGGGAATTACAGAACGAAGATAACGATGTTAACGTAGAAGACAAAGATAAGGAACATGATGGTAATAATTTGAAAATCCAAACCACTCTGGCTCAAACGATGAAGAAAGTGGGACAGTTGAACAAATTAATTCTACTGTTGGGAAAGTGAGTAGTGAAAGCAAACCTGGTAATAACTCCAATTCTACAGCAGGAAGCAATGAAGTCAATGAACAGCACCAAGAAAATGATAGTTCTTCACCTGAAAGCATACAAAATGAGAACAACTCTAGTGATAACTTCAATCCTGTAGCAGGAGCAAATGAAGCCAATAAACAACATCAGGTCAAATATTATTCTTCCCGTCTTACCGTACAAAATAATAATTTAGTCCATGACGTGGTTCCTAGAGGAGAAAACGGAGGTAACACGCAAAATCCGATTGGATTATTTTCTAGACATACTCCAACTCAACCAAATTTCTCCGCTGAATGCATCTCAAATGAAGTGGGTAATCCAAGGGCAATCATATCGGAATGAACAGCTAGAAAGAGACAATTTAAACAAATTTTTCATTTTTATTTTATACAGAGCACACTGTAAGATACAAAGTAAATAGCACAATACGGAACACCAGAGGGTATATCGTAGATATGGTTAAGTATCAACATAAGACATCTGAACCAACTCAAAACATATTTGACACAACTTCGATGACCCTTGTGCACCAGACTGCCTTTTTCCCCCGATGATGCTGTAGGTTTAACTTCTTAAAGCCTTCATGGATAAATATACAGGTCTTAGTGATGCTTCTTCTCGAAAAGGTCATCCGGACCTGCATTCAAGAAGGCCAGCCAACTTTTAGTATTAAACAGTTTGTTACAAAAATATCTAATGTAACTACCGTTGGGATACAATTGTTGTAGAGAACGGAAAGTAAGTAACTATTGCAATAGTAGAAAGGATAAACAAACTATTACAATAAAACTGGAAATCAAAACCTTAACAAACTGCTTGTTTGATTTGTTGAGTCGAGTGATGACACTCTGTCTTTAAGACAAGATTGCCCCGTACATCTCCTTTCACGGTGTTGAGCAATAGTCTCCCAAGATACAACAACAACTTTAACAAGTGAGCAAAGGAGATTCAAGTCTTACTCTTGAAGAACTTTGAGTATAGTGACTTTGCTAGAGAGGAAGAATTCAGAAAATCTGGAGTATTTTCTAAGTGTTGAGTAGTGAGTTCAATTGAGCCAAAGGCCTCAATTTATATTGTAAGTAGAAGACCCCTCAACTAGCGAACTAATGACCTTCAATAGCCACGTAATTGCACTTGATTGAGGGGTTACATTAAGCCAAATAATGGCTGAATTCATGTGCCAAGTAATAGAGAATCAATGCTCCAAAACCAGCCCAAACGTTAGATTTTTCCAATTTCCCGTCGCAGCATTCTGTCTCTGAAGCGCCACAGTGCTGTGAATTGGCGCCGCGGCTCCAGTGACTAACCAAGCAATTTGCGCCGCGACCCTTCACGGCTACGCGACGATTTCCAACTCGTTTTATTTTACACTTTGTACACTTCTTCCTTCTTTTACCAACGTGGAATACTTTGTCATTTGGCCAATAACCGTCCATAATTCTATATTTCAAACGTATTACATATGTACCAATATCTCTTTCATTAATGAAATTTGCGATACTTGGCACTACGTGTGCACGTGTGTGGAAACGATATTTCCGACGTGCGGGCCCAATTGTTCGGGTCATAAATTAATGGGATATACTTATTTCCACATTTAGTAAATTTCCAACAATCCCCTCTTGAAAGAGATTTTGGCGCACACACATAGTGCCTTTTCTAGCAATTTTTCAGCGGACCGATGTTGCATCTGAATATGTAGCATATGCTTTGAACCTTCCATAATCGAATATCATCGGACTTAATAACTGCGCGGTGAACGTGTTGTTTTGAACCGTCAGTGTTTAGTGTAAGACAAGTCAACAGTACCAACACAACAACTTCCTCTACTCAGTTCTTCATAATGTTTTGTCCGTTGTGGTTGTGGACACTTCTTGGATTCTTAAGTGCGTTCAATTTGAGAGGGCCTTTCCTTGCACTTAAATAAGTGGTCTCTTACAAGGTATCCTGCTATACCCCACTTTACAAGTGTTAGGAACTATTAAAAATTTCCCCAAACCTAGCCTCAACCGGTGAGGATCATTAAAGGTTTTAGAAACTTAACATTCACCCACACTGCAGATATCACTTATAGTCTATCGCGGAAACGTCTTTGGATTTGGTATTTCTTTATAGAAATCACTATCCGAAATGCTCATGCTTCCACCGAAGCGATCAACTGAACCTTTACAGTTTAGTTTTTCCATTGAACCTAATTCCTGAGATCTCCAGTCAGTAAGGTTGGGTTACCACCGTATTGGTCCTTATACTTTGGTTTTTAAGCCCATTTCTCTAGACATGCAGAATATTCGATCTTTGGGTAAGCCCTTTGTCAGCGGGTCTGCTATGTTATCCTTTGACTTTATGTAATCAATGGATATTATACCCGTGGTGATCAGCTGCCTAACGGTCTTATGCCTCCGTCGAATATGACGAGACTTGCCATTGTACATAGCATTCCGTGCCCTTCATAGAGCTTACTGGCTGTCGCAGTGGATCATTACAGAAGGTACGGGTTTGTTCCAATAAAGAACATCCTCTAAGAAGTCGTGAAGCCACTCAGCTTCTTCTCCTGCTTTGTCTAAAGTGATAAACTCCGATTCCATCGTGGATCGGGCGATGCAAGTTTGCTTAGAGGATTTCCAAGACACAGCTCCACCACCAATTGTAAATACATACCCACTGGTGGACTTGGTGTTCTCTATGTCAGATATCCAGTTTGCATCAGTGTACCCATCTAATACAGCTGGATATCTCGAATAGTGCAACCCGTGGGTTAGCGTGTATTTCAGGTATTGTAGTACCCGATTCAACGCCTTCTAGTGATCATTACTCGGATTACGAGTAAATCTAGCCAACTTGTTGACTGCATAAGCAATATCAGGTCGGGTGCAGTTTGTTATGTACATCAAACTACCAATCACCTGTGCATATTGCTCCTGGCATATGGGTGCACCACGATTTTTATCAAGTTTTTGATTTCTATCCATTGGTGACTTTTTAGGCGAACTGTCAAACATCTCGAAATTTCTCAAAACATCATCGATGTAGTGAGACTAAGATAAGACCAGTCCGTCAGACGTCTTAGAGATTTTTATCCCTAAGATGACATCTGCAATACCCATATCCTTCATGTCGAAGCATTGTTTCAACATCTTCTTAGTCTCTAGAATTATGCTAGGACTGCTCCATGTGATCAACATGTCGTCTACATACAGACATATCATAACAAACGAGTCAGAGTTACCTTTCATGTAGACACATTTGTCACACTCATTAATGGCGAAACCTTTCGATAGTAGAGTACTATCAAATTTTTCGTGCCATTGCTTCGGGGCTTGTTTTAGCCCGTACAGAGATTTGACAAGCCGACATACTTTCTTCTCTTGCCTTGGAACCACATACCTCTCGGATTGGTCCATATAAATTTCTTCTTCCAAATCACCATTTAGGACGGCTGTCTTTACATCCATTTGATGTATCTCAAGGTCACGCAAAGCTGCGATCGCAATGAATACCCGTATGGATGTCATCTGAGATACCGGGGAGTATATGTCAAAGTAGTCAAGGCCTTCCTTTTGCCGATAGCCCTTGACTACCAACCTGACCCTGTACTTATCTATAGGCCCATATGCATTATACTTCCGTTTGAGTATCCATTTACAACCCAACGGTTTATTTCCCGGAGGAAGATCAACCAACTCCCAAGTATGGTTATGCAGAATGGAGCCTATTTGACTCTCAATAGCTTCTTTCCAGAGCGGTGCCTCTGGAGTTGACAATGCTTTAGCAATTGTCCTTGGTTCATCATCAACCATATAAGCTACAAAGTCAGGACCGAAGGATTTATCCTTCCTGGCCCTTTTACTTCTCCTTAGTTCCATCTCTGGAGTTTCCAAGTTCTGAGAATCTGGAACACTAGATTCCGGATATTCAGCCACTTCGAGATCCACTAGATCTGAACCATCTAGATCCGGGCCGTCAACGACTCCCGGCTTCTGAGAGCTTAGTTCATAACTTCATTTGCGAGAGGTTATGTCTTTTTCCTTTCTCGAAAAGGTATCTTCAAAGAATTGTGCATTCCTTCATTCCATGATTGTACCCCCGTGGATATCTAGAATATCTGACTTATGCACTAAGAAGCGATAAGCACTACTGTTATCTGCATATCCGATGAATATGCAATCTACAGTCTTAGGCCCAATCTTGACCTGCTTTGGCTTGGATACTTCAACCTTTGCCAGACAACCCCACACCTTTAAATATTTATAGGTGGGTTTCTTTTCTTTCCATGATTCATATGGAGTTTTGTCCTTACCCTTATGTGGGACTCTGTTAAGAATCGTATTAGCGGTAAGGACAACTTCTCCCCACATGTTTTGGGGAAGACCGGAATTGATGAGCAATGCATTCACCTAAATGTTAAGTCAACAACACTTCCAAATGATCATTTCCTTCAATGTGCGGTTCTTACGTTCCGCCACACCGTTCGATTGAGGTGAGTATGGAGCCGTCGTTTGATGAACAATGCCTTCTTAGGCACAATATTCCTCAAATGGCGCTACATATTCTCCCCCTCTATCGCTACAAATGGATTTAATCCGCATGCTTAGTTGGTTCTCAACTTCTGCTTTGTAATGTCGGAATGCTTCAAAGGCTTCATCCTTACTTTTCAACAAGTAAATGTAACAATACCTTGTGCTATCATCAATGAATGTTACAAAGTACTTGTTCCCCCCTCTAGTTTGTGCAAACTTCAAATCACATATATCTGTGTGAATAAGTTCTAGAGGAACGGTATTCCTTTAGACGGATCGAAAAGGAAGCTTTGTGAGTTTTGCCTCTACGCACACCTCACACTTATGTTGAGGGTTTACGTCGATAGACGACAATAACTCTAACTTTACCAACCTTTGGATGGACTTGTACTTGACATGTCCTAATCTATGATGCCATAAATTAGAGGACTCAAGCAAGTAAGATGAAAAAGCTTCAATATTATTGCTTTTATGTAATACAGACATGGTGTTCACTTTGAAGAGGCCTTCACAGACGAATCCTCTTCCCACAAACATTCCATTCTTAGTGACTACAAATTTATTGGACTCAAACACTAGCCTAAAACCAGCATTAACCATTAAAGGACCTGAAATTAAATTTCTTCTAATCTCAGGAATATACATCACTTCCTTCAGAGTGAGCTCCTTTCCAGAAGTCATATTCAGGACTACCTTTCCTACCCCCAACACGTCAGAGGAAGCGTTGTTGCCCATGAACAACTTCTTGTTTGTAACTAGTGTATAAGTGGAGAAGGCATCTCTGTTGAAACAAATGTGTCTTGTAGCACATGTGTCCATCCACCATTGCATAGGATTCTCAACCAGGTTTGCTTCTAGCACCACCGCTGAGAACTCCTCAATCATGTCGTCCAGAAACTGATCTTTGACGACGTTAAACTGAGCCTTGCCTTTAGCCTTAGCCTTCTCTTGTTGCTCAGTCTTGAGATTGCGGCAGTCCTTGATCATATGACCAGGTTTCACACAGTGGTGATAATTTCCTTTGAACTTCTCCGTTGCTTGGGTCTTGCCATCTTTTTGGAACTTGCGCTTCTTGCTTTGGTTCCCTTTGGCGTCAACCAGATTTGCCTTTTCCTCAGCTGGTTGTTTACCCCTAGGCAAGGCCTTCTTATTATCTTCCTGAATTTGGAGTTTGTTAATAAGTTCTTCAAAGGTCATCTCCTTTGTCTTGAGCTTTAAGTAGCTCATAAACTCATTCCACAAAGGTGGTAACTTTTCAATCAGTGATGCAACAAAAAACTGCTCGTTTGGTTTCATACCTTCCAAATCCAGGTGATGTAGAATCATTTGGAATTCCTGGACTTGGGACATCACTGTCTTACTATCCACTATTTCAAATTTCAGAAATTTCCCAACGATGAATTTCTTAGTACATGCATCTTGTGCGTTGTACTTCTTTTGCAGTTTATCCCACAACTCTTTGGCAATGCCAACGGTGCAATACACCATGTAGAGAGGGTCTGACAAGCAGTTCAATATGTAATTCTTACACATGAAATCACTATGACTCCATGCATCAAGAACCATCTTCATGCCATTATGACATGGATACCTAGGCCCCCTTCACCCATTTCAGAAGGCGAAGGGTCCATTTCATCTTCAGCTTGTGGAGGATCTTCTGTTAGGAAACGTGTCATTCCCATAACAGTCAGATAGAATAGCATCTTTTGTTGCCATCTCTTGAAGTTTGACCCCATAAACGTTTCAGGGCGTTCATGGTGAAATCCAGCGGGTGGAGGAACGACAACATTCCCTTGAGTGACAGCAAATGCGTTGGATGAGCCTTGAGTAACCGGAAAGGCATTAGGAGTGCCTTAAGCAGCGGGGAAGACAGAGGGATTGCCTTGAGCAGCAACAGCAGAATCAGAAGCAGTTTGATTTATACCAGTCATCCTTCTAACTTACTTACACAAATCTTATCTTAAAATTGTTGGGATACAATTGTTGTAGGGAACGGGAAGTAAGTAACTATTACAATAGTAGAAAGGATAAACAAACTATTACAATAAAACTAAAAATCAAAACCTTAACAAACTGCTTGTGTGACTTGCTGAGTCGAGTGATGGCACACTGTCTTTAAGACAAGAATGCCCCGTATATCTCCTTTTACCATGTTGAGCAATAGTCTCCCAAGATATAACAACTTTAACAAGTGAGCAAACGAGACTCAAGTGTTACTCTTGAAGAACTTTGAGTATAGTGACTTTGCTAGAGAGGAAGAATTCAGAAAATCTGGAGTATTTTCAAAGTGTTGAGTAGTGAGTTCAATTGAGCCAAAGGCCTCAATTTATAGTGTAAGTAGAAGACCCCTCAACTAGCCAACTAATGGCCTTCAATAGCCATGTAATTGCACTTGATTGAGAGGTTACATTAAGCCAAATAATGTCTGAATTCATGTGCCAAGTAATGGAGAATCAATGCTCCAAAACCAGCCCAAACGTCAGATTTTTCCAACATCCCGTCGCAGCATTTTGCCTCCGAAGTGCTGCGGCGCTGCGACTCCAGTGACTGACCAAGTAATCGGCTCCGACGGTGTGGCATCGCGGCCCTTCACTGCTCCGCGGCGATTTTCGACTCGTTTCATTTTACACTTTGTAAACTTCTTCCTTCTTTTACCAACGTGGAATACTTTGTCATTTGACCAGTAACCGTCCATAATTCTATGTCTCAAACGTATTACATACGTACCAATATCTCTTTCACTAATGAAATTTGCGATACTTGGCACTACGTGTGCACGTGTGTGAATACGATGTTTCCGACGTGCGGGCCCAATTATTTGAGTCATAAATTAATGAGATATACTTATTTCCACATTTAGTAAATTTTCAACAACTACAAAGTAATCCACACATGGAATTTTCATCTTTAGAAATAAGTATACCCACAAAAACATACAGAGCCACCAACACTGGCATCAACACTCAGGTATTCACGAACTGGATGAGTGATTATTGATAGAATTCATGAAAGTCATTTATTCATAACATGAATTCTTACAAAGCAATAACAAGATAATAAAATAATACTATTCTTGAGAGCTAAAAGTGCAAGTAAAAGAAAAGCAAGTAAATCCCTTTATATATGGTCTATTACATGAGATACAAATGTGTTTTTTCAATGTGGGACAAAAGCAATGTGAAAAAGAGTTAATACTAATATCTCCTCTCAAACTCGCGATGGTGTACACAGAAGCATCGGGAGTTTGCCAAGAAAGAACCGGTGACACTTTAAGGTATGTGCCTTTGTGAAGAAATCTGCAAGTTGCATCGAAGATGAGACAAATGGCAATGATAGAGTGCGTTGCTGAAGATGATACCGAATAATATGACAATCAATCTCAATATGCTTGGTACATTCATGAAAGACTGTGTTGTGCGCAAATCTGAATAGAACTCTTATTATCACAGTACATCGGTGTTGGTGAAGAAAGAGAGACACCCATATCAACCAATAACCGACGTAACCGTACAATCTCACACGTAGTAGAAGCCATAGCACGATACTCTGCCTCAGTTGAAAAGCGAGAAACCACATCTTGTTTCTTACTTTTCCATGAGATGAGTGAATCTCCTAAAAATACATAATAACCAGTAGTTGATTTCCGACCAGTTAGGTCATCAGCCCAATCTGCATCAGAAAATGCACGAAGCTCCAAGGATGAGGTCGATGGAAACAAGAGACTCTGATAAATCGTTCCTCGAAGATAGCAAAGAATACGCATAACTGCAGCCCAATGTACAGATGAAGGAGAGCAAACAAACTGACTGACAATGTGAACAACATATGCAATGTCAGGGCGAATAATGGTGAGGTACACCAGACTGCCTACAACTGAACGATATAAAGTGGGATCAGGAAGAGGATCCCCGTCAGTAGGTGTATATCGAACATTAACCTCAAGAAGAGAGTCAACTATACGAGTATCTGTGAGACGGGCTCGGTCAAGAATATCTGCAGTGTACTTAGACTGAGAGAGAAGATATCCATTCTCACAATAAGCTACCTCAATGCCTAAAAAGTAACGTAGATGACCTAAATCTTTCATCTCAAAACGGCGAGATAAAATAGATTTTAGGTTTGCAATACCATCAATATCATCACATGTAATGATCATGTCATCAACATACAACAAAAGAAAAATACAACCTGCAGGGGATGATTTAACAAATAACACCGAATCATGAAAGATGGAAATAAACCCAAGAGATGATACTACAGTGGAGAACTTGTCGAACCAAGCTCTTGGAGCTTGTTTGAGACCATACAGAGCTTTCTTAAGCCTGCAGACTTGTCCTAGACTATGTGAAACACTAGGTGGAGGGACCATGTAGACTTCTTCTGGAAGATCCCCATTCAAAAAAATATTTTTAACATCCATTTGTGAAATATGCCAATGACGAACAGAGGCCACTGCAATAAGAACCCGGACATATGTCATCTTTGCAACAGGTGCAAAAGTCTCTTTATAATCCATACCATATTCTTGAGCAAAACCCTTTGCAATCAAACGAGCTTTATATCGCTTAATAGAACCATCAGACTTTGTCTTAATCTTGTACACCCATCGAGAACCAATAGTTTTCTTACCAGTCGGTAGAGAAACCAAATCCCAAGTACCAGTTTCGTTCAAAGCAGCTAGTTCCACATTCATAGCCTCTTGCCAAAGAGGATCACGAGCTATCTTTGAGTAGGAGGTAGGCTCACAGAGAGAATTAATCAAAACTAGAAAGGAAGCGAATGATGGAGCATAGCAAGAATAATCAAAATCGGATACCTGAGTAGATCGCAGAGTGCGTTTAGGATAGCGAGGTGGATCTGGATCTGCAACCATAAGAGGTTCTGAAATAGGCGTAGGAGGGGGCTGAGTATCAATATCATGGGACCTGCTAGAAGACTGAGAAGGAACATATGATATAGATGTAGAATCAGATGGGCAATCAGCATCAAATGGATCAATATCAATAAGGTCAAATTTTGTCATGCCATGTGAGGTAGGTGGGATGGAAAAGAAAGGAACATGCTCAATAAAGGAAACATTGCGAGACACATACAATTTTCCAGAAACTGGATCATGACAACGATAACCTTTCTGCCCAACCCCATATCCATGAAAAACACAAATGGCGACACGAGAAGATAACTTAGTACGCTCTGCATGTGGACGTATAACAAAACATGTAGAACCAAAAACTCTCAAATGAGAATATAGTGGGGTGTGACCAAATAGTCTAGCATACGAAGAAATTCCAGAATTATGAGAGGTAGGAATTCTATTAATAAGATAAATAGATGTAAGGACAGCTTCTCCCCAAAATTCACTAGGTACATTAGCGGACAAAAGCATGGATCTAGCTGTCTCAACAATATGCCTATGTTTTCTCTCGGCTACCCCATTTTATTGTGGTGTATCAGTACAAGAAGACTGATGTATTGTACCATCAGCTTTGAAAATACCAGAAAGATCCCCACTAGTATATTCACCTCCTAAATCAGCCCAAAAACATTTAATAATGGCAGAATGTTGAGTTTTCACATAGGCTTGAAACTCAACATATGTATGAACATAATCAGAGCGCCTTTTCAACAAATAAACCCAACAATGACGAGTATAATCATCAATAAAGGAAATATAATATCTGGAGCCTCCCTTAGTAGGGATAGGTGATGACCCCCAAACATCTGAATAAACTAGATCAAATGGTGCAGAAGAAGTAGAAGTACTAAGATTAAAAGGCAAAGCAGAAAATTTTCCAAGTTTACATCCACTACAATCAGAAATATCATCGGAATGTAAATCACCAAGAACATCAATATTACACATAAAACGCAGGCGAGAACCTAATACATGACCAAGTCTAGAGTGCCACAAATAAAACTTCGAAGAGGAAGGTGTTAAATGAAAAGAAGACAGATTAACAAGCATAGCTGCTGCATGAGTAGGAAGATGCAGCTCATCCAAAACATAGAGACATCTCCCCTTTCTACGCCCTGTCCCAATCACTCTCTTGGATTTTAGATCCTGCACATAACAAGAATTAGGGAAGAGTCCAATAAAACATCCAGAGTCACATATTTGACCAGCAGAAGCAAGATTCATATGTAATTTTGGAATGCAATAAACATCAGGTAATGATATAGTGGATGTATGAATGGTGCCAATGCCTGTCAATGGCATATGTGTGCCATCAGCAGTCATAATAGAAGTGGAAGGGGGGGGGGGTCAGAAGATATAGATACAAAGACAGAAGAATCAGGAGACATATGATTTCCAGCTCCAGAGTCCAAGATCCAAGAAGACGAAATGATACCTGAACCAATAGATGGTGATGAGCAGGAAGAAACATAAAGAACATAAGACTGAGAATTCTGTTGAAACTGTTGGAAGGAGAGGAACTTCTGAAATTGGTCAGCTACAGAATCAATATTGTAACTCACAGAGGCACCTGAAGCTGGGTGATCAAGAGAGGGCACAAAGGCAGCCTAAGTCGGTGGATACAAGTTCTGGAATTGACCCCCAGAATATGGATTTTATTGAGAAGGATTCTGTCCTTGTCCCGAATGTGGAGGCTTAGAACCTGACGTCTTCCGTAGCTCAAGACATTGATTCTTCCAGTGTCCTGGTTTCTTGCAATAATTACAATTACCCATGATAGATGTTCTAGACTGGTGTGTAGGGGCTGCAAGGACCGGTGCAGATGAAGGAGCTGCCAATACGAAAGTAGAAGCCTTATGTACCCCTTTTAGATACTTCAAACATGTTTCTTCAGCCATAAGTTCATTTACCACATCTTCAACAGATGGTAAGGGTTTGCGGTGCAACAAGCCTGAACGATAATTCTCAAATTCTGACCGAAGACCCATCAATAGCTGAACAAGACGATCTTCATCTCTGCATTTAATATAAGCATCGCATGCTTGCAATTCAGTAGATTCCGTCATAGCTAACTGATCCCACAAAGTGGTCATTGCACAGAAATAATATTGAATGCCCAAATCATTTTGTACTAGTGCACGAATTTCATATTGTAACTGATATTTAACATCAAAATTATTCTGCACAAACAATATTGACAGATAATCCCAAATCTGTTTAGCAGTTTTGAACTTAGCCAATTGAACACCAATTCTTTGTTCAACAGAGTTATTAATCCAAGTAATAATCTTTGAATTATTGGTCTCCCAAGTCCTAAATAATTCATCAAAATTTTCATCTCCAATTTTAGGGCATTTGGTTTTTCCAGACATATAATCCCAAAGCCCCTTTCCCTTCAGAAAATTTACCATGACATAGCTCCAATAGGAATAATTTTTTCCATCTAACCGAATACCAATAGTTTGCAAAAAAGCATCACCTCCAGCCATTATGAATTTTAAACAGAAAAATCCCAAATAACAAGCAGCAATCCCAAATAACAAGCAACAAAATAATAAATGGCAGATCTCACCAATCAGATGCGGAAGCCAAGAAGACGAAACCCAGATGTGGAAGCCAAGATCAGAACGAGCACGAGCAGCCAAAATAAGCCAAAACGAGCACGAGCTTCCAAAACAAGCCAAGAA
The DNA here is from genome assembly GCA_029783415.1 of Anisodus acutangulus. NCBI lineage: Eukaryota > Viridiplantae > Streptophyta > Magnoliopsida > Solanales > Solanaceae > Anisodus > Anisodus acutangulus. The sequence goes on from CM056495.1 coordinate 19,716,820, forward strand.
CAAGCCAAATTTTTTTTAACTGATACCAGGGGCGTGCTGCATGCGAACCCCCAACTAACTCACCGCGGAGTTGGATCCACGATCGAGCTAACAATATTAACTTGCGCTCTTGGCTCTGATACCATGATAGAATTCATGAAAGTCATTTATTCATAACATGAATTCTTACAAAGCAATAACAAGCTAATAAAATAATACTATTCTTGAGAACTAAAAGTGGAAGTAAAAGAAAAGCAAGTAAAACCCTTTATATAGGATCAATTACATGAGATATAAATGTGTTTTTTCTAATGTGGGACAAAAACAATGTGAAAAAAAGTTAATGCTAATAATTATAACAATAATGGAATATGCGAAATCATATCAAATTTACACTTTGGATCTAAGGTTTTGAATTTGATTGATACCCATTACACTTTGGAAATAGTCTGTTCAAATTTAATAGTAATTGAAATTTTAGTGATTTCTCAAATATATATTTATACCCTGTATTGAAATACTGGGTTTAGCTGAACATTTCTTTTTTGTTATCCGATAAGTAGTTGTAGTTGGGCTATATGAAACATCTAGTGTCAAACTAATTTTTCATGTTACATTATATTATATGTTTTATATAATAACATTTCGCTATAGCCGTAAAAAAATATCGGGACAAACGACATTGTAAGGTTTGACTATATATCTATTCAGCTCTTTTCGGGCTCATTTCTTGGCAAATAATTATGACATGAAGAAAAACACCATCGGATAGAGTACACAACTATGAAAAGAAAACTCAGGAAAGGCAATTCGGTGTTGTATGTATATGTACTCGTTGATATACATACATGGTTTGTCCATAGAGAACAACACAATCAAGTCACTATGGTATCTGCTAGGCATCAAGATTCAAACATTTCTCCTTTTCTCGGTCACCTCAATTCTAAACTAGCCACAGTTCCTCTTTTTTGGGATAGGTACTATGTTGTCTTAATTTATGTGAAAAGAACTTTTACCAGTTTTTTTGGTCAAGTTTTTAAAATTGTTTATTGTGAAAAGAACTTTTACCAAAATAACTTTTTAGACAGTAGCAGTTTATGCATGATCAATTCATTTGTACTTGTTTCTTTATTTGATAATCAAACTATGTTTGGTCAATATCTCTCAAAAAGTGCCTTTAAGCGTAAAAAAGAACGTGAGTGTTAAACAAGGTAATATATCCGTGATGTACGCTTGATATATGTATATCAAGTATACATTACAGGTATATTACCTTGTTTAACAGTAAGCATTTAGGTTACAATTAATATTATCTAAAAAGAAAAAATGGCTTAATTTTTTTACTATTAGATACTTTAATTAAGTTTATTTGATAAAAATATTTCTTCTTTTATTTGAGATTTGGTAAGATTTGCAAAAATAATGAGTTGGAAAAACAATAGAAAAAAATCACGAGGAAGAAGGGGTAGAAACAATGTTTTAGCGATGATTTCTCGTTTTAAATTAACAATAGTAGTTTTGTAAATAAAAAGTGATGCTAAAGTTATTTCTATCTTGAAAAAATAATTTTCTTCTTTTGGGGAGAAGCTATAATTTATAGTTTCTTCGCAACAGTATAACACATGCTTCTATTGTTACTCAATGTTTTTTCTTTTCACCAAACACCTCAAATTTTAAAAGAAAATCTTGACCAAACAGACTATAAATATGATTATTTTGTTTTATGAGCACTTTAAATACTTTGGAAATTTATCAAACACATAAATAAACAAAAAAGATATTTATAAGCCAATTTAATCAGTTTATAAATTTAGCCAACCATACTATATCTACTGGCTTAGGTCATTTGCCTCTATACTTCTATTCATTTTCCTTTGATCAAAACAAACAAATACTTTTTGTAAGATTGTATTAATCTCCCTTGGGAGCCTTTCTCATTAATACAAAATATATATAGGTGTACAATGTGTAATCCTTATACAATAGGGATCCTAATTCTACCATAGTTACATAACACTAAATATGATATATTTTACATTATACACACGTGCTAATACACCCCCTCAGTTTGAGCGGGAGGAGGCCGAACGCTAAGACTAGATCTGAAGTCGAGGAAGAGCTGTCTAGGAAGGCCTTTTGTGAATATATCCGCATAGTGATATAAAAAGGCACATGTAACACCTTAGCTTGACCAAGGGCAACCTTCTCACGAACACAGTGTATATCCATCTCAATGTGCTTGGTTCGCTGATGCTGAACCAGATTATGAGATAAATATATGGCAGATATGTTATCACGGTAAACCAAAGACACCTTACGCAAGGGACATTGCATCTCCAAAAAAAGGTTTCGAAGCCAACAGATATCAGCAACAACATTAGCCACACCTCGGTATTCTGCTTCAGCACTCGAACGGGATAGGGTGGCCCGCCTCTTGGCAGACCAAGAGATGAGATTATCCCCTAAGAACACACAGTAGCCGGAGGTGGAGCGTCGTGTGTCCGGACAGCCTGCCCAATCTGCATCCGTATATGACAACAACCTAGTCGATGCTGAGGGATAGAGGTGCAATCCATAATCAAGTGTGCCCTTAACATATCAAATGATACGCTGAAGGGCAGTAAAATGAGGCTCCCTAGGGGCATGCATAAATAAGCATACCTGTTGGACATCATAAGTAATATCAGGCCTGGTAAATGTAAGATAATGTAGTACACCTGCAAGACTAATGCAAAGTGTGGGATCTGACACAGGGTTACCATTAACAACACTAAGTTTTGATTTAGAGTCAACCAAAGTGAACATTATCTTACAGTATGCCATTTTAGCCCTGTATACAATCTCTTCTGCATATTTGCGTTGACGCGAAAATATCGAATCTGCAGATCTAGTCACTGATATCCCCAAAAAATAACTCAACTTCCCTAAGTCAATCATGGCAAATTCGGTTTTGAGCAATGTAATAATTTCATTTTTCAATAAATCAAAGGAGGTAGCAAGTACAATGTCGTCCACATATAACAACAAGTAAGCGGTGCTATTACTTCGATGAAAAATAAATAGAGAATTATCACACTTTCTACATACAAACCCAATCCGCATAATGAATTGTGCAAAGCGACCATACCACACTCTAGGGGCCTGTTTCAAACCATAGAGTGACTTACGGAAGCGACATACATACTGAGGGGCTGCTGGATGGACAAAGCCGAGCAGCTGGTGCATGTAAACAGTCTCTTTTAAATCCCTATGTAGAAATGCATTTTTTATGTCTAGCTGATGAATCGATCAATGCTTACCCATAGCAATGCTCAAAACTGTGCGAATGGTAGTCGATTTAACAACCGGACTGAATGTCTCACCACAATCAATACCCTTCTGCTGATTAGTGTCATCAGCCATAAGTCTTGCCTTGTACCTCTCTAGGTCACCACTGTCTCTATATTTGTGATGAAAAAACCACATGTAACGGATCACATTCACCCCCTCCGATCTAGGAACCAAATTCCAAGTGTGTTGTTTCATTAAAGCATTAAATTCCTCACACATGACTGCATTCCAATTTGGGTCTAGTTTGGCTAATTTTGGGTTTTTGGAATTAGGTGAAATGGTTTGGGTGGACAAGTTAAACTGTACTTTGGGTTTTAACATCCCATGTTGAGCATGGATTTCCATACGGTGGGTGGGGGCAGGGGTACTATCGGTATTTAGGGGTAGAGCTTGGTTTGGGAAACTGAGTGGTGGGGAACTGGGTTTGACGATGGGTGGTAGTGGAGTGTGGGTGGTTTTGGGACTTGATGGTGGTAGTGGTGGTGGTGGTATCGATCTAGGCAGATCGGCGCGGTGTGGGTTATGAGATGTGGGGTAGGACGTCGGTGGTGGGTTGGGGATAAGTTGCAGTTATGGTGGTGTGGGTGTGTCGGTTTGGGTTCCGTGAACAGGGTGGGTTGGGGTTTCAGAATGGCGGTGAGATGATGACACTGTTGGCAGTGGTGGACAGTGCAGGTGAGAGCTCTGTGTGGTAGCCGGAGTAGACGGTGAGACTGTGTTGTGATTTTTGATGGTGGAGATGGGGACGGGCGTGGACTGTGGCAAAGTAGAGTCACTGTTGGTGGTGGCATTAACTGGTGTCAGGGAGGCTGACAGTGGACTAGTGGTGGTGGGACGACAGAGTTGTTCGAGGATGACGGGGGAGGTGTCAGCCTCGAGAAATGTGTAGTCGGTGTTACAAATTTTTTGGATATTTGCGAAGGGAAAGACCATTTCGTCAAAAGTAACGTGACGAGAGACGTGAATTTGACGGGTGGGCAGATCATAGCACATATAGCCCCTATGTTTAGACGGAAACCCTATGAAGACACATGAAGTAGTTCGGAGTGCTAATTTGTGAGGGGCAGTAGAGGCAAGGTTGGGGAAACACTGGCAACTGAAAATCCGAAGATGATCATAAGTGGGGATCTGACGGTATAGTATTTCTATTGGGGTCATGTTGTGAAGAGTGCTAATTGGTCAAATATTTAGGACATATTCTACCATTTTGACAGCATATACCCAGAAAGACGGATGTATAGAGGCATGAAACACTAGAGTACGAACCATGTTATTTATGGTGCAGATGATTCGTTCTGCTTTGCCATCCTGAGGGGCGGTGTGAGGATACAAGAATCGAAAAACCATGCCGTTATTTGTACAAAAATGATGAAACATGGAGTTATTGAATTCACGACCATTAGCACACTGAAAGGATTTAATATTCTTCTCAAATTGTGTTTCGATAAAGGCACGAAACTCAAGGAATTTGGCAAACACTTCAGATTTAAATTTTAATGGGTAAATCTAAATAAAATGAGAAAAATCATCTAATAAGACGAGATAGTATTTATGACCGAGTGAACTAGAGATAAGAGATGTCCATAAATCATCATGAATAATATCAAATAGTGATAACATAACACTTGTAGATGACTTAAAAGGAAGACGAACATATTTGCCTACAGAGCAAAAAATACAGTGCTGGGCAAGTTTCCCATTATTACATTTAATAAAATTATTGCTTCTAAGAAAATTAAAACCTGGGCTCCTGGATGTCCAAGTCTATTATGCCACGTTGATGGAGAGATAGGAACTAAAGAAATAGGGGGTAGAAGATGGCCGCGGAGGTAGAGAAATGGATATAGATCCCCATGCTATTGCATCTCGTAAGAGCTGTCCCCGTACGAAAATCCTTCACAGTAAAACCAAAAGGGTGAAAGTCAATAGAGACAAAATTATTACGAGTGAATTTGCGGACATAAATTAAATTCTTAATGATGTTTGGAGCATAGTACACGTTATTGAGGGAAAATGGTGGGTGAGGTGGCCGAGTGTAAGTGGTACCATAACCCTGAATTGGAATGCGATGACCATTACCGACAGTTATATATTGAGGATGCTTTAGACGAAATAGTTCGGGAAGATTATATGCAGAGCGAGTGAGGTGGGAGGTGGCCCCTGTGTCCATATACCAATGTTCGTCAGGCTGCTGCAAGTTCAAACTACTGAAAGCCTGGCCCAATCCAGTCTCTGCCCAACAGACCAGTCGCCTGGTCACAATGACAGACCATTGACAAAATTAGGAAGCCGAATCACTCAACATTCCCCCAGATAGAGGTTGCAATACATCAATAGTAATAGAAGTCTCAGGATTAGCCAAATCCACGACTGCTTGGACATCTTGAGTACCTGCAATCTCCCTTCCTCTCTCAGCTTCAACAATGGCCACTACCTCAGCCGCTCCCGCTCCTACGTAGATATTCTTTTCAGTACCCAACAAAGGCTCAGCCACTACAGTTGATGGGGCCTCGGTAAACGTTTGAGTGTCGGCCAATACCTCTTGAACAACAGAAGCAAAAACTGCTTCGGGTGGTAAATCCATAAGGATATCGGCTGACAACCCAGCAACAGGATCGGCTGGCAAGGGAGCAGTGATTGTCGGCGTTGTTTAAACTATACGGTTTTTCCACACAGTCCATTCATTCTCCAGGTTGGACAACCGTTCGTTACCTGCCTTCTGATCCAGCTCCCAAAGCACCTGCTGGCTACCGAGCTCCTGGATTTTGTTATCCAATTGAAGGCTTTGCCAAAAGAAAGAAGAACGAGAGGAGTCATGGGCACTAATAGCCGAGTCTAAGGAACATATGACCGGAGTAATAGCTCATATCTCCGCCTGGATCCGCTCTAACTCAACTCGTAGTTTGGATAGCTGCTCCTGCAAATCCTTTCTTCAGTTGACATTCTGTTGCCTTGCTGCATTCACCTCATTGAAAGAAGTCTGAATGCGGTTCTTTTCCTGCCGAAGAGACCTCTAGTGTTGCAGAGCAGCGACAACCTCATCATGGCTATTTTTGGTTGTTCTATATAGAACAAACAAATCATTCAGAACCAAAGTCTTGTCATTATAAGTGGCTGCCATAGCCGGGGAATCCGTTGTTTCTTTCGACAGTCGGAGCAGAGAGGCCCATAGAGCATGTAATTCCTCTTTGGTGGTTGGAATCCCTCTGGCAAGAGATTTCTCGACTCGCTCTCGATGGACGCCAACATGTGAATCTGGTGGAGGAGCAGTGTCGACTAAGCCAAAGTAGCGCAAAAGCACATCTTCCGGGATGATTTCGATCTGAACCTCTGGTCGACAGTTGGGTAGGTTTCAGCCGAGGGATTACCGCCAAAAGTCTCCTGTACAAAAATGTCAGGTTCAGTATAAAGGCAAGAGCTCGGAGGCAGTGAATGACCAAGCACAAAAGAAATGGTATACCTCTACGGTTGCCCCAACATAGGAAGCATCGGCTGCCATGACTTGAGAAACTGTGGCCTTAAGAGCAGCCGATGATGGGTCCTGTAAATGCATGGGAGAATGAGCCCGGAAAGATGATCCGTTAAAATAAAGGGGAGCATCAGACGCTCTATGAAGCCGTTTGCGCTTTATCAGTTGTAGTCCCTAGAAGGCAAAACAAAAAACATGAATATTAGTAGCCGATGCGAAGGTGTTTTAGCCAGCTAAGTAGTATACCTCGATTTTCTCTCCCTCGACAGGAACAAGAACTCAAGATCCGTGAAGTCCTTCCTTACTATAATCTCGAATAACAATCCCTCCACTCTGTCGAGGTTGTTTAGGCACTGGTTTCATGGGTGATAAGGACTCGGTATCAAAAGTGGTCTCCAGATCAACAAACACTGGAAGAGATGTGGGTGCTGAAAAATACATAAGAGGTGTTAGCCAAAAATTCACAAGGATTATCTGGCCGACACATATGTAGAATGCAATTTACCTTTTCTCTTCGTCGTCTGCCACAACCGAATGGAAGACCTTGAGGCAACATGCCTAGCCGAATTAGAAGAGATAACTTTTTGAGTGGTTTATTTTGGCCATGGTTTGGGGGTTTTCGGGTTCTTCTTTTTTCTCGACATAATCAACCGAACACAATAGAAATCTACATGAGATATGCCACCAAGCATCAAAAGCGACGGTAGTATTCGCTCTCAAGGGAAACGACTGCCAGTCAAATAGGCCAAGCCTATCAAGATTATGATCGGCTAATTTCTTTGCTTGTTCTGCATCAAGGAAGCAACGTTGGGTTGAACTAACAATAGTGCGGTGGGGCCACGACACGTGCTGAGTAAGGTCAAATTGCCTTGCTACAAAATTCGTCCGATATGGCTCATCGGTTAATTTATTATTCCTGGAATTGGGCTTCAAACCACCCAATAGGTCCCTGGCCGTGAGAATCCGCCCCCATATTAGAACTATAGTCTTTCGTTTAGAGAAAGTAAGATCCTCATCGGCTACTTAACGAACCCAACCAGGGGTGGCCCATCTCTCTAGGATCAGTTGACAATCTGTGTAATGGTCTCTAGATAGACCATGTAGGGTGGAGACTATGTCAAAAGCATCCTGGGGCACAAGAGGGGATTCTCCGAATAGTGTCGGCTAATACTGGCTGGTTTAACGAAAAATGGCGGTCATCAAAATTATCGGGGATAAACTCAGAAAAATAGAGGGTGATCCACAACTGAAGAAACCACAGGGGACCGACCAATGTATGTAGGTTTCTGGAATCTCTTAACCTCGCCTGAGCATCACCCAGAGACATGTAAAGATAGGTCAAGAAAAGAGATGCACAGCTAACATCCCTTCCCAAAATGGCTAACGCCGCATAAATTTCCAGCTCTTTCACAACCACACAAGAGCCCGTATAGACAAAGTATCGGCTAAACCAAAAAAAGTAGAAAAACATGATGCTCGGCATCGTCGACTGAAATAGGCGATATCCGGCGGTTATTGGTTATAAACTGGCTGTATCCTGAAGAAGTCTTAGAGACTTTGATGCCTAAATCGGCAATATCTATATCGCTTAGGACGGACACCTCGACTCCCAGAATCGGAAGGCCAAGTATCGCCATCACATCAAGCAGTGTGGGGGTTATCATTCCCCAAGGAAAAACAAAGGCATTGGCAGCGGTCGACCAGTAACCAAGAAAGGCATATATAAGACCTATGTTGCAGGAGGAGTCAAATTTCGACAGCGTAATAGCGTCATAGAGAACCGTGCACCTCCATTCGGCTTCTTTGGCCGACTTTACTCGATCCAACCAAACAGAATAGTTGGCAATATTGGTCGGCCAGGTGCGCAGACTAGCCGGACAACGATCGCCAGTAACCAGTCACAGGTAATCGGAAGATCGTAATTCGCCGGGTTTAGATGCTGAGAAAGAAGGAGGTCACCTTATTCAGATGTGCCAAAAGAGGCAAGAATCAGTTGCTCATTTGTGAAGGCAAAAGTGGGGATTAAGTTATCATCAGCTAAATCGGGACTATCCGACCCCAAAGATAGAGAAGAAGATGAAGACATTGTTTTTTTAAGGAAGAAACAAGGTTTTTTCTGGAAAAAGAGGCAAGGAATTTGGGAATGGCTGAGAAGATCGAATGAGAAACCTTGCGTGGAACGCCTCTCCTAAAGTATCTCCTTTTTTCTCGAAGATATGATTGACACTGCTAAAGGTCTTGTCGCCCAAAATGTGCGGCTAAGAATCTGTCAGAAAATGTTTGTGGAAGCCGATGCGTTTCTGTGGAAGGAAAGAAGAGCTTCTTTAAAACCCATCATTGCATGCACTGGAGACGAGGCTGTCAGACTGAAAATGATGACTACTTTCGGATACATCAACTCAACAGTCACACTTGAGTTAATGTAGGAGGGCAATTGTTAACACTCAAAAATAATTTAAGTGTTTAGTAAAATTCAGTGATAGCCGAACTATTCCGGAATCGAATTTACTCCTAGACCTCAACTACAAGAACTTCATCGGCTACTAAGGCATCTTAGCTGAAGTTGTTGGTTAGAGGTACGACTGAGACCCACTCAGATGCATACGCCTCAATGACCAAGTCAAAAGGGTTTCCAGACCCCTATAAGCGATAACGACCTACAATAACTGAAAGAAAGGGCCATTATCCAAGCAAGAGGAGTAGAGGGCGAGAAAATCGACACCACTTCCCCCATAGTCTGCCATTGAACTCGGTGGGTTACGTGATGGCTGACATGGGGGGGCACGTTTATACAATTTTATTCCTTTTTGTACTATAAATAGGTTTATTCTTTGTACATAACACACACAATCAATCAAACAAATCAAAATTTATCTATTTCTTTATCCTTTACTTTTATCATTTACTTTACTCGACTGTATTCATGCTTCTTATCTCTTAGTTTACTCATACCACCGTCCTAACGCTTTCTGGAGTAGTTGGGGAACCCATTTGCTGGAAATTAGAGTTCTGTTTTCAGCCCAAATTGTTTAAGTTAAGAAGGAATCAATTTGTCATCCGATAAAATGGCAAACACATCAGAGGGTAACAATATCAGGTGGAAAGTTGAAACTAAAGAGTTCCCCACAAAAGGAAAGATACGTTCTTTTTTAAACAAACTAAAAAAAAGAAGTAAGAAAAACATTTTGAAATAGAGAGTAATACTTTAGAAAGGTTGGGTGTGTAAAATATTGTCTGTATTAAAAAAGTGTCACAGGAATTTGACCTTAAAATCAGGGGATAAAATTGAGTGGTAGAATTCCAAATTCGAATTCACAATATTCAAATCTAATTTTTATAATAGTTTAGTAGGTTTTTACTCCATGTCAAAATTTTGGTGGTCAGGTGAACCCATAATCAAAAGGCTACATCTACCTCTTTTATCTCTTTAATCCTTGCCCGAACATGAAATGATAAATAATTAGAAAATCAATTGTATGTGCGCGCGCACACATGGAAAAAAAGAAACAGAAAAAGAAAACGAGATTGAACCTGAATTCCATGCTCAAGGCAATAAAGTTCTCAACAAGAATTGCCAAGGCGAGTACCAGCCTGGCCAATGTGAATGGATATGCACTCCTTGTTATAATCCTCCATTATCGTTCTCCCTCTGGTTGGGGTTAGTGGCCTTTGGTTAATTTTTTTTAAAATGTTTATACAAATTAGTGAATTGAATTCGTCATTAAGAAAACTTGCTTTTATACATCACTCATTCATTTATTGCAAAACAGAAAAGGATGAGATTCATTGGATCCATGTTTAACTAGATTACCATATTTATATATGCTTATTTTAAAATAGTTTATAACTTAATTGCCATATATTATAAGCTTAATTATGACGGGTAAAGAAGTTGTTTCAGATAGATCCCGAATCAAATAGAAATGAAAAAGGAACAATAATAATAAGCAGTAATAACAGCAAAAAAAATATGATAACGAAGTGAAAGCAACAAGCAGGTAGCGAATCAAAAAACAATTCACAAAAGGAAGTACTATAAGTAACGAAGCCAAGACCAAAATACTAAATAAAATATGGTAAAATAATCTGAAAAAATAACAATAACGTAACTACCACCATATCATACGATCATGAAGTGCACGACACAACCAATAATAAAATAAATCAAAAGAACAGAGACTACAAGAGTACTATGACGCACTACAACACTCAATTACCTTAGCTCTTTAATAGTTTCTCGGTTATGTAAAGCTTCATTTATTTTAAGAAGGATAAAATTGAAAGAAAAATATCAATGTCTTCTTGATTTTGTGAAAATACCACCTATTTTTTAAAGCAAAGTGAAAAAGGTAAAATACCACTTATCATTAAACGGAGGGAGTAACTTAACCTGACAAACATATAAAAAAATTATATCCTATTAATGCGTAGAAATTAAACTCCTTAAAACAATTAATACATTCATTTACTTTGTATTTGGTCGTGTAAATTTGTTAAGCTGGTCGATCAAAATAAATGTATAAGGATATTGTAAGGCTTTATTTGTTTTCATTAAGATTAAGACGTCTGAATTTAAATGCACATCTGAATGATTAAGATGTTATCTCTAGATCTGAACACTAAATGATTAAGACGGATTGTTTTAAAGTATTTATTTAAACATAATAAATATAAAATTCAAATAAAAAGGTAACTAAATATTAGAAAATATATATAATTTAATAAAATAAAATTATTATTTGGTAAAAAATAAAGCATTTATGTTCGTAAGTGATGTCAGAGATGCTTTGTGTGGTAGTGGTGGTGATGGCTATTAATAGTGGTGGTAATAGTTGTGATGGTAGAGATGGTTGGTGTTGTAGTGGCTAGTGCGACGCTGGCGGTTGGTAGTTGTGATGGTGGAGTTGATTGATAATAGTAATTCACGATGCTGGTGGTCATAACTGAAGAATATGTGGTGGCTGACGATGACAGAAGTAGTAGGTGGTTGGCGAATGTGGTAGTGGTGGTAAAAATTATTCTTACAAAAATACCTCTTAATGATATTAAGACTTTGTTCAAAATCTTAATGATTAAGACCCATTCAGATCAAATAAGTGCTTAGATCTTAATGTAAACAAATGCGTTTAATGGCCTAAAATTTGAACCATATTCAGACTTTCATTAAGTGCAAACAAATGAGCATAAGATAGTATGCTAAAATTAGGAAAGTGGAGTTGGTGAGGTAGTTTTTTTTTTTTTTACCGAAACAACTATTCATATGGCACTTAAAAAAAGTAAAGGAAATAGTATGAATTTATATTTAACGAGAGATCAAATTAATTAATCAGGTTCCATTTATTTTTATTTTTATTAAGATGTCTAAATTTAAGTACATATCTGAAAATTAATATGTATATTAAGATTAAAACGTTTGAATCTAGATAATTATTTAAATGAATTGATAGAGAATATATTAATATTCTCCATATATTCTGTAATTATTATTCTAGTGTAATTATGTAAAGTAGAGATCCTTCTCAAATTAGGTTTGTAAATTGTAAACACCTATAAATATTGCATTAATGAGAAACATCCAATCAAGGAGAATTACACTATTCTATATAGTATCAGGAGGCAAATCCTAACACCCTAAAGTTCTTTCTTTTTTCGGCTGCCCACCCCCTCTCTCTTTCCGGCGAAAACCCCCCCAAAACCCGAAAGAATTTTAGCCGCCCTTCCCATCTCTTCCCAAATTTCTGCCGGCAACATGGGTTCTCATGATTTCTCCTCCTCCACACAAGACGTCACACATCCTCCTCCTCCCTCCTCATCTACCAATCCCTTTCACCCGACCTTCGCTGTCACAAATATCAAGAACTTTATCCCTTTAGTTCTTGATCAAGAGGATGGACAATACTTTTCGTGGGTAGAATTATTTCAAATTCATGCTTGTGCCTACAACGTTCTTGATCACATCGACACCACCATATCCCGTCCGCCTGACATTGACAACATAACATGAAAAAAGCTTGATGCTATCGTCAAGCAATGAATTTATGGCACCATATCTAAGGATATACTTCATACCATTATGAAGGCAGGTGATTCGGCTCACGAAATATGGACAAGACTAGAGGAAATCTTTCAATACAATAAATATACTCGGGCCATTTATTTGGAGGGACAATTCAATAACACACGTCTTGAAAACTTTGCGAATATGTCCGACTATTGCAAATAATTGAAATTAGTTTCCGATCAATTAGCTAATGTAGGCACAACGGTTGCAAAAATGAAGATGATTTTGCAACTAATAAATGATTTGCTAAAGGGTGAGTACGACACACTTGCGACGATGATTCAACAAGCCGATCCCCTCCCTAGTTTCAACAAGGCCCGGTCACAATTGCTCTTGGAGGAAACTAGACGTGCAAAACAGGACGAACATATTCAAAAGACATTGGTAGTTGATGCACCGGTAACCACCACCACACCCGTCGGCCAGCCGCAACACACAGACAACCAATAGCCGCGGGGCGGCCGTGGTGGTAACGGAATAGGACGCGGGGGACGGTCTAATTCCGGCGGCCAACCACAGCAGGCCCAACACCCATGGCCCACTACATTGTCCTATTTCCGTAACCTGGGCCTCGCTCCCATATTCCTACCTGAATGTCTTTGCCTAAGGCATTGCCTAGTGGCAACAACCTAGTGTTCTGGACCCTTCTCCAGGCTAACGTCCGATGGCCCATCCACAACTGGCCCACTTCTCGGCGACCCAACAACAACAGCAACCGTACGACCTCCTTACTCCTACCGAACTAGGGCAGGCCTACAGCTCCATGAATTTACAGCAGCCCAACGATGCCTGGTATATGGATACGGGTGCCACATCCCACCTCACTTGCAACTCCGCTAATCTTCCTCAACTGTTTTATTTGAACAATCCTCAATTTATTTTGGTCAGAAATGGCAATTGTATTCCAATTCAAGGCTATGACACCACTCAAACTCCACCACCTCACCCTCTATTTTCCCTAAAAAAATGTCCTATGTGCTCCTAACATTATTAAAAACTTAATATCTATTAGGAAATTTGCTAGTGATAATTTTGTATCTATTGAGTTTGACCCTTTTAGTTTTTCGGTGAAGGACCTATGTACGGGGACAACTCTTACGAGATGCAATAGTGTGGGGGACATATATCATTTCTCTTCCAATTCCGCTGCAAGTGTCAATCCACATACATCTCTAGCTGCAATATCTCCTTCAACCTGGCACAGTCGACTTGGGCACCCAGGAGCACCAATTTTTAACTTTCTTAGAAGTCACAATTCGATTCAATGCAATAAAGGGAAATTTACCCACAACCGCTATTCTTGTCCACTAGGGAAACATGTTAGACTTCCTTTTAAGTCGTCTTTGAGTATTACTTTCTCTCCATTTGATATTATTCATGCATATTTATGAACATCTCAAATTACTAGTAAACTGGAGCATACATATTATTTGGTATTATTAGATGACTTCTCTCATTTTCTTTGGGTGTATCCGCTCAAATATAAGTCTCAAGTGTACTCTACCTTTCTTGAATTTCGATCCTACGTTAAAAAGCAATTTGAAAAGAACATTAAATCATTTCAATGTGACAATGGTCATGAGTTTAACAATTCACCCTTTCATAAATTTTGTACGGACAATGGCATGGTGTTCCTATTCTCTTGCCCCCATACCTCACCTCAAAATGGTAAAGCCGAATGAATCCTTCGCACCATTAATAATATGATCTGTACTATGATTTTTCATGCTTCTGTCCCCCCTCCCTTCTGGGTCTATGTAAAATCTGAAAAAAAAAACATTTCCTTGTTGGTTTCTTTTAAAAAAAAAGATATAAATAAATGGCATTAAGAGCCATAATCTTAAGTTAGAAAAAAAAATTGTAATGGCATTCAGAGCCTTAACATGCACGTCCCCCCTCCCTTTTTCATCTCCCTCAACCTCTTCTCCTTCCACCTCCTACAAGTTACACCCACACAACTCACTACATATTCTGCATAGCACAAAAGAAAACACTTAGCACAAAGAATAGAAATTCAAAAAAAATACGAAGAGTAAAAATCAGATAAATACAAGAGAACAAGAAGGGAAATGATTAGTTGGAGTTTGGAAGTTCGTTTGCAGTACGAAGTTATAAAAGTGAGTTCTCTCACTCATAACTCTTAGTATAATCTCTTATTTTTAAGTTACAATACATATTAGAATATGATCCGGATGTTGAAAGAATGATCATGAAATTATTGTTAGTAGGTTATTTAATAACTAGTTTGGGTCATGAAGTTATAATCTATTTCACTGAGTTATATCTGTTAGAATTGGATAAAATATTATAGAGGTGTACATCTCTCCTTCACGATCATATTTAGCCTAAGCGGGGCTAAAATCGACATATGGTTTGAGAGTTATCGCAATTCAAAATTTCTGCCTCGGATCAAATAAAATTCGGAAGGCAGAAAGTATAACAGAACAACTGTACATATTGGTGAGGAATTTGAAATGTTGTGCTGAATAATAGTTCTATATTTCTCTGTTCTAGACAGTTTGAGACTTTACAGAGATTAATCAGACTTACAGATAAAAAGTTATGATTGTTTTAAGCTTATGTTTTGTTTTTCAAAACTCTGGCGAATTAGTTTTCTGAGAGTTGTTAAAATAAAATAAATGAATGTTTAGGTGAGTAATATGAAAAGTTGTATTGAATAAAAGTTCTAGATGTTTCTGTTGTCGACAGTTTGAGACTTTTCGGAGATAAATCCGACTTACGGATAAAAAGTTATGACTGTTTTAAAATTATATTTTTTTAAAAAAAATTCTGGCGACTCAGTTTTCATAGGGTTGTTTCTTGATGTGAAAAATTGGTCGATTCTTCAACTTGATGTGAAAAATACATTTTTACATGTGGATTTGAAAGAAACCATATACATGCATCAACCACCTGAATTTGTGCATCCTTCAGCTCCTCAGTATGTCTGTCGGCTTCGAAAGTCACTTTATGGCTTGAAACAAGCCCCCAAGGCCTGATATGACCGCTTTGCCACTTACATCTTGCAGATTGGGTTCATATGCAGCAAATGTGATAACTCACTTTTTATTTTTCATCAAGGTAATGACACTGCATACATACTGCTCTATGTGGATGACATTGTCTTGACTGCCTCCTCAGATGTACTAAAAATGAGATTATCACCATGCTCAAATCCGAATTTGCCATGACAGACTTGGGTAAGTTAGGTTATTTCTTGTAGATTTCTGTGACTAGATCCAAGAATGCAATATTCTTGTGTCAGCATAAATATGCCGAAGAGATTGTTTACAATGCTAAAATGGAAAACTGTAAGATCATGCCCACTCCAGTCGACTCAAAGTCGAAGCTTAGCACCGATGATGGGGATCCAGTGCTTGATCCTTCTCTTTATAGGAATCTAGTTGGTGCACTTCAGTATCTTACCTTCACTAGGCCCGATATTTCCTGTGCCATTCAGCATGTGTGTTTGTTCATGCATGCTCCCAGGGAGCCTCACTTTACTGCTCTTAAACGTATCATTCGGTACGTCAAGGGTACTCTTAACTACGAATTACATCTTTATCCATCTGCACATACTAGGATGATATCTTATACGGACGCCAATTGGAGCGGCTGTCCATACACGTCAATCTACTTTTGGCTATTGTGTAATTTTGGGTGATAACCTCATCTCATGGTTTGCAAAATGGCAAGCCACTCTGTCCCGTTCGATTGTAGAAGAAAATCTAGACGCGTTGCGAACGTTGTTGCCGAAATTTATTGGCTAAGAAACCTCATTCTAGAGCTTCATTGTCCCTTATGTAAGGCATCTCTTGTCTACTATGATAACATATCTACCGTTTACTTGTGTCATAACCCGATTCAGCATCAGTGAACCAAACATATTGAGATGGATATTCATTTTGTTCATGAAAAGGTTGCCATGGGCCATGTTTGGGTGTTACATATTCCTTCTTCCTATCAGTACGCATATATATTTACTAAGGGACTTCCTCGGCAGCTGTTCTTTGACTTCAGATCCAGTCTCAGCGTCCGACCTCCTCCCACTCCGACTGAGGGGGTGTGATAGAGAATATATTAATATTCTTCATATATTATGTAATTATTATCCTAGTGTAATTATGTAAAGTAGAGATCCTTCTACAATTAGGTTTGTAAATTGTAAACACCTATAAATATTGTATTAATGAGAAGCCTCCAACCAAGGAGAATTACACTATTCTACACGAATGATAAAAATGAGCTATATACTAGGTAATTACTTATTGGATGATAAATAAGTAAAGAATAATATTATGAGAAGTTTTTCGTGATTATCCAAACGGAATAAAATAATTACCTAGACACACTCATTTATAAAATTCACCTTTTAAAATACTATACTTCAATATGATGGTTGCAAACCTTCGAGATATACAAATTCACATTTTATATATATACCTCAATCAACATCAAGAAAGTAATACTTGAATCACACTGTTATGATTACACCCCGTAGCTTAGCATTCCGTCGCGTCGTCCATTGATACTTAAGTCCCGGGAAGAAGTCCGACTTTAGAAAAGGATAACCAAGGTTTACAACTTGTTTATGGAAACTCTGGAGTATTTGAAAGTTAAACGGATCAAAGGAAATACATTTCGATGAAATCAGGGACAGTGAAAATTTGACGGGACAATTGATGGACCGTCAAACTTCCATGGTGGACCGTAAAAGTGCCCTGAGATTTTCTAATCTCAGGAGGCAGATTGACGGTCAGGATCGATGGACCGTCGACCATTGGACGGATCGTTAAAGTACGGCGGTGGAACAATTTGACAGGTTTAAATTCGGGTATAACGATTTGGGGCTTCATTTCCTCTATGAACATCCTTCCAATTGCTCTCAAAACCCTCTCAAATATATTACATTAACCCAAGGTTAATCCCAAGATAAATCACGCAAGATTTACATGATAATCCCCGCGGTAACCATAGAAATCATCTTCCTCGTATTAAGGCAATTTTGGAAACTCTAGGTGTGGTGTGGCTTCCTGTTTTGTAAGAGTTTGGATGCCTAAAGTTAAGGATCTACCCTCCCTTATTCGTATTTGTGATTAATTGATAGTTTAGAGTAAGTTACGAAAGGATTCTTCGTAATCAAAGCCCATAAATCTATGAAGTCATAGTATATAGACTTGTGGGCAGTTTTGATCAAGATTTGAGTTGAAATTGATTAATATATTGGTTGTTGGTATTGTAAACCTAAGAGGGTATGTTTCGGAGAATCATGGGGCCAAATTACATAAATACCAATTTTGTTAATAAGACTAAGAACCTTCTATGTTAAGGTGATCGCTAAGATATCTAAGTGAAGTTCCTTATTGAATATGAACTCGATCTTAATACCGACTCTTTATGTGATATAGATAATCATCCATAAGGAGTGCGAGGCTTCACGGGATATAGCTAACGTTTTCGATAAGGTATGTAGGGCTTTCCTTTCTCTTTTGTCATGATCTTTATAAAAGCGATATGAACATGGCGTTTCTCTATAACAAATCCACTCCTTACAACTATAAGTCTCTTGGTTGAGTCATAATCATATAATACTGTCCCCAGAAAGTGGGTTCATGAGTTGTAAATTTGATAGAGTTGTGTAATAATAAGGATGTCAGTCTCATAATGTTGATTGGAGGTATAACAACCTTATATCACTCTGATTGAGTTGATAAACTTGACATGTCCTTCAGTTGTTGATCATACATATATATAAATTATACATTTATATTGCCCTTAGAGGCCTATGTCATTATATAGGCAGCATATACATATATAACACTGATGGTATTGCCCTTAGAGGCCTATGACGTTATGTACACAGCTTATACATAATGACATTGATGATATTGCCCACATAGGTTTACGATATTTTATAGATTGTGGGATGTGGCCGCGACTTGGTTTGAGACTTAGGAGCAGACTCGGGGACCCCAAGCTCCGCTATTGGGCTGAAGGGAGTTGTTCGAGGCATTTCTACAAAAGTACTTGCAGGTTGAGCTTCGATGAGCAAGGCGAGATAGGTTTTTACATCTGGAGCATGGTAATATTAGTGTCAGAGAATATAGCTTATAGTTCAACTCCTTGGCTAGGTATGCTCCCATGATTGTTGCTGATATGAGTGACCGGGTACACTAGTTTGTAAATTGTTTGGGACCCCGCTTAGTGAATGAGTGCACAACATCTTTGATGAATCTGAATATGGACATCTCCCACATTCAGGATTATGCTCAGAATCTAGAGGACCACAAGAGGCAATAATGAGCTGATCGAGAGTATGATAGAACACAAGAGAGCTAGGTGCGCATGTGATACATGGTGGTTTCGAGGCAGATTTAGGCCTCAGTTTCTGAGATGGCCATCTTATCTGATGACCAGTGCGCTATCGCAATTTCTGTGCCAGCATCGTGACTAGGCCACTTATTCTGGTCAAGGTAAAAGTTCGCAAGCATCAAGCCCACAACATAGAGGGGAAGCTAGTCAAACCAGGCCACCGCTGCCATATTGTGGTCGATATGGTAGGAATAATTTTGGGCAATGCCGTCGATAGTCATATGTGTGTTATTCTTGTGGTTATCCAGGGCATTTTGCTAGGGAGTGCCCGAAAAGAGGTAGAGGTAGTATGGCCCAACCTATCGCATCTATGACAGATTTTTCTTTATCATTACGCCTTTCAGGTAAGGGTACACAAGCACCGGCTGGTAAGGGTAGAAGTAGAGGAGCAACATCTAGTTTGAGTGGTCCCCAGAACTGCATTTATGCTTTGTCAGGATGACAAGATCTTGAGTCATCTCTAGATGTGGTTACAAGTATACTATCTATTTCATCTTATGACATATATTATTTGATAGATGCAGGTTCCACTAGTCCTATATTACACCCTTCATTGCTGGTAAGTGTGGGAAAAAACCTGAATTGTTACGGAAGATGTTTGAAGTGTCTACACCCATGGGTGAACATGTAACTCTTAAGTGAGTATATAGAGATTGTGATGTAAAGACACATGATCGCCATATGGTAGCCGACTTAAATGAACAAGAGATGGTGAAATTTGATGTTATTATGGACATGGATTGGCTGGCTTACTGCTATGCAAATGTTGATTGTTGGACAAAGATTGTTCGCTCTAACTTTTCGGGCGAGCCCATCCTTGAGTGGAAAGGTAATATTGAAGTGCCAAAGGGTAGGTTTATTTCCTACCTTAAGGCTCAGAAAATGATGTCATAAGGATATATCTATCACCTCGTGCGAGTCCAGGATGCGGAGGTAAAGACTCCAACCCTTCTGTCAGTTCTTGTCATTAGTGAATTTCCTGACATATTTCCTGATGAATCTCCTGGTATTCCTCCCAAAAGGAAATGGTATTCCTCCCAAAAGGAAAATTAAATTCGCTATTGACGTACTCCCAGATACCCAGCCTATATATATTCCTCTGTATCGAATGGCTCCTGCAGAGCTAAAGGAATTAAAAGCTCAGCTAAAGGAATTAAATGCACCGTCAGCCTTTATGGATCTGATGAATCGAGTATTTAAGCCATTCCTGTATATCCGTGTAATAGTGTTTATTGACGACATTCTGGTATATTCTAGATCGGAAGTCGAACATGTTGATCACGTGAGAGCGGTATTATAGCTTCAAGATCATAAGCTATATGGCAAGTTTTCCAAATGCAAATTCTAGTTACATTCTGTTTTCTTTTTGGGCCATATTGTATCCTCCGAAGGTATTAAGGTGGATCATCAAAAGATTGAAGCCATAAAGAATTGGCCGAGACCCACGACTCCTACCAAAGTACATAGATTCTTGGGTTTAGCAGGATATTACTGGAGATTCATGGAGGATTTTTATTCTATCTCCGCACCGATGACCAATTTCACCCACAAGCCAGCTAAGTTTCAATAGACGGATGTGTGTGAGCGCAGTTTCCAAGAGTTGAAGAACAGGTTGACAGCTGTACCTCTGTTAGCTCTGCCGAAAGAAATCGATGAATATGTGGTTTATTGTGATGCTTCCAGAGTTGCCTAGGATGTTTTCTAATGCAACACGGGAAAGGCATAGCATATGCTTCAAGACAACTAAAAAGCACGAAGTAAAATATCCGACTCATGATCTCGAGTTGGCGGTGGTAATCTTTGCACTGAAGATGTGGCGTCATTATTTATGTGGAGTCCATGCGGACATATTTATAGATCATAAGAGCCTACAATATATATACCCGCCAGAAGGAGCTAAATTTGAGGCAAAGAAAGTGGCTGGAACTATTAAATGATTATGATGTCGACATTTTATATCACCCCGGTACGGAAAATGTCGTAGATGATGCCTTAAGTCGTAATTCTATGGGAAGTTTGGATGGTGTTGAATCCAATAAGTTAGAGATAACTAAAGAACTACATCACCTAGCCAGTTTAAGTGTATGACTTTTGGAGACAGATGGCGATGGAGCAGTGGTGCAGAATATTGCAGAATCACCCTTAATAGTAGAGGTTGAAGCGAGATAATTTGATGACCCCGAATTGGTTCGAATGAAAGAAGGCGTTTATCTGCAAAATAAACTAATATTGGAACTCACAGGAGATGGAGTCCTTAGATATCAGGTTCGACTATGTGTACCAAATGTAGGAGGACCCCGAGAGAAAATTATGGCTAAAATCCACCAGTCCAGATATTATATTCACCCTAGATCAACCAAGTTGTACCATGACCTTCGATAGGTTTATTGGTGGAATGACATGAAGAAAGATATCGCAACATTTGTAGCTCAATGCCCAAATTGTCAGCATGTTAAGATTAAGCATCAAAAGCCTGGGGTTTTTCTACAACATATAGAAATCCCTACTTAGAAGTGGGAAATAATTAATATGGATTTCATCACCGGATTGCTCCATTCTTATCGAAAGTTTGATTTCATTTGGGTTATCATCGACAGACTAATGAAATCTGCTAATTTCTTACCCGTTCGTACTACCTTCTCAACTGAGGACTATGCCAACCTATATATTAAAGAAATAGTTCGATTTCATGGTGTTCCAATCTCTATTATATCCGATAGGTGTGCGCAATTTACAATTCATTTTTTGAAATCATTTCAGAAAGGTTTAGGTACCCAAGTGAACGTTTGTACAACCTTCCATCCACATACCAACGGACAAGTCGAGCACATAATTCAGACACTTGAGGAGATACTACGAGCTTGTGTATTGGATTTCAAAGGTAGCTAGGACGATCATTTACCCCTTATTGAGTTCGCCTACAATAACAGCTATCATTCAAGTATCAAAATGGCCCTATATGAAACATTATATGATCGGAAGCGTAGATCCCAGTTGGCTGGTTTGAAGTTGGTAAAACCGAGTTACTAGGTCCTGATTTAGTCCAATAGGCAGTAAAGAAGGTAAACATGATTCAAGAGCGCTTATCGACTGGCCAGAGTAGGTAGAAATCGTATTCAGATGTTAGACGTTGTGACTTAGAATATGAAATTGGCGATTGGGTATTTTTAAAGGTCTCTCCTATGAAAGGGATTATGAGGTTCAACAAGAAAGGGAAACTAAGCCCCGGATACGTCGGACCATATACGATCATCCGCAGAATAGGCCGATTGGCTTATGATCTTAATTACCCTCAGAGTTGGAAGTAGTTCACCAATATTTCATATATTGATGTTACACAAATGTATAGGGGATCCCTCCCGTATTAATCACATAGAGGATGTGCAAATCACTAAAAATTTAACCTATGAAGAGACTTCAGTGGCCATTCTAGATCGCCGAAGAAGATATGCGATCCAAATATCCTTACTTATTTCAGTCCTCAGGTTGATATCAATATTCATGCAATACGATTCTCTCGTTTCTATTCTATTCGACAAAGAGATTGATAGATAGTTGATGGACCGGCAAAGAGATTGACGGACCATCAAAGAGATTGACGGACCTTCAAACTGCCATGATGGACCATCAAAGTGCTATGAGATTTTTTGATCTTAGGAAGCAGATTGACGGTCAGGATCGACGACCCGTCGACCATTTGACGGACAGTCAATCCCACCATCAAAGTACGGCGGAGGAAAAATTTGATGGGTATAAATTCGGGTATAACAATTTGGGGCTTCATTTTCTCTATTAACATCCTTTCAATTTCTATCAAAACACTATCTAATATATTACATCGACCCAAGGTTAATCCAAAGCCAAATCACGCAAGATTTACGTGATAATCCCCGCAGTAACTATAGAAATCATATTCCTCGTATTAAGGCAATTTTGGAAACCCTAGGTGTGTTGCGGCTTGCTATTTTGTAAGTGTTTGGATGCCTAAAGGTAAGGATTTACCCTCCCCTATCCGTATTTTTTATTAATTGATAGTTTGGAGTAAGTTACAAAAGGATTCTTCGTAATCAATACCCGTAAACCTATGAAATCATAGTATATAGACTTGTGGGCAGTTTTGATCAGGATGTGAGTTGAAATTGATTAATATTTTGGTTGTTGGTATTGTAAACCTAAGAGGGTATATTTCGGAGAATCATGGGGCCAAATTACATAAATATCCCTTTTGTTAATAAGACTAAGAACCTTCTATATTAAGGTGATCGCCAAGATATCTAAGTGAAGTTCCTTATTGATTATGGACTCGATCTTAATACCGATTCTTCATATGATATAGATAATCATCCGTAAGGAGTGCGAGGCTTCACAGGATATAGCTAACTTATTTGACAAGGTATGTAGGACTTTCCTTTCTCTTTTGGCATGATATTTATAAAAGCGACATATACATGACGTTTCTCTATAACAAATCCACTCCTGACAACTATAGGTCTCTTGGTTGAGTCATAATCATATAATACCGTCCCCAGAAAGTGGGTTCATGAGTTGTAAATTTGATAGAGTTGTGTAATGATAAGGATGCCAATCTCATAATGTTGATTGGAGGTATAACGACCTTATGTCTCTCCGACTAAGTTGATAAACATGACATGTCCTTCAGTTTTTGGTCATACATATTTCTATTATACATTTATATTTCCCTTAGAGGCCTATGTTATTATATAAGCAACTTATACACTGATGGTATTGCCCTCAGAGGCCTATGACGTTATATACGCAACTTATACATACATGACATTGATGATATTGCCCACAGAGGCCTACGCCATTTCATACGCGATTATTATACACATCTATACAGTCTGATGCATTGTGACATTATGAGTTTCAGGTGGTATCTCTGATTTCCTTGGCTTACTGTTGCTTTATTTGCTGTTGATTGTGCCCTACATTTCAGTACATCTTTCGTACTTATGTCCCTTATGGGGCACTGCGTTTCATGCTCGCAGGTACATATAGACAGAGTGGCGCTCCTCCTCAGTAGGTGATCTGCTCAGCTGTGATATTGTCGCACTCCCTTCTCTAGGAGTTGCAGTACAGGAGTCTGTAGGTACCGTTTTATATATGCTACTAGTGTTTTGGGGTATGGCGGGGCCTTGTCCTGACCTATTGATATGTATATGTTACTCTTAGAGGCTTGCAGACTTATGTGTAATGGGTGTTGATATGTCGTGGCCTTGTCGACCCTTTTTGTTATCAGTACACTCATATTGTAGTCTTGTCAGCCTTGACTATCTGTACATATGTATATATCCTGTTGGGGCTCTTCTGTGTGCAGGTTATCTTTCAGTCTTGTGGTATATGGGTAATTGGAGGCCTTGCCGGTCCAAGTTCATTTTTTAGGATTCAGATACTATAGTGTTATGCTCAGGCCTTCGGGCGCTGGGTGCCGGCCACACCCCAAGGCTTGGGGTGTGACAGTTATATACCGTTAAGATATGAAACACATAGATTTTATACCTGAAAATATACAACGTACAAACTTTCTGAACAATTTGTAAGTAATTTTTTCTAAATAAGTATGAGGGGTAATATCTCTTTAAAATGAATATTTTCACATTCTTTTTTCCTGTCTGAACATACCGCATAAATATCGCTTAAAAGTCGCAATTCAACTAAAATTTTCCTGCTAGAAATTAGCTCATTGCCCAACTGAAATCTGCCACCCAAAGAAGTCTAGACAAACACAAACATATCTGTTTGGATCTTGTAAAATTTTGAGATCTTAACATTTTTAGTTAGTCGGCTAAAATAAATCTTTATCCGCCTAAGCGTAACATATTGTAGATATTGTTGATGTATACTCAGTATTTAGCAAGTAGATAATCAATGCACACACTAATACAATGATTGTACTGGCTCAAATTTGTGAAAAATAAAGATTATAATTTTTTTGTGGTCTTTATTGGATTTACACTATATAACAACCAAACAAAGCTCACAACAAAAATAATCTTAATCTTTGTTATTTACAAACTTAACCATTATAATTGCTGCATACTGTGTATAATCAGTATTTCAACATTATTTACTAATTATATACTAGTTATACACTATATATACCGGCAACTATTACAAACGACTAAACACGGTGAAATTGTGTTTAGCCATGCAATTACTATATGACCAATGTGAGCAATCCATTACTTCTCACTTTTATTGAAACTTTGTAAAAGAAGAGAGCATTACTACGAGAATAAGCATGATCCATAGCTTAATTACTGTACTATTTGTAAAATACAGAGCCAACTTGCAGGTTTCATTCATGTATCTGAATTATGTAAGCCGTCCATCCAGTACTGTTTCGCAATTGTTTTTCCTTATAAATCAGTGAAATAGTATTTTCCTGAAAAAACAAGAAGTAGAGATACAATAGGTCGACACCAGGTAAAAGTAATAGTAAAAAATTAATCAGCATAGTCCAAAACACAAACTGACTAATATATAAGTCAAATTGTGATAATAGATGGATATTGTTTGTATAAAATTTTATGTACACCGCGTGAACAAAGATTTTGGAATCCGTCATTAGTCTAATCCGGAGTATGTAGCTACGATAAGCTTGTGATTTCAACTGTAAGTCCATAGCACTAATTACTCTGTTAGTGTCAGCCTATTAGATCTAGAATTTAAGTCTACACAGACGTCAGTCTATTAGATCCTGAATTTTAGTCTATACAGACGTTACACTGTTATTTCCTTTATGAAACTGGATGCTAACTTAGTACTCCATAAAACTTTTTTACTTAAAAACTATAAGTCAACTGTGTGTAAAAAGCAGGCTGAAAACAGTGGTACACCTGACACTAGTACGAATGGGGTGCATAGAAACATTGGAAAAGAGTAAAAAATTTCAACAACTTATTTTATTTGTCTAAAAAACATCTTTCTTCCACCGATTGAACCAAAAATGCCTCCAAACATTAATTTTTGGCTTAAAAATGCCCATAATCTACTAAATCTGGCTAAAACAATACCCTCATTTCAACCCATTAGATCAAAAATACCTTCAACGTTATTTTTTGGCTTAAAATGCTAAAGTGCTTAGTGATGAAACTTACTCAATAAATAAAATATAATAAGAGAGTGTTTGGGCAAGCTTATAGGCTGATCAAACTAATTTATAAATATTTTTAACTTATTAATAAGTTTGGTAAAGACTAAAAGTGCTTATAAGTCAAAAATTAGTTAAAAGTCATAAGTTGGATCACCTTCAACTTAATTATGACTTTTCAGTTTATAAACAGTTTTGTTTAACCAAATCTTTTATTATTTTATCCCTAATATATTTTATAATCCTCGAAATATCCTTTCCCAAATAAAACTCTCAACTTTCTTCTCCATTTCATTTATGTAATATTTGTCTCTATGTGATCTATAAGTCACGAGTTCGAGCCGTTGAAGTAGTCACTAATGCTTGCATTAGATTATGTTGTCTACATCACAACCCTTGGGGTGCGGTCCTTCTCCGGACCCTACTAACGCGGAATATTTTGTGCATTATTGATGTAATATACGAGTCCACCAAACAATAGATAACACTAGATATTTACGTGGAAACCACCTTGCTCAAGGGAGTAAAACCATGACCTAAAGCAGTAAGTAAATAACACTAGATATTTACGTGGAAACCACCTTGCTCAATGGAGTAAAACCATGACCTATCCTAGTAGAATTTCCCCAAAACGTCACAAAAAACTGAGCAATATTTAGATTACAACCTCTTATAACCTAGGAATTAAACTCTTAATCCCTCACCCTTATAATAACTCTGTTGCAAGCTCTCTATACCTCTATTGCAAAGACAGACCTTGACTAACTCTAGTCAAAACAAACAGCTCAAAGACTTTAGAAAACAAACAACCTACAAACAACTTCGTATAAGAAGAGTAGATTTACAAGCTTAAGAAAAACAAAACAAAGACTCAACAAACCTAGGACTTAGAAATATTCATTTGTACGAGAACATGTACTTCCGTTTATTGCATCTTTGGCTTTGTTTGAAGCTTTGATGAACTCGGCAGCTTGCAGATGAAAGTGAGAACAATTTGGATTATGCAAGATTATGTTTTCACTCCTTAACATGTTGTATATATATATATGAGAGATGAAGGAAGTGACAAACCTTAAACCTTGGATAAATAGGAGAGCCACAACAACTCTGCAGCAGTGCTACGACACTGCCACCGTGTTTACAGCTTTACAGTTGTAGAGTTGACTTGCATCGACCTGAACTGGTCCCTTTAATAACGAACCTGGTTCCTCATATATGTTTGTAAAATCATCAAAACAAGGCATAACTTACATTATCAATTTCTTCCTTTTTGATGATGACAAACTCAGAGTTTAAGTTCCCCCTAAGAATCAAATCCCTTCTTGTTGCCCCTGAGACTCAGACCGTTGTGGTAGCACAAATTCATCCCTAACCAACCCCTGCATATCTTCCCCCTTTTGGCATCATAAAAAAAGTAAAGCAGTAACATGAGGAGAATGAATTATAGCAATGGTAACTCATGGCCACTAGGGAAACACTAACACGAGCAAAATCAGAACTAGTATGGTTAAGCAATGTTGCACAAGTATTAAGATAATTGCCCAAGTGAATAGTCAGATAAAATCATAGTAAATCCAAGAGTACTAGCAAAATAAACAAGCAAATAGTGCCAACTATCAATTACAACCCAAGATAGATACTTCATAAATACAGAGAGTACAAAACAGGATGAAGATGAGGGGATTCAAGGAGTAGGAAGAAAGGAAAGTCTGGGAGTATGAAAGAGGAGACTGAAATAAGAAACTGCTCATAATATGGCCATAAGCCTGTCAATTCGATCACTGACAACCCTTTGATCATTTAGTATCTATTAGGTCAGGTCCCCCACTTGTTTTCTCAAATTGACTACTTCTCCTTTAAGCTGAGTATTTTCATTCTTCAGTTCCTCTGAGGTTCCCGGTCCTTCGTGTCCTTATGACTTTTACTGAAGCTCAGCCTTCAAGACAGCAATTTCAGAATCCCTTTGAGCCAAAAAGTAGAGTCAACTTCATAATCTCCCATGTTTCCTTTTCCTAGGCCTCGATTGCAGTCGAGATCATGGAGCTGCTCAGAACTCCTTCTTTTCTGGGCACATGCTCACCCTCCTCCAAAGTGTTCATTGTGAACATCTATTTCCTAGTGCCCATTGTTTCCCTGTGTACCTTAATTTCAAAATGCTTGAAGACCCTAGTAAGAAAGAAACAGTAAGTCAAACAATGTTTGCCATCCTTAGTAGAGATTATTTTCAGTATGTGCTCTAACATTCGAGCAGGCAGATTTATTAGAGTGAATGATGCCAGATTTTTCATGAGGAACAAATCAGGAACAACAACCATAGAACTTCTTGAGGTAGTAACACTGTGTTGACCAATTTAAGAAAAAACTGAAATTCAGGCTTCAATTGTTTCTTGAAAACCCATTCCTCCTTTCAGGTTCCTTTCCTGCTTAGCTATCGTCTATAGAAACCCCTTAGAGGAAGATTTCTTGGGTATAATGGACACCCCATCAATTGGTACTTCCAAAATTCCCCTAAGTGTCTCCTCATTCAATAAAAAGCAGTGCCATTTACACTTGTAATAAGTGTTTCACCATTATCAGTGACAAATAGGGATCCATAGAACTCAGTTACTTCATATTCAAACAAGACAGCCACTAAGGGCTGAAACAGGTGACCCCACATTTGTACCTCAACCATTTCAAGCACTTTTTTCATCCCAGGCTAGTTTGCAATGTCAAAATCGAAGACCCTTTCTTTCAGGACCTTCTGAGATCTCAGAATCTCTTTTCTCTCATCCTCAGTTAACTCCACCTTTTGTTTCTTGAATGAGGATTCAGGATCCTCATACTCAACAGTCTTTCTCTTTCTTAGGGGGCGAGGGCTTCCATTTTTTTCCTTTGATCCCCGATCCCCAGTACCAGTTCTATCAACCTTAGTAGCACCAGGTTCCTAAACCTCAACACATTTGCCTTTTCTCAGAGCACTTTTCCCAGATTTTATTTTCACAAGTGGAGTTTCCTCCATCTCAGGTTCATTTTCACCAATGTTAAGCTCCACCACTTTAGTGGGCGAGACTTTATTTTCATCAATCAACCTATGCATTAAATATTTTTCTTTGTTTTCTTTTAAGGCGGAGTCCATTTGGGCTTTAACCTTGCCTCTTGTAAATGGACCCCGCTTGGACACTGCTTTGTTATTTTCACTACTCCTAAAAGACATAGCACTCCTCTTAAACACCATATCTAGGGGCACTTGATCATCATCCATATCTTTATTTGGGGTGACATTTATCAGTGATTTACAACCAGAGATCTCCCCTAGAGGTACAAGGATGGTAGTCACTTGATGAGAACTGGGTGTCTCATCCTACTTAGGAACAACTTTGAAAACAGGGGAAGTTTCTTCCCGCTGTATGGGAGCATCGGGTCCCTCACTAGGTCTCCCCTCATTTATCAAGAAAATGCATCAAGAAAGCCAGCTACAATCTTCTCTTGGCTTTCTTGGATGTTTGACCTCCATTTATCCCCTTCAGGGAGGTTTCCATCATATAGATGATCGATAGTGGACTCAGAGTGTCCCTTGTCTGATTCAACAATCTCGATATTAACTACGGGAGTGAAGTTACTTGTTTCATTAGCAGTACCTTCAGATCCTCCTTTTTCTATACCCGACACCAGTTCATTTGAAGCATTTTCCGGTGGAACTGTTTGATCTATCTGAGCTTCAATATTCTCAGATCCAACTTTGTTATCTCCTTATACACCCAATTTATGACTTGAAACCTTGAGGTCCTTCTCTTTTTCCTCAATTTCCTCTGTGTGCCCGAAGATGTCGAAAGTTGACATAGAGTCATCGCTGACATTGAAGGTTGTAGATTCTTTAAGAGAAGTAGGTTCAAATTTTGAGATAAACTTCTGAGGAGTTGGACTTTTCTGGCGATGAGGAGGAACAAGTGTAGAGGGTAATGAGGGAGAGGTAGAGGTGTGAAGGTCAGTAAAGGGTATAAATTTAGACGGTGAAGGGATAAGGTTTTGGTCAGACGTTGTTGTGAGGTCATGAGAAGAGACAAAATATGATAATGGACTAGTTTTTGAGGTAGGTTTGGATTGATACATGATATGTTTTGGAGGAGATAATGAAAAATGTGATGTTTGGTTGGTAGGAATTACAGTGCAGGAACTCTTATGCCGATGGTTGCAGAGGATAAAGGTAGATTGGGAAGTTGAGAAGTGAATTTGGTAAAGTGAAAAAGATGTAACGCATGGAAATAGGAAACTGATGTCTAAAAGGGTACATCCACGATGGCACATTTAGAAGAGTAGGCGGGAGAAGTTATAATGACATGGTACTCTAGAAAGTTTAAAAGCATAGGTACAAATGAAGTAACTAACCTGAGTAAAAGAATCAGGTTTCTCAATAGTTTTAAGAAAATTGAGGAAATATCTTTGTAGAGTGCAATATCACGTATCCTTGCATAGTCTTGATATTACCATGCGTACATACTTGTAACAATATAGAACTGAGTTAGACATTACCAAAAATATACTCCCAACATATACCTTTCCTCTGGTCATAGCCAAATATGGAGAAATTTTATAAGGAGATGATTAATTCATCTTGATCGACCCCAGCACCAGACGATTCTTTTCAAAATGTTCCATGCTCTGTGCCTTTGCGAAGATGTCATCTACCTGATCCTTCATTTTGCAGAACTTCATGCAAATAAACCCTTTTTCAACATTATGCCTTAGAAAGTGATGTCTAATATTAATATGCTTAGTCCTTTTGTGTTGCACTGGATTCTTTACCATGTTAAGTGCACTTGTATTATCACACAACAAGGGCACACACTCAGTAAATACATCAAAATCCTCAAGTTGTTGCTTAATCCATAACAACTGAGCACAACAAGAGGTAGGAACTACATACCTACCTCAGCAGTGGAAAGAGCCACATAGTTTTGTTTCTTTATTCCCCATGAGATCAGTCAGGAACCAAGAAAATGAGTCATACCAGATGTGTTCTTTCTATCCACCAAGTAGCTAGCATAGTCAACATTAGCATAACTAACCAGATCAAAATTATCACTTGAGGGGTAGAAGAGGAGCATATCCGGAGTCCTTTTGAGATACCTAAAAATTCTCTTTGTAGCCTTTAGATGGGATTTCTTAAGACATGATTGAAATTTGGCACACAGACTAACACTAAACACGATGTCAGGTCTTCTTGCAGAAAGATAGAGTAAGGATCCAATGATACCTATATACATGGTTTCATTTACTGGAGAACCAGGTTCATCTTTATCCAGTCGAGTTTCAATAGCAATAGGAGTATTCATGACTTTAGCATTTTCCATTTCAAACCTCTTCAACAACTCCTTGATGTACTTCTGTTGATTGATCATAGTCCCTTTTGAAGTTTGTCTTACTTGTAACCCGAGGAAGAAATTTAGCTCACCCATCATACTCATTTCAAAGTCACTTCCCATGAGCTTTGAAAACTTCTCAAATTGGGAATCATGAGTGGCACCAAAAATGATATCATCCACATATACCTAGACGATCAGCAGGTTTTTTACTCTTTTCTTAAGAAAATGAGTGTTGTCAATTTCCCCCCTTTTGAAGCCATTTTCAAGGAGAAATTTTGACAGTATCTCAAGAGCTTACTTCAAGCCATATAAGGCCTTATCAAGATTTTATAAATGCTCGAGATGCTCATGATCTTCGAATCCCGGAGGTTGCTTGACAAAGACTTTCTCCTTCAAGTACCCATTTAAAAATGCACTCTTTACATCCATCTGGAACAATTTAAATTTCATACGAGATGCAAGTGTAATGAGTATTCTGATTGCTTCCACTCTAGCCACTGGAGCAAAGGTCTCATCATAATCAGTCTTTTCTTCTTGATTGTACCCTTTAACCACCACTCTTGCTTTATTTCTAATAGTGTTCCTAAATTCATCAAACTTGTTGTGAAACACCCACTTGGTCCCTATAATGGTCTTGTTGGAAGGCCTAGGTACCAATTTCCATACCTTGTTCCTTTCAAATTGATGAAACTCTTCTTGCATGGCTGTAATCCAATCAGTATCCTTTAAGGCTTCCTTGATATTTTTTGGCTCAATTTGAGACAAAAATGCAAAGTAGGCAAACATGTTTCTTACCTTGGATATGGTTTGAATACCAGACTCTAAAAGAGTAATCATATTATGCAAAGAATGAGATCCTCTATGTTTCCAGTTGGACACTTGTACCTCTGATTGATCACTGCCTTGAGGATTTGAAGAACTAGGTTCCCCAGATTGTACTCTATCATTCTATTCAATATTAGCTGGATTTTCATAATTGATTTGACCAGACTCGTGTGTACCAGATACATATTCAGTGACCTGTTTTTCAGCTTCACGAGACATAACAGAGGCACCGAGTCCCTATGTGCCCCCTAGATAATTTGCATTATCATCTTCCTTGACCTGACTCATCAGATCTGTTTTTCCATTTGAGATTTCAATTTCCTCGTCTGAAACCTTTGAGAACTCTCCATCTTCAGCTTTATCATCTTGATTTCCTCTGTCTCCAAGAACATTTGACTCATAAAAAATTACGTGCATGCTTTCTTCAACGCATTGTGTTCTTTTGTCGAACACTTTGCACGCCTTGCTGTGTGATGAGTATCCAAGGAAGATACCCTCATCACTTTTGGCATCAAATTTTCCCTGAGCCTTCCTACCATTGTTGAGGAGAATGTATTTGCACACAAAAGCTCGTAGGTAGGTCAGCTTGGGCTTTCTTCTGTTCAGCAGTTACTATAGAGTTTTCTCGAGCAAGGACCTGATATGCACTTGTTTATCACATGACAGGCGATTTTGGCAGGTTCAACACAAAACTTTTATATATACCATTGGTTATTAACATAGTTCTAGCCATATCTTCAAGAGTTCTATTTTTTCTTTCCACCACACCATTTTGTTGAGGTGTTCTTGGTGCAGAGAAATTATGGTTTTTCCATTCTCAACACATAATTCATCAAACTCAGTTCCATGATCAAACCTGATGCTTACAATCTTGTTCCCCACCTTGACTTGAATTTATTTCATAAATGCAACAAACATATGAAATATTTCATTTTTGGATTTTAGAACAGAGTCCATGTGAATCTGGAGTAGTCTTCGACAATGACAAAGATATACTTCTTTTCTCCTCTGCTTGGAACCCTCATTGGTCCACACAGATCCATATGAAGAAAATCGAGTGACCTAGAGGTGCTCACAACCTTCTTTGGTTTAAAGGAAGATATGACTTGCTTTCCTTTCACACATGCATCACACACCTTGTGATCTGGGAATATTATTTTTTGTTAACCCACAAACCAGGTCCTTCATCACTAGTTTATTCAAAAGAGAGAAGTTTGCATGTCCAAGCCATCTGTGCCATAGTTCAGTATCATCATCTGGAGCACTAAGACAACTTAGATCATTCTCATTCAGAGATTCAAAATCAGCCACATAGATGTTCTTGAATCTTTTTGCTATCAAAACCACTTCACTAGATTTTATGTTTGTGACAGTGCATGCCGCCGAAGTGAAGTTTACTTCATTTCGTTTGTCACAGATTTGTGAAACACTCAGCAAGCTGTATTTCAAACAATCCACATAGTAGACATTCTCAATCGCATGAGAGAATATCTTCCCAATTTTGTCCATGCCAATAATGTACCCTTTCTTGCCATTTCCAAAGGACACACTTCCTTCTTGAAAGGCTTTGAGTGAGAGAAAATCCTCTATTCTTCCAGTCATATGCTTCGAGCAACCATTTCCCAGATTTTATGTTTGTGACGGTGCATGCCGCCGAAGTGAAGTTTACATTATTTCATTTGTCACAGATTTGTGAAACACTTAGCAAGTTGTATTTCCAACGATCCATATAGTAGACACTCTCAATCGCATGAGAGAGTGTCTTCTCAATTTTCCCCACACCAAAAATGTACCCTTTATTGCTATTTCCAAAGTACACACTTCCTCCTTGATAGGCTTTGAGTGAGAGAAAATCCTCCATTCTTCTAGTCATGTGCTTTAAGCAACCACTATCCATTTACCATTTTTAATTGCTTTCTCTCACTCCAACCTGCAAACATAATTACTGATTAGATTTAGGAACCCAAATCTATTTGAGTCCTTTGGGATGGTAAAAATAATGAATGAGACTTCTTCTAATCCAAGTAGGTAGACCAATTTTTTTTCTTTCAGGGACCAGATCCCTCTTTTTTAGATACATTTTTAATAAGTTCCACAATTTTCTTAACATATTGAATTTTGGCCTTGCATGCATTTTTATAATGACCTGTCTTACCACAGTGAGTGCACAACTAGTTATCCGATTTTTTAGCATACTTGTTGTGTGGATCATAGGCAGATTTTCCTTTTGAAATTCAATACCTTCTCTGGCACTTGTGTTGCTCTTATACATAGACGTATCACTTCTGAGAACTAGGTCCATCGAAGCGACTTGTCAAGATCATTTTTTTACCCTATTCAGATCTTCTTGAAGCTGGCTATTCTTTTCAAGTTCAGCAGTAAGATCCATTTTAACCCTTTTTAGCTCTTCTTCAAGGTCAAACTGAATTTCACTTCCTACATTCTTTCCTTTAGAGATAGTGTCCATCCATTTTCTAAATTGACCTTTTAATAGCGAATTTTCCCTAGACACATCCTAAACATGTTTTTTTAATTTTATGACCCGATCAGCCAGGTCATGTTTCTCTTATTCTGCTTCACCACATTTTTAAGTGAGAGCATCCCCATCTTTTAGAAGACTATGGTAAGCATCAATTAACACGTTTGCTAGTGACATCAATTTTTTTGAGAGTATGTTTTCAAGTTTTTTTGAACATCAAGAAAATTTACCTCATTGTCATCATCAACATCTGATTTAGCCATGAGTGGAAATATTGACTCATATGTTGAAGATCCATCATCAATGGACATAATGGATGTATCTTCTCGATCACCTTCATCTTGAGATTCGCTTGATGAATCTCCCCAACAGCCAGAACTTCATTCACCACATTGTCAGTTGCATATCTTCTTTTGAATTCATTACGAACGTGGTTCCTCTTCACAATTTTTTAGAGTTGTTCTTGTAGTAGTCCTGCTTGTGAAGATGACATTCCTTGATGAAATGTCCAGGTTTTCCATACTTATGACAACACTCGTTTTCATGTGGATTCTTGCTTGAGCTTCCTTCTTTGAGAACCCCCCATTTTTCCTAACCATCTTCTGAAATCTTCTAGTGAGGTAAGCCATATCTGACTCATCACCACTTGAGTCACTTTTAACAGCCTTGAGAACCAGGCCATTTTCTTTACTTGGCTCTTTTCTCTCGTCATTCTTTTATCTTTTCAACTCATAAGGTTTGAGATTTCCAATGAGCTCATCAATGGATATTTTTTGCAAATCCTTATCTTATGAGATGGAATTTACTTTGGTTTCCCAGGAAGTTAGCAGAACACTCAGAAGCTTGCGATAAGCCTGTTTGTTTTAATGACTTCAACTAGAGAGTGGAGTTCATTGATAATTGAGGTAAACCTGATATGCATGTCTTGAATGGATTCACCCTCCTTCATCTTAAAGAGTTCATACTTAATGGTGGGCATGTCTAGTTTGTACTGCTTCACTTGACTTGTTCCTTCATGAGTAGTCTGGAGAGCTTCCCAGATCTCCTTTGCAGTAAGACATGTTGAGATGCGAGTGTATTCATCTCAACCAATTCCACACACAAGAATCTTCTTTGCCTTGAAGTTCTTCTCTACTGCCTTTCTGTCAACATCATTATACTCCTCTCTTGACTCTTCAATCGTTAGAATGTCTTCCAGATCTGTGTTCATGGGAATATAAGGACAATCACAAACAATATCCCATAGTTCAGAGTCCTCAGCCATAATGAAATAATGCATTCTTGTCTTCCACCACCCATAGTATTTTCCATTGAATCTTGGTGGTCTTGTGGTGGATTTTCCCTCTTCCATGTTTGGTGGAGTAGCCATGAGAAATATCCTTTCTAGGTGTTAATCTTTTTAGAAAGAACCCGCTCTGATACCAATTGATGTAATATATAAGTCCACCAAACAGTGCAGAGAATCAGATTCTCTAACTGTTCCCTTCGATAAAATAGTAAGTAAATAACACAAGATATTTACGTGGAAACAACCTTGCTCAAGGGAGTAAAACCACGACCTACCCTAGTAGGATTTTCCCAAAACTTCACTAAAAACTGAGCAATGTTACAACCTCTTGCAACCTAGGAATTAAACTCTTAATCCCCACCCTTACAATAACTCTACTGCAAGCTCTCTACAATATCTCTATTGCAAATACAGACCTTGACTAACTCTAGTAAAAACAAACAGCTCAAAGACTTGAGAAAACAAATGACCTACAAATAGCTTCTCACAAGAAGAGTAAGTTTACAAGTTTAAGAAAAACAAAAAAAAAAGACTCAACAAACTTAGGACTTAGACATATCCATTTGTACAAGAACATAGCCTTCAGTTTATTGCAGCTTAGTCTTTGTCTGAAGCTATGATGTACTCGGCGGCTTGCAGATGAAAGTGAGAACAATTTGGATTGTGCAAGATTAGGTTTTCACTCCTTAACATGTTGTAGATATATGAGAGATGAAGGTAGTGACAAACCTTAAACCTTGGACCAATAGGAGAGCCGCAATAATTCTGCTACTGCCACTGTGTCAGCAGTTTTACAGTTGTAGAGTTGACTTGCATCGGCCTGAACTGGTCCCTTTAATAACGAACCTGGTTCCTCATATATGTTTGTCAAGTCATCAAAACAAGGCATAGCTTACATTATCAACTATGCTGTCCTTTATCCTTTTCAAGTGAAAAATAATACTTTTAAATTTATATTTTTAGAAAATAGTTTTAAGCGTATGTCAATTACTTTAACATAAAAAAGTATTTTTTCAGCACTTTTTTTTATCAAACATATCATCTGCTTGTTATCAAACACATCTGTTTGTTATCTGTTTCAGTACTTTTATCTAAATACATAATTGCTTTGTTATAAAATTAATTTCAGCACCTAAAAGAGCTTTTCAACATTTACAAACACATATAATGAGACTGAAGGGGAAGGAGTGGTAAACAAGATTTAGCTATCCCTTTTTAAAATGACCAAAATTTTAAAAGCGTTAGGTAGCTATCCCCTAAAACAGCAAATTCGGTAGGTTGAAACATGGTGAGGAAACCACAGCCAGCAACCTAATAAAATTAATATCTGCCTCTTCAATATTCTCATATCACTGTCTGTGGTTCAATTTGCGTCAAAGTGTATCTATAAAGGAGGTTGTTACATCCCTTTTGGCACCTTTTTAGACAATCAGTCCGACATAATTCTAATTCTTGTCCTTCTAATTTTTAGGTTGGAATATATGTTCTTGTCTAATATTGTTGAGGGACAAATCAAGCCAAGTGTCAAGAAACTCGTATATTAAACTGAAATATACAATAGGTCGGATACATCGATAGCCTCTCAAATTTGTTATTATTAAAATTTACTTAGACATTCAAACTATGACATGTTTCAATTTAGCACCTAGACATATGAACTGATATTTTGAAAAAGTTTATGCACTTGTTTTCAACTTTCAAGCATCCATTACATAGTAAGTTAACCAATTAAAATATATCACTTCCATTAGTTATATACATTAAGCTCAATAAATTGTAAAACCTCAGCCCTGCTCCAATTGAGACTGATGTAGTGTGGATCTGTCAGATGATTCATTAATGTGGTATTATTAAAAGAGGTTGACATATTTTATCTGACTATGTAAGGGGTGCTTGAGAATACACGCAAAATTTGAGACGAAAGTGTCTTATAAGAATATTTTATCATATGTTTTGGTATGCTCAATTGAAAAAGCATAAGTCAATATTTAAATGAGATTTATTGATAAATTTAAGGATGGCAACGTATGTGTCTTGTGCAGTTCCTACCCAGCAACTATACCAAAATTTTGTCAGCTCTCTAAGAAACTTCAGTAAACTGGCCCTGCAAGTTCTCGACAAATTGTATTCTCCCTAGAGATGCTCGAATAAATGATACTCTAATTAAACACTTGCCACTTCTGCTTTGGTACGAAATATTATAAGACAATCACACCTTAATCAATAAGCATCTCCAATCAAATTTATATATCATGATTTGTGTTGTACGGTATATTTAGTAGAAATAGCGCCTACTCAACATTTTCCAGCCCAATTTTTGTAAAATAGCCGATGTTATGGAGTTTTGAACTTCACATGTAAAACTCCACGCTAATATTTTGAATTTTCACGCGTGTAAACTAAAATTTTAAATGACATTGACTATTTTTCAATTACAGAGGCTGAGAGGTGGTTATATAATGTGAATTTTACTCGTATATTTACCATCGGAGTTTAAATTCCAATCATGACAGTGAAAAAAATACTTAAATGTTGGCATCACTTATAAGATAATTAAGTACAAGTAAATTCTATTAGAGGCTCATTCAAAGTATAATATTGATCTGTTCCACCTTAGATTCTTAGCACTCAACTCATTATGCTTTGAAATAATCGGTTCAAATTGAATATTTGTTGAAGCTTTAATGTTTTTTCATGATCGAAACTACTCAATTCAATTGAACCCATTTTCCAAAGATTGCATATCTATGACAAACATTAATTGGAGAGATGGTACAGTGATAAAAAAACCTACTCACACAAGTTAAACTATAATGGCAAGTGCATATAACGTAAATCTTTACCATTTTAATTAATATTACTCTCTAACCTCCTAATTTTAGGATCCCCATCGTGTGTATAGCCTGATATACAAGTAAAATTCGGACATGACAGCATAAATAACCAAGGCCGAAACGAAACATCATAGTAAGTAACTATACGTATGTTAAATCAACCAAACTTGAAAATTTCCCCAACTTAAGTCGCACCTAGGTAGCACAAAATGGTTATGTAGTTAAGTCAATGTTAAGACTTCATCTACATTATAAAAAATAAACTAAACATATAAGGATATAAGAACTTGTCCTCAAGATGGCTCATTGAAGATCAGAAGAATGAGCTATTATATAATTCGCATGAATAATTAGGGTAAAATGGTTACACCCTTTGCTGGCACCCTCTTGATTGGAGAGACATATCCAGAATTTTAAATTTATTTATTATTTTGAATCTATAATTTTTTTTGCTTACTGAATTCTAAATTTATTATTTACAAATATTAAGTAACTTTCTTAATACGTGAAATGTAAGGTTTGAATTAAAATTATTGTGTTTGCCGAACTGATAACTTCAACGCCAGATCTGCCCCTATTTGTTGTAAATAGCAAAAGAGCGGCGACAATGAAAGGAGGTTCTAGGAGAACTTCTCGGTGTCCAACTGAATTAATTACTTGAGCAAAAAATATGTATACTATACAAAATATTGTTGGGTATTTTTGCTCTATGGTACTTTATAAAGCAGTACGGGAAGTATATAACTATTACAAGTATTCGAAAGGATAAATAAAGATTCAATAATTCATCTAGAAATCTGAAAATTACAAGAGAACCACAAAACTGAAATTACAATTTTGTTGAAGACGGAAAAATGGAAACTGGTTTTGCTGAGTCGAGTGTGGCACTCTGTCCTTAAGACAATATTGCCCCGTATGTATCCTTTATACGTCCTGGACAATTTGTCTCCCAAGATAAAACAGCAATGGAACACTTGAGCAAAGGAAACTCAAATGTTACCGTGAAGAATATTGAGTAACGAAATGATGCTTGGAAGTTGTAGGAAGAAAACTGTTTTGGTTGTGTATTTTCGTGAGTTGTATAAACTGTTATTTGTGGTGCTCAACAATGGTGTAAGGGGGTGTTTATATAGGTGAGGGAGGGCTGTTTAACTGCCCCCATAACAGCCATTATTGGCCAAATAATGGCCATTATGGAGGTAGTAAAGCCACCAAAATAAATGGTGAAAGACCAACGGATTTGGCCATTATAGGAGGAGTAGTTCAGCCAAAATAAATGGCTGAATTGAGTGCTTGAGCGTTTCTGCTTTGACCGTCGAAATTCTGATTTTCTGAAAACTTCAGGGACAAAAATATAATATCAGAAGGCCCACAGCCCATAGCCCACGACCCGTGACCCGTGAACCCGAGAACCCGGAACCCGAAACCCGGAACTCGAAACTCTGAACCGGAACCGGACCGGACGGGCGGGCGGCGGCGGCGCGCGTGTGGTCTTTCCTCGAACCGAAGCACATCTAGGTCCTCCCTCCTTTAAACACATGGGATACCCCTTGGGGTCCCAAACCCCAAACCAATTTCGAGTCTTATATACACAACAATTCTTTCTTCCTCCACCGATGAGGGAGAATTGAACACAACACCACACTTTCCATGCTTCAAACACCTCACTTCGTGGACCAATATCTCTTTCATTTCTCAATGAAATTTGACGATTCTTGGCCCTACGGTTATCTACGTACTTAGTAGATCATGCATGTGTGAAGAACCGAATTCTCAAACATACGTAACACTAGTGTTTAAGCCATTAAAGTTGGTCGGTCGCAACTCCCGCCAAAGGCAAATTTCCAACAATCCCCTCTTGAAAGAGATTTTGGCGCACTCACATGGTGCCTTTTCCATTTCCAGCAATTATTCAGCGGGACCGATGTTGCATAAGGAGAGGTAGCTTCAGCTTTGAACCTTCCATAGTTGAATACCATCGGACTTACTTACTGCGCGGTGAACGTGATGTCTTGAACCGTCAGTGTTTAGTGTAAGCCAAGTCAATGGTACCAACACAACAAATTCCCTTACTCTCTTCTTCGTAATGTTTTGTCCGTTTTGGCCATGGACAACGTCTTGGATTCTTAAGTGCGTTCATTTTGAGGCGGCCCGTCCTCACACTTAAATAGGTGGTCTCCTACAAGGTATCCTGCTATACCCCACTTCACAAGTGTTAGGAACCATTAAAAGTTTCCCGAAAACCTAACCTCAACTGTTGAGGAGCATTACAGGTTTTGAAAACTTAACCTTTACCCACACTGCAGATATCACTTAACGTCTATCGCGGGAACGACTTTGGATTTGGTGTTTCTTTTCAGAAATCACTATCCGAAGTGCTCATGCTTCCACTGAAGCGATCAACTGAACCTTTACAGCTTAGTTTTCCCATTGAACCAAATTACTGGGATCTCCAGTTAGTAAGGTTGGGTTACCACTGTATTGGTCCGTATATTTTGGGTTTTAAGCCCATTACCCTAGACATGCAGAACACTTGATCTCCGGGTAGTCCCTTAGTTAGTAAATAAGGAAGTGACACCCGTGATGATCAACTGCCCTACGGTCTTATGTATCCGACAGATCCTGGAAGATATGTCCAGACGCCGTCATCCGTGTCCTTCCTGAAGCCGACCGGCTAGCCACAGTATATAACTGTTGAAGACACGGGTTTCTCCCAATATGGAACGTCCTCTAATGAGTCGTGAAGTTACTCAACTTCTTTCATGCTTTGTATAAAGCGATAAACTCCGATACCATCATGAATCGGTCGATGCAAGTTTGCTTAGAGGATTTTCCAAGACCCACCATACACATTTACTTGTGGCTTTGGTGTTCTCCAGATCTGATGTCCGGTTTGTATCACTGTGTTCTCCCAGAACCTCTGGACATCCAGAATACTATAATCCGAAGATAAGCGAATAATTCAGATATCGTCATATCCGACTTAACGCCTTCTATTGATCATGTATTAAGATCATCAGTGAAACTTAGTTCAACTGATCTGTTTGTAGGACGATACCAGATCGGTTGTAGTGTGTACAATACATTGAACTACACATGTCCTGTGCATATCGCTCCTTGTCTATGGGTGCACCATGATTCCAATCAGTTCTATGATTCATATCCATTGGTGGCTTCAACGAGACTGTCAACTATCGACCAGTCCGTTAGATGCCTTAGAAATCCAATTCCTAAGATGTCATCTGTGATGCCCATATCTTTCATATCGAGACTTTGTTTCAATATGACTTTTACTTTCAGACTGTTGATTCTCCAACTGTTGACTTTCTAACTTCAGAGTCAATGTTTCTGTGGTCAGATTCATTGTTTCTGTTTTATCTAAAACTTTCAAGACCAAAATGTAAACATTTCAGGGACCAAGATGAAAGTTCAGGAAGAAGCCCAACAGTACAGAAAACCAACTCTGATTCTCTTCTTTCAACTCTCCGGTTGGGAAGGTTGTTTCAACATTCATGCCACGCAAGACTGCAATGGCCCATGATGTTAAGCTACTCCCAGGGGAGCACATGTACAAGTAGCTGAGGCTTTGAACTCGTCAGTAGATCCATCTACTTTGTACTCACTTTTGAGTATCATTTTTCACAACCCAAAGGTTCTTTTCCCGGAGGAAGATCAACCATTACGCAAGTATGGTTCTATATGATGGAATATATTTCTCTCTTTAGCTTCTTTCCAAAGTAGCGCTTTTGGAGATAACAATTATTTGTTAATTGTCCATGGTTCGTTCTTAACCATACAAGCTAGAAGGACTGGAACAAGTCTTTGTCCCCTCTTTGCTCCGTCTTGGTTCAACATCTAGAATCCCTGAATTCTGCAGATCTGGAATATTAAGTTCCGGATAGCCAGCAACTTTCGAGTCCTCAGATACGGGCGTCTAGTTCCTGACAACAAAGCCCTCGCGGGTTCTTGTTAACCTTGAGCAATTACTCCTTTTCCTTTTCAAGGAAAGTTATCTTATAAGAATTCAGCATTCTTTGACGCCAAGAGGCGATAAGTACTCTTGTTATTCTGGCATCCAGTGGATATGCAATCTACAGTCTTAGGTCGAACTTGACCTGTTTCGGTAGTCCAACTTCTACCAAGCCACCCCACATCACAACTTTTGTATGTGAGATCCTTTCCATGTCTCACACGGAGAGTTATCCTTATCCTTATGTGGAGTTCTGTTGAGAATCGCATTAGCGGTAAGGATCGCCTTGCCCCACATAATTTAGGCGTACGGGTTTGCGCTTGGCTAACACCGTTAGACTGAGGTGAGTAATGAACAGTCATTTAATGAACGATGCTTCGCATTCTCCCCCTCTATCGCTATGAATTTCGCAATCCATAGGCTTAGTTGATTTCCAACTTCATCTTTGCTGTTCAACAAACAAAGGATTTCATACGTTGTACCATCATCAATGAAGATTACAACGTATTTATCTCCCCCCTCTATTTTGTTTAAACTTCAAATCACCCAAGTAGGTGTGACTAAGTTCTAGAGGAGCGGTGCTTCTTTCGCTATTCCCTTGACGGAATTTGGAAAGACGATTTTGCCTCTTCGCCTACCTCACATTCATTTTGAGGGTTTATGTCGAAAGAAGGAAACAATGTCAACTTCGCTAGATTTTAAATGACTTGCTATTTAACGTGTCTTAATCTATGATGGCATAGATGCACGGATTACAAATATATCATTCATTCGGCTACAGACATACTGTACCATTCTTAGTTATTACAGACCTGTTGGAGTAGTCTCAAACCAGCTTGACCAACAACGTCCCTTAAACCAAGTTAGGAACATGTATCACCTCATCTTAGAGTGATCTCATTCCCTGAAGTCCTATTGAGGACAACCTCTCCAGCCCCTTTGATTTTAGAGGTGGCGTTGCTTCACATGAATAACCTCTTGCCCGTGGTTAGGGCGTAACCGGATCATATGTGATCTCGATACTCTGGCCCACTCCAGTTGCTTTGGCAGACTGAGTGTCCAATTTCTTTTCTGTCTTTCTTTAGGCCTTCAGATCATTTAAGACCTGCAAAATCTGGCCCACCTTACTAGGTGTCCATTACTTTTCCTATGAAATGAATTCTGGCCCCACTCTAGTCGCCCGGAGGCTTTATATGATCGAGTGTCCAATATCATCATATCACAGGAATTTTGTCCCACTCCAGTCGCCTGGAGGCTTTGTATGACTGAGTGTCCAATATCATCCTATGAAGGATCTTCTGCCAAATAATATGGT
This sequence comes from Anisodus acutangulus, assembly GCA_029783415.1. Taxonomy (NCBI): domain Eukaryota; kingdom Viridiplantae; phylum Streptophyta; class Magnoliopsida; order Solanales; family Solanaceae; genus Anisodus; species Anisodus acutangulus. Next base: position 19,761,201 of record CM056495.1, read on the forward strand.
AGGCTCCACGTCATTAACTTTTAGACTTCTTCCGTTATGATTGGTGCCCAGATAATTCTTGGCGCTTACTTAAGTATGGTAACAGTTTTCGCACAGTAAGTGGATCTTTCTCCCTCGTACGTGCGAACATACTTTACACACTTTAATAATTACACTTAAAAGAACAGATCTTTTTAAGTCGTTTACAAACTTCAATCTTTAAACGGAAAAGAAGATGAGATTAAACTTCTGATTTATTAAAGCGTAAGAATTTTTTTTCATATTCCTCCTTACTTTAATCCATTTTTAATCAGACATCATTTAATCTTTATTCTTGACAAGTAAGAAAAATACTTATCATTTAATCTTTATTCTTGACAAGTAAGAAAAATACTTATCCTTATTTCGGATTCTGGCTCACTTCAGACTGAGTGTCCATTTCCCTCTCACCATTATTCAGATCTTTTGTCTGGGATAGATACAGGCCTTCTGTTGCAAGATAGAAGTACATCTTCAGTCTTCTCCTCTTGTCCCAGTTGACATCCTCAGGCTCTCGTGAGCGCTTGTTCCAACCAGTCTTGGTAGCGGTGACACCATGAACACGTTCATCATTATCACTCTCTTCTACTAGAAAACCATTGCCATATCCAGATTTGGTCACAGAACTTTTGACCGACATCTTTCGAACACTAATAGTAATACTATACGAATATTGTCTTAAGTTGTTGGGTATTTTTGCTCTATGGTACTTTATAAAGCAGTACGGGAAGTATATAACTATTACAAGTATTCGAAAGGATAAACAAAGATTCAATAATTCATCTAGAAATCTGAAAATTACAAGAGAACCACAAAACTGAAATTACAATTTTGTTGAAGACGAAAAAATGGAAACTGGTTTTGCTGAGTCGAGTGTGGCACTCTGTCCTTAAGACAATATTGCCCCGTATGTATTCTTTATACGTCCTGGACAATTTGTCTCCCAAGATAAAACAACAATGGAACACTTGAGCAAAGGAAACTCAAATGCTACCGTGAAGAATATTGAGTAACGAAATGATGCTTGGAAGTTGTAGGAAGAAAACTGTTTTAGTTGTGTATTTTCGTGAGTTGTATAAACTGTTATTTGTGGTGCTCAACAATGGTGTAAGTGGGTGTTTATATAGGTGAGGGAGGGCTATTTAACTGCCCCCAAAACAACCATTATTGGCCAAATAATGGCCATTATGGAGGTAGTAAAGCCACCAAAATAAATGGTGAAAGACCAACGGATTTGGCCATTATAGGAGGAGTAATTCAACCAAAATAAATGGCTGAATTGAGTGCTTGGGCGTTTCTGCTTTGACCGTCGAAATTCTGATTTTCTGAAAACTTCAGGGATCAAACTGTACATCTGAAACTTCTCGGATCAAACTGTACTTCTGGCGAAGTTCTCTTGCCCAAAAAGATAATATCAGAAGGCCCACAGCCCACAGCCCGTGAGCCCGGACCGGACGGGCGGGCAGCGGCGGCGCGCGTGTGGTCTTTCCTCGAACCGAAGCACATCTAGGTCCTCCCTCCTTTAAACACATGGGATACCCCTTGGGGTCCCAAACCCCAAACCAATTTCGAGTCTTATATAGACAACAATTCTTTCTTCCTCTACCGATGAGGGAGAATTGAACACAACACCACACTTTCCATGCTTCAAACACCTCACTTCGTGGACCAATATCTCTTTCATTTCTCAATGAAATTTGACGATTATTGGCCCTACGGTTATCTACGTACTTAGTAGATCATGCATGTGTGAAGAACCGAATTCTCCAACATACGTAACACTAGTGTTTAAGCCGTTAAAGTTGGTCGGTCGCAACTCCCGCCAAAGGCAAATTTCCAACAAATATTAAATATAAACATATACTCCCTCTGTTTAGAAATATTTGACTGGTTTGACTTGACACAAAGTTTAAGAAAATAGAGAAGACTTTTGAATTTTGTGGTCTTAAATTAAAGATGTGTAAAATGTATCAAAATGTTCTTTAATCTTGTGGTCTTAAACATGCTATGTGAAAAGTTGAAATTAAAGAGTTGTAAAAAAAAAGATATTTGACGAAAAAGAAAAGTAAGACAAACATTTTGAAACGGATGAAGTTGTAAGATCATACTAGTTCTAAATTCACTAACTAAATATGCCCCTGCCCGTAGCATCTATGATAAGACATATAGTTGATTGAAAATATTAGCCGGCACTAATCACATTAACTTAAGTTATCATTGGGATTTACACATTGGTGGAAACTTATAAACTACAGTAGCATATTGATATGTAAAATAGAAATGCCCAAACTAATAAATAGAACAAAACACAATTAATTAATAACGTTCAAGTAAAATTAGCAAACAACAATCATATCATAAGCTTCAATAAAGCAACCAGGTGTATATAATATGCACCAACTTGCTCTAATAAAAGAGTGATAAAATAAATAAATGAAAAAAAGTCCTTCACTCCTCTTGGCTCTTGTTCAAGAATTATTAGTCAACATAGAGCCTGATTATGATCAATCTCTACATAAGAAAGGGAAAAAAGTTTTTTTAAAAAAGAATAAACAGAAACAAAAAATTGCCTGGCCCCATTCTGTTTGCCTCTTTCCAAGCATAATGTTAAGAGATGTTGTCTTTCATCTTGAGAATGAAAAAAAACTCCTTGCGCCAACAGAGAATGTGTCTAAAAAGAAGAAAAATTTCTTGATCCATCTTCACAAATTTTCCTCTTTTTCCTATCCTTGTTTGTAAATATAGGAAACTAAATTTCTCATGTTTTGGAGAAGATGGATAAAGAAATTAAATGGCTTAAGGAGAAGTTAAAGGTGAGAGGGATTTAAAAAGAAGAAGAAAAAAGAATAGCTCCATAGAGGTTGTTTCTTTACGTTTATTGTTTCGGCTAAGACTCGGCCATATTTTGGTTTTATAAAACTCTCCAATTGCTTATTTTATACTAAATGACGTAATCGCAAGGAGTAAGGAGACACGGCGAGTGCACGTTTGAGAGATGAAAATGACACACAATCCAATGAAATGTGTCTTGGAAAACTTTCTTTTTGTAATTATTTTCCCATCGGATATTGGGTATCTAATTTAATTTGGAGTTTGGATTAATTCGAATTTGTATCACATAAGATTATTAAAGGAAAAATATATTTTAATAGAATATTTTTTATTTTTAAAGCTTAAACTTGTAACCTCTAATTAACCGTGGAGACATTTTATATCCCACCACAATTTTTATTGATGACTTGAAGTTGAAGATAACTTGAAAAAGTTACTTTCCTCCGATATTTTATCAAATTGAATAAATTTAACTATAAGGTGATGGTTTGATTGGTCACATTTAGAGAAATAATCTCCGCATAAAACTTAGAATTGTTAATATATTATTTGGTGCCTATGTTCTCTCGATATAATTGATATAGAAATCTATGTATTATTTTATGTGAAATAAAATATAATATGAGAATGAGTAATGTATGAATTAAAATATCTAAAATGACAGACCTTACATAATTAATGGACTTTTAATTTGATCGAAAAGTAAACCTATTATATTATTAGTGTGTACAAATACTTAATATAACAAATCAAACGGACAGCAAGATATAATTCTCGCGTTGTAATTCCAGCATTACAATTCATGTACACTAAAAATAATGCTTTGCTAGTTTTTACATAACTTATTTTTGAACCTGATGATGACTTCTAAGAGTCGCAATGTAAGAAATATAAATATCATAAGAATAAATACAACAACATACTCAGTGTAATTCTACACGTGAGGTTTGGGGAGGGTAAGAAGTACGCAAATCTTATCTCTATCTTTGCGAGGTAGAGAAGTTATTTCCGATAGAACCTCGGCTAAAAAGAACGTAATCAATGCAGGATTGCATGAAAAATAAGACAGTAAAATAACAAGATACAAAATAAATGGTACAACATAGTAATACCCACATAAAGATAATGATCGACGCGATACCAAAATATTCAACTAAGAAAAGAAGAATCCCCCCACCTCTCTCAATTATCTACTACCCTTCTATCCTAATCCTCGACTGCCACATCTTCCTATCTAAGGTCATGTCCTCAATAAACTGGAGTAGAGCCATATCATGTCTAATCACCTCCCCCAGTTCTTCTTCGGCCTACCTCTTCCTCTCCTAACTCCTACGACCGTTAATCTCTCACACCTCCTAACTGGCGCATCTTCACACATCCTCTTCACATGCCCAAATCATCTCAACCTCGCTCATCTCATCTTTTCCTTCACGTAGGCCACTCCGACCTTGTCCCGTATATCTTCATTCCTAATCATATCCCTCCTAGTATGACTACACATCCATTTGAGCATCTGTATCTCCGCTACTTTCATCTTCTGATCGTGGACGTTCTTGATTGGCCAACACTATGTCCCATACAACAGTGATGGTTTAACCACAACTCTGTAGAACTTACCCTTCAGCCTAGTCGACACCTTCTTATCTCAAAGCACCCCGGAGGCAAGCCTCCATTTCATCCGCCCTGCTCTTATACGGTGGAAGACATCATCGTTAATCTCCTCATTCCCTGGTATAATGGACCATATGAATTAATTCGTTTATGTAAAAAGATATTATTTAAAAGGTGCATGTTAATGTCTTTAATAACTTTAGTACAAACAGCTAATATGAATAAATTTTTTTTTCTTATAGAGAAATACAGTCACGAAACTGGTTAGCATGTTGGGTTAAGAAAGTGGTGAAGAGAAGTGCAAGTGTGAGGGTGGAGTGGGGGAGGGGGGGTTAGTTTGGTTGGCTGGTGAAAGGCCATTTTCAACATGACCTTTATAATGTCCATTTTCAAGTAAAAGACACAATGACTAGAGATTGCTTTGGGTCTTGGCCTCATTCAACACATCAATCATCATAATCTCCCAACTATTACAACATTGTGGACTAATATATCCTTTGCAGAGGCTGATATAGTGTATTACGGGTTTATCGAATTTGTTAGTTTCACTTCAAGGTTCATATATATATATATATATATATATATATATATATATATATATATAAAAGGAAGTATGAATAATATGATTCGAACCCAATTAAAATTAAACAAATAAATAATGATAAAATTTCGAACTTGAACATGTAAAATTTATATCCCAATTTCGGATTCTCGTCTTTTATTGAGAAAAAAATTTGTTGTGGACTAATAACGCGTGAGCTTTCCATGCAAACCCTCTCTTTTTTTCTCAACCCAAAAGCAAAAGGGAATATTTAGATCATGATTTGTATATAGACTTTCCCTCCTACCACCTCTTCCTTTCTTGTCTTCTTTATGTCTGTCTATTTTTTCTCATCCTGTTGGATTTTCATTGTACTATTACCTCGAGAATCTAATGTTTCAAAGCTAACCATGATGAAGAAAATCTCCTTTCCATATTCGAAAGATGAATTTCTTTCATGTGGCCAAATATCTGGAAGACTAGAAGTGAACTCACTCGTAGCTTAGGATCAACGTGATCTTGTTATATGTACACATTAATTCTCTTTTTTAAATACATATATAGGAGCCATTAGTTTAAGATGAGCGTGATGTTGTTCTTATATACACATTAAATTCTCTTTTTTAAAATGTATATATAGAATTCAGTAGCTCAGGATGAGTGTAATCTTGTAATTATCCACATTTATTCTCTTTATTTTACAATGTATATATAATTTGAGTCAAAAGAATAAATTCAGTTAAATCTAGAAATCGGTCTTAGATCTATCTCTACAAATACGACTTGCTTCATCTGGATAAGTTCTTTCTTCAAAAGGCACTTCATAAAGAAAAGAAAACGTTGATGTTATTGTTAAATATACACCATATACACACAATATACATACAATATACATGTGTATATTGTCTCTCGGATGGCTATCGGGTTTCAGCCCCTTTGTACCGTGTATATGGGTAAATATTTAGTATCCTAATTTAGGTAATATTTTAATATAATTAGAATTGTACACTTACCATAATAATTGTATTATCATAAATGTATAATTAATATCCAAGTAGAATAAAGTTTTAGGAATATGATTCTCCTATTATGAAAATATGTAACTTGTATAAATAGTCTTTCAATCAATGAAAATAATCAAGAGATTATTTCTTTCATGGTATCAAGAGTCTAGGTCTTAAAATCCTCTCTCTCAACTCTTATTTTTTCGTCGACTTCCCTCTACTTCCGAGACGTTTTGCTCTCGGTTTGTGTGCCGACGGGAACCCTTTTCTTCCCAATTTTTTCTCTCAAATCCCTCATTCTCATATTGTTCTATCAATATGTCTACATCCCGGAACACGTTTCATCCTACCCTTACAGTTTCTAACATCAAGAATAACATCCCTCTCGTTCTTGAAATAGAAAACGTCCAATATGCGACGTGGGCCGAACTGTTCAAAATTCACGCACGCTCACATCAAGTCATCCATCACATAATCCCCGCGGCTCCTGAGGATACGGAGGTGCCAAAACGCGAGGATGATCCTAAGTTGTGGACGACTCTTGATGCTACCGTCCTTCAGTGGATATATTCCACAATTTCTACCAACTTTTTGCAAACAATTATTGAGCCTGACGCTACGGCACAGGCGACTTGGGATAGACTACGTGATATATTCCAAGATAATCAAAATTCTAGAGCCGTTACCCTTGAGCAGGATTTCTCCCATGTCAATATGAACGATTTCCCTAATGTTTCGGTTTATTGCAAAAGATTAAAGGAATTGGCGGACCAACTTCGCAACGTTGGTGCGCCAGTTTCGAACGATCGTTTGGTCCTCCAAATGGTTTCCGGCCTCTTCGAGGCATATAGTGGTGTTGGAATGCTTCTTCGGCAAAGCAATCCGCTTCCGCAATTTTATCAGGCTCGTTCTATGCTTACACTTGAAAAAGCAGACATGGCAAAATGAGCTGCTACCGGTGCTAGTCACGTAGTCATGATGACCGAGTCCACGGTGTATCCTACCGGTTCCAACAACTCGGGCCAAAACCGCAACAATGGTGGCGACAAAAAAGGTGGAAATAAGAAAAATAATGGCAAGAACCGCGGCGGCAACAACGGCGACAGCCGGAAGAATGGTGGTGGCGGTGGGGGTCCTCGCGGTGCTCAGCAGCAGCAGCAGCAGTTCTGGGGCCCACAGTGGGCCCCTATACAGTGGAAGTGGGCCCCGCAGCAGCAGATTGGGCCCTGCTAGTTTGTCCCTCAGCGACAGTTTCAGCCCAGCAACTTCTCTCCCAACTGGCAGTGGGTAGCCCAACAACAGTCCAGGCCCAATTTGTTTTGGTCCACATACAACCAGCAGTCTGGGCCGAGACCGTATGCAGGGGTGCTTGGGCTTCGGCCCCCGCAAGCCCATCACGCAGCGGCACCGCCGCCTACCGACATCGAAGCCGCAATGTACACGCTTGGTTTAAATCCTCCGGACCCAAATTAGTATATGGACATCGGTGCCACTACCCACATGACATCCAATTCAGGTACGCTCGCGTCTTATTCCAATTTGAGCAACCCTCGCGGTATAATTATTGGTAATGGTAATTCTATTCCAATTCGTGGTTATGGTCATAAGACGTTATCTCCCCCTCATCCACCTCTTATCTGGAAAAACACCCTACACGCGCCCAAATTGATTAAAAACTTAGTCTAAGTCAGTAAATTCACTACTGACAATTCCGTTTTTATTGAATTTGATCCATTTGGTTTCTCTGTGAAGGATTTCAAGACGGGGAGTCCTCTCATGAGGTGTGATAGTAGGGGAGATCTTTATCTTATCACACCCAGTCCCGGTTCATCGAGTCAAGCCCTGCCATCAGCCTTTGCAGCCATTTTTCCTTCCTTATGACATACTCGTCTTGGTCATTCGTGATAATCTATTTTGTCGTCTTTAGATAAAAATAGTTTTATTTTATGTAAGGGTACGAGTCGTACTCCAAATTGTCAGTCTTGTTCTTTGGGAATAATTGTCAAGTTTCCATTTGTAGACTCAAATTCTCATACTTTAATGCAATTTGATATTATTCATAGCGACTTATGGACATCTCCGGTTCTTAGTTCTATGGGTCATCGGTATTATGTTCTCTTTTTGGATGATTATTCTAACTTTTTATGAACGTTTCCGATAGCGAAAAAATCTCAAGTTTTTTCCGTATTCTTAAAATTTAGAGCATTCATTAGAACCCAATTCGAATGAGAAATTAAAAATATTCAGTGTGATAATAGCAAAGAATATGACAATGGGGTTTTTGGGAATTCTGTGCTAATAATGGATCAATTTTCATTTTTCTTGTCCTCATACGTCTTCACAAAATGGGAAAGCCGAACGCAAAATTCGTTCCATAAATAACATTGTCCGCACTCTATTAATTCATGCTTCCGTACCCCCATATTTTTGGCATCATGCTCTTCAAATGACTACATATCTCCTTAGCATAATTCCTTCCAAAGGTCTGACATATTTTTTTCCCCTTCAAATTTTATATAATAAAACTCCTTCTTATTTTGATCTTCGGGTTTTTGGGTGTTTATGTTATCCGTTATTCTCATCCACCACAATTAACAAACTTCAGGTCCGGTCTACTTCGTGTGTGTTTTTGGATTTTCCATCTAATCATCATGGCTACAAATGCTTTGATTTATCCTCTAATAAAATCATCATTAATCATCATGTCATTTTTTATGAATCCCAATTTCCATTTTCTAAAGGTAATACTCTCGTGCCTAGTTCGTATAATTTTTTGGATGATAGTATATCCCCTTATGTTATTCAGTATTTTTCGGACGTATACCGCACCCAAAATTCTCCAGCGGGCCTACTGCCCGTTGGCGCCACTGGTCCGTCACCCCCTGTCTATACCAGTACCACCACTGGACCAGTTCTAGCGATTAGGCGATCCGGCCAGTTAAGAACAGGTCGATTCTTGCTCAGACATCGAGTTGGCGAGCCCACTACTGGCGATCCGTCCCGAACCCCAAAAATTCCCAAAATCCACCCGCCTCTGCCCCGAGCCATGGACCAGTCACCCGTAGTCAATAAGGGATTTTTACTCCAAAAAGATATTTTAATTTACATTCTAATGTTCTTAAATCACTCTTATCCCGAAATCCTGTGTCTGCATTAAATGACCCGAATTGGAAAATTGCTATGACCGATGAATATAATTCTCTTATTGATAATAAGACGTGGGAGTTGGTACCCCGTCCATCTGGTATTAATATTATTAGGTCTATGTAAATTTTTTCTTATAAGGAAAATTCAGATGGATCATTTTCCCGACATAACGCGCGGCTTGTGGACGATGGTAAGACTCAGCAGGTTGGTGTAGATTCTGGTGAAACGTTTAGTCCGGTGGTCAAGCCGGCTACCATTCGCACTGTGCTTAGCTTGGCTCTTTCGAAAGCATGGTCTATTCATCAGTTAGATGTAAATAATATTTTCCTACACGATGATCTCAAGAAAACAGTCTATATGAATCAGCCTTTGGGATTCAGGGATCCCAAATATCCTCATCATGTCTGTTTATTGAAGAAGTCCTTATATGGGCTTAAGCAGTCTCCGTGGGCCTGGTATACAAGGTTTGCTGACTATGTTTCGACTATTGGGTTCACTCACAGCAGGTCAGATAATTCCTTGTTCATCTACTGTCATGGTTCGTCCTTGGCCTACATTCTGTTGTATGTGGATGATATCATTTTGACAGCCTCTTCCGATGCCTTACGCCAGTCTATCATGACCATGCTCAGCTCTGAGTTTGCTATGAAAGACTTAGGGCCCTTGAGTTACTTTTTGGGGATTGTCGTCACTCGGCATTCCGATGGGTTGTTCTTGTCTCAACGGAAGTATGCAGCTGAGATCATCGAGAGGGCTGGGATGTCATCCTATAAGTCCACTTCCACTCCAGTTGATATAAAGCCCAAGCTTAGTACCGCGGTCGGCGTACCCTACAAGGATCCGACCCGCTATCGCAATCTTGTAGGAGCCCTTTTGTATCTTACCTTTACGAGACCGGATATTACATATGATGTCCAGCAGGTGTGTTTGTTCATGCATGATCCCAGAATTGAGCACATGAATGCACTCAAATGCATCATTCGGTATATTCAGGGTACACTTGACTATGGTTTGCATTTATATCCTTCCTCGACATCCACACTTGTCTCGTATATGGATGTTGATTGAGGTGGCTATCCAGACACCAGACGGTCTATGTCTTGCTATTGTATGTTTCTTGGAAACAACTTGGTATCCTGGTCTGCGAAGCATCAGTCGACTCTATCCCGCTCAAGTGCCGAAGCTGAATATTGAGGGGTAGCTAATGTGGTCTCGGAATCATGTTGGTTACGTAATTTGCTTTTGGAGCTTCATTGTCCCATTCAGAAGACAATCTTAGTTTATTGCGATAATATTAGTGTCATCTACCTTTCTGGTAATCCGGTTCATCACCAACGCACTAAGCATATCGAGATGGACATTCACTTTATCCGCGAAAAGGTTGCTCGGGGTCAGGTACGCGTCTGTCATGTCCCGTCAAGATATCAAATTGCAGACATCTTTACAAAGGGTCTTCCCTCGGTCCTTTTTGAAGATTTTAGGGACAGTCTCAGCGTTCGAAGACCGCCCGCTATGACTGTGGATGTGTGTTAAATATACACAATATACACAGAATATACATGTGTATATTGTCTCTCCGATGGCTCTCGGGTTTCAGTCCCTTTGTACCGTGTATATGGGTAAATATTTAGTATTCTAGTTTAGGTAATATTGTAATGTAATTAGTATTGTACACTTACCATAATAATTGTATTACCATAAATGTATAGTTAGTATCCAAGTAAAATAAGGTTTCAGGAATAAAATAGGAATATGATTCTCCTATTATGAAATATTTAACTTGTATAAATAGTCTTTCAATCAATGAAAATAAACAAGAGATTATTTCTTTCAGTTATTAAGAGGCAGATGTTGATCATGACTTGTATGACATCTTCTTCCTAGATTACGAATTTAAAGTTTCTAATATATGTATGACAAACATGATCATTAATTTAGTTCTATTTCGTTTATTACCCCCTGATGATTATGAAAGATATCCATAAATTTAGTAATTAACATGTGATGTGTATAGCTTACTACTAATGCGGATTGAAATTTCAATTTGATGGGTTCAATCTTTATATTTCTATGAATGTATTCATTGTACTTTTTAGATTATGGTAGCAAATTTGATACTTATTGAAATTTTATTAATATTTTACATAGAACAGATAAGTTCTATGCAAAATATTGAGTTCATCTGAACTTACAGAACTTATATTACATCTGCATATGTCGACATACTATTAGTATCATAATGTGACTAAATTTATAGGCGAGTCTAGATTTTGAAGTTTATAGCTAGGTTCGTACAACGACCTCAAGTTAACATTACGATAATAACTCAATATACAGTTAAATATGTATGATATTTATTTATAAATTTTTAATATGTATACAAGGTATGAGCAAAACTACCTAATTTGCGGGAACTCATAACAGAGCCTCTAGATCTGCCCCTCTAAACTTTGGTTTTCGTTTAATGATAGTGTTTCCATTGAAGTCAACTATGGGAGAAAAGTAGGAGGCTATGAATTTTTTTTGGGGTGTAATCGAGAAATTTTAAATTTTATAGAGAGACGAGAGCCACCTTATTTGACAATGAAAGCATAGTGTTCCCGTGTTGAGGGGTGGGGGAGGGTGTATATGCCTTAAACTTCAATTATTTCCAAACATCCAAGGAGAACACCATCAAATGCTTCTTTGAATAAACCTCCCACAATGGACAAACCCTTTTTTCTAGAAACACGCCACTATCTTCAATTTGTATAATAAAATAAAAATGGAATTAAACCTACATAAAAGAAAAGAAGGAAAATACTAAAGTAAACTTATTAGTAATTTACAAATTTGTAGTATTAAGTTTTCTTTTGTAAAGTACTTCGCGTTTGGCCAAATTGCAAATATTGAAATTTAACTTGAAAATCTAGTATGACATAAAATAAGGATAGCGAAATCATGCCCATGATGACACTAAAGTCACATTTCCAACTTGATAAGATCGATTATGGCGTCTCATCCATGTAATTTTATAGTACAATCCTCGTAAATATGTGTTGTCACTATAGGATCACCTACTGAAGTCAAAATAGGGAATATCTCACGTTGCTATTTTGACTTTATCCTAGATTTTAGAGCAATATATGAGATCAATTAAGATAATGTGGATTCTGGATCTATGAGAGCATAAACATCATGTGAGTTAACTGTCTATATACCTCCAACGACATTGGGGATGCTTTTGAGTTCAGACAACCCATCGTACCCTAGGAGCGGGGTTTTCTCCCTCTTGAACCTGAAGCACCACCTCTAGCTGCACCATCCTGGAAAGGTGCCTGAGTGCCATGAGCTAGGGGAGGTGTTGTTGAACTAGTGGCCACTAAATTGGTAGGTTAGCCATACCTCCACTGAAATTATGTTGCGCTGCGTGACAATTATTCTTTGTGTGGCCTTGGATACCACAATCATAGCATGCATCAGTGCCGTGGTAACAAACACCTAAATTTCCCTTTCTATATCGACCGCAAAGAGGTCGCTGATGTGACTTTTGACCTACACTACTCTGAACCTATTGAGTAGTTGCCTTGTAACTCTAGCTCTCCCTATACTAGATCCACTGGCTCTGGCTAGGCTTCGATGACTGTGTACTGATGGATGAATAAGCAACTGACTACTAGTCCAGATAAACCATTACCATACAACACTTCGCCGCCGCCATGGACACCTCCATAACTACCCGTAGATTGTCTTTTCTTTCTTTGATCTCTAGATCTCCAACTTTCTCTTTTGCTTGCGCTCCTTGGTCTTTCGTGCAAATGCCACATTCTTGGCAAAAAATGATGTCAAGCTTATGGAGACTGTGAATAACTCATTGATAACGTGCCCTCCAAACCATTTCACAAACCTAGTTTCCCCTTTATTAGGCACCATATAGGGAGCACATTTAGAAAGTTGCATGAATTGCAAGTTGTCACGTTGCAAACTATCCCCTAGACATGATTGGCACCCAACACACTACCGATCAGACGAACCAAATTCCAATATCTTTATAATTACTTCACAATATTGAATAAATTAAATAAGCACCTAATAATTAATTACGAATAATTAGTATCGCAAAATATTCATATAAAATTCTTGCTCAAATCCCACACTAGATTATGAAACATCTAAGGGAATTTCAAAAGACTCGGATGTGTAAATCCCGAAATAAAAGACATAAATAAATAAATAAATAATGACTCTTTTGGTAGCCTCCACGAACAATGCGGCGGCTCACCTCAACAACTGGATCAACTCTAGCGAACTCGTCAACTACTAGCTTTTTTGTCACCAATAGTATCAGCATGGACATGCAGTTCAAGAGTGAGCTATTTATAAATATAACCCAGTAAGATCCTCGACCTGCCACTTTAAATACCTCTAGAATAACTGTTAGAAAATACAACCACACAACAAGCACATAAATATTATGCACATGAATTATACCATTATATAATAATCAACAAGGTCCAAACAATTGTTTATCAAGAGTACTATATATTTTAACACAACTTACACTAAGGGCTCATCATAAGCTGCAATTAAAGAAATAAATCACCACCACGAGTCTATGACAACATACATAATGTGCCAAATATATGGAGAAGCATACACAATGTCCCAGTAAAGTCAAGAAGCATACATAATGATTTGAAAAGCATACACAATGCCCCAATGAAATCAAGAAGCATACATAATTCTCCAAACCTCCAGAATCGTAAGTCACAAAGCAGTTTATAAAGAGGATTTTAGAATATTTGAAAATAAAATATATGTGGCTGGCCTCAAAGACAATCGATTCTGCCAATCATATGATCGTCTGAATACATGGACCAGACAGTCAAAAATATTTTTAAAATGTGTTTGAAAAGAAAGTACCCAAAGCTGAATGTGTCATGTACGTCAAAGCCAATCTCAAGCGGTTCTCTTGAAATCAAGTTAAGCATCACCGGAACTCCGAATTACTCTAATCTATTCAAAAAACGGGTTCAGGATAGTAAAAACCCTTAGAGTAGATCATTCTATATTTTTAGAGGCTTAAATGGTCAAAGTCAAACTTTAAAAGACGAAAACGTCCCATGATCGTGGTGGCACCCACACAATTTCCACCGGTAGGCAAACCACCCCCAAATCATATCACATGATATAGTAAAGAAAAGTGGAAAGATAACAAAATACTAGATAAACTGTTTGATGATATAAATGTGGAAAATATAAGTCTAAGAAAGCGAACATAACTCCTAAAAGATCTGGTTTGTGAATACAAGAGCGCTAATAATCTGATACAAGTCTGAAAGCCAAGGGCAACATAGTGCCAAAACTGAATAATCATAATCTGAAATGTATGATGTGTCCCCAAAATCAAGTAAAGACATATAAAGATATAAGCATCCCGGGGCATGTTGGAAGAAGCGTCCTCACCCTGAACACTGAAATCCACCTGCTCGAATTCACACTCGAGCTCGCGAACTTGTAGTGGAATCCGTATCTGCATCAAGAAAAGACGCAACAAGTGTAGAATGAGTACACAACGTATCCCCGTAGAAATCATAGGCCGAAAACATCGGAAGATACGACAAAAGAGATAAATATCAAGTTGACACCAAATAGTCCTATAATAAACAGTTCAATAATGCAAGTAATGTCACGTTATCCACAAAATAATTCATAGAGTTCACATATCACCTTATTCAAGTAAGAGATCATAATCACTTAAGTCGTCCAGTTCCAGAAGAGTTCAATAAGAGTAATCCAATTATCAAAGAGCAAGTACCATCCTTCCATATCCAGAAATCTACCCAAGTTATTAATAATCAATCCAGTACCAAGTCCATTCACAGATAATCAATGAATGATATATGTATAATATGAATGCAATACATATGCCAGGTACTTTTATCCTCCAGTATACATACGTTCAAGTTTTTATTATGTAGCGCACATCCATGGGGGACCCGCGAAGTCCATATACTCGTTCATAATTTCCCATTGGACCCCAGTTCTTGGCTGTAATAACTGTTGCAAGCATGCAACCCGCTCCTCGCATATCATCATCATCATCTCAGTGTTGCTATAATCTCATAGTATTCTTACCTTTTCGGTCCCTTGGACCCATAAAATATATCATACCACTTCAATGTCAATATCATCAGGACCATGAATGTATGAATGCAAATGACAATACAAGGCAAGAATCATAATGTCATGAGATGCAACCAAGTATAGAGATGAATATCACATGCTTTTACGAATACAATAATATATAATCCAAGTACAATCAAGATGTCATATCAAAGCATGTGTGATGAATAAGCACAACGATAACAAGTATGGCAATGAGCCCACATAATGGAGACAAGCCCAATCAATCAACAGTTGGAATCAGCTTAAGGTTGATTCCCCAAATCACCCATTATCACAGTTCAACACTGGTACCCACTCACCCGTTCATCACAACCGTTTGAGTGGACCCTAAACACGCCCAATACCCTTCAATATTTATAACTAATTACGCACTTCTATTAAGTCTTGTGAAAGTAAATCGTAACTACTTCTGGGCCGAATAGGACCCTCAAACAGTCAGATCTCTGCACTAGCCTTGCCCTTCCACTGCGCCTCATGGTAACCAAAGTCTAATACATATATATTATTCGTTAATATAAGGATTACACATTATAAAAGGACTTAGTACTTAAACAATGAGGACTTCAAAACCACCCCCCGGACCCATGTCACCAAGACTCAAACTTTATTACTCAAAAACAAAGAACACATAATAGGTAATCATATCCTTAGGTTAATTAGAAATCTATACTTATTTGGGCATTCACTTGAATCATTTAAGAAAACCCCCAATTTGTAACCCTAGAATTTTCCCCAAATCAAAAAGGTTTCTATAATCAAATTAAACTCCACAACATGATTATCTAACATATTTCCATCACTAATTCTTAATATTAAAGAAATATATTCCATAAAACACACCTAAATCAATGATTTAACTCTATTAATCTCACATGGAAGTGATAGTTCATTTTCCCATTTCACGTGCCCACTTAATCACTATTAAAGAATTTAGAATCATGAAATGAAATCACAAAGGAAAGAATCTTACCCCAAATGCAGAGTTCACTCTTAATCTTCAGAAATTTCCCCTATTGCGGCTCTAGGTTCGAGAATAACTATTTTGGGAAACGAACCTTGACCTAGGAATAAAATATGCTAGCTGATCCAGCCATTCCGCTGCAGTGAAATCGACTCCGCTGGCACGATATTGCCTCCGTGCAAATCGACCTCGCTGAGGCGGTGTCACTTGACACCTTGCCTCAGCGCAGAATCATACCCGACATTGCAAAGGGTCACACACTGCTGCAAAAATTTCCTCGGCCAAAGCAGAAACTCAACAAATGCGAACACACCGCTTCTGTGAACCACCCTCCATAGAGACGGACAACAGTGCCGCCGAGGTGGACACCAGACACCAGATCATAGGAAGCTAACTCAATCTTCCACCAAACACACGAAACACTTTCGAGACCCTCCAAACACAAACCAAATATGCTTCCCGAATGTAAATAGCGCTACAAACTCACCATACCCTCGAATTTCCTATTTAACTTAGCTAAGACATACATTTCTAAAGAATCATCCGGAATAACCAAATATCTAAATATTGCAAATAAGGTCACGAAATACATTCAATTGTCTCGAAAAGCGAACCAATGACTTGACTAAGTCATAAATGACCCTCAAGAACTACCGAAAGAAGCAGAACCTGGAAACGAACCCATCTACTCAAAATTCAACCTTGAGTTAAACTATCCAACTCTAAGATTTTTATTTTGGGGTTTTCATCTGAAACTCATATAAATGGACCTTGGGATCCATGCCACCCATCCCTACACATCACAAACCCCACATAAAGACCACATGAAGATTAAAATAGGAAAATATGGATCTTTAGCTAAAAACAACCAGATAGGTCATTACATCAGATACCAATTAAATAAACATTTGTCCTCGAACAAAGAGAAACAAACGAGGGAAACGTACTAGGAGTAGTAAATAGGTCAGGATATCAGCTCCTCATGTCGGACTCTGTCTCCCAAGTCGCTTTCTCAACAAAATGATGCTTCCACTGAACCTTTATAGAAGCAATCATCTTAGACCTCAACTTTCTCACATGCCTGTCCAAAATAGCTATAGGCTCTTCCTCAAACTCCAAATTTTGATCTAGCAATACTGAATCGCACTAGATGATATAAGAACCGTCGGCATGATACTTCTTCAACATGGACACATGGAAAATCAGATGGACACCTGAATGACATGGTGGCAGAACCAACTCATTCTAAAGAACCCTCTAAAGGTCTGATATACCTCGAACTCAACTTCGCTCTCTTGCCAAACCTTATCACACCCTTCATAGGTGTAACCTTCAGAAGAAATCTATCATCAACCATGAACTCTAAGTCTCGGACCTTTCGGTTCGCATACTCCTTCTGCATGCTATGTGCTTCCAGGAGCTTGTCCTGAATCACATTCACATTCTCTAAAGAATCCCTAAAAAATCGGTATCCCAAGGACGAACCTCAAACGCATTGAACTAACCAATCGGAGATCGACATCTCCTACCATATAAATCCTTGAACAGTGCCATATCGATACTAGAGTGATAGTTGTTATTGTATGCAAAATCTGTCAGATGTAGGAACTGGTCCCATTGACCATTAAAATCAATTATGCAGGCTCATAATATGTCTTCCAAGACATGAATAGTTCGCTCGGACTGACTATCGGTCTGAGGGTGAAAAGTTGTACTGAGATTCAAGCGAGTACCCAACTCTCTTTGCAAAGTCTTCCAAAAATGCAAAGTAAACTAAGTACCCCGATCCGAGATGATAGAAACAGAAACCACATGAAGATGCACACTCTCACGAATGTAGATCTTAGCTAACTTCTCTACATTATAAGTCACTTGGACCGGGATAAAATGCTCGGACTTGGTCAATCTATTAATAATGACCCAAATAGCATCAAACTTGCCCAATGTCTTGGGCGACCCAACAACAAAATCCATGGAAATCCTCTCCCACTTTCACTCAGGAATAGGCATCCTTTGAGACACCCCGCCGGGTCGCTGGTGCTCATACTTGACTTACTGATAATTCTGACATTGAGATACAAACTCAATAATGTCTCTCTTCATCCTCCCCTACCAATAATGCTGCCTCAAGTCGCGGTAGATCTTAGTATCACCTGGATGAATCGAATATCTAGAGCTATGTGCCTCCTCCATAATCAATATAGTAAAATCACCAACTCTAGGAACACATACCCTACGTTTGATCCTCAACACCCCATCACCATCAATAATAGCCTCAATGGTCTCACCACTCATCACCTTATGTAAAATTTTGCATAACTTTACATCATCATACTGGTGGGTACGAATCTGATCCAAAAGAGATGACCTCACCTCAACAAAAGCCAGAATCCTACCAGATCTGAAATATCAAGACTTACTAGACGGTTAGCCTGAGACTGAACCTCTAATGCTAAAGGACGCTTAGAAAAGATTAAACGAGATAAACTCCCCATGCTGCTTGCCTTTCGGCTCAAGGCATCCGCAAACACATTGTCCTTGCCTTGATGGTATAAAATAGTCATTTTATAATCTTTCAACAACTCCATCCACCGACGCTGCCTAGAATTCAAAGCCCTCTAATTAAACACGTGCTGAAGACTGCGGTGATCGATATACACCTCACAATGGACACCATAAATATAATACCTCAAAATTTGCAAAGCAAATATAATGGTAGCCAACTCTAGATCGTGAACCAGGGTAATTCTTCTCGTGCACCTTCAACTACCTCGATGCATAAGTAATAACCTTACCCACTTGCATCAACACACAGCCCAACCCGGTTCTCAAAGCATCACAATAAATGGTGAAGTCCTTCCCCTCTACCGGAAGGGATAAAATCGTGGCTGCGATAAAAAAAGACTTGAGCTTTTGAATGCTCTCCTCACACTCGTCCGACCACTGGAATGGTACCTCCTTCTGGGTCAAATGCGTTAGATGAGAAGCAATAGAAGAGAATCCCTTGACGAACCGACGATAATAGCTAGCAAGAACCACAAAGCTCTGAATCTCTGTCACAGAAGTCGGTCTAGGACAGTCCCTGAGTGCCTCTATCTTCTTAGGATAAACCATAATACCATCTTTGGACACCGCGTGTCCCAAAAATGCCAAAGAGCTCAACCAAAACTCATACTTTGAGAACTTAGCATACATCTTCTTCTCATTCAATAACCCAAGAACCACTCTCAGATGATGCTCATGATCCTCTCAACTCTTCGAGTAGATCAAGATGTCATCAATGAACACAATCACAAAAGAATCCAAATATGGCTTAAAATATCCTATTCATCAAGTCCATGAACACTGCAGGGGCATTAGTAAGCCTAAAGGAGATCACTAGGAACTCATAATGACTATAATGAGTCTAGAAACCCGTCTTGAAACTCTTATCTCATGAAGACAAACTAACGATTCCTAATACTATATGAGATCATATCAAGTAGTATAGACTCTAATAGGGACTTAATAGTTTGGAACACAACCAACAGACAAACTCAATAACCAGCAAGCACATAGATAAAACTTCGTATTATGACTCTCTTACAACTTTTGACTCTTATTACAAGCCGACAACTATTACGCTCAACTGGGATTTTGAGACAAAATTAATAAAACCTCTTACAAGCTCATTCACCTACTATTTAAGATACACACTCGTGTGACGAATCAAATGAATGCTAATAGATTTAGAAACTGACTTACGAGCCACATAACCCTGAACTCGACTACACGCGTCACAATATGAGGTAGTGAGGACACCAAATACAAGAATAGAGTACTTATACTTTCTCTTGTGAAGTATACTTTCTAAGGAGTCATGTCAAATGAAGGAAGGAATAGACATTACATACCTTTGAAACGACCATTCGACGATGATGATAAAATCAATCTTCTTTACAAGTTAATCTTGGATAACAAGAACTAAGCTCTTTCCACCTTACTTTACTGTAAAAAAATTTCAATTTGCTATCCCCAGAGTAAACCAACGTGGGTAAAACCTTGTAAAGTCCCAAAAAAAAAAAAAACAAAAACAACCCACTCCCTCACGTCCCCCCCTAAACCAACCCCTCTCTCCCTCAACTCCTCCTTCCACTCCCTCACATCACAAAAATCTGTGCACACATACACTTTTATATACAACACACACACTTTTATATAAAACACAACAAAAAAGGGAAATACAAAAGAAAAACAGCAAATCAGAAACAAAACAAAGAGAGGGAAAAAAAAGATTAAAGAGAGCAATTAAGGAGTTCCAAAAAGGTTTGGTTGAAGTTGAGGTTTTGTTCGTGGTTACGAAGCAACAAAGGTGAGTTTTCTCACTCAAAGTTCTTAGTAAAATCCTTTATTTTTAAGTTACAATACATGTTAGAATATAATCCGGTTATTGAAAGAATGAACATGAAGTTTATGATTGTTTAATAACTAGTTTGGATGGTGCAATTGTAATCTGTTATACTGGGCTATACTTGTTAGAATTGGATGAAATTTTACATAGTTGTAAATCTTTCTGTTACGGTCAGTTTGAGACTTTACGGGGATAAATCCGACTTACGGTTTGAGAGTTATCGCTGTTTGAACATTCTGCCTCGGATCAACCGAAGTCTGAAAGGGCAGAATGTATAACGTAAAAAATGTACAAATCGGTAATGAATATGAAAGTTTGTGCTGAATATAAGTTATAGATTACTCTGTCCTCGACAGTTTGAGACTTTACGGGGATAAATACAACTTACGGTTTGAGAGTTATCACTGTTTGAACATTCTGCCTCGGATCAACCGAAGTCTGAAAGGGCAGAATGTATAACGTAAAAACTGTACAAATTGGTAATGAATATGAAATATTGTACTGAATAAATGTTATAGATTTCTCTGTCCTCGACAGTTTGAGACTTTACGGGGATAAATCCGACTTACGGTTTGAGAGTGGTAACCCTTACAAGTGGAAAGGGCGAAATATTGAAGGAAGGAAATATTATTTTGAGCCTTTTGAACATATGACATATTTAAACAATAAATAAGTGCATTGGATCGGGTTGCACGTACCGCAACAAATAAGTGCATTTGATCGGGTTGCACGGACCGCAACATATATATATATATATATAAATGCATTGGATCGGGTTGCACGTACCGCAACAAATATATAAATGCACTGGATCGGGTTGCACGTACCGCAACAAATATATAAATGCACTGGATCGGATTGCACGTACCGCAACAAATATATAAATGCACTGGATCGGGTTGCACGTACCGCAACAAATGTATAATATGTTATATGGGAAAAAGCAGGAGTACTGATTAAACTAAGTTGTTTTTTTTCTAGGACGAGTGGGGAGAAAATTTTGCACGTGAGTATTTATTGATTTATTTGATAAAAGGGTTGTAATCTGTTTATTTCAACATGCTTATTATTTTCTTATAATGTGATTGTAATTAAAAATATTGTGAGGTTACTTTGGTCTGTAAGGTGAGATTCCCACTCAGCCCCGGATGGTAGGGCTGACTCTTTTATTTAACATATTTCAGGAAGGCGCGATAGAGGAAAATCTCCGCAATAGGGCTAGCGATCGTCCCGCAGCCTCATCGTACCACCAATCCATTATTTCGGATTTGGTGAAAGTTACTCTAGACTAAGTTTGTTTAAAGAATTAAGTTTTATTATATCGGGGAATGCCCCACATGAGATTGTTCTTCGTAAACTTCAAATTGATTATTATATATATTATTTCCGCAAATACCTGTCTAATTTAGGAAGAAAATGAAGTATATGGTTCGCCTGGAAAGGGATAGTTGTCCAGGTGCCATCACGTCCTAAAGAAAGACTTGAGAAAAGTCGGGGCGTGACAAGTTGGTATCAGAGCTAAACCAGGTTAAGAGATCTTAGGAACTTTCTTTGAGTTGGGTGTTTGAACGATTACTTATTGCGACGGTGTGCGCGCCACCTTAGTAATAAGTGAACGGAATAACATCCTAAACAGTTTCCCTTCTTTCATACTCTTCTCGTGCTTATCTTGAGTCTTTTCAAAGACTTGGTTCTCGTACTACCTCCTTCAAAAGATTATGGAAGGGGATTGTGCAACGGTAAACTGTAGAAGAAATCGTTCCCCGATGTCACTATCGATGACGTGAGGGGAGTTCAGAGTCGCATTCATTGAAAAGTACATGCCTAACACCCAAAAAGATGCGCTCAGGTGTGAGTTTGAATAGTTGAAACAAGGAGACTGCAGTGTGCAAGAATACGATACCCAGTTCATGTGATTGTCGGCATACAACGCACACAGTATTCCTACGGAAATTGAGAAGGTCAAAATATTTGTTGAGAGTTTAAACTCGAACTTGACAGGGAAGGTAGTGGCATTAACCCATGATCAGACTTACCTTCAGATCGTCGATATGGCAATAAGGGTAGAAGGTTTTGCTAAAGCAAAAAAAAAGAGTATTCGCAGAATAGGTTTCAATCGTCGGGATCCTTTAATCAAAATCAAAACCAGAGGCAAGAAAGCAGTAGGGGTTCATCAAAACCGAGCCAGTCAGTAGGCCAGTCTCATTTCAGGCCCCAATGGCACAAATGGTTCAATCACCAAGGTAGCAATGTCCATGCCACCGGCCCTAACACAAGAGGTGACAACCCGGTTTGTAAGATTTGTCAGGAGAAACATATTGGAGAATGTTGGCTCTCACCAAAAGGATGTTACAACTGTGGAGAACCAGGCCACCATGCCAGGGATTTGCAAGAGGAGAGTCCAAACTCAATTTTCTCATGGGAGTTCAGAAACAACCACAGCCGCCTACAAGGGAAATCAGGGAAACCAGTCCTGACAGGGTCAGGGAGGTCAACAGTCCAACAATTCTAATCGGCTCTACGCTTTGCCCCAGAGGAATGAAGCGGAGGCATCTAATGCGGTGGTCACATGTATTTTGTTGGTCTCGAGTATTCCTGCATTTGTATTATACGATCCCGACTCTACATTTTCATATGTGTCAATGGGTTTTGCTAAGAATTTACATGTAGAACCTTCATGTTTAAGTGAACCTTTTGAGGTTATGACACCCGTAGGGGCCTCAGTTTGGGCCTCTCGAGTAGTTAAAAATTTCTCATTAGAAGTGAATGGCAGAGGAACAATAGTAAATCTAGTACTACTTGATATGGTAGATTTTGACATCATTTTGGGTATGGATTGGTTGTCAGCATGTTATGCCATGTTAGATTGCCGACGAAAGATAGTGAAACTATCTTTTCCAGGGGAACCAGAAGTTGTTATAAAAGGTAAGATTGGAATATCCTCACGTCAGCTTATTTCCTATCTTAGGGCTCAAAAGTTATTAAGAAGTCACAAAGTGGAGTACGCATATCTGGCTAATATAGTAGATACCCAAAAAGAATCCCCAGTGTGCAAGATGTCCCTATTGTTCGAAATTTTTTGGAGGTTTTTCCTGAAGATCTTGAGGCCTTCCTCCTGATAGAGAAGTGGAGTTATTTGTAGAGTTAATTAGGGTAGAAGACCTATTTCTATTCCTCCATATCGAATGGCCCCGGTGAATTGAGAGAGTTAAAAGAACAGTTGAAGGATCTTACGGATAAAGGTTTTATAAGGCCTAGTGTTTCCCAGGGTGCACGATCCTTTTGTGAAGAAGAAAGATGGATCGCTCCGAATGTGCATTGATTATCGACAACTCAATAAGGTCACGATCAAGAACCGATACCCATTACCAAGAATCGATGATCTTTTTGACCAATTTCAAGGAGCCAGTTATTTTTCCAAGATTGATCTTCGTTCAGGATATCACCAGCTGAAAATAAATTCGGATGATATATCCAAAACAACGTATAGAACCCGATATGGTCATTATGAGTTCTTGGTCATGTCTTTTGGGTTAACCAATGCTCCAGCAGCTTTTATGGATCTCATGAACAGAATCTTCAAACCATTCTTAGATTTGTTCGTGATTGTATTCATAGACGATATCCTAATTTACAGCAAGAGTGTTGAAGAACATGAAGAACATCTGAGGGTAGTGCTTCAAACCTTGAAACAAGAGAGACTGTACACTAAATTTTCAAAGTGTGAATTTTGGTTGGAAAAAGTAGCCTTCTTGGGACATGTTGTGTCAAGGGATGGAATTATGGTAGACCCCCAAAAGATAGAGGCAGTGAAGAACTGGCCAAAACCAACCACTCCGACAGAAGTTAGGAATTTCTTGGGTTTGTCTGGATATTATAGAAGATTTGTAGAAGGCTTTTCTAGTCTTGCTGCTCCCTTGACCCGATTGACTCAAAAAGCGATTAAGTACCAGTGGTCAGATGCATGTGAAATAAGTTTTCAGAAAATGAAGGAGTTGTTGACTACTGCACCAGTCGTAACCTTACCATCGGGACAAGAAGGGTTCACAGTCTATTGTGATGCCTCTAGGGTTGGGTTAGGATGTGTTTTGATGCAATTTGGAAAAGTTATTGCGTATGCATCTCGACAATTGAAGATACATGAGAAGAATTATCCAACTCATGACTTGGAATTGGCCGCGGTAGTGTTTGCCTTACGAATATGGAGACACTATTTGTATGGGGTGCATGTAGATATATTTACATATCATAAGAGTTTGGAGTACATAACCACGCAAAAGGATTTGAATCTCCGACAAAGAAGATGGTTAGAGTTACTTAAGGATTATGACCTTAGCATTCTTTACCATCCTGGAAAAGCTAACGTGGTGGCTGATGCACTCAGTAGGAGATCAATGGGCAGTTTGGCCCACTTGGCAGTACCAAAGAGAGGTATGGTTCGTGCAGTATAAAAATTGGGGAACCTCGGGATTAGTTTAACTGAGGTCGGTGAAGGTAGGGTGGTGGTACGTGATACCTCACAGTCTGCCTTAACTTCAGAAATAAAAGAGAGTCAGTTTGAGGATATGGAATTTGTTAGGTTTCGGGAGAGGATTCAACAAGAAAAACCTTCACAATTTACATTAGGAGGAAATGATGGTACCCTTCGGTATAAGGGTAGGTTATGTGTTCCTAAGGTAAGGGATCTAAGAAGAATGATCTTAGACGAAGGTCACAATACCAGGTATTCCATTCATCCAGGATCAACGAAAATGTATCATGATCTCAAGGCAAATTACTGGTGGAAAGGAATGAAGAGAGATGTTGTAGAGTTTTTCGGAAGACGTCTTACGTGTCAACAGGTGAAAGCCGAACATCAAAAATTCGGCGGACTACTTCAGGACATTGGCGTCCCCATGTGGAAATGGGAGGCGATTCATATGGATTTTGTGACCGGTCTACCAAAAACACGAGAATGTTATGATTCTATATGGATGATTGTAGATCGACTTACAAAGTCAGCCCATTTCCTACCAGTCAAGACTACATATTGGGCACCGCAGTATGCACAAATTTATTTGAAAGAAATAGTGAGGTTACACGGGATTCTATTGCAAATTGTTTCGGATAGGGGTTTCGGGAGCGGATCAAGACAGCTCATAGCCGCCATAAGTCTTATGCGGATCATCGCAAAAGAGATCTCGAATTTCAAGAAGGGGAGAAAGTGTTTTTAAAAGTCTCTCCAATGAAGGGAGTGATGCGATTTGGCAAGAAAGGAAAATTGAGCCCAAGGTTTATTGGACCATATGAGATCTTACGAAGAGTGGAAAATGTGGCTTACGAACTAGCCCTTCCACAAGAATTAGAAGCGGTGCATCCGGTGTTTTATGTGTCAATGTTACGAAAATACTTGCATGATCCAAGTCACGTCATCCAACCCCAAGAAAGAGTCCTGAATGAAGAGCTTCAATATGAAGCAATGCCGGTAGAAATACTGGATAGACAGATTAAACGTCTTAGGAATAAAGATATTGTATCCGTGAAGGTCCTATGGGGAAATCACTCCACAAAAGAAGCAACCTGGGAAGCCGAAGACGCGATGAAAATCAAATATCCTTTCCTGTTTGAGTAAGGTAATAAAATGTGTTTAGTTGTGTTTCATGTGTGTGCAGTTTGCATGTCTATGTGCATGTGTTACGACCTTACTCACATTCGAGGACGAATGTTGTTAAGGAGGGGAGAATGTAAAGTCCAGAAGTTGTGTTTCATGTGTGTGCAGTTTGCATGTCTATGTGCATGTGTTACGACCTTACTCACATTCGAGGACGAATGTTGTTTAAGGAGGGGAGAATGTAAAGTCCCAAAAAAAAAAAAAAAAACAAAAAAACAAAAACAACCCACTCCCTCACGTCCCCCCCTAAACCAACCCCTCTCTCCCTCAACTCCTCCTTCCACTCCCTCACATCACAAAAATCTGTGCACACATACACTTTTATATACAACACACACACTTTTATATAAAACACAACCAAAAAGGGAAATACAAAAGAAAAACAGCAAATCAGAAACAAAACAAAGAGAGGAAAAAAAAAGATTAAAGAGAGCAATTAAGGAGTTCCAAAAAGGTTTGGTTGAAGTTGAGGTTTTGTTCGTGGTTACGAAGCAACAAAGGTGAGTTTTCTCACTCAAAGTTCTTAGTAAAATCCTTTATTTTTAAGTTACAATACATGTTAGAATATAATCCGGTTATTGAAAGAATGAGCATGAAGTTTATGATTGTTTAATAACTAGTTTGGATGGTGCAATTGTAATCTGTTATACTGGGCTATACTTGTTAGAATTGGATGAAATTTTACATAGTTGTAAATATTTCTGTTACGGTCAGTTTGAGACTTTACGGGGATAAATCCGACTTACGGTTTGAGAGTTATCGCTGTTTGAACATTCTGCCTCGGATCAACCGAAGTCTGAAAGGGCAGAATGTATAACGTAAAAACTGTACAAATCGGTAATGAATATGAAAGTTTGTGCTGAATATAAGTTATATATTACTCTGTTCTCGACAGTTTGAGACTTTACGGGGATAAATACAACTTACGGTTTGAGAGTTATCACTGTTTGAACATTCTGCCTCGGATCAACCGAAGTCTGAAAGGGCAGAATGTATAACGTAAAAACTGTACAAATCGGTAATGAATATGAAATATTGTGCTGAATAAATGTTATAGATTTCTCTGTCCTCGACAGTTTGAGATTTTACGGGGATAAATCCGACTTACGGTTTGAGAGTGGTAACCCTTACAAGTGGAAAGGACGAAATATTGAAGGAAGGAAATATTATTTTGAGCCTTTTGAACATATGACATATTTAAACAATAAATAAGTGCATTGGATCGGGTTGCACGTACCGCAACAAATAAGTGCATTTGATCGGGTTGCACGGACCGCAACATATATATATATATATAAATGCATTGGATCAGGTTGCACGTACCGCAACAAATATATAAATGCACTGGATCGGGTTGCACGTACCGCAACAAATATATAAATGCACTGGATCGGGTTGCACGTACCGCAACAAATATATAAATGCACTGGATCGGGTTGCACGTACCGCAATAAATATATAAATGCACTGGATCGGGTTGCACGTACCGCAACAAATATATAAATGCACTGGATCGGGTTGCACGTACCGCAACAAATGTATAATATGTTATATGGGAAAAAGCGAAGTCTTGATTAAACTAAGTTGTTTTTTTTCTAGGACGAGTGGGGAGAAAATTTTGCACGTGAATATTTATTGATTTATTTGATAAAAGGGTTGTAATCTGTTTATTTCAACATGCTTATTATTTTCTTATAATGTGATTGTAATTAAAAATATTGTGAGGTTACTTTGGTCTGTAAGGTGAGATTCCCACTCAGCCCCGGATGGTAGGACTGACTCTTTTATTTAACATATTTCAGGAAGGCGCGATAGAGGAAAATCTCCGCAATAGGGCTAGCGATCGTCCCGCAGCCTCATCGTACCACCAATCCATTATTTCGGATTTGGTGAAAGTTACTCTAGACTAAGTTTGTTTAAAGAATTAAGTTTTATTATATCGGGGAATGCCCACATGAGATTGTTCTTCGTAAACTTCAAATTGATTATTATATATATTATTTCCGCAAATACCTGTCTAATTTAGGAAGAAAATGAAGTATATGGTTCGCCTGGAAAGGGATAGTTGTCCAGGTGCCATCACGTCCTAAAGAAAGACTTGAGAAAAGTCGGGGCGTGACAAACCTCTATGTCGTTCTTCAGAAAAGGGAAATTTCCCCTCCACACGTTGATGCCCTTTTCTTCACACGTTGAGAACGGAACATATACATATATCTTCTCTTAATTAACCAAGAGTTGCTGCTAACGTTTTCTTCTCTCCTAAAACGTTACTTCTTCAAACACAAAATTAAAATAAAGTTGCTGAAAATATTTTGGTCTTTTCAAGATCAATTTCTCCTAAGTAAACAAATTGTTGAACTTATTTATCCTCAATTACTTCCTAAAAAGACACGTTTCCACTAGACAACACTTGGACTCATTATAAGCTTTACATGTGACAAAATGTTAATACACCTAGCTGCGAACCAAACACTTATCTTAATCCACTAATATCTACGTATGTGACCAGTGTATTATGGGCCCCACATCTTAATGTTGTCCCCCTAAATTGCCCGTATTAGTATTTTAACTTATTCCTTATCTCCCACTACACCCCAAAAGTAACTAACTAATTTTCTTATTCCACTTCATTTAAATATTAACCACTTTTAACATATTTCATACACTCATTGTCGTAGTTATGTGATATAGCACTAGTCCATAGCCTCTTTTAGAACACACAAAATATTATTTTCAATTCCGGTCGTCACACTTTTAAGTCGTGAATCATTTCGAGACTTCGTCCTTTTATACTCCGAGCTCTTGATCCACATACTTGCATATGACCAAATTTCCCCGAGGCTTAGATCTAATTACCTATGTTGAGCGGTTCAAGACATATCCTAAAAGTATGGGGTGTGATACTAACGCGAAAATACGGGGTGTAACAGAATCCACACTAACTTGGTGTGACGTAATCTAACGCAAAAACTCGAGGCATTACGTCTACATATCCCGACACTATCAAATAGGGTCTTAAACATTCATAAGCTTAAGTTGGACCTAGTTCTCCAAGTTTACATCAACTAACTCACGACGCACATTACGTATGGAAATACGGAACGTAACGCATCATTCTTACATACAGTAGTGCTAAAACATATCCACACATTCCTACATAATTCTCCCACGTAAGGCACTCGAACACATCCTTGTGCCTTTAAATATCTCTCACACGTACGTTCACATCCATACACTCCAATATAAACGTTCAATGCACTACTAGTCTTGTCACACATGACAATACGGACATCTCGTGCCATTACACTATCACTCAAACATATCGCCACATAGGCTAGTATGATGTATTTCAGCTTGAATTAGGTGTTCAGTGTCACTAAGCCTATCAACATCATCCAATGTACGATCACAACTTCTTAAATGAACGTGTAGACTAGCTACAAAGCCTACAATGATCTGTTATTACTTTCTCTTTCATCGTTAGCTATCTTTCTTTAATCTCAATGCATATTTACGGATCTCGAGAACTGAATGTCATGAACGTTCAATCTCTTCGAGTACAAATCTTCTCAAGTCATGTATCACGTGTGTACACATATTTGACTATTTAGCTACAGTGCTCCCTCTATTCACTACCAATCACTCCGCCTTTAAAAGCTGATCACTAACCCCAAATAAGGTCAAGACTCTCGTACCAATGAACTTTGTTTGTTCAAATACGGATGATTGTAACATCTGAAATATCGGTGCCTTAGTAGGTATGATACCATGAACATGCCAATCTTTTTAATAAATATCAAAGGCTCAAAACATCACAATATAAAAATCAAAATAGACATTCTTCTCAATGAACAAACTTAAGCGCCTCAAGCAATATACTTGGTCTGCTGACGTCTTAATCACAAGTCTTACAACTTGTTCTTTTTGTTCCTTTGACTCCACATAGCCATTTAATAAATAAAAAAAATAGACTGTTTTTCTTGCAATATATTTGTCACTATTCAAATCACGGGCATTATGGTCGCACCTACATTATCTCCACGGTAGGCAAATCATTCCAAAAACCTTTTAACACGACTTAAACATTGCGGAAATAAATGAAGAAATCTCAAGGATATCACAATTCTCATTCAAATTACTAAATGTCAAATCCCTTACAAACACTTTTCCCAAAACCTGATCTGACTCGTACAAGGACTACTAAGATTATAATGAAAGAGACGTAAAATGAACATTGTCCCGAGTAAATAGGGACAACCTATCCCATAGCCTTGGAAGGCAAAATAAAACCTATTATGCGGTACTAGGGCGATTCAAAATTAATGTTATCCTTACAGACTCTGAACCACAAACAAGGACCACAAGTTATTTCCCTCAGTTTTGAACATAGGAAGCGTCTACCCTACGATCATTTCTCTATGATTATGGCCAAAAATCATCTTGCGGCGCATTTCGTCCATCCATGACATTCCCGATTTTGGATTTAGAGTCAATTAAAGACGTTAATTGGTCGGAACATGACAAGAATGCAAAATGACTGAGCCGATCGTTACATCAGATACCAATTAAATAAACATTCATTCTCAAATGGGTTAGAAGGCGAAGGAGAGAAAAGTTCAGCTGAAATCGTATAACACTAGACATCACAAAATTGTGGGAATTGTTAGAAAGTATCATTTATCTCGACTGGAAATACCGATACTAGTAGGATAATGTATTAGATAGGGCACTGCATCCAACTAAAACTTGTCTCAACATTCGTAAAGGAGACCATCAAATGATCCGGTGCAAATTCATATAAGACTTCGCTGAGGAAACTAGTCAAAAAGCCAAGATTGTTTCGAAAATGTCTCATAAAATGTTTTGCATGAATAACGGCGTCTGGTCTGCTTCATGTATAATTACAATAAAACCCTCGGGTGGTCACACATGAGTAATGTACATATGTGGATTAACTTCTCAGGTGCCAGATCGCCAAGATGGCACGATGAACATGAAAGAGGTTTAAGATTAAGGATAATTTTGACACAGAAGCAGAAACTATTCATAGGGACAGCATCGCGGAGGCAAGAAAAATATCCACCGAAGTGGCCAACGGTCATAGGGCCAAACATCGCTGAGGTGCAAGATCTTCCGCTGAAGTGAACCATAGAAGCAGAGGCGGGAGCAGCGTTTCAGGTGAGAATAAGAAAAGAGGAAGAATTTCAAACACCACAAACCTCCCCATAACTCTCCTCCCCTCACTTAACATAAAACCCTCCCCACTCCCAAAACTTAAGGTTTTCTTACCCTCACACACCCACAACTCGATCTATATGAAGAAGGCATCAACCCCTCATCCCCGTGGTTGGCAAATAAAATGGTAAGTTCTTCCTACTCTTTTTGCAAGATTGGGGGTGGCAAGGGTGTTAGTTTACTGCTATACACGAATAGGTAGAAATTTTTTAGATGTAAAACTTATTTTACGCTTGTCACACTGGTTGGGTTGTGGCTTTGAGATTTTTGAGGTATCGTTGTTAATCAATCGTCAAAAAACAAACAGGATACACATGCATGATAGTTTTTAGGAAGGAATAAAGGTGTTTGGACATGATCCCAGCCCCAAAATTGAATAACAATGGCGGATTCCAGCTGGGTTAGGGATTTGGGAATGAAGGTGCGATTTCCGCACTACAGAAAAGGCCCGCAGGAGCGATTATGCATCTGCATAAAATCGAGCGCAGGTGCATAAACCTTCAAGGCTTCAGGCTTTCATATAGGCGAGAAGTATTCCGCAAGAGACCTCGCCTCTATGTGGTCACTTCCGCATGAGCGAAACCTGTAGAAATTTAGCGAACCAGTAGATTCGCAACTGGTCCCTTTTGCATTGATTCTTCTAATTTTTCTTCTCCGATAAATAAGTAATGAATGGTAGAAATGGGTAAAATATCGGACTAATTCTGCTTTGATCGTTTCAGGTGTTTGAATCATAAAAAATAGCATATCACGAGGATGAAAATGTTGAAAAGGGTCAAGGAGTTGAGGAATTGTAGTGACAGAAAATTATGATCAAACAAGTTTATGTCCTCGGAATGTGAACGTCTATATTACCAGGATTTGGTGAAGAAGAAGCTTTTCCCCGAAAGAGGTATTGACCTCAAAAGAGTGCCAGAGCTACTACCTAACTTTTATGAGCGTATTATGGCCACAAAATGGATTTGTTTCACTGACACCCATGCAAAGCAAATGAACAGTGGGTGTGCGAGTTTTATGCTAACCTGAGGCGGGTTGATTGGGCGAATCCAGAACTGATGATCAGGGGTAAGAGGGTGAGGTTTGGAGCTGAGCAGAATAATGTGCTCTCCAGTTTGGAGGATCATCCTCCTGAGTTGATGCAGGTGAAAGATACTTGTTCGGAACTTTAGTAACGCCCCGAACCATGGCCTGAGCGAAACACGACACTCGGTGCCTGACTACATGTGACCAAGTGAACCACATGGCTTGGTGAATCAATATGGACATCAAAATATGCAATAGTAATGATTTAAAACATGTAAAACTAGTTAATGAAATATAGACTAAAAATATATTGCGGAAATATCTGAAAATATAATAAGTCTAAAATACTGATTTTATGATGTGACATGCTAAACTAGTTTAGTCTATGAAACCATTGAACATGTGTCTGATTGCAAAACTATTTTATCAGGACAAGACCCTGACCTACCTTTATTGTATAGCATGACATGTAAAATAAATGGCTAACACCCCCGAATGAAATGCGGCTCACCAATAGCTGATACTAAGGCAATACTAATAAGTAGATATATCGTCCTGAAACTCAGTACATGCACCGTGAAGTGCAAGCTCCGGGCAAAAGAGATGTAAGTATATTTGAATTGTATTGTATGTAAAGCAACTGAAAGAATAAGCCGACACATAAAATAATAGGAACATAAAACTGAAACTAAACAATGAACATGAAAATAATCTAACATGAGTATAAAAATATGTGTAAAATATGTATATATGTATATCAGTGGGGAGGGCATTAGTATAATGAACATGTAACCACCACACGTTAACGTGGCACCTGATCTCTGCCCGATCAGCAAAGCAATCTCATACCTTGACGGGGTACGAGACATGAACATGAACATGACATGATGGATCCAATAATCCCATAAAGGGTAATATGAAGGTATCGTCCTCTGAGTGGAGCGATCCTTATCCTACGTTGGTATACATTATTTCAGGCTGTGTGAGCCTTCTCGGTAATCTTTGCAACTCCAAAAAATATGTACTTGAATATAGTTGGCTTTTAAGCCCATGATTTTTCATGAAAATATAACTTGTAAACATGATTCATGATTATAATTTTGCATGATAATAAATATATAATATAACTTGTGTAAAACATATAATTTCATGGAACTGAGTAATAATGATTATAACTTATATTTAAAAACTCATAAAATTCAAAGCATGCATTCATAGATTATGTACATGTTTATGACAATAATAATGATCTATCATGAATAAAATTGATGAATCATAATATAGACATGACATATAATATTACATGTATTAGAGTTATCATCATAATAGAACAAAACCCTAACTTATGAAGAATTTGTGTTTCATAGAAAATGTGGCGTGGATAATAACATGGATATTTCCACACGTGGATTGAAACTCGACATACCATAGTCGCTCTAAAACTTGACGAAAAGGTCTGAACTTTGATGAATAAATCCAAAACTTTGAACTTGAAACATTTAGAAGAGTTTTCACCAATTTTTATAGCTATTGTTCATAGCTCAAACCACACTGCTCCAAACATTCCAATAAGATCTCCACCATTCACATTTAAGACCTATATATTGTTACCACGCAGCTAAAATATGGGCTCGATCCAACAGTTATATTATCGTCAAACGCCAACGGGAGTTGGCTGGTCGGAGGTAAAATCTACAACAAAATTACTAGGATTTTGCATTTGATGGAGTGCATCTAAATTAATCATATTTCATGATTCTACCAACCATTAAATATCTAAAATATAATAATAACTCCATATAATCCATTAATGAGTGAGGGTCTTACCTTTTTGAAGAAATCCCAAAACTTCATTCCAAATTCGACCTTGAATGAATTTTCCAAAATCTAGCAATTCCAAATAATAATTCGGTGTTAATCTAGTGTTATTAACTTAATATAATTGACATAGGAATTTGAATAAGAACTTACCTTAGGTATTTGGCAGCAGCTCTGGTCGAAAATCCTCACATAAAATATTTTAGGGTTGTATTTATAGGTTATTATAAAGGATTGGGCTTTAAAACCTAATCCTACAAGAATCAGAATTTTCATTTTATACATCCTCAGTATATCGGCCATATCTTTTTGTACAGACCTCTGTTTGACCTGATCCTTATATGGATGGAAAGGTCTTTCAAAGGGCTACCGATTTTATGAAGGAAGTTTTCCAAATACCTTATAGATTTATCCGTAAGCTCGGTTTAAATGAGGCGTGCTATAAACTCACTTGAAAACATCCTTCGTAGAATATCTTCCGACTTTAATTTTTCTTAAGACCATTCTTCTGCCTTAATTAGTTTTCAAAACATTTCCTACCTTCTCATATTGGTTCCATCATGTTCCTATGATACGATTCAAATCATAGACCGAAGGTACGAGGTGTTATAGTATCTCCCTCTTGGGATCATTCATCCTCAAATGATGGTTCATGGTTAGGAGTATGACTAACTATGGAATTTTACAAATAATTCGGCAGGGTTTCATATATAAATAGGAATATCCCAACATTTTTCAAACACCTGTCATCTAACTGGAGCACAAAACAAGCCTCACATTGAATCTTAATACGCATGAGATGACATGCCATGACATGGTAACTGATACATGGACGTGACTAACATGAATACTGTTTGTCATGAATCCAGGTCTGACATGAACACATGGATATTGAACTGAATGAATACATGAGATTTGAAATAGATTTCATAGGCACAACTGACATGAGTATTGTATCATAAGCATGAACATGACATTATTATATGGATGTGATAAGCATGAAATGGAACATGAATATAGTACTGACATAAATTCATGAATACTGGCTCACATGGATACATGGGTGTTGAACTAATATGAGATCTGAAACATGGATATTATAACATAAAATTTGAATGTTGAAAACATAAATGTTATAGCAGGAGATCTGAATGTTGAGTGGAGGTGAGATTTGAACAATGAACTCATATGAGGTCTGAATACTTGATGTAGTTACCTTAAACATTTTCTTCTTGTCTATCAATAAGTGCGGCTATTTGGACTTCATGTCCTCTTCGGCTTCCCA
This sequence comes from Anisodus acutangulus, assembly GCA_029783415.1. Classification (NCBI taxonomy): domain Eukaryota; kingdom Viridiplantae; phylum Streptophyta; class Magnoliopsida; order Solanales; family Solanaceae; genus Anisodus; species Anisodus acutangulus. The sequence continues at coordinate 19,796,884 of CM056495.1, forward strand.
TGTAGCCTTTTCCACATTCTGATTCCTTTATAGCACTCTCACTAAAGCGACTTCATTAGTCCTCAACTTGCTAACTTAATGATAAAAAAAATAGTCACTGGAATTAGCTACATTATTCTTCATGACATTCCACCAATAAACCTCATCAAGTTCATAATTTATTTTCGTGGAGCTTGGGTAGGTAAAGTATCTAGAACTGTGCGCCTCTACCATAATTCTCTCTTTGCGTCTATCTACATTCGAGATGCAAAATTTTCCTTGGTACCTTGTAGTAGCATCATCTCCCCCTTGTTCAAAAGCCATGGAATGACGTTTGTGAATCATTTCCTTTAGCTGTAATAGATAAGGATCATGAAACTGGTTTCTCTTTTTGCTCAACTACTAAGGAGGATTTGGCTCTAATCTGTACAACAATTCTACCATCTTCAGGGTCCAAAAGTTGAAAACCTAGGTTTGCTAAACGATGAACTTCTCTCATCACGATTCTTTTGTCTGCCTCAACATGAGCTAAACTATCCATACTAGATTTCTTTTTGAGACACTTTTGAAATACTCATAGTACTAATGTGCACTAAGTCTTTGACCAACACCCTGAAGAATAGAGTCTCGTGCGGTGGTGCTACCTTTGTGACACATAACTGGGTATGATCTTATAGCTTTTTTGTGACCACTTAATTGATAATAACTGATCTTGACATAAGTCAATCGATGATCACTCTACTCACTTCATGTTTCTTGTACATATGAGGCACAACTTTATGGAGACTATCTCATTATACCCTCATTACTGAACTAAAGTTATTCATATCTCATGCTAACCCTTCGAGTTTTCAAATATTCAACTGCACTATTTGATAATTTACACATCTCTCTCTTGGACCAAAGGTTAAGATATTATATTTGGGGATCCTTCTCTCTCGTTGGGATCCAACCAACTTTCCTCATCTTCTGCAACTTCGTGCACTTTATTTCATTTACATATCATCTTTCGACTCACTTCTGAGCGATCTTCCTTACTAGGAAAACTGAATTACTTACATGAATGGGGAACCAAATTACTTACATGGACTGAATTACTGGCATATTATGTCTTATTGACTTAACTTCGCTCCTACTGCTAGTCTTAGGGGAAAATCCCCTTTTGATAACTCTCAGAGACTATTCTTATGTTGTTTGCTCTCTAACTGCTTAGTTTATTGCTTCTTCCACTGTCATTATACTTTGACTTTAACTTCAACTCTTTGGGTTCTAACACACATTCGGTGTATTCAAATTGTTACCGACTCACTAGTGTTAATCTGACTAATGAAATCAAATCGTACATCTACTAGCTCTGCTAAAATTGCTAATCCACTATATCTACTCAAAACTTACTTCCAATTCTTCTACTGGACACATGCTATCATAATTCTCTCTTATTCTACTATGAATAACTAGAGTGAAGCATAAGGTTACTTCTAACTAGGGTTGTCCAACGGGGCTAGGCGGGTCGGGGTGGGTCCCAGCGAGATGAGACCCAGTGGGATGGGGGAAGGGTCGAGACGCGAGCTCCGATAGGCCAGGCGGGCTGGGATAGGCAGGACGGGAAGAGATCACATCCTGTCCCACATCCCGCCAGAAGAGGGGCCGAGATTTGAGGGGACGGGTCTAGTCGGGATCGGGATTTGTGGTTTTTTTTGCCACTTAATTTTAAAACTTAATATATATATATATAAACACTTCAATAATTGAACAAGATAGTGTAATAAAAACATCTCAAGGTTGTTTTTGAGCCTTTTATATTATTTAATAGAAATATAATTTTTTTGTAATACAATTTCAAAAATGTAACTTTGTGGTGTTGTTCAAAAGTTGCAAATCACATAGTAAAATTCTAATTAAAAAATTACATAGTTAAGCATACTTTTCTAATTTTCTCACAATGTCTTGAGGATCTTCGATTGGAATTGGAATTTGTATGTCAAATTGTTCGACGTCGCTTCCAGTTCCCTCGGATAAGATTTCGTTGTAGTTGTTGTCTTCTTCTTCATTGATCTCCAGTTGACCGCACCTTCTACGCTCCACTCGAATCTAATCTCTGAATAGAACTGCAATCTCCAATGCGTCTCCCGCTAATGAATGTCTATGCTCTCCTATTTGAAATCTTCCAGCAGATAAAGCACTTTCAGACGTTGTTGATGATGCTTGAATGTTCAACACATCTCGGGTCATCTTTGCTAGTGTCGGAAATGTATTCTCATTCTGCCTCCAGTATTTCAGCAAGTCTTCATGTCCTTCATTATTGACAATTAATTCATACGGTACAACACCCTGCAAAATATAAACATCAAATTCGCTAACTTGTGAAGAAGTTGAACCACTAAACATTTTATTTCTAAGGCCTTGAATACTAGCAGCAGAAACCGCATGCTTTTTATAATGTTGCAGTGAAGTAGTAGAAGATGGTACAGAAGCTGGTTGATTATTTGCACTTTGTTGTTGGTAATACATATATACTTGTTTGCATTCAGTGTGTATGCTATACGTAACTTCTTCTTTAGTTGATGTGTGAGTTGGTTCTTCAGTTGGGTCTGTTGGAAATACTTCTATACAATCATAAATCATTTCTATTAGTGTTTTACAACCATCTACTTTAATAGTTGGATTTAATACCACACCAATAATATAAATAGTGGGAATAGAAAAAAGTATTTTTTAAATTTTTTAAACATTTTTTCAATAGATGCCTTATAAGTTGGTTTTTGCATATATTCATTAAGTAACAAAAATTTTAGAGCTATATAAAATAACATATTTGAAATAGTAGGATAATAAATACCGAAAAATTCTTCAATAGCTAGAAAAAATTTCTCTAGAAATCCATTAAGTTCTAAAAAAAATTCCAATCATTATCTACAAGCATATCCCTTGGATTTTTATTATGGGCATTAAATAATAAAGTTATAGGTTGTCTATAATCGTAAGCACCATGTAGTTGCTTATATAGAGAATTCCACATAGTCGAAACTTCTTCTGGAATTATTCTATAAGGTAATCCACAATCATGACAAGTTTTTTTATACTCTTTGCGTCTTTTGTATGTTATTACCTTTAAAAATAAAATTTATAGCAAATTGTATTTTATCAAGAATGCTTTCAAAAAGTTTTAGGCCATCCTTTACAATTAAGTTATAAATATGGCACACACATCTTATATGAAAATGGTCAGGAAAATATGAAGTTAATCGAACGTTTAAAAGTCTTATAGCATAATCATTAGAAGTAACATTATCTAATGTAATAGTCATAATTTTATCATTTATTTCATAATAATCACAAATTTTATTAATATTTTGTGTAATAAAACTTCCAGTGTGTCTATCATCAATATATCTATATGCTAAAATACGTTTTTGCATAGACTAATTTTGATCTACCTAATGACATGTTACTATTAAATAATCATTTAGTACTACGGCCTATGTCAGAAGTAATAGTCACTTTTCCATTAAAATGATACAATCCATAACATAAATATTGTTGATATTCATTTGCAAATTTAAAAACATCCCTTCTAACAGTTGATCTAGGAAAATCATTAAACAGGATTATATGTTTCTCGAATGTTATGAATAAAACCAGGAAAGGAAGGAAATGAAAAAGGTAAATCCTCTACCGCAACTAATTTTGCCATAGTTTCCCTATCTTTGTTTTTATCATATTTAGGACCAAAACTTCCCCTCATCATCGGGTTAATTTGACCCTGTACTTGGTCGGGGACACTATGTGAACCTTGTCCCGACTCAACTGGCACACCCGATTTTTTAGCCTTGTATTAATTCCACCTAGTTGTGTGCTCGCCTTGTACATGTCTCAATAAACCTCCCGTCCCACCTTGACCTTTTTCGGTTTTAAATTTATAAACATTTTTACAAATTTTACATCTAGCTAGTTGATTCTCTTAGTTCCTACCAAAAAAATGGCATGCAACTGATTTTAATTTTTATTGTGTGGGGCCTCGACTCATACTAGGGGGAATAAGAGGCATTCCAGTTTTAGTTTGAGACTCGGTCTGAGCCTGAGGTTGACGTGCACTAGTGAGTGTGTCATCTAGATTATCGTCTAAATTAAAGTTTGATTCATCTACCTCATCATCTAATGGTATATCATTAAAAAAATAGTTTCATCTATATGAGTGAAATTAATAAAATCATCGGGACTAGAAATAAGATTACTAGAATAAGTCATCTGCCCTTGTTACCCTTACTAGAAGAAGCACCCTTACCCTTACCCTTACCCTTAAACATACATCTTAATCCTTCCATTTTAAGTATGCAAATAAATAATTAAAGATAATGAAATTCAGTGTGATAATTAAAATAAAGTAACAATAATAATTTAAAGAAGGAACGAAGGTATCAAACGCCGACGTAACGTCGACGTGTAATCGAGGTTGAAAATTGAAAGTTTGCTCGATGGATGATCCTCAAGCTAGTTGCCAACTTCACTCCAATTTTTTAACTTTGATATAAATGAGCAAAAAAATATAATATTTAGTAGGCAATGTAGAATTGTAGAGAGATAAATTGAGAGATTGTAGGAAGATTTGTGAGAAAAATAAAGAAAAAATGAGGTATTTATTATAGTTGAGAAATAGAGTTAAAGTGTAAATATATTAACTTAGGGGTTAAAAATAAATATTAAGGGGGTAGGGGGGTTTATGGGGTGGGGGCAAAATAGTCATTATAGCTGTTGCACAACGGCCAAAATCAAAATTTGGCCATTGTTGCAATGACTATTTTTGCAAAGGGGGAGGGAGGCTGGCGGGGCGGAACGGGACAGGACGAGGTTGGGATAGGGTGGGTCTGGTCAGGATCGGGATAGGCAGGACGGGGCCTGGGATTGGGACAGGTGGGACTGGGTCTGGGATCGAACCCGTCCCGAGTTCGAACCCCAACACCGACAAAATATTTTTTATGAGGGATCGGGGCGGGGCGGGGCGGGTAGCGGGATGGGACGGGTCGGGATCGGGCCGACCCAACCCACTGGACAACCCTACTTCTAACTCCCTTCATCATCCGACACTATTCTACATTCGAATACTCTCTTTTCTGAACTATAGACATGGATTTTACACTAAGGAAGTTTTGTTTGTCTTAAAGAAAAATTGAAAGAACTAACTTCAAACTTTGTATACACATCAAAATCATATCAGATTATACATATTCGGGTAAACACTTAATCATATAACCTAAGAGAGAACTGACATATCTTCTTATCTCATAGTAATATATGCTCCTTTTAGTAACTTACTAACGTAGTACATTCTAGTTCTGACCTAAATAAACTCGAACAAATTAAAATTATTCCAAGAAATTCAATATTGTCTACTCTTGGTTCTCATTCCGTATATCATATCTTCTTATTCATATGCATAAGTCATACAAAAAGCACATCTTTTGTAATATCAAACATCTTCTTACTCCTACGTATTTTGCCCGTAGGCTCTTTTCCGTTCAAAACTATCGTGAGCAGTTTATGCCCGATGTGGCTAACTTCATAACATGTTATCCCGTAGGGTCTTAAATCTGATCTATCATCCTCATACCGGTGGCTCCATGGCCCAAAATTAAAATAGACTTATTCTCTAAGGTATAGGCCATATGTACACTATCATGCACCAATTTGTCCTTCGGAGGGTACTATCACCGAATAATTTACTTCATGCGGCATTTGGGTGAGTTTTGGGTCTTAATGCAGACTTAAAACATGCAAAGATTTGGCTATAGTGATCATTACTTACACTTTATTTTAGCACGCAAAGCATCACTATATACTCACAAGAATCTGGATACACTGAAAATTGAAAAACTGATAACTAAATAACTGAATACTGGGGTACTGAATAACCATAACTCTGCTACTAAAAAAATATATAACTGGTAACTGAGGTACTGATAACCATAAAACTTGATAACTGTTTTTGTACTTTCTGATAAGGGTTATGCTTTAGTTTGTAGTAACTACTCATTTGTCCAACTTTCAATTTCATCTCAAGTCTCATATGTTATCCACATGCATTTCACACTTATACTCTAATGGGTAATCATTATCACTTGGACCTTGAATTTGTTGCTCGTCGCTTGCGCATTCGATACGTCTGGAATTTGATAGGAAAAGAAGGTTAACTTATTGCTCTAAGCTTCATGGAACGATCTAGAGTAGAAAGAATCGTAACTTTTCCTAAATGCCCTATAGCCTCCCAATTATAAGTGTGGCGCGCTTCACACCCATAAGTAGGACTCTACTAGATATAGTTTCATAGACTTCCTAGGACAATTGAACCTAGTGCTCTAATACCAAGCTTTGTAATCCACCAAACCATGGCCTGGGCGAAAACGATACTCAGTGCTTGACTGCATGTGACCGAGCGAACTACATGGCTTGCTGAATCAACATGGGCATCAAAACATGTAATATTGCAGAAATATCTAAAAACATAATAAGTTTCAAACATTGATTTTATGACGTGACATGCTAAACTAGTCTAGTCTGTAAAACCTCTGAACATGATTCTGATTGCAAAACTATTTTATCAGGACAAGGCCCTGGCCTACCTTTACTGTATAGCATGACTTGTAAAATAAATGACTATCATCCCGAATGAAATAGGGCTCACCAGTAGCTGATAATGAGGCAAATCCTAATAAACAGATCTATCATCATGAAACTCAGTACCTACACCGTGAAGTGCAGGCCCCGAGCAAAAGGGAAGTAAGTATATTTGAATTGTACTGTATTAAGGAAATTGAAAGAATAAGCAGGTGCATGCAATAATAGGAACTTGAAACTAAAACTAAACAATGAACATGAAAATGATCTAACATGAGTATAAAAAATGTGTAAAATATGTATATATGTATATATGTATATCTGTATATCTGTGGGGAGAGAATTAGTATAACCGATATGTAACCACCACGCGTTAACGTGGTATCTGATCTCTGCCTGATCAGCAAATCCATCTCGTATATTGTCAGGGTACGAGACATGAACATGACATGATGGATCCAATAATCTCATAAAGGGTAATATGAAGGTATCGTCCTTTAAGCGGAGCAATCCTTATCCTACGTTGGTATACATAGTTTCAGGATGTGTGAGCTTTCTCGGTAATCTTTGCAACTCCCAAAAGCAAGTACTTGAATATAGTTGTAGTTGGCTTGTAAGCCCATGAATTTTCATAAAAATATAACTTGTAAACATGATTTGTGATTTTAATTTAGCTTGATAATAATTATATAATATAAATTGTGTAAAACATGAAAACGTGTATAATTTCATGGAACTGAGTAATAATGATTAAAACTTGTATTTAAGATCTTATGGAATTCAAAGCATGCGTTCATGAATTACGGACATGTTCATGACAATCATAATGACCTATCTTGAATAAAATTGATGAATTGTAATATAGACATAACATATAATATTACATGTATTAGGGTTATCATGCTAATAGAACAAAACCCTAACATATAAAGAATTCGTATTTTATGGAAAACGTTAGTGGCTCCAAAACTTGATAACACATGTGGATAGAAACTCTACATACCTTAGTCTCTCCAAAACATGATGAAAAGGTATGAACTTTTGAAGAAGAAACCCAAAACGTTGAACTTGAAACCCTGAGAAGAGTTTTCATCGATTTTCGTAGCTACTGTGGATAGCTAAAACCATACTTCTCCAGACCTCCAAATTAGCTATCCGCCGTTCATATTTAAGATCTATATGTTGTGACCACTTAGTTAAAATTTGGGCTCGATCCAAAAGTTATATTATCGGACAACGCCAACGGGAGCTGGCTAATCGAAGGGGAATTCTACACAAAATTACTAGGATTTTGCATTTGATGAAGTGCACCTAAATCAATACTATTTCATGATTATACTGACCATTTAGTGTCTAAAACATAATAATAACTACATATAATCCATTAATGAGTGAGGGTCTTACCTTTTTGAAGAAATCCCAAAGCTTCATTCCAAAATCGATCTTGAATGGATTTTTCAAAATCAAAAAATTCCAAATAATGATTCGGTGTTAATCTAGTGTTATTAACATAATATAATTGACATAGGAATTTGAATAAGAACTCACCTTAGGTATTTGGTAGCATCTCTTGTCAAAAATCCTCATGTAAAATGTTTTAGGATTGTATTTATAGGTTGTCATAAAGGCTTGGGCTTTAAAACCTAATTCTACAAGAATCGAGATTTCCATTATACATGTCCTCAGTAAATTAGTCATAACATTTCGTAAAAACCTATGTTTGAATTGATCCTTACATGTATGGAAAGGCCTTTCAATGGTCTACAACTTTGGTAAAGGAAGTTTTCCCAAATTCATTATAGATGTATCTGTAAGCTCAGTTTAAGTGAGGCATGCAAACTCACTTGAAAACATCCTCTGTAGAGTAGCCTCCGACTAATTTTCCATAGACATTTCTTATGCCTTGATTAGTTTTCAAAATACTTCCTGCACTTCTCATCTTAGTTCCATCATATTCCTATAATATAGTTCAAATCATAGCCCAAAGGTACGAGGTATTACAGATTGGCTAGTGTCCCAGGTGTGCCCTCCGGGAAAGGTGGTTCCTTGGGCTAACAAGAAGAAGGGGGGGGGGGGGTACATTCTACTGATTTCATGGCTGGGGCAAATATTTTGCAATACATTATCAATAGCCAGGTGTCTCCTTCTGGCAACAAAACTGACTGCATGCACACTCGTACATTGATGATTGCTTGCTTGATAGGCGGCGTTCCAATGAACGTCGGTTACCATGTTATACGGGAGTTCCGGGAGTATCTATCCCAGGACAGTAATAGCTTGATCTTTCCCTCCATGATTATAGAGCTGTACAGATGGGCTGGAGTGTTGGATAGAAGCTGCCATACCTGTCCATTCTCTGAAAGTTACTAGACCAGGTAGTGATGTAAAGCATAAGAAGAGGAATAATGAAATGAATGCGGTAGAGTCTTCCTTATAGCCGAATGGACCATTGGGGGTCATAGGTTCTCAGCTATGGAGTAATTAGGAGTTGGTGTCTCATCTTCTCAAGGTCCATGATGATGTTGGTTCAGTCAGGCTCATTCAGGAGGAGGTGACTAGGTATATGGAGGCACAGATGGGGAAAGCCCAGACTTACAAGAATTTTACCGAGTTTGTAGTTGTATTGGACGAAACCTACCGCTCTATGGCTACAACACATGCTGCCCTCCATCAGGACTTTAATGAGAAGAAAAAGAAAAACAAATCAGTTCGCATTGGTGAAAGTATGGAGAGGGGTGAAGGCCATATTCCACATGGGAAATCCAGGCAATAGGATCCCGATTAAGGTATCGAACAACAAGGAGAATTACTCTTTCCTGTCAGCGGGCAATAATGTGGATTCAGCCGACTCTAGTGATGAGGATGAGATGCAGAATTCGACCCATTGTGATTGAGTTCCTCTAACTTTCTTGATTTTTTAACAATTTAATTGCTTTGCTCCTGGGTTGTAATATTTGGATGATGCTACTCTTTCCTTCTTTGCTTTATGTTTTGAATTTGGATTTATGCCCTTGTCGGGCCATTGATATGCTAGATTTGTGCCCTCGCTAGGCTTTATACATATGCACGATTGATGGATTGAACTGGTCTATTAAGAAATGGATATAGAACCGAAACATGAGAAGAATGCTACTAGTTTCTGCCTAGTTGCTCCGTAAAAGAGGTCTACCTTCTACTAGTGCGACTCCACTTTTGTGCGATTTAGCTCGCATCTGCGAGCTTTACTTAAAGGACAGAAACATGCTTCTGCGGGACATTTCACGCAGACGTGGACTTGCATCAGCGGACAATACCTGCAGAGGCAGCCTCGGAGTAGTTCGGCTGACAGTGCATCTGCAACCCACCTTACACAGGTGCGGCTCCGCAGATGCGGGGAAACTCTTGTAGAGGCGAAATGCTTGAAACCAAAACAGTCAACCAATCTTAAAACTCTATGCAATACTCAAATTTCACTAGATACCCTTCAGGCGTGGTTTCAATACACGCTCCACTTTCATAAAATACCAAGAGTAGATACCAATTAGAATCGACTAGATACCAATTTGAACTAAGTAGCACAAAAAAACGAAAGAATAGAAGATTTCCTAGATGTCTTATAGCCTCTCGAGGATGGGTACAGATATCTATGTACCTATCTGCGAGACTCTACTAAATATTATTCTTGTACTCATAAGACCGGTAAACCTAGAGCTCTGATATCAACTTTGTCACGATCCAAATTACGGACATCGTGGTGAGACCTACACTATCCCCCTAGTAGCCGAACCATTCCAAAAACCTTTTAACACGACATAAACATTGTGGAAATAAATGAAGAAATCTCAAGGATATCATAATTCTCATTCAAATTACTAAATGTCAAAACTGTTACAAACACTTTCCCTAAAATTTGGTCATACTCGTACAAGGACTACTAAGAATACAATGAAAGAGAAGTAAAATGAACATTGTCCTGAGTAAATAGGGACATCCTGACTAAGATGAAGACCAAGACCACTGGTAGGATGAGTTACATGCCCTAACCTCCACATAATCCGAAGCTGCAACATGTACCAACTGCATCCACAAAAATGATGCAGCAAGTGTAGTATAAATACACAACCGACCCCCATAAACATCATAGGCCGGCCACAACAGACACCACATAACAAGTGTAAATATCAAATTGACTTTGAAAAGCTCTAACTTACTCATTTTGATTAAGCACATAAGTCACCTTTATCAAAAGAAATAGTTCTACACTTAAGTCACAATCCAATCTATGATAACACATAAGAATCATAGAAATAAGCCCACTAGTCATTTGATCGACTTTCTAAGTCATACTTATCCTAACCCACATACTTCATTAGTCCTCTAATATGGGCAATCAGACATGTAAGAAATACAACCACATAACAACCATTCACGAAACATATAGTTGGCATACAACAACATTATTGATCCAATATTATCCCTAACATGTAGACTTGGTTACTATTCATAACTCTAGGAATATTGGTACATGCTAGTTTGTTACACAACCCTATTATGTTCGAATAAGTGATTACGTCATGAATCTCCTAGTTAGCGTGAAATTGGACATAAATATATATATAAAAAAACATGAGAAGGAAATTACAACAACAACACATTACCTCATTAGTCTTGTAATATCCCTATCAGGTACAACAATTATTTCAGTAGGTCACCTTTAATCACCTAAATGGTTCAACACTTAGAAAATTTATAATTCATGGAAGTTCAATAAAACAGACTCACCTCATCATGATAATCAATCCAATTCAGGTACCAATTACAAGAAATCAATGTGTATGAATGTGATGCAATGCAATGCAAGGTACCTCTCCATCAATCGGTATACATACTCTATAGGTTTTTCTATATAGATATATCCATGGGGAACCCGCACTGTCCATATACCGCTCCTAGTCTGTTGGTATTAACATACGATTCTGACTAGAGACTAAGACTCATTTGTCAAGCCATATCAATCATTATCATCATCTTAATGTACCAAGCCATCTCATAATAATATTCTTATTTTTCCTTTCCGGTCTCATTGGACCCATAATAATTCCATATCACTCTCATTTCAGTACCACAATAACCATGAGTGTATGAATGCAAAGGTAATAAGGCAAGTAGTCATGGTGTATGAGATGCAATCAAATATAGAAGATGAATAACACATGCTTTAGAGTTCAATAACACATAATTTCATATAATTAACTTTTCATATCAAAAGCATATGTGATGAGTAACACAACAAGTATCAATCAATGGCTACAAGCCCACATAACAATAGTCGGAACCAAACTTAAGGTTGATTCCCCAAATCACCCATCAAGATAGTTCATCACTAGTACCCACCTAAGTACTTATCAAAGCCACTAAGATGGGAACCCCCAACATGCCAATACCCCTTAATATTTATAACAACTACATACTTTTGTCGGAGTCTAGAAATATTAAACTGTAGCCTACCTCATTGTCGAGCGGGTACCATGAACTCCTTCGCCACATTTTACGTCCGAGACATTGTCAGGTGGTTATAGTTTTAGACGTACACATATAGGTCCTATGGTATCACGCTTTTAATAACATGTAAGAACCAATTCTAGAAGAGAGACATTATCCGCCCTCCAAACAATCCCGGACCCACAGGGGCAAAATAGGAACTTTAATTTTGGAAATCGTTACCCAAGGTTCAAATAGTAATAAATTCGAAGGTTTTAGGAAATCCATCGACTATAAATCCCTTGTTTGATAAATTGTTTGAAAGGGATCATTTTTATGAAGATTCTTACTTACCATAATCAACTAGTAGTAATAGTTAGAGATTACATCTTGAAAAATAGCTTTTCCTCGGTATATACTCGCTACCATTTAGAATAGACAAAAAAGCTTCCATTTTGGTCAACCATTTCATCAGAAACCATTTTGGAAGTTTAGTAAGAACCCTACATATGATTCTACCCAAAACAAATAAAAAGCATTGAAATAAGAAGCATTAACCATTAATTAGCAATAAAGATGAGGTCTAGGATTTACCCCAAGATATATGATGGAAAACCCCATTGGAGAGATGTCTAGACCAATTCTTAGCTCCCAAAGTGCACTTGTCAAATGGGAGCTTTGGAATGGAGAGGATTGGTGTAGTAAAAGAATCTATCTACACTCGATGTCGCCTCTACGGACCATTCTCCGCAGAAGCGGCCCCGTATCTGTGGAAAGGATGTACGCATGCACGGTCTCATTAAACCCTATACAATGTCGCCAATGTGAAGAGCAAGTCACCAGGGTGGCCTCGCACCCTCATAAAGGTCACCGCCAAAGCGGATCCACCCAACCTCCCATACAATCGCATTTGTGGACCGGCCTCCATAGAAGAGGCTCCGCAGATGTAGGTAAATGATCACCTGGGTGGATTCGCCCAGTTTTAAAATATAAGTTCTCACTGGCTTCAATATAAGTTCTACATATTTCCCGTGGATACTCTATCTGTCTGAATTTATGCGTACCCTAAATTTCTTGACATAATATTGTTACGACTAGCTTAACCATTAATTGTTCCCAAAAAATCACATAAAGAGTTGAAATCTCGCCTTATCCCATTTCCTCGGAAGGCAAAATAAAACCTACTACGCGGTACTAGGCATTTCAAAATTAATGATTTCCTTATGGACTCTGAACCACAAATAATGACCGCATGTTATTTCTCTCAGTTTCAAACTTAGGAAGCATCTACCCTATGATCATTTCTCTATGATTACGGCCAAGAATCATCTTGCGATGCGTTTCATCCATCCATGACATTTCCGATGTTGGATTTAGAGTTAATAAAAGACGGTAATTTGTCGGAACATGATAAAAACGCAAAATAACCGAGCGGGTCATTACAATATTGATAACCAAGTCTATCTTCCTATCAGGAGGTACACTAGATAGGTTTTCAAGAATCACATCTGGAAGCTCAATCACTGAGACTAACTCAATCGTCAACTACTTAATCCTGGTGCCCCAAGTTATAGTTAGATACAACACATATCCTCAACTTATCATATATATTAAACTTTAGCTGATGAGATAACTTTGTTTTTAGGCCTAATGCATACCAAGTGAATCCTTAAATGGTAGGAACACATCAACACTCATCCAAAGTCACTCTAGATCATTGTTGCTAAGCATTTTGGAGCATTTCACAATTGTTCCCTGATTTCTTCCAGAAACGACCAAGCAAGACTTAGTTTCTCTTCTCCGAAAACCCCATCGCCTAGTTACTGTAATCAGCCCATAAATTGCCTTTATTCTCCTTTAAAGATGTAGCCAACACACCTTATTAACCATGTACCAAATACCCATATATGAGCTGATCCCAAACTTACATTATTATGTTTTAAAAAATGTACTCAAATTTCCAAAAGAAAAATGTCAATTAAGCCATCTAATTCAATATCCTTTGTGTTTTATCGTACTATACCTGTTGTGATCAAGGATAGCTGACAACAATATACATATAAAATTTCGACTCATTTAATGACAAACCAGTGCATGACCTCCTTTCACAAATGCCATTTAATCCCTCCCTTCCAACTGCTTCTTAGATCCAAATGGGTTTGACCTCATTTTATGTTAATATACCAATACTTACATATGCATGCCTATAAAACACACTCATATGCTGCCAATATTTGCATCGTGTTGTGTTTTACTCCGGACTAAGAAAAGCTTGATTTATTCCGCTGAAATTTACTCGTAAAACGGTTATTTAAGACCGCAAATAATTTGCCGTACCAAGTGTTTTCTATTTATTCAATCATCGTCTCAACTCGATCTCATACTCCTTCTCATATCACAATCTCGTTTCTATGAGTAGTGGGGTGCTTGATGTCACACCCCAACCTTGTAGGTGTGGTCGACACCCAATGCCCTAATGGCCCGAGCGTACCACATCTCAACCGTATTCTGGATACACCTGTACTTGGGTCGACAAGGCCTCCGAATGACTTTCATTAGACAATCAGAACATATTAACCTGTAGAAGCAGAAAAGCTCAACCTTTGCTTGCAAGGTAATTATGGTGGAAATAGTCTTTGTCCATGTTACTTTCTGTATCTCATAGCTTTACATAACCTTTGGTGACTTGCCCGTGAAAGTAGATTAAATCCTATTGAGCTATCATAGTCGCTCATATAGAATCAGACTTTCCACATTCGCAACGAGTTTCATTTTAGTCATTCTTCATCTCTATATCGTGCTTACAATATTCTGTATCATATCCATTAAGTCCCTAACATTCTTATCTTGACCGTTTTGTATCTGTGATATTATGTGACGCGTCCTACCATCTCCCTCTTTATATCTCCCTTCCAATGTGACTTTTTCACACCATGATGTATATTCAAGTTCTGTAATGAATGAAATAGAGTGGATAATGGATTCCTATTATTCTTTTAGTTCATGATTCTTGTCACACTTGAAACATGCTATCGGCACCTCCAGGTTTTTCCTTGATCGAACTCAAAGTTGTAGTTCTTCTCCTGCTACACACCTCTTCTGATTTTCTTTAATATGAAATCTTCGTGTCTACATTTATTTATCCTAGATTATGTAAGGTGATCGTGATTTTTTCTGGGTTACTATACCTTTGTCTTCTTAGTCTATCAGGCGGATTTTCAGAATTTGCTAACTAGTAAAGAGTCTAGCAATTCCTTTCTGGTGTCATTCGTTGTCAATTTTTTGTGACTTTACGGGTGAACGTACTTGCTATGATATTAGCTCTATCTTCCTTACCTTTGTTTAAACAAGCCGTCTTAAGTGGGAGAAAACTTTTCTTTATCCTTCTTATTACCGTCTGTTATGACGACTTCTTATAGCTTATCCCACTATGCTTTAATATCACCTCAATTCTAGTCCTCGTATAATTTAGATTTCCTGTACATGAAATTCTGGATAATATCTTTGGATCTTTACCCTATACTAACCCATTTTACGTTTTCCATTCTATTATCGTCAATCCCGAATCTTATCCTCAATGTCAACTTTATTGTTTACACTTCAATGGTTTCTCTTCCTTAGGCTTTCCTTGTACTAATTCCTCTACCCTCACCTTCATCTTGGTTATCCTTTGAGGTTTTAACTTTATAGCAAAAAGACTCATTCGGACTGGCTATTCCTTTCAAACATTCCTCTGATATCTATCTTTGATTTCAACTGCAATCGTACTTAGATCATTATCCTATCCCTTATTGCTTGCACGATGGTGTTTTCTTCGCATCTCAACCTCTACCAAATTCCTTTTAAGCCAGACTTCCACTTCGACTCCTCTTTTGGATGAACATACTTCTACACAAAGTGTCCAACTACACTTGTCATCAAGTTGTAGGTCATTGTCATCTTACTTCCATACCAACTTCCTCCACGAGCTATTTGAAACTGCTCCTACTTTCATTTTCCACAATCCCCCTATCATTTCAATTACTGAGTAAAGGCGCATTCCTAACTTGTTACTTTACCATTTCATCTTCCCCACTTAGGGAAATGACTTAACCCTTTATGGTTAAACTTTGTTCGTCTTTCCATCCTTCCTCGATCATATCCCACAACTCGCGGTTGATTTTAGAATGATTTCTCCTTATTTGAGATGATTTTAAGGGACATATTTGTACGGAGGGGTACATTCTCTCTTTGTCACCTTCTTTTGATTAACTTTACGCAGCTCGTCAAGGAGTTTTCCATGAATTGCTTTCATCAATCATTCTCTTCCCTCTGCTCGTTCACTCATTTATTTACTATAATGTTAGGTTAGGTAGGAATCCCTCGGCTTTCTAACCAGTTTCTTGACTGAAGTCCATCTCAGGTCAGCTTCTGATGTCAGCGTCCCTTGGTTGCGTGATTAAGGTAGTCTTCTGATAATTTCTCAATTCATCATTATTAGTTCATTCTGAATAAACGTGACATGTACTGCTTCATAACTTCAAGTCTGCTTCCTTGTCTACCATTTCTTGCCTATGAATCATATCACACTCCCATGAGTTAGCTTACGTTTTTTAATGAACACCCCGTCCTAGACGTATTGCTTTATGACATTTCATATCAACTTATCACAACCCTTTTCTCCTTATCTGATTCGGATTGTTGCAGAAAAACACTTTCTTGCTCCTAACTCTCTTTACTTTAACTGGCCTAATTCCTTAACCACTTAATATTGTGTTACTTACTTACTGAACCCATAGTCTCAAGAACTTCCTTAGTGGTATCTTTCACACCCTGATCTTATTGTATATCTTAAATACGTTAACATATATTACAACCTATCCATAAGGGTCGGGAACCATCCATTGCAACATTGATGGGGGTTTATATCTCATTAACTTAGCAAAGCATAACATGGCCTTACCTTGATCCTTACTTTATACTTGTAACCTATTTCCATTAAAATGCCTTAACTTCTCATTAATACGACAAAATTCAGATTCTATAATCAGGATATCAGTAATATAGGACATGTAGTAACTTATTACCAACTTATCACACAATATAGTGTATATACCTGTACTCAAGAGAGAAACTCACATCGCACTGGAGCTCGATGCCCCATCTCCACTCCTATCTTGGTCTTTATGCTTAAGTATCGGACACAACTGTATCTTATGGCTACTACTGCCACACCAAAAACAAACTCCCATACCTACACGACATTGGCCAACCTGTGCCCCACCACACTGATGACATAATGGTCGGGGCATCTCCACTCTATATGTTGTAGCACAATTCTAGCATACTGACGTCTATGAACCCAGCCTCGGTCCTACCTGAGAACTTCGGTCATGCACAAATCGATGTACAAACCCAGTATGTTGTATCATATCACCACCCAACAATCTTCTTAAATCATCAATTGGCCTAGCCCTCTTCATCCGCTCCATAACTTCATCTAAAATACCTCTTGAAAATATAAACGACTCTCATCTCCTGGGCTATATCACTATCCGGGGCCCTCGGGTGACGCCAAGACTATGAAACGACCAAATGCGTCAATACTTGTATCACTTTCCTTATATTCCGGTCAGACAGAGCTGGCGGTGGAACCGATAGGGCTAATGATGTTGAAGCCTCCCCCAGCTCCTCTATTACTGGTGGAACTAGGGCTATCTGAGGAAATAACTCACTTTGTGCTTCAGATGGATCAGCCTCAATAGAAGGCGTACATCTCCTAATTTCCTCACTTCGAATATCAGATGGATCTGTCTCAATGGAGGGCACCCGTCTCATACCTTCTCATAATCCTTTCTTAACATCCCGGTTAGTTGCAGCTTTTCTAGGCGAAGACATCTCAGTACAACCTACATCAACGCATATGTTATACTTGATTCTGACAATTCAGCTCTATCGCACGATCTAGAATATGAAAGGAAGGTAACCATCCTAAATGTCCTATAACCCCATGTTTAGAAGTGTAGCGCGCTACACACCCCTAAAAACAATACTCTACTAAACACAGCTTTGTGACATCCTTAGGACAGGCCTGCTCTGATATCAAGTTTGTCGCACCCCAATATTGGGGAGGGGGGTGGCCAGCACCCTGTTCCGTAATGGCCCGAGCGTACGACATCTCAATCGTATTCTCGATACACCTGTACTTAGGCCAACAAGGTATCTAAATGACTCTCACAAGATAATTAGAACATATTAACCTATAGAATTAGAAAAGCCCAACATATATATATATATATATATATATATATATATATAGAAAAGGTCGAGAAGGACACAATACACATTAATTGAATAATAGAAAGGCCGACAAGGCCTTATATGACATCGATATACAAGACAATTGTCTACAAGCCTCTATGGAGGTAGTAACATCATAAGGTCAGGATAGGGCCCCGTCATACCTATAATATATCTATAAAGCTATACCGACTCAGACCAGCACCTCCGGAACAAGTGGAGATCTCTGACACTACAGCTGAGCTGAGAGCCTACTGGAAATGGTCGTCTCTCCGTCTCTATGAACCTGCGAGCATGAAACGCAGCGCCCCCAAACAAATGGACGCTAGTACGAACAATGTACTGAATATGTAAGACAAGTAAAGTATAAAGAGGTGCAGTAATATAAAGAGACAACATATAACTCATAATGCCACTGAGGGCATATGAAATGCATGCTTTCTTTTTAAAAACATAATCATATCTATATATGCCTCATAATAGGGTAATAATATCATAATCAATCTACTCTCTAGGGCTAATATCATCATAATGTACCCAACTGCAGTGGTGTGCACATATAAATGTTGTATCCAGCCAACTATAGTGCGGCTCGGTGTCATAAAATAGATACATATATATATATATATAATGCATGAATGACCTCAGAAGTACATAATGAACATGGTCGGAGTGATAGAAGGTTGTTACTCTCTGACTATCCTTATGTAACTAATTAATTTAGCTATCGGGAAACCAATAAGAAGTACTAGACAATACATAATTAGAGATAATAGGAAGATGTGGAAAGGTACTCCCGATAAGGGACAAATAAGGTTCAATAACAAATCAATAGAATGAATAACAAGCAAATCTTCAATGACCAAGAGTAGAGTCTTTTTTTAGGGACGTTTCATTATATGTCCTTTCTATTATGATCATCTCAAATGAAGAAAATGGTAAGCCTTACATACCTCGTCGCGTGACTAATCATTAGTTCACAATGTCTCGCACACTTGACGAATGTCAACCTACGTAATAGAGACAATTGGGGTCAAGTTTGGATTAATTACTAAAAGATTGATTCTTTACGATATTTCATCGAACGCTTAAGGTGCATAGAGCTCCCTAGTCTTTAACAATGGCAACTTAAAATATATCCAAGATTTGTAACTCTTTCTAACTTCCTCTTCTCATTCATCAACTACAAATAAGATTCCACAACTTACATCAAACCTTAAATCCAACCAAAACACCCCCAACATAAGTTAACAACAACAAGAACAATTGTTTTACATATTTTGTAGTCATTTTTCCTTCTAGCTTGTGATTCCATTATCAATACCAACACTTATTCAATCACAACAACATCATCTACACCATACCAGAGTTACTTTACCAATTTCCAACCATTACTCCTCATATATATCCTTAAAACAGCCCCATAAGAACAACAACACCTTAGATCATATTCAAGTGCTTATCTTATGGTTCTTCATCCAAAAAACTTTCTCAACACCCAAATAATCTTAATAACAATAAATAGAAGATCATACGTACTTGAAACAGTAGAGACAACTCCTATCTTAAGCTCAACTTGGCTCACAACAATCCTCAATAACACTACAACACCATAGAAGTGTTGTCTTCCACTCTAGCTAGAATTTGATGTCAAGATTAGGTATAATCACTTGGGTTTCACCTCAAATCCTTATGGAACTGTTTGGATAGCGTAGGGTAGTATTAGTATGAAGTTTGGTCGAAATATGGCAAAAGAAGAGCCCAAAAATGATTTTATAGCAAGCTAAAGTCTGGTGATATTTGACATAAATATCTAATATTGAGTGTCACTTTACCTTGTTTCTTAGTGCTTTAATCGCTTATTTTATGTTGGAATCATCGTATTTGAGCTTATGTTAGTGTATCTAGGTACAATGTCAACAAATGAACTAAAACCGAGCTATTTTGATGGATTCCCGAGGCAATTGTACATGGAAAAGATGAGGGAGAGATTTTGAAAGACAGTGGAAAAATTGGATCACTGAAGGACCCTGTGCTATGTAGTTGCATCACATGCACAAAGTAGGTGGAGTGACTTTCTGAAGATGGCAAATTAGGAATGACAGAGCGACATGCTATGCTTGTGTGTCGCACGTCCATAGCACGAATACTGTCTTGCTAAAGTTGTTCTGATGACTGATAAAAGCCCATGTGCCATGCTTGTGCGCCGCACGTCCAAGCACGAATGCCAGCAATTTTCCTGTTTTGATTGGGATTTAGTTTTTTAAAAGTCCAAGCCTTTTGGTACCCTATAAATATATATTTTACACATTTTTTATACAGCTTGGGACCTAGGGAGAGCTGAGAGACACCGTGGAGGCCAGTGTCAATTAGGTTTTATCTATTCTTCTCCATATACTAATTTTTATATTTTTTTTGGATGAATTGTTGTTTTTCCACAATGTCTATATGGATTTAAACTTCTCGTTCTAGGGTTATTGTTCTTTAATGAACGTTGTTATTCGAATATTGGTTTATTTATTTAATCCTCAGCTTAATTATTTGGTTGTTTGATCACCAATCTAATATTATGTTTGATTCTTAGATTGAACTCGATAGAGGGATACTAGGATATCAATAAGGTTTAATAGAGCAGGATTTCATCCTTGAAAATTGGGGACCAGATTTATGTCTAGGATAAAGATATACCTAGTTTGTCTTGCTTGGTTGGAATACATGAAATATAAATGCATTTGTATTAAGGTTCATGACCATAGAGATATAGGCGTGAAAGTAATACAAATAGATGGCTAGAGGACTCGAGAGATTCATAGCCATAGTATCAACCCTTTCAATCAGTAAACTGGATAAATTAAGAAGCTGAATCAATTGAAGAATACACCGTGATTATTAGATATCACATAGCCCTAGATCGAATTCATCTTATTGATAATATAAAAATCTTCTCTTTCTTTGTCGAAGTTCATTATTTGTCTTCTATTTATTTTAATTAATTTAGAATTACAACATGTGGATTTTCTCTCTTGTTTAGATAATTAGGATTGTTTGATTTAGTAAATAGTTAATCACAATTCCCTGTGGGTTCGACATTCGATTTCTAAAATCACTATATGACGTGTACGACCGCGTATACTTGCGTGTATATTTAGGAGTAACAGGTTTTTGGTACCGTTGCCGGAGACTTAAAAATTAACTATTTATCTAGATTAGACTTTTCTTGTTGTCTATTAAAAAAAATATTTTATTTATTTTTATTTAATCTTTTGGTATTGTTATTGACATGTCATCTTGGAACAAAAATTGGTCAAATGTTGGTTGTTCTTATTTTGGTGATCCTTATCCGAATTGTGGAGGACCCACTTGTGGCCACATTGTGATAATATTTTCGAAAATGGGTTGTGTGCACTTCCCCAATCCTTCAAGTGGAATATTTGTAGTATATTTGGTGGTCAAGATGACCATTGAAATAGTTGTCCTAACTCTTATTACCCATCCCTGAACTCCTATTATGATTCTCATGTTGTTTGTGATGTTGACAGGAGTAATGAAGTGGAGGATGCGAGAAATCTTGCTCGATTTAGTGATTTTGTAAAACATATGCTTGAGATGACCACAATAATAAGAAGCGCTCTGCAGAACAATGGAAATCCATAGAGAGGATTTGTGCCAAACTCGCAGAGATACAAGGCTAGATTGAAACTTGTAATGATCTACAAGTTACAAGCTTAGCCAATACCCAAGACGAACCTCAAACAGAAGAAGAGAGTGAGTTCCGACAGAGAAATAACTTTAAAGAAACAGAGATAGCGAGCCAATCTTGGCTTGAGGAACAAGCGCAAAAAAATAAAATTTCATGGGTTTCTTCGTGATGGTCATAGCGACACAATTGATAGAAGGCAAAAAAGAGCTCAGACAAGAGATTGACTAATTTGGCTCAGATATGCATGACCTGTAGACTCAATTAAATAAAAAGGTCGAGGTGTCTGATTCCCAACCACCAATTGTTGTGGATACTAGATGATGCCAATGTTGAGGGAGTATACATCAGTGAGGATGTCAAAAATAATGCAATTTTGAAGTTGAGGAGTGTCGGCCCTCATTCTAAATATTTTTCTATATTATGTTTGGTTCGCGACATGGAAATCGAAACTTCCAAGCCTTTAGAGAGGTGTATAGATGAAGAACAAATCTCCTACATTCTAAAATTTATCATACCAAAGAAATAAAATGACATTCCTCGCTTAAGGGCCAAGAAGTTCAAGATGAGACACCTATTGCTTGATTCTCTTATTTTCACACCACCACCCTAGGAACGTGACAGAAATTTGATGTAAATTTAAGGGAACAATTCATATTCTCAAAGTGGAAGGAAAAGTGGTTAAAGTGATGGCGTCGTGCCGCGATGTTAAATCAGGCGCTTATTGGGAGGCAACCCAATGTGTAATAGTTTTAGATTTTATTTCTATAGTGTTACGCTTTGTTTTATTTTTGTTGTGCAAATTAGGGGAAGTCTGAGTACCCAAAATTAAAGCTGAGGAGCATGTTCGAGCTGAAGTATGGGGTCTTGCCGACCCTTAATGTTGAGGATTATGCTGCTAGCTAGGCCCTAGAGGGCCTCAGGGAGTATTTTGTTCCTTGCTCTATTTTTATTTTTCTTGTAGATGCATTGAGGGCACTGCATATTTGAAATGTGGGGTGGGAAATACGACTCTTTGTAATGTAAAATATTTTAGGTTAAGGGTGATGACAAATATGTCGTAGGATTTTTAGTAGTTTTTGGGTCTTATAAAAAAACAGAAAAGTGAAAAAAAAATCAAAAAGATTTTGTTTCTTTTATTTTCTTTAGTATCTTCTTAAGTTCGTAAGTGTCTCATTAGTGGAATACATCACTCGCCCCCTTGGATTTTCTTATGGCATTGGTTCTTTCCCGAGAGGGGACCTTTGAACAGGGTAGTAGTTTTTTTAGAAAACCATTGAACCAAAATTCTAAAGCCAATCAAATGCTAGGTACTCGAGTTGGGTGAAATACGATAATGAGCAAGTCTCTGTGTTTAAAATCAAAAGCAGCTAAACAAAAAGAAAGAAAATAACCTTCCTTGAGACACTTAGGCTCGTATTCATGACTCTTAAATGACCCATTTGAGCTTAATACTATTTATATTATATTTCCCTGATTTGAGGACCAATATAGATCCATCTTGAGTTAATTATGTGCCATATGTGTAAGGTTTTTTTGTGTACTCAATGCTCTATATTAATGTCTAGAACTTGCTCGGTATGTTCGCGAAGCAAAATGAAGTTGTTGATCTAGGAAGTGATAGAGGACTTCTTTGTTAGCCGAAAATTTGCCTAAATAGTCTGCCTGTGAATAATTTTCCTAGTCAGCCCCGTCGAGCCTTTAGACTTTTTCTTTGGTAACTACTGATGAGCCTATCCCCTTTTGTTCTATTTGACCTTAATTTGATCCTTCTTACTCCTTGAGCACTTTAATGATGTATTAGATATAAAGAGAGTAGAAAAGTAAAAGAAAATGGGATGGTTTGTTAATTGCACCTGAAAATAGTCTATGGGTGCACCTAGATAATAAAGAAAATGATTGCTAGTTGGGAATGTTTGAAAAAAAAAGAAGTTTGTGAAATATTGAAAGATTTTCTCGTCTAGCTTGTATGAAAATAAAAAGGTGCTTAAATGTAAGAAATAAAAATTGTGCGTGATTGGGATGAATGGGCGTTGGTTGATTGAGTTGTGTTTGGTTAGTAAAGGAGTTTGAAAAACAATTTTTCAAGTTGTGTGTATTAAAGTGTTTATGGAGGACAGTCACTATTTCATCCAAAATGTATCCTACCATCCCTTAGTCTACATTACAACCCCGTTAAGTCCTCATTGATCCTAGATTTGACGTACTTGTATTAGTGAAGCAGTTACACTAAGGCAAGCCTATGGTTCATCATATATTGCATGTGATGTTATTTGTGAGAGTGAGCGTAAATTGTTGATTAGTTTTCTCCATTTAAATTAGTTCAAAGTCAAAATCATGTGAGATATGGAGAACTCTCTTTCGGTGAGGGCGCATAATTGAGTTAGGATAGGTGAAGTGTTGGTTTCTCTGTGGGCATCATGATGACTCTGCTTGAAGTGGTGTTTTTGAGTCAGTTTGTGAGGTTTAGTTGTTTTGAGGAGGTTATTTGTGATTTATATGTGTAAATATGTTAGCATGAGTATAGTGAGGATTTTTTCGAATGGTGGTTTGAAAAAAAAATGATTTTTGAAAGTGTCGTATTAGCCAAAGCCCGAGTAGACCTGTTCTGATTGGTGGTTGTTATGTATGGTGAATGTAGTAGTTGCTAGTGGGTTGCTCGAGGTCGAGCAAAGTCTAAGTGTGGGGTGGTGATATTTGGCACAAATATCTAATATTGAGTATCATTTTACCTCGTTTCTTAGTGCTTTAATCGCTTATTTTATGTTGGAATAGTTATATTTGAGCTTATGTTGGCATATCTTGTGTATCTAGGTACAACGTGAATAAATGAACTGAAACCGAGCTATTTTGATGGATTCCAGAGACAATTGTACATGGAAAAGATGAGGGAGAGATTTTGAAAGACTTAGTGGAAAAATTGGATCACACAAGAGCCCTGTGCTATGTAGTTGTGTCGCATGCACAAGGCAGGTGGAGCGACTCTCTAAAGATGCGAAATTAGGAATGATAGAGCGACATGCTATGCTTGTGCGTCGCACCTCCATATCACGAATATTGTCTCGCTGAAGTTGTTCTGATGATTGATAAAAGTCCATGTGCCATGCTTATGTGTCGCACGTCCAAGGCATGAATGCCAACAATTTTCCTATTTTGATTGGGATTTGGTTTTTAAAAATCCTAGGCCTTTTGGTCCCCTATAGATATATATTTTATATGGTTTTTAGATAGCTTGGCCCCTAGGGAGAGTTGGGAGCCGTCGTGGAGGCCAGAGTTGATTGGGTTTTATCTCTTCTTCTCTATATACTAGTTTTTATATTTTCTTTGAATGAATTATTGTTTTTCCTCCTTATCTATGTGGATCTAAACTTCTCGTTCTAGGGTTATGATTTTTTCATAACGTTGTTATTTGAATATTGGTTTCAATTAATTAGCTTATCATATTGGTTTATTTATTTAATCTCGAGCTTAATTATTTGGTTTCTTGATCACCAATCGAATACTATCTTTGATTCGTAAATTAAACTTGAGAGAGAAATACTAGGATAGCAATATGGTTTATAGAGCAGGATCTCATCCCTGAAAATCGGGACCAGATTTGCATCTAGGATAGAAATATACATAGTTCGCCTTGCTTTGTTAGAATACAGAAAACATAAATGCATTTATGTTAAGGTTCATGAGCATAGAGATATAGGCGTGAAAGTAATACAAATAGACGGCTAAAGGACTCGAGACATTTGTAGTTGTAGTATCAACCCTGTCTATCAGTAAACTGGATAAATTAAGAAGTTGAATCAATTGAAGAATAAAAAATAATTGTTAGATAGCCCATAACCCTATGGCTTTTTTGGATCTTATAGTATCGGACGAAGGCATTAAGGTGGATAGTCAGAAGATTGAGGCGATAAGAATTGGTCGAGGCCTACAACTTCTACTGAGGTGCGTAGTTTCTTGGTCTTGGCAGGTTACTATCAGAGATTCATAGAGAATTTCTCTTCCATTGACGCATCACTGACAAAGTTGACTCATAAGGTAGCTAAGTTTCAATGGTCAAATGCTTACAAGAATAATTTTCAGAATTTGAAGAGCATATTAACATCAACACCTGTTATGGCACTTCCTAAGGCATCAGAGGGCTATGTTGTATATTGTGACACTTCCAGAATGGAGTTGGGCTGTGTTCTGATGTAGCACGACAAAGTCATTGCATAGACTTTGAGGCAATTAAGAAAGTATAAGCAAAATTACCCGACTCATGATCTTGAGTTGGAGGCGATTATATTTGCTCTTAAGATATGGTGTCACTATCTGTATGGGGTTCATGTTGATATATTTACAGATTATAAGATCTTGCAGTACATATTCAGGCAGAAAGAGTTAAATATGAGGTAGCGAAGATGACTTGAGCTGCTGAAAGACTACGATGTCGATATCTTGTACCATCCTGGCAAAGCAAATGTCATAGCCGGCGCGATAAGTCGGAAGTCTTTGGGCAGCCTAAAGCATATTGGAGTTGATAAATTGGAGATGACAAAAGATTTGTATCGGTTGGCCAGTCTAAGCGTGCGATTGATTAATACAGGCGATAGGGGTGCCATAGTTCAGAATGCCGATGAATCCTCTCTACTAGCGGAAGTGAAGGCACTCCAATTTGATAATCTAGCCTTGGTAAGAATTAAAGAAGGCATTCTCTTTTAAAAAAGTAGTTGTTCGAACTATCGGAAGATGGAGTTCTTAAGTACAAGAGTCGGTTGTGTGTGCCCGACGTTGCGGGACTTCGAGGGAAGATTATGGTGGAGATCCACTAGTCCAGGTATTTTATTCACCCTGGTTCCACTAAGATGCATCATGATCTTCGACAGTTGTACTAGTAGAACGATATGAAGAAGAATATCGCAAACTTTACTGCTCAGTGTCCGAATTACCAACAAGTTAAGGTTGAGCATCAGTAACCTAGATGATTGCTACAAAATATAGAAATTCTGACATGGAAATGAGAAATTATCAACATGGATTTCATTATGTGACTACCTAATTCTCGTCAGAAGTTCGATTCTATATGGGTTATTATGGATAGACTTATAAAGTCAGCTCATTTCCTACCTATCCAGACTACTTATTCATCCGAAGATTATGCTTGATTGTATATCAAGGAGATAGTCCGACTTCACAGAGTTCCAATGTTTATTATATCAAAGGTGCTCAGTTTACAACTAAATTCTGGAGGTCCTTTTAGAAGGGTTTAGGTACTTAGATTAACCTTAGCACATCCTTCCATCCCCAAATAGATGGGCAGGCCGAGCGCACTATTTAGACGCTCGAAGATATGTTGCGAGCATATGTGTTAGACTTCAAGAGAAGTTGGGTAGATCACCTACCGCTTATTGAGTTCGCCTATAGTAATAACTACTATTCTAGTATTCAAATGACACCATATGAATCCCTATATAGACGAAAATATAGGTCTCCAATTGGTTGGTTTGATGTGGGTGAGAAAATGTTATTGTGACCTGACATGGTGAAACAAGCCGTAGAGAAAGTGAAAATGATTTAGGAGCTATTGTTGACAACTCAAAGTAGACAAAAGTCTTATTCAGAAAACCGACATCAAGATTAGAGTTCGCGGTAGGAGACTGGATGTTTCTAAAGGTGTCTCCGATGAAGGGCATGATGAGGTTAGGCAAAAGGGAAAGCTTAGCCCCAGGTATGCAGACCGTATCAGATTATTTAGAGAATAGGCCAAGTAGCCTATAAGCTTGAGCTACCCCTAGAATTAGAAGCAGTTTATCCTGTATTCCATGCTAAATGTCTTGGCGACCCCTCCCGCATTAGCCCTATTGGGGATGTTCAAATTACAGAATACTTATTATATGAAGAGGTCCATATTGTTATCCTAGACCGCTAAGTACGTAAGTTGAAAAACAAGGAAGCTACTTCGGTTAAAGTACTCTGGAGAAACAATAATGTAGAGGAAATGACATGGGAGACAGAGGAAGATACAAAATCCAGATATCCGTACTTATTTCAGTCTTCAAGTTTATATCGACACTCCTGCGATATAACTTCCTTATTCTTACTTCATTTGTTAATCTTAATTCATATACCTTGTTTAGGTGCTAATATTGAGGCAGATATAGCAGGCACAACTCATAGTATAACAAATGATAGTTAAGGTGAGTTATGGATAACCCTCTTTGATTCGTGTGTATATAGATGGTTATATGAGGCCAATTGGATGTTGTTATGCTATTTTGTATCCTTGTGTGGCATTGGTTATCTTTTTCGGTTGGTTGGCAGGTTTCAGATAGCCCTATTTACAGGGAAAACTCTGCCAAAATTTTCTGAAATCCTAAGCGTTAGAATAATATTCAACATTCGAGGATAAATGTTTTTAAAGGGGGAATGATGTTATGCCCCACAGTTTTGCACCTAAATGAGAGTATAGTCAGCTGACTTGAGTCGTGAGAACTTGAAATCATTTCCAAGGGTTCATATGATCTATAAGGATGTTAAGGAATGATTTTGGAAGGTTGGAAGTCAATAGGACCAAAGGAATTACAACTCGACAAAGATTGATGAAGTTTCGACGATACGCTAAGCGTTTTATGTCGTGGATTCCATTTCTCCCCGCGGATGTGGCCGCGGATCAGGGCAAATTTTCCAACACCTCTTTGTCACTATATGCGGTGGCATATGTGAGGTGGTTGGGTTTTCTATTTAAGGCCAAAAGTCGGCCAAATTCAATTCATATTTCATTTTCGACCCTTGAGCTCCCAAAACACTCTCAAACACCATCTAAAGCTCTCTCCGCCATTGAAGATCATCCCTCAAAGTATCTAAGGTGGTTTCCCCCTCTAAGTATCAAGAGCACCTCAGAATCTTTGTTAATTAGCTCAGCAAAGTCGTAGACTCTTTGGAGATTAGATTGAAAGTTGTGTGGGAGACTTTTTGGCTGGTTAAGGTAAGGTTTCGTCCCTGTTATGTGTCCTTTAGCTTCTATTAACTTGGCTTGATGAATTGATGGAGGTAACTTGAGAATTATGGCAATTTGATAAATATGGTCTTAGATAAACATCTCTTGTTGAATGAAGTTATGTCAACTTGTTTTTTGGTATTGTTGTTTGAGATTAAGAGTAAATATTGGTGTTGAATCATGTTGGTGAGGTTGTGTTATTGAGGATAAGAGTTATGGAAGATAATGGTGCTAATGTGAGCAAGAATCCATGATAGGCTAGCTACAGCACGTAACATACACAAGTTGTTCGATGAATTGCTTAAGTGAAATCTTTTGTGAAGTATGATCTTGATATTGATGTGAATCCCTCGTTTAATATAGATAATTGTTCATAGCACAAGCGAGGCTCCGCGGAACGTAGCTAGCTTCATTGATAAGGTATGTAGGGCAACTTTCCTTCTTGGCATGACTTGACATAAATGTTTCTTTGAATGGAATCTCATCTCGTGAAATTGAATAATAATATGCCTTTCATGTCAAATTGATCATAAATCTTAGGTATTTCCTAACCATATCATCTCTCAGATTCTATATGTTCAAAAATAGTTATATCGAGGTTCACGAACGTAGCGACAATAACAAAAGTCGAAGGGTAACGATGATAGGTCACTCTGACTCTACTTATGATGTCCTTTGGAGTCAGTCTTTCATTGCACTTATATATATGTATCTATTTTCTTACCGAGCCACACTATAGTCGGCCAGGTATAACACTTATATGTGCACACCACTGCAGTTGGTTTTGACATTATCGACTCCTAACAAGGACGGATACTACTGAGTCCTCCTCGAGGCTGGGTACGATATACTATGATATGATTTTCCTTACAAAGCGGATTGATACTATATTATATAGCCTCGTTGAGTGTCTTGGTTTTACAAACATGCATATATATTCATACTTGTGACAAGTTATGTCCTCATAGGCTTCTTATGAGTTTCAGGTTGACTTCTGTACCAATATTTCTTATGTTATATCTTCTGTTTAGACTTGTTATGTTCCTTACATATTCAATACATCTTTCGTACTGATGCCCTCTTTCTGGGCACTATGTTCATGCTTGCAGGTGCAGATAGACTAGGCGACACTCTTCCTCAGTAGGTTGCCTATTCAGCTGTGATTGTCTCACTCCGCTCTCTCTCTCTCTCTCTCTCTCTCTCAGAGTTGCTATACATGAGTTGTAGGTACTGTTGTACATGTTCCTAGTATTTTAGGTATGGCGGGGCCCTGTATCGACTGTTGATGTATTATGCCACTCTTAGAGGTTTGTAGAGTTGTGTACAGTGTGTGTATGTATGTCGTGGCCTTGTTGGCCCCTTTGTTAGTGGAATACTCTTCTTGATGTCTTATAGGTTCTACTTACTACAGTCGGTTCGCTAAGGCCTACGGGTGCTGGGTTCCAGCCACCCCACAAGGTTGGGGTGTGATAATGTGCATGGTGGGTTTAGTTTTGGGAACAGAAACGAATGAAGAGTCTCACTATTGGATTTCGCGAGCGCTTTTGGACTGGTCATAGCGAATTTAAGTTTTCCGATGAAGGTGGAGCACTTGGTAACCCTCTGTGGTGTTTGGCAAGGACTTATATAGACTATTTGCTCCTTAGGAAAGATGATTATAAGGGCTTGTAAGGAAAATAAGGTTATCCCGAGTGAGACTCTTATGACCCGGCATAAGCTCTTGGAGATGGATTTGGAGATTAAGAGTGTTGACATCCAATTTTTTCCCTTCATAAAATTTATTTAATTAATCGGAATTCTTGAATTACAAAAAGAGTGAAATATGCACTTTTCAGAATCAAAATAATTTTACAAAATTACTTCGGTGACATTTTACCATTTCAGTTGGCAAAATACCATCAAGTATATCATTGTATATAACTTCCATATTTTTACTAATTATTATAATTTTTAAGCATATTTATCAGAATTTAAAGTCAAAATAGTGGAAACAATTATTTAAACTAAATAGTGACTAATTGCCAAATATTTTACTCCGTTATAAGTTTAATTAATTAAATAGATTGATTAATTGCATCTCAATTTTTGCTTTAATTTAACTTTAATCACAATCACTCTCAACTTGGTTCTGATTGAAATGTTTTGCCTTTTGCATCCCAATTGGGTTAAAATTGAAATGATTTTGATTAATTGTTAAATTAATTCTTAACCATTTTTATTTAAATCCTTTCTATCCTAATAGAATGGGCCAAAACCCATCAGCCCCTTTTAGAAGCTATTTTCTGACTGAATTACCCGGTCCAATTCATCCGACCCGGTCCAATTCCCCTTTAATCTCTAAATTCCTCGTCTTTGACCCAATTCTATAAACTCAGCGAGCCAAATTGCCCTCTTTCCTCTTCAAGTTAAACCACTAGCGAAGCTCGTCCATGGCAGGAGCGTGTTCGCTCCATTTCGGGAAAACCATCAATGCTTGGTGTCCTTTTCTTCTGCTCAATGGTAACACTCCTCCCCTGTTTCTCTGGCCTAGAGAAGTACGAACCCATTAATGGTTCGGACTTCAAACTTTTCTAAATGAATTTCAAATTCAATAGATGTCCCACACTGATGAAAAAACACTTCAAACCCTAGAATTAGCTCTCTATAAATAGAGGCTCATTTCTCACTTCTCAGGATGGTTTTCTTTTCTACACCCTCAAGAGTAACAACACTCAGAAACTTGGCCGAGCCTTGAGTTCCGAGGAAGTTCTTACTCAAAGTCAATCTTTTTGGTCTTGTTTCCGTTCCCCGGAGACTGATTTGGGTGAAAGTGATCGTTTCAACCCTCGTCGCCCCGTCGCTGCTCGACAAAAAGGTAATGTCTAACTCCTCATTAGTTTTATGTTCAGTTATTTCAATGCGGGATTAGTTTAGTATGACGAACTTACTGATTATAGTTCATTCTCTCATTGGTATATGAAGCATGAAAACTGCCTGCGTATTTCATTACGAATATGTTTAAGGCATAAAGATATATGTTATTGGTATATGTTCAAATCTGTTTGTGTGTGTTCACTGATAGCATGAAGCTATTGCTGGTGATCAGCAGTCACCTTTTTCAGGTCTTGTAGCCATTGTTTGGTCAGTTTTAGTTGTGTTTGTCTGTTACTCCCCGTCCAATACAATTAGCCTATAATGTTCAAATGTTAGTTTGTTGGTATAGCTGTTAGTATAGCTTAGCTCTAGTTTTTTTATTATTAGATGTGACATGAATCTAGTTGCAAACCAAGTGCTTTAAGTTCAAATACTCATTACATGGTCCTTAACCGATGGCTGTCCATTTCCAGTTTGTTGTGACAATTAGTTGAGCTTATAGATTAATAGTTCTTAGTACTCTTAGTATTGTTTGTTAAGATGTTTCTGTTTTTCCTTTGCTTAACAGAAGATAACAGATTAGTTTAAGGTGAAATTAACCTTGAATTTCATATCTGTCCCAGGGGAAACCTTTTTAAAATAGTTTATAGTCAGGAGAGCTTATGAGTTGGCTTCATGTGTTTCTAGATTTAAGTTACAATACAGGATAATGTTTGTTAAACATGTATAAATGTGATGTAGGTGTCTTGGTTAGAAGTTTACAGCTAACTATAATGATCAGCATTAACATGAGTCCTAGAAGCTTCTAGCTTATGAGTCTGTCTAATTAGAACAACATGTTTTCACCTCCTTTCTTTGCTGTTGTCCATATTTCCTTTACTCCAAGCTTAGTTAATCTATAGTATTGTATTAAAATGGATCCCCAGTATTGTTGCAAATCAGTTGAGGTATTAACTTGATGCTGACAGAAGAATCCTTGCTAAAAAAATGAACCTATTCTCCAATGTGAAATTCAAATCCCCATTTTCTACACATTGAAATCTGTTACAGACCTGCTTGAACTAAATGAATTATTTCAAAATAGCTATTGAACCTGTCAAATCTTCTGGGGTCATTTTCAGCTTCCTTCTATATTCTGATGAATGTTATGGGAGACTGTAGTTTTTCCAAAGTTAGTTTATGATTACGTATTTGCTAAAGTAAATCTCAAAGCAGTAAAGATCATATTTTGAAAGTGTTTGTAGATTGGTTCTGTGTCTCTTCTGTCCTGACTATGTTGGTACCTCTAGTAGTTTCTTGCCTAAATCTTTCTTATATTGTTCTGTCGGCTGAAAGTCAATTTAGCCTCCTCCGACAGCCTGCCATGCCTAAGGTTCTAGTAACATTTTTATCTTGTTGCGGCATCGGAATATGGATGGTGGTAGCCCCCTTGATTTTTTGTCTTTCAAATCCGAGGCCTAGGATGATTATGATCAGTCCTTAATATTACTGTCTCTTAAAGCATGGAGCTGTTTGATGTCTTTAGTTACTTCAAATGATTGACTACTTAGTATTCTTTTACGTTGTTGGTTTGTTAAGAGATATATAGTGCTTGATACTCATTCTTCACCCTTCTCTTGGGTTGCATGACCTGGGGGAGTTCCAAACCTCAAATGATGTTGCACATTTGAGGAAACCACAACCTGTTTCTCTAAAGGACAACAGCCACATTTGAGAATTCTGAGTATATTGTTGTTAGCTGCTATTTTTGAGAAATGAGCTTCTATACTTTGAGGTAAGTAAAGTGCTGCTACATTCTTGCATTGTGCTGTATTTTGGGACTCTGGATGCTGGTGTATTGGAATAACCCCTGCTCAGGACTGTTTCATCTTGGCTACTGTTACATCCTTATGAGAATTTGTTGGTACACTTTGAGACCTTGAGCTATTGTTCCACTTGAGGAGGACTGCCATAAGAACAGCCCCTGTGCTTTGGTTTGCTTCACTTTGAACTATTGCTGCACCTTGAGCATTGTGTGACCACATTTGAGATGTTACTACACTTTGAAATACTTGGCTTTGATACTGCATTTGAATGTTAATGCTTTGTTGCTACTTGTTGTGCTGCCACTTGAGCTATAGCATTACTGATTTGAGGCATCTCAAGTTTGGAGAAAACAAATGTTGTTTTGCATTGCTAAAATAACAAGCAGATGCTACATTCTTTTGATGGCTTGTTACTGCACTTTGATGCCTAATTTTGGGCTGCTGAGTCTAAGATAAACAGCTGCTATACTTGGCAAAGTATTGCTGCACTTAGCTACAGCCCCTGTGAGGATTTGCAAATGGTCCATTGTGATTGCCTTTCTAAGACTATTTGTCATTGCCCTTTTGGGAGGTAAAAATGTTGCTCTTGTTGTGTTGTTTGGCTGCCTTCAAAAAGAAACTGCCACTGCTTGAATGGGTTGATTGTTGTGTTCTAGTTCTCATCTTTTCTGATGGAATAGCTGCTGCCATACTTGATTAAGCTCCTGCTATAATTTATTCTTTCGAAAAAGAACAGTTGCTGCACTTTTAAATGGCTATAGTTAGGCAGTTGTTGCTAAAACAGTTGCTGCCTATTGATGAAAAGCTGGAAAAAAAAATAGCTCCCATATTTGATGTTTTCTCTGATGAGGTGCTGATATATTTGGTGACTTGATGCTGCAATTCTCTGTGAAGAACAGATAATATCCTTAAGATCCCTGTTAATGCAATCTTAAGTGAACAGATACTACATCTTGTGATGAGCTGCTACACTTGATGATTGTCTGTTGTGCTTTTTTTTTTTTTGTGATGAAATTCAGTTTCTGAGCAGTCGATTGTATTTGTTAAGATTCAACTGCTGCTAGACTGTTAAACAGTTGCTGTGATTTTCAGAATTTAAAGACTACAGTTTTTCGATGTCAACAGATTGCTACACTTGAAAAGA
The DNA here is from genome assembly GCA_029783415.1 of Anisodus acutangulus. NCBI lineage: Eukaryota > Viridiplantae > Streptophyta > Magnoliopsida > Solanales > Solanaceae > Anisodus > Anisodus acutangulus. The sequence goes on from CM056495.1 coordinate 19,831,689, forward strand.
ATTCCCACTGATTTGAACGGATACTATACTTGGGCCGATGAAAAATTAATTTGAGGCCAGGCCCTTTCTGGAAAGGTTGCCCCTCGGTTTAGGAACTTCGGTTAAAGGCGATAATGAACTTATAATAAAATCACAAGATAGAAATTGATGAGCGTAGGACTATGAACTAGTATGGCTGACAAGCAACCAGTAATCGTGACCATGAATTGGTATGCCTGTCAAACAACTAGCATTCGTTGCCACGACTCGACTCGATTTCTAGTCCAAGCTCAAAACATAAGTCTGAGCCTTCATATTCAAAACTTTCAAATGTTTTGATGAGTCTGAAGAAAGTTTTCGTTTTTATTGGGCGTGTTTTGAGGGTCCTTCTCAAACGGTTGTGATGAACATTTGAGGGGTACCAGTGTTGAAATATGACGATGGATGATTTGGGGAATCAGCTTTATGCTGGTTTCGACTGTTGATTTATTTGGGCTTGTCGCCATATGTGGGTTGTCGCTATAGTTGCTTGATATGTTTACTCATCACACATGCTTTTGATATGATATCTTGAATTGTACTTGGAGTGTATATGTGTATTGAATTCTTGGACGCATGTAATACTTCATCTCTTATTTCGTTGCATCTCATTGTATCATGATATCTTGCCTTATATTGTTATTTGCATTCATACATTCATGGTTCTGTGATATTGATATGAGAGTGGTATAGATATGTTGTGGGCCCAAGGGGCCAGAAATGTAAGAACACTTACGAGATTATGGCAACACTGAGATGATATTGATATGCAGGGAACAGACTTGAACAACTGCAACATGATATTATTACAGCTAAGAGTTTGTCTCCGTGATCCGATGAGTTATTCCAAAGCGTAGGGGTATATGGACTTCGCGGGTCCCCATGGGTGTACGAATTATAATAAAACCTTGACGTACTATATACAGATTGATAAAGGTAACTAGAATATGCATTGCATTCATATCATACATTTATATGTCATTTCATTTATTACTTGTAGTTGGATTTATATTTGAAGTGATTGTTGATAACTTGACTAAATTCTGGACATGGAAGGATTATACTTGCTTTTTGATACTTGAGGTACTGTAGAACTCTTGGAGCTGGATAGCGTAAGTAATTATGGACTCTTATTGAATTAAGGAAACATGTGAACTCTGTGAATCATTATGTGACTATGTGACTTGGATTATTGGGCTATGTAGTATAAAATTACTTGGTGTCAACTTGGTATTTATCTCTAATTATATACCTTCCATTGTTGTCGGCCTATGATGTCTATGGAGGTACGTTGTATACTCATGCTACACTTGCTTCATCTTTTTTTGATGAAGATACAGATCCGACCACCAACTTGAGACCACGTGGCCGAGTTTGAGAAGTTCTTCAGTATTTAGGGTGAGGATGTTATCTCCAGCATACCCTTGGATGCTCCATCTCTATCACAGTCTTTATATCGTATTTGAGAGACATGTTTAGACTATGTATTAGTTTTTGGCCTGCGTGCCCATTTTCTCGGACTTGTATCGAATTTGCTAGTGCTTTTATACCAACATATTAGATCGCTTGGGGGTTGTTTTGACGCATCAGACTTTACGTCTTTCACATATATATTATGAGATAGTTTATGTAACATTGTTATCTTCCGCTTTGGCCTTTATCATATCATGTTAATGATTTGGGAGTGGTTCGCCTACGTGGTGGGATTATGTAGGTGCCACCATGATTCCTGAAAAGGAGTCGTGACAAGGTTGGTATCAGAGCCCTAGGTTAAACAATCTTAAATAAAAAAGCAATGTCTAGTAGAGCCTCGCAGATTACTTCGGAGACATTCGTACTTATCTTTAGAGGCTATGAGACATTTTGGAAATTTCATTTTTTCATTCTTTTCGTGTTAAGTTGAATAAAATTGGTATCTGACCTTTGTTTCTATTCTCTCACGGGTGGTGAGGACTTATGTCGATGCATCGAGAGAGGAGGCACATGCACGGATACCGGCACCAATAGTGCACAGTTGCGGTAGATGACGTGTTTGGGGTCAAGGTAGATTTAGAGCTAGGGGTGGGCGTATATCAGTTCGGTTAAGTTTTGTATCTGAAAAATATGAACCGAATAAAAATTGATTTTTTTTTAAAAAAATTGATATGTTCGGTTTATATCTCCGAATGTATCGGATTATATCAGTTTTTTTTAGTGGGCCAGGTCAGGTCGGGTCGAGGAATTTTTTATTTTTTTTAAAAAATTGAATTTTCAAAATTGAAATTGACATTCACACCTACACTATCATGAAATTTTGATGTTGAAATCTATTGTGTATCGTGAGATATTTACTAAAAAAAAGGAAAATTAAAAATCGATTTGGAGGAAAACACAAATTGATTGGAAAACGGACATCCGAGCGCAGAGTTATGACCATTTAAAGTTTCACCAATTTACAACTACTTTTTCTCCCTACATTTTATGTCAATGCTTCCGTAATATGTTAATCAAGTTCATGCCGCATTCGACTTTCATAAAAACTTTATAGATTGACTTCAATGACTATGATTCAAGAGATAGTAGTAGCCTAAAATAAAAAATAAGAATAATTATATATTTAATTCAGTTTTTTCGGTTCTGTTCGTATCTAAAATTTAAAAATTGAATCGAATTACTAAATCCTGATTCGGTTCAGTTTTTAAAAAAATCGGTTTTTTGTAAAAAAACAAAATCGAGAAAAAACTGAATCGAATTTCGGTTCTGTTTGGTTTTTTCGGTTCTTCTGGTTTTTTGCCCACCCCTATCCAGAGCAGCAGAACCAACTTGGGGCAGAACACAGAGAGCTAGTCAGGCTCGTGCTAGATCATAGTCCCCAGAGCTCTATATTGACCCTTATGATGATATGCTGGAGGAGGAGATGGGACCAGCCCAAGATTAGCCTGGATTCTTTGCTACCCTGGTTCTACAAGACACGTTGGTCAGGTTCTTGAGTGTTCTTGATGGTTTTGTTAAGACAGACGCACATCCTACTACTCTCGGTGGTTCTCAGACCTGTGCGGGAGGGGAGCAGATTCAGACTCCTGAGTTTCGTACTCCCGGTATTCAGCCTACGGTGATGTCAACACCTCGTATCGATGAGGCTCATGCTTTAATGTTCGGTCCCCGGCCTATTGGAGGGACAACTATGACCTATAATGAGAGAAGAGTTGGGAGCACTTTTCAAACATGAAGCCTCCTAAGTTCTTTGGAAAGCATGAGGAGGATGCGTATGAGTTTATCGTGAGCAGCCATGAGAGTTTGCATACCTTTGGTATTGTTGAGTTGCATTGAGTTAGTTTTGTGGTCCTTCTGCTTAGAGGAGATGTGAATCAGTAGTGGATGGCGTATGTTGATTGCTTTCCCTTAGGGATGCCTTCATTGACTTGGGTTAGGTTCTACAAGGTCTTCTTACAGAAGTATGTGCCTTTGAGCTTGCGATTACTGAAGCATGATGAGTTTTAGAAGATCGGTTAGGGAAATTCTATAGTTGCATAGTATGCAACTCGCTTCCATGCCTTATTGCGTTATGCAACACCACTGCTCTCTACTGAGGCTGAGCAAGTGAGATGTTTTGTTAGAGCCTTGTGTATTCCGCTCCAGTTGGTAGTTTCAGGAGCTTCTTTTGAGACTGTGGAAGAGCATGCTAGGATGGTGGAGTCTGTGAGAGGCATTTTGTCTAGGTATGAGCCCGATAAGAGGGTGAGACGACGTGGTCAGTTCAGTGGTTCTACTTCTCGTGGTTATAGGTATCATGGTAGATATCAACAGTTGCAGCCCAGTCAACCAATTCAGACAGCTCTACAAATTACTGATGGTTACAGTGGGGGCCAGTCGTCTAGGGTTTCTCAGTCTCGGTATTCTGATCGTTGAGGTTTGAGTTCTTCTATCTCTATTCATCACCCTTCAACGGCCAGGACCTGTTTTGAATGTGCAGAGGTTGGGCATTTCAAGAAAGATTTCCTTAAACTTACTTCGAGTGCATCTTGTGCACCTAGGGCTTCAACACAGCCATCTAGAGGTGGTAGTCAGAGTAGTCGGGGATGATCTTATTCAGGTTGTGTTGGCTATTAGTCTGGGCATGGTGGATTCCAATCGGGGAGAGATATAGCTTGTTCAGGCTGAGGTGGCCAGCAGGGTACTTAGTCTGAGGTAGGATGCACCTATTGCTATGCATTCCCTAGTTGGGTCGAGGCTGAGGCATCCGATGCAGTTATCACATGTATCATCTCAATCGATCATCGGTCTGCTACTGTGTTATTTGATCTAGGGTTTATTTGTTATGTATAGTTGATATGGTGTTATATACTTGATGTTCCTATTTGTATGTATACACCAGTCGGTGATTCTGTGATTGTAGATAGAGTATACCACATGTGTAGTTACTTTCATGAGTTACAACACATGGGTAGATTTGGTTATCTTAGATATGATGGATTTCGATGTTATCTTGGGTATGGATTGGTTAACACCATATCATGCTATTCTGGATTTCTATTCCAAGATGGTCACGCTAGCTATGCCTGGTCTTCTGAGGTTAGAGTGGAGAGGCGCTCCCACCCCTGCTCATAGGAAGGTTATTTCTTATATTCGGGCTAGGAAGTTAGCGGACTAGGGTTTGGCTTATCTTGCTCATATTTGGGATGTGAATGCGGAGACTCTGTCCCTTAATTCTGTTCCAGTAGTTAGTGAGTTCGCGAAAGTCTTTCCTTAAGATTTGTCGGGTATACCGCCAGATAGAGATATTGACTTCTGTATTGATCTTGAGTTGGGTACTCGACCCATTTCTATTCCTCCATACCGTATGGCTCCGGTAGAGTTAAGATAGTCAAAAGAGCAGTTTCAGAATTTTTTGAGTAAGGGCTTCATTTGGTCAAGTGTATCTCCATGGGGTGCTCCTATCTTGTTCTTAAAGAAGAAGGATGACACTATTCATATGTGCATTGATTACAGACAGTTGAACAAGGTCACCATCGGAGATAAGTATTTGATTCTGTATATTGATGACTTATTCGATCAGTTTCAAGATGCTTCTGTATTTTTGAAGATTGACTTGAGGTCCGGATACCATCAGCTGAAGATCCGGGCCAAAGATGTTGCCAAGATGACTTTTCTGACTCGTTATGGGCATTATGACTTGGCGATGTCATTTGGGCTTACCAATGCCCCTACACCATTCATGAACTTGATGAATGAGATATTTAAGCCGTACTTGAATTCTTTTGTGATTGTATTAATTGATGACATCCTGATATATTCGAAGATTCAGAAGGACCATGAGCGTCATCTGAGGGTGGTTCTTGAGATATTGAAGGAGAAAAAGTTGTACACTAAGTTTTCGAAGTATGAGTTTTGATTGAGTTCTGTGGCATTCTTGGGACACGTTGTGTCCAAGGATGGGATAATGGCTGACCCTAAGAAGATAGAGGCAGTCAAGGACTTTCCTAGACCGACTTATGTGACTAAGATTTAGAGTTTTGTGGGTCTTGCTAGCAACTATCATCGGTTCGTCAAAGGTTTCTCTTCTATTGCTTCACATCTGATGCGCTTGACTCAAAATGAGGTTCTGTTCCAGTGGTCCGATGAGTGTGAGTAGAGCTTTCAAAAGCTCAAGAATCTCTGACCACAACCCCGATTTTATCCCTAACGATGGAGGGGAAGGACTTTACTGTGTATTGTAATGCTATTAGGATTGGGTTGGGCTGTGTGTTGATGTCGTAGGGTAAGTTTATTGCTTATGCATCAAGCCAGTTGAAGGTGCACGAGAAGAATTACTCTGTTTATGATTTGAAGTTGGCTGTTGTTGTGTATACTCTGAAGATTTAGATGTATTATCTTTATGATATCTATTGTAAGGTGTATACTGACCACCACAATCTTTATCACGTGGTTAATTAGAGGATTTAGACTCTAGGCAACGTCGGTGGATGGAGTTATTGAAAGATTATGACATGACCATTTTATATCATCCAAGCAAAGGCAATATGGTGGCGGATGCCTTGAGCCGAAAGTCGGTCAGTATAGGGAGTTTATCTTGTTTGACTATTTATGAGCGTCCTTTGGCATTGGAGGTCCAGTCTCTAGCCAACCATTTTGTGAGGCTCGATACTTCGAATTCGAGTAGGATTCTGGCTTGTGTGGAGGTGAGGTCATCTCTTTTGGATCAGATTCAGGCTCATGAGTATAATAATGTGAGTTTATGTAAGATTTGAGATAAGGTGATGAGCGATGAGGCCAATGAGGCAATGATTGATAGCTAGGGTGTTCTGAGGATCAAGGGTATTGTGTGTGTGCCTCGTGTAGGAGATTTGACTAAATTGATTATGGAGGAGGCCTAGAACTCTAGGTATTCGATTCATCTAGGTGCTACTAAGATGTACTGTGAATTGAGGTAGCACTACTGGTGGGGTAGGATGAAGAGAGCCATTGCTGATTTCGTGTCTCGGTGCCAGAATTGTCAGCAAATCAAGTATGCGCACCAGTTACTTGGTGGTGTGTCTCAAAAAATGTACATTCCCGAGTGGAAGTAGAAGACGATTGCTATGGATTTCATTGTGGGATTGCCCAAGACTTTGGGCAAGTTTGATGCTATTTGGGTCATTATTGATAGACTAACCAAGTACGCGCATTTCATTCCAGTTCAGACGACTTATAATGCAGAGAAGTTGGCTAAGATCTACATCCAAGAGATTGTTCGTCTTCATGGGGTTCCTATTTCTATAATCTCGGATCGGGGTACTCAGTTTACTTCGCATTTCTGGCGGACTTTGCATAGAGAGTTGGGTACTCGCTTGGATCTTAGTATAATGTTTCATCCTCAGACCGACGGTCAGTCAGAGCAAACTATTTAGGTATTGGAGGACATGTTACGAGTCTGCGTGATTGATTTTTGTGGTCCTTCGCAGAGTTTGCATACAACAATAATTATCACTCCAGTATTGATATGGTACCGTTCGAGGCTTTGTATGGTAGGAGATGTTGATCCCCATTGGTTGGTTTGATGCGTTCAAGGTCTTTCCTTGGGGTACTGATTTATTGTGGAGGTGGCATATGAGCTGGATCTGCCACCAGATCTATCAGGCGTTCATCCAGTTTTCCATGTGTCTATGCTGAAGAAGTATCACGCCGATGGTTCTTATATCATTCAATGGGACTCCGTATTGCTTGATCAGAATTTGGAGTTCGAGGAGGAGCCTGTGGCTATTTTAGACAGGTAGGTGAGGAAGTTGAGAACGAAGGAGATAACTTCTGTGAAGGTTTAGTGCATGCACCATCCTGTTGAGGAGGCAACTTGAGAGACCGAATTTGCTATGCAGAGCAGATATTCTGGCTTGTTCACGACTTTCGATATGTTTCGTCTGTTTGTTTCTCTCCATTTGAGGACGAACGTTGTTTTAATTGGTATTTGATGTAACGATCCGTTTGGTCATTTTTAACTAAAAATCCTTATTTGCCTACTTGACCTTTCTCGTAGACTCTGTGGGGTTTGTGATGCGCGGGGATAGGTGGCATGGATCCGAGGTCGGTTTATATGAGTTTCGGATGCAAAACTCAAAAGTAGAAACTTAAAGTTGGTTAGTTTGATTCAAAGTTGACTTTCGGCTAGATGAGTTCATTCCCGAGTTCCGTCGCTTCCAGAAGTTCTGGAGGGTCATTTCTGACTTAGTTGATTCATTAGTTCACTTCCCGAGACAATTGAATGTGTTTTGAGGCCTTATTTGTAAGTTTGGATACTTAGTTTTTTCCGGACGATTCTTTAGAAAAGTATGCCTTATCTTGGTTAATTGTGAAATCTGAGGGTATGAGCAAATTTGTGGTACTGTTTACCATAGACGAGCATATTTGGTTTGTGTCCTGTGGGTCTCAGAAGTATTTCAAGTGTTTGATGGTAGATTAACTTGTTTTCTATGATCTGGTGTCTGATGTCTGCCTCGGCGGCACCATTTTCCTCTTCAGCGTGTTCGTCTTAGCGAGAGGTTGGCTCACGAAAGCGGGAGTTGAGAAAGTATGGATTTCCACAGTGGCAGAGGGTCTGTCTGCAGGAGTGAGTCCGCTCTTGCAAAGTCGTTCTCATTGTGGCGCTGAGGTGATGTGTCAAGTGACACCGCCTCAATGGGGTTTATTCGCCGCAGCGGGTCCGTTCCAGCGGAGTCGATTCCACTTGGGCATAAATACTGTATCAGGTGTCCTATAAATTCCTTAGCTCAGAATTTCCTTTCCCAAAATAGAAAACTTCGAGATCAGCGCCGCCATTGAGTATTTTCAGAACCTTAGTTAAGAGATTTCCTTCCTTTATTACTTAAGTTAATGTTTCTAAGTCTTTTAATGGTGAAATAGTGTTTTATTAAGTTGGGGAAAAAGGAATTGCAAGTTTCTATGAGAATAAGAGAGTTATGTTTAGGGGTGGCCAACGAGCTGGCCGGGTTTGGCGGGATTCGCCGAAGTCCCATCCCAATCCCGGTCCCGTCGGAATCAGGTCGCGGCGGGATCGGGTCGTGGCGGTTTTTTTTTTGTTGGTTGCACTTAATTTTAAAAATAACATATATAAATAACTCAATAATTGAACAAGATAGTGTAATAAAAATATCTCAATGCTGTTTTTGTGCCTCTTACATTATTTAATAGACATGATTTTTTTTTGTAATACAAATACAATTGTCAAAATTGCAACTTTGTGGTGTTGTTCAAAAGTTGTAAATTATATAGTAAAATTGCAATTAAAAAAATTACATTTTGAAAAAAACTTGTTCTAGTTTCTTGATAATTTCCTGTGGTTCTTCGGTTGGAATTGATATTTGTTGGTCAAATTGCTCCACGTCGCTTCAACCACCTTTGGATAAGATTTCGTTGTAGTTTTCGTCTTCTTCTTCGTTGATCTCCAGTTGACCGCACCTTCTCCGCTTCGCTCTTATCCAATCTCTGAATAATACTACAATCTCCAAGCTATCTCCGGCTGATGAGTGTATGTGCTCTTTTATTTGATATCTGCCAGCAGAAAAAGCGCTTTCAGATGCCGTTGATGACGCTTGAATGTTCAAAACATCTCGGGCCATCATTGAAAGTGTTAGGAAGGCCTTCTCATTCCCCCTCCAGTATTTCAGCAAGTCTTTACGTCCTTCTTCATTGAGAACTGCTTGGTACGGTACATAACCCTGCAAAACAAAAATATCAAACTCGCTAATTTGGTTAGTAGCGTTATGGCCGCACATTCTATTTCTGAGGCTTTCAATACTAGCCGCAGAAGCGGCATGTCTTTTGTGAGGTTGTGTTGAAGAAGAAATAAAAGATGGTATGAAAGCCAATAGGTTGCTAGCACTTTCTTGTGGGTAAAACCTATATATTTTTTTGTATTCGTCTTCTATGCTAGACAACACTTCTTCTTTAGTTTGTTCAATAGGTGGTGAGTGATTTGGATTTTTGGGACTTTGAGGTGGTAGTACTGCTATACAATCATAAATAGTTTCAATAAGTGATTTAGTACCTTCTATTTTAATAGTCGGATTTAATACAACACCAATAATATAAATAGTGGGAATAAGAATAAAATATTTTTTTATTTTGATAAACATTTTTTTAATAGCTGTATTATAAGTTGGTTTATCCATATATTCATTAAGCAGTAAAAATATTAGTATATAAAACAATATAGTTGAAATAGTAGGATAATATATACCGAAAAATTCTTTTGTTGCTTGAAAAAATTTCTCTAGAAATACAATACGTTCGGAAATTATTCCCCAATCGCTATCTACAACCATATCAGCTGGATTTTTATTATGATAGTTAAAAAATAAAGTTATAGGTTTTTTATAGTCATAAGCAACATTTAGTTGCTCGTATAAAGAATTTCACCTAGTGGGTACTTCTATAATTTTCTATAAGGTAGTTGGCAATCGTAACAAGTTTTTTATATTCTTTTTTTCGTTGTATTCTATTATTTTAAAAATAAAATTTATAGCAAATTGTATTTTACTAAGAATGTTTTCAAAAAGTGATACACCATCCTTTACAACTAAATTATATATATAACACACACATTTTATATGAAAATGATTTGGAAAAGATGGAGTTAAACTATTTTTAAAAATTGTAATAACATAATTGTTAGAAGAAGCGTTATCTAATGTAATAATCATAATTTTATCAGTTATTCCGTAATAATCGCACATTTGATAAATATTTTCTGCAATAAAAGTACTAATGTGCCTATCATCTATATATCTATACGCTAAGATACGTTTTTGCATAGACCATTTATAATTTATCCAATGACATGTTACCGTTAAATAATCATGGTCATTAGTATTACGACCTATATAAGAAGTGATAGCCACTTTGCCATTAAAATAATATAATTAATAACGTAAATACTGTTGATATTCATGTGCAAATTTAAATACATGTCTCTTGACAATTGATCTAGGAAAATCGTTAAAAACAGGATTGTACATTTCTTTAATGTAATGATTAAAACCAGGAGATGAAAAAGGCAAACCCTCCACAACAACTAATTTTGCTATTGCTTCCCTAACTCTATATTTATTGTAATTAGGGCCTACAATTCCCCTCGTCGTGGGGTTAATTTGACCCTGTACTTGGTCCGGGACAGTATGTGAACCTTGTCTCGATGGAGCAGGCGTTTGCACACCCAATTTTGAAGCCTCGTATTGGGCATACCTAGTTGGATGAGCCCTTGCTACGTGTCTCATTAAACCCCCCGTCCCGCCGTGACCTTTTCTAGTTTTAAATTTTAAAACATCTTTACAAATTTTACATCTAGCTACTTGATTCTCTACGTCCCTATAAAAAAATGTCCATGTATCTAATTTTAATGGTTTTTTGCTGGACCTCGTCTCATACTAGGGGGAATAAGAAGCATTTCAGTTGAAGGTGCACTAGTGGGTGTGTTGTCATCTACATTAGTGGGTGTATCATCTAGATCATCGTCTAAATTAAAGTTTTATTGAGTTCCAGAAAATAGCTCATCGTCTAAATCTAATGGTATTGTATGAAAATGTTCAGTATTAACAAAATCATCCTGTGTAGGAATAGAATTCTGTCTAGAAATAGGATGACTAGAAGAAATACCCTTGCCCTTGTTGCCCCTACTAGAAGAAGCCGGACCCTTACACGTAAGCATACATTTAAATCCTTCCATTATAATTATACTAATAAATAATTAAAGTAAATAAAATTAAGTGCGCTAAATAAAATAAACAGACAATAATAATTTAATGAAGGAACGAATGTACCAAACGCCGACGTAACGTCGACGTGTAATCGAGATGTTGAAAATTGAAACTTTGCTCGATGGAAGATCCTTAAGCTAGTTGCCAACTTCACTCCCAAATGAATAAATAAAATTCAATATTTAGTAGACAATGTAGACTTGTAGAAGGATAGATTGAGAGATTAGAGAGATTGTAGGAAGATTTGCGAGAAAGAAGAAGAGAAAATGAGGTATTTATAGCTGAGAAATTGGGTTAAAGTGTAAATATAATAACTTATGGATTAAAAATAAATATTAAGGGGGTAGGGGGGTTGGGGGAGGGGGGAGGCCAAAAATAGCGTTGCACAATGGCCAAAATGTGGTGCAACTGCTATTTGTGCAAAGAGGGAGTTTAGGGCGGGATCGGGGGCGGGATCGGGGTCGGACCTGGCGGGACTGGGTGGGCCGGGACGGTTTGGGAGGAGACCATGTCCCGTCCTGGTTCGAGTCCCGATACCGCAATCCTTTTTTTTAAATGTCGGGGTCGGGGCGGGATCGGGCCGACCCGACCCACTGGCCAACCTTAGTTAAGTTATTGATTAATGAAGGGTTTATTGATTGGTTGACTTGTATTAATGTAAATTAGTGATTGATATGATTAGATGATCATGTTACAAGGCCTAATTTGGTTGTAGCAACCTATTTTCAATTGGAGAAATTTATAGGGTTTCAATTTGAGGCTTTTTGAATATTGTTCAATTGAAGGTTCAAATGTGTATAGTTTTCAAATTAATTTAAATATATGACGACTTAGTATGTATTTGTGATTTTTGGGTATTAAAGTTTGAGTCTTGGTGACATATGCCCGGATTGGTATTTTAAAGTCTTGTTTGTAAAATTTATATACGTGTTTGTTGTGTGAGCTTTATATTAACGAATAGTGTATATACGTGGATAGACTTTGACCGTCATGAGACGCGAAGGAAGGGCAAGGCTGTCACCGAGGTTTGATCGTTTAGCACTCTTGCTCAGCCCAGAGGTAGGCTACAATTTAGTTTTTCGAGACTTCAGTAGAAGTGTGTAATTAGTTATAAATACTGAGGGGTATTAGGCGTGTTTTGGGGGTCCTTCTCAAATGGTTGTGATGAACGTTTGATGGGGTACTAGTGTTGAACTATGATGATGGATGATTTGGGGAATCAGCCTTATGCTGGTTCCGACTGTTGATTTATTGGGCTTGTCCCTATATGTGGGTTGTCGCCGTAATTGCTTGATATGTTTACTCATCGCACATGCTTTTGATATGATATCTTGAATTGTACTTGGAATGTATATATGTATTGAATTCTTGGAAGCATGTGATACTTCATCTCTAATTTTGTTGCATCTTATTGTATCATGATATCTTGCCTTATATTGCATTCATACACTCATGGTTCTATGATATTTATATGAGAGGTATGGATATGTTGTGGCCCAAGGGGCCAGAAATCCTGAAGATTGGCTAATTGAAAATGCTATCCCGGTTCACCCCAGGATGGACTCCCAGATCGTTCATGTGATCTAGACTACTGATGGCAGTATCCGCCTCCAGTTTTCCAAACAGCCTAAATTAGGTAGATTTTTGTCATCTCATTATTATATATCACCTTTAGATGACACTGCTGGTACGTCTACTGCTAGAGCTTCAACATCTCAAGTAGATGAAAACCTTTACAAAATCACCACCCCATCGAAAATCTCTCAGGAGGAGAAGGTTGACAAAATAAAGGTTGAAAACCAGATTCCTGTGGAAATTTCGACAGACAACAGTAATACTGATTATTTTCGTGATGGCTGACAATTCAGAGATAGATTACGATAACGTTTATTGTGGTCTTAATTATTGTCCTGGTTCTGGTTTACGCCAGATCATTAAGGATAATTTTAATGGTCCTGATTACACGCCTTTTCGAAATTGGTTTTTTACCTTTTTCACGAGAACAAAACAAGAGGCAATCAGAGATCAATTTTATGATGAATTGCAGACCAAGCAGACTTTCAAATATTTTGTTAGTTGGTTTGTAGAAGACTATGCTTTGCTTAATATCAATGTTATAGAAAGACAATGGCATTTAGACTCTAAAAAAGTCCTCAAAAGTTTGTATCCTCCAGATGAACCTTTTTCATTAAAAAAGGACAGCAGTAACAATGATTTACATACCCAACCCTATTTAAAGTTATTACAGTGTACTCTCTTACATGGTGTTCAAGCCGATCATTTGAACAATCTTTTCAAGCAGAGTAATCACACCAATGTGTGTCTCAAAGTTCTTGGTGAACAGATGACTTTATTACATAATAAGGTCAACAGACTCAGTTCCCTTATTGAAGAACAGAGGGTCAAAATTGTTGCTGAGAAAAAGCAACCTCCAAAGCCCTTAGAAACCTGTGCTAATATCCAGCTTCCTGCATCTATAGAAGGGATAAACCTGGCGAAGGAACAGAAAAATCCATTAACTAAAGATATTGAGAATCTGTTAGCACAATTTCGTGATAAAATGAAAGTATCACCTGATAAAGCATCGACCTCCAGGTCTATTATTGGTATGGTCAATACTAAAGATACTACAACCAGCAGCGACAATTGTATTGCTGCCATGAAAAAAGGGAGTAATTGGACTCCCAAGGTAACCTCAGAAAATTATTATTATCCGAGACCCACTCCGATGGATGTCCTGCTTGAGGAACAAGCATGGAAGAATGATCCTGCTGCCTATACCGGCACCGAGATTGTTGAGTGGAATATTGACGGTGGCGCCGAAAGTTAGATCTTCAGGACTTGCCACAAGATGCTTATGTATGCTGCAGCTGCCAAAGGCAATAATCAGTCTGAGGTGAGCATAACAAAGATGATTACTGTAGGATTTACAGGTCAGCTCAAAGCATGGTGGGATAATTATTTCTCCATAGAGCAAAAAGCAAAGGTTTTAGATTCTGTAAAGCAAGAGGGTAACGAGCTTAAGCCTAATTCGGTTTATACCCTTGTTCTAACCATTTTAGATCATTTTACAGGCAATTATTATACAAATTATGACAATATCAGAACTCTACTTCAAAATCACAGATGTCCGACCTTAACATCTTTTAGATGGTATAAAGATGTTTTCCTGAGTAGGGTTTTCAATCTCCCCGAAGCTAGTAATAGTTTCTGGAAGGCCAGATTCATTGATGGCCTCCCTCCTCTCTTTGATGAGAAGGTGAAAAGGACCCTGAGAAGTGAGTCTATGGATTCACAGATTCCATGGGATATGTTCTCATATGGCCAGCTTATTGGCAGGTGCATGGAAGAAGGTTTATCCTTATGCAATGATATAAAATTGCAGAAGCAGCTGAAGAAACAAAGGCTTACTGAGAAAACTCAGTTGGGAGAATTCTGTCAGCAATTCGCCATGGACGAACCTACCTCATCCCAGAATACTGGGAAGAAGAAGAAGCATGCGGTTAAACCGCATAAAAAGCAGTATTATGAAAAATACAAGTCTGACTCTTACAAAAAGAAAGCTGCAAAAAGAAGGTCCAGAAATGAGAAAAAGGGTTATATCCCTAAGAAAAGGACTACTAAAACCACTACTTGCTATGCATGTGGAGAAGTAGGTCATTACGCCAACCGGTGTAGAAAGAAGAAGATTGATAAGATCAAGGCTCTTAAGATCGATGATAACATCAAAGATCCCATGATGAAGGTTATTATACCTTCGGACGAATCTGATGATTCAGAAGATATTTTGAATACGGATTCAGAAGATCCCTACTCATCCTCCTCTGGGGAAAGTGACCCTTGCATCTGTACTTCTAAGAAGTGTTAGGAAATCAGGGATGATAACACTGATGATGAGTTTTATAAACTCCAAGCACAATTCTTCGGCTTTAATATTAGCGTCATCAATGGAGAAGAAATCAATGATCTTCTAAAGGAAATTCCAGAGGATGCCCAGAAGGCCAAGATCCTAGAAGCTTTGCTCAAAGATTAAGAGAGGGATATGACTGCTCGAAAGATCAACTCAAGAATTGATCCTTCGTATAATTTCTCGGAAATCTTGATTGAGTTGCAGAAGAAAAGGAGTGGTAATAATCCTTGGACTACTCAGCAGTTAAAGGAAGAGATCCATGATCTCAAGCTTGAGATAACTCATTTGCATAAACACTACAAAAGTTTAGAAAATAGAGTTACTCTATTAGAACAAATCTCCTATGAAGAGAAGGAACCGGAAATTTCGGAACAACTAGGACATACTCCTATCATTGAACAACCTAGCACTTCTAGTGAACCTGTCAATGGAGACCTCATGGGAGTTATCAACATGATTTCTCGCCAGAGATGGATAACCCATGTCAATTTATTAATTGAAGGAGGAACCATTTTTCAAAAATGTCCCTACGCTCATTGATTCTGGGGCAGATGTCAACTGCATCAGGGAAGGTCTCATTCCCACTAAATACTTTACTAAAACTAATCGTAAAGTTTCAGGAGCAGATGAAAGCAATTTTCAGGTCTCCTACACATTGTCCTGTGCTTATATTTGCCATGACAAGGTTTGCGTTAAACATTCCTTTACATTAGTTAAGAATCTTGCTAATGATATTATTTTAGGCATATCTTTTATTAATGGATTAATGCCTCTTCATAATGTTACGGAAAAAGGTTTTTCAGGAACTCATGAAGGAAAGATCATATCTTTTACCTGGATCGCTTCATACAAAACTATCAGCTTTTTAACCTTGTGCAGAACAAGAAGCGGCATTTGGATTATCTGCAGCAAGAGTTAATGATTCACAATATTGAGGATCAGCTTACTAATCCTAAATTGCAGGATAAAATCAGAGGAATAGGACATGATTTTGCTATTTCTATTTGCGATGATTTGCCAACAGCTTTCTGGAACAGAAAGAAGCACATCGTAAAGCTTCCTTATGAAGAGGACTTTCAGGAACACAACATTCCTACCAAGGCCAGACCTTGCCAGATGAATATGAAATATCTGGATATCTGCAAGAAGGAGTTTGCTTCTCTAATAGAGAAAAAAATTGATTCGTCCCTCAAACTCCCCATGGAGTTGTATGCGTTCTATGTTAATAAACATGCAGAACAAGAACGAGGAGTTCCAAGACTAGTTATTAACTACAAACCGTTAAACAAGGTTTTAAAATGGATTAGATATGCCATCCCTAATAAAAAGGATTTATTGGATAGATTATATCAATCTAACATCTTTTCAAAATTTGATTTGAAATCAGGTTTCTACCAGATACAGGTTCATGAACCTGACAGGTACAAAACTGCCTTCACAGTTCCATTCGGCCATTATGAATGGAATGTTATGCCTTTCGGATTGAAGAATGCTCCATCCGAATTCCAACATGTCATGAATGACATTTTTACCCCTTATAGTGGTTTTATAATTGTCTATATTGATGACATATTAGTTTATTCAAAAGCTATACAAGATCATATTAAGCATCTTGATATTTTTAAGAAAATTATTATTTCAAATGGTTTGGTTATATCAAAACCGAAAATGAATATTTTTCAAACTAAGATTAGATTTCTTGGTCATAATATCGAAAAGGGAAATATTATCCCGATTCACAGGAGTATTGAATTTTTGTCTAAATTTCCTGACGAGATTCTTGACAGAACGCAATTGCAAAGATTCCTATGGAGCCTTAATTATATTGCTCCTTATTATAAGGATTTATCTACTGGTGCATCTGTTTTATATGACAGGCTGAAGAAATCTGCCAGTCCCTGGACCAATGTTCATACTGAAGCAGTTAGAAAGATTAAAAAGAATGTTCAAGCTTTGCCATGTCTTATGCTTGCCAACCCAAATTGGGGAAAAATTATCGAAACAGATGCTTCTGACATTAGTTATGGTGGAATTCTGAAACAAATAAATCCCCAGACTAAACAGGAATATCTGGTCAGATATTATTCTGGAAAATGGACTAATAGTCAAAAGAATTATGCTACTATTGCCAAAGAAATTCTTGCTATAGTTAAGTGTGTCCTGAAATTCCAGGATGATCTTTATAATACGAAGTTCTTAATAAGAACAGACTGCAATGCAACCAAATTCATGTTTCAAAAAGACTTTAAGCATGATGTATCCAAACAGATGTTTGCACGATGGCAGGCTCATTTAGCCCATTCGATTTTGATATTCAATATCTTAAAGGTGAAGATAATTCACTCCATGACTTTCTTACTCGTGAATTTTTACAGGGATAAAAATGTGTCCAGAATGGACAACACCTACCCCTTATAGGAGTAGAGGAAGAGGTCGCGGTGAATGTGGCCGAGGTCGAGGAAGAACAGACTCAAGGACTATTCCTAAGGTCAAGCTAGTAGAACAAGCTTCTTCTAGCCAACAGGGCTCATATGCCCATAAACTCTTGCAACAAAAGGAAGATCGAAACCAATATTTGGTTCATCCCCATGAGGAGACTATTCTCCTATTAACTCATGAAGATAAAAATTATTTGAATGACCCTTGGATTCTCATGAATCAATATGTAGAAAATTTCTACCACCCTTTCCAAGAAGGGAAAAACATGATGTATTCTGAATATATCCTCACAACTACAAGCACAACTGAAATCACTTCCTACCCGGAACATAAACCAGGGGTGGAAAAGAGCTATTCAAAGTTCTATTTGAAAAAGATTATCTCTCCATATGAATGGGGAATCAGCCCATTTCGATCAAGGAATTTATTATTCCAAGGACTGACATTAAGTTAGCCTTTAATTATTATGACTACATTCATGCATTTGTTTATGTTTTTTATTATGAAAACAAGAAACATGGTCATACTTGGTGGATTAAATTAAATCCAGAAATATTCAAAAACAGTCAGAATGGCCTGTTACTACCAGGTTGGATCTTCCCATGGTGGAATATTATTGGACCTGAGATACAGATCTTGCCAACCCCTTATATAAATTATTATAAGAAATGAATACCGCTGACACCATGTGTCTCTCCCGAAAACCCTTCTGACTATGTCGAAGGATCTGCATCTCTAATGTTTTTTATGCAGACTGGAACCCCATGGATCCAGATATGGATTCCTGAAGCAGGAAGGAATTCGCAAGGTATTCTATGCCTTAAGAGAAAATTTCTCTGTAAATTCTGGTCTAAATTATTAGACAAAGACACAGAAAACCCAACCCGCACATACGGATGGGAATTAGAAGGAGAAATCACTTCTTTGTTAAAAAGTCTAAAGACTATTCACAGGATTAAATCAGAATCCAAGGAAGATGATTCCATTTTCTCTAAATTAGAGAAATCCATTAAAATGAAGAATCCTCATGTCACAGAGGAAGAGTTAATGACTGCTTATCTCGATAAGGTTAAAGCAGACTTTGTAAAAAAATTTGCAAAAAAAATTGATGAAAGCTCTTATTCGGAAACATCAAATGCTTCCATGAGAGAAGCACAAGAGGACAGCCTGTTCCAGGACTCTCAACCGATGGAAGACTATTCTTACCATCCATCCACTTTAGACCTATTCGACGGCTTAATTGAGGCGGTCAAAGAAAAAGCCAAAGCCCGACAAGAAGATCAGGCTTCACGAGGAAAAGAAAAAGTGAAGGAATAAAGTGAAGGGACCCATGACCCATCAATAATGGAAAAAAGACAAGAAGATCACATTCGGCCCCCACAACTTTATTAAAAGTTATTCCGACTTTATTAAAGTCGTTTGTTTTATATACTTTTTCTTTTTCAGAAGATAAGGATGTCACTATCTTCTTTTTCTTTTTGTAAAGTTGTTTAACATTTTGTAATAATGTAGATTCTTTACTATTTATTTTACAGATTGTAAAATATTTTGAAATCCGCCTTACTCTATAAAAGGGGATTCATTCATTTAGAAAAGATCATCAGAAAAACGAGCACTGTAAATTTTCCTCTAAATTAATAACATTGGAAGTTCGCTCAACTCTCTCTCTCTTGGTTACGATTGTGGTATACCTCCCTCTCCTTTTAATTTCTTGTTTTAAATATTCATGATAGGCTAATAGCCTATACTGTCTAAGAATGCTCTGAGAATATGAATTGAATAAGTAAGGTTTTAGAATCAAGTTCTAAGCAGTTCATATCACTGTGAGTTATAATAATACTTGGGTAGGCTATCCTTAAAGATGACCGTACACCTGCTCGTCCAGCCGCAGCCGTGGATAGGCGTTATGGCATTTTCTTGAGCAATAGTACAGGTATGGTGGATAGCTAACGTACTGGTATTGATATAGTAAATCTTATGTGAACAGTACTGTTAAAACATGAATTCTAGAGTCAAATCCCTTACTTGTTTCTTATTTCATAATAAGATCCTTACAGGCCTACGCATCAGGTCTTATTTATTTTACTAATAGCTACCATTACAGATTCTTTACATCTTCCCCACGCATCTATTGGTACTAATTCTGGTTGTTGAGTAGTAGTACTAGTTATTGTTTTTTCTTTACTTGTACTTGGTTCATTATCTCCTGCTACTTGTTTACCTTTGTTTTTCTCTTTTATAATCATATTAAGTTCTTCTAATATTATCTTAAATGTTGGTATTTCAGATACATTCCATAGGTTAGTCTATTCTTCTCTTATCACTTGTTGTATTTGGGTTTGATTTTCTTTTATTTCATTCATTGTTATTAGTGTATTTTTCATTTGTTCTTTTACTATTAATTCTTCCCATATTGCACTAATTTTTTCGTTAGGATTAGTCAGGATTATTAATTCTTTTCTTCCATCCGTTTTCCATGTCTATCCATATTTTATCAAATTTTTCACATCGTTGTTCTAATTGTTTTATCTTTTCCTCTAATTTTATTTCTTTTGCCTTAAGTATTTAAGTTGGGATATTACTTCTTCTGATAAAACCTCTTTCATTGTTTTTTATTTTTAATTTTTCTCGATTATTTCCCTTTGTATGTTCATATCTTATTTATAAATCTATTCTTCCCTTGGTCATTTATTTCAATTCCATTATTATTTATTTTATAATTTACCATGGTTAAAAAATCACTTTCTAATAGTAATTCATTAAAACTATCATATTCTATCACTCATATATTTATCTTATATTCTAGATCTTGAATTTTGAATTTATTACTGATATTAAAGCATCTTGTAAATTTCCTAATATCCTATCATCCAATATGTATATTTGTATATGTGTATCTATGTTTTTCTGAAAGTATGCTTTTATAGTAAATTCTACTCCTCCAAAGTATATGTTTCTATACCTTTTAGCTTCTTTAGTAGATAATTTTGCTAATTCTCTTTTTATTACTTCATCTGTTATCAAGTTGATCTTTGTTCTTCCATTTACACTTCTTGTGTCTATTATGTTCGCATGTGTTTTGTGTTATATATCTTATTTCTTTATTCCTTTCAAATCATTTAGTTTTAAATATTTTCTTAATAGAAAGTTCTTCTTTTTCATCTTGTATTTTCTGATATATTTCTGGTTTAAAACGTAATGTTTGTGTTATTCCTCCTTAAATGCGTATTCATTTGGTAATATGTTTCTTTAGAATATTCTACTATTTCTTTTCCTTTATCCATGTCTTAACATATCAATATATCTATATTGTTCTTCTATAATATCTTTTAGATCTTTTAATTCTTTGTCTTTTCTGATTATTTCTCTTAATTTTTCCTCCAATAGTTTCATATTTTATTCTTCTTTTGTCTCAACTTTTCGTCTTTTATAGCTATTCTATTTCTTAATTCTTTAATAGTTTCTTCCTGTTCATATATTTGTTTAGAATTTTCTTGTAAACGTTGGTCTCTTTCTTTTATAAGTTCTATAGTCATTCTACAACTGACTATATGTTGATTTATATCTCTATTATATGTAAGGGGTTATTCGGCTATTATCTCAAGTTCTCTTAACTTATTTTGTTGTTATATTAGTTTGTTTTCATCCATAATGTTTTGTCTCCATTCTTAGATTTGCTTTTAAATCTGCTATCACAAGATTTTGTACATTTATTTCTGTATTTATCTCTACTATTCTTCTATATGTTGCTATAATATCTTCTATTTGTGTTTGAATTTCTTCTAATTCAACATCAGAATTTTTTCTATCTATTTTTCATAAGTTATTATGTCTTTTGATCCTCGTTTCTCTGTTAACAATATGTTTTGTAAATTCATTATCGTTTCATTTTGGTTCCTTAGTGTCATTAAAAGATGTTTCATCTCTTTACATTTCCGTAACATTTTATTTGTCTTATTAATCCTATCAAACGACGGATGTGTTTTTATTGTTTATAACCTATTCCTTTGACATGCTTTGATACCAATTTCGGCTGACTCTCATGTCGATTTATTTTATTAATATCTACCATTACATGTTCTTTACTTCTTCTCCACGCATCTATTGGTACTAATTCTGGTTGTTGAGTAGTAGTACTAGTTATTATTTTTTCTTCACTAGTACTTGGTTCATTATCTACTGCTACTTGTTTACCTTTTTTTTTTCTCTTCTATAATCATATTAAGTTTTTCTAATATTATCTTAACGCAAGTCGAAGATAGTTCCTTTTCTCAATTATGAAAGATCGGATTTTCAACCCAATGTTGGTATTTCAGATACATTCCATAGGTTAGTCGAATCACTTGTTATATTTGGGTTTGATTTTCTTTTATTTCATTCATTGTTATCAGTGTATTTTTCATTTGTTCTTTTACTATCAATTCTTCCCATATTGCGCTAATTTTTTCGTTAGGATTAGTCAGGATTATTAATTCTTTTCTTCCATCCGTTTCCCATATCTATCCATATTTTATCAAAATTTTCACATTGTTGTTCTAATTGTTTTATCTTTTCCTCTAATTTTATTTCTTTTGCCTTAAGTATTTAAGTTGGGATATTACTTCTTCTGATAAAACCTCTTTCATTATTTTTTATTTTTATTTTTTCTCGATTATTTCCCTTTGTATGTTCATATCTTATTTATAAATCTATTATTTCCTTGGTCATTTATTTCAATTCCATTATTAATTATTTTATAATTTACCATGGTTAAAAAATCACTTTCTAATAGTAATTCATTAAAACTATCATATTCTATTACTCATATATTTATCTTATATTCTAGATCTTGAATTTTGATATTAAAGCTCAAGAAAACGCCATAACGCCTGACCTCGGCTGCAGCTAAGTATGAGCAAATGTACGGACATCTTTAAAAATAGCCTACCCAAGTATTAACATTACTCACAGTGCTATGTACAACCATAAAACTTAAATTTTGTAAAACCTTTACTTATTTAAATCATATTCTCAGAGCATTCTTAGACAGTATAGGCTATTAGCCTATCATATGAATAAACAAAACAGAAAAATAAAGGGAGAGGGAGGTATACCGGAATGAAGCCAAGAACACAAGATATGAGCAAATTCCAATCTTATTATTGAGAGGATAATTACAAAGCTCGATTTTGGGGTTTTTTCTAATACCTATACAAATGAATGGAAGTCCCCTTTTATAGACGAAGGAAGACTTGAACTAAGATTACATTTTACAAAATAAACAGTAAAAAGAATCTAATTATTACAACACTACAAACTACTTTACGAAAAGCAAATAACTTTACATAAAGTAAGATAAGATTCCCGACAAATGTCGCTTTCTTATCTTTGAAAAAGCAAAAGAAAACAAATGACTTTTCATAAAGTCGAATAAAACTTTTGATAAAGTTAATAGTGGCCGAATGTGACCTTCACTTTCTTTTCTTGATAGGACATGGGTCCCTGCTGCTTTATTCGCTCATTTTTTCCTTGCCGCGTGAAGACTTATCTTCCTGTCGGGCCTTGGCTTTTTCTTTGACAGCTTCAATCAAGCCATCGAATAAATCTGTTGTTGTTGGATGATAAGAATAGTCTTCTTCATCCTGCGAGTCTTGGAATAGTCCATCGTTTTGGGCTTCCTTCATGGAGGCTGTTGATGTTTCCGAATAAGGATTTTCATCAATCTTTTTTGCAAAATTTTTTACAAAGTCTGCCTTAATTTTATCAAGATAGGCAGTCATAAGCTCTTCCTCTGAAGCATGAGGATTTTTTAATTTAATGGATTTCTCCAATTTAGAGAAAATGGAATCATCGTCCTTTGTCTCAGTCTTGATCCTGTGAATTGTTTTAAGACTTTTTAGTAAGGAAGTAATTTCTCCCTCAAGTTCCCATCCATAAGTTCTGTAGGATCTTCCTGATCTTTGTCTAGTAATTTAGACCAGAATTTGCAGAGAAATTTTCTCTTAAGACATAATATGCCTTCGGTTTCTCCTCGCCGGAATCCATTTCCAGATCCATGGGGTTCCTGGTCATAAGAAAAACATTAGTGATGCCGATCCTCGACATAGTCGTAAGGGTTTTCCTACGACACATGGTGTCAAATGAATCCATTCCTTATAATAATCCATATAAGAAATTTGGTAGGATCTGAATTTCAGGTCCGATGATATTCCACCAAGGGAAGATCCAGCCTGGTAATAACAAACCATTTTGGTTGTTTTTGAAAATGTCTGGGTTTAATTTAACTCACCATGTATGACCATGTTTTTTGTTTTCATAATAAAAAACATATGTAAAGGCATCAATATAATCATAGTAATTGAAAGCCAACCGAATATCGGTTCTTGGAATTATGAATTCCTTGGATCGGAAGGGGCTGATTCCCCATTCATAAGGAGATATAATCTTCTTTAGATAGAGCTTAGAATAACTCTTCTCTACTCCAGATTTATGCTCTGGGTAAGAGGTAATATCAGCTGTGCTTGTAGCTGTGAGAATGTATTCATAATACATCCTGTTTTTCCCTCCTTGAAAAGGGTGGTAGAAATTTTCTACATATCGATTCATAAGAATCCAAGGGTCATTCAGATAATTTTTATCTTCATGAGTAAGTAAGAGAATAGTCTCTTCATGAGGACGAACCAAATATTGGTTTCTGTCTTCCTCTTGTTGTAACAGCTTTTGGGCATATGAGCCCTGCTGGCTAGAAGAAGCTTGTTCAACTAGCTTGACCTTAGGAATAGTCCTTGGGTCATTTTTTCCTCGACCTCGGCCGCGATCTCCGCGACCTCTACCCCTGCTCCTATTAGGAGTGGGTGGTGTCCATTGCGGACGCATGCTCAATCCTGCAAAAATTCACGAGTGAGAAAGTCAGGCAGTGAATTATTTTCACCTTTTAGATATTGAATTTCAAAATCAAATGGGGCCAAATGGGCCTATCACCTTGCAAATATTTGTTTGGATACATCATGTTTAAAATCTTTTTGAAACATGAATTTGGCTGCATTGCAGTCCGTTCTTATCAAGAACTTAGAATTATAAAGGTCATCCTGAAATTTCAGAACACATTTTACTATTGCAAGAATTTCTTTAGCAACAGTAGCATAATTCTTCTGGTTGTTAGACCATTTTCCTGAATAATATCTGACAAGATAATCCTGTTTAGTCTGGGGATTGATCTGCTTGAGAATTCCTCCATAACCAATATCAGAAGCATCTGTCTCAATTATTTTTCCCCAATTTGGGTTAGCAAGCATAAGACATGGCAAAGACTGGACAATCTTTTTGATCTTTTTAACTGCCTCAGTATGAACCTTGGTCCAGGGACCAGCAGATTTCTTCAGCCTGTCATATAAAACGGTTGCGTCAGTAGATAAATTCTTATAATAGGGAGCGATATAATTAAGGCTGCCTAAGAACCTTTGAAGCTGGGTTCTGTCAAGGAGTTTGTCTGGAAATTTAGAAGCGAACTCGACACTTCTGTGAATTGGGATAATATTCCCTTTTTCAATATTATGACCAAGAAATCTAATCTTAGTCTGGAAAATACTCATTTTAGGTTTTGAAATAACCAAACCATTAGAGATAATAATCTTTTTGAAAATATCAAGATGCTTAATATGCTCTTGAACAGTTTTTGAATAAACTAAAATATCATCGATATAAACAATGATAAACCCACTATAGGGGGTAAAGACGTCATTCATGATATGTTGGAATTCAGATGGGGCATTCTTGAGTCCGAAAGGCATGACGTTCCATTCGTAATGACCGAAGGGGACTGTAAAAGCAGTTTTGTACCTATCAGGTTCATGTACCTGTATTTGCCAAAATCCTGATTTCAAATCAAATTTGGAAAAGATGTTAGATTGATATAATCTATCCAATAAATCATTTTTATTGGGAATGGGATATCTGATCCACTTCAAAACCTTATTCAGAGGTTTATAGTTAATAACCAGTCTGGGAACTCCTTGTTCTTGCTCTGAATGTTTATTAACATAAAACGCTGTGCAACTCCATGGAGAGTTTGAAGGTCTGATAAGCTTTTTCTCTATGAGAGAAGCAATCTCCTTTTTGCAGATTTCCAGATATTCCATGTTCATCTGGCAAGGTCTGTCCTTGGTAGGAATTTCCTGTTCTTTGAATTCTTCCTCATAGGGGAGTTTGACGATGTGCTTTTTCCTGTTCCAAAAAGCTGTGGGTAAATCATCACAGATAGAAATGGCAAAATTATTTGCTATCCCTTTGATCTTATCCTGCAATTTAGGATTTGTAAGCTGGTTTTCTACATTGTAGACCATTAGTTCTTGCTGCAGATAGTCCAAATGCTGCCACTTATTCTGCACAAGATTAACAAAGCTGATAGTCTTATAAGAATCAACCCAAGGGAAAGTAATCTGCTTTCCTTCATATGTACCTGAAAAACCTTTTTCAGTAACATTGTTAAGAGGCATTAATCCGTTAATAAATGGTATACCAAGAATGATATCATTAGTAAGATTTTTTACTAAAGTAAAGGAATATTCTATGCAAACCTTGTTATGGCAAACATATGCCCGAGATAACTTGTAGGAGACACCGAAATCATTTCCGTCTGCTCCAGCTACTTTCCGATTTGTTTTCGTAAAGTATTTTGTAGGAATTAATCCTTCTCTGATGCAATTAACATCTGCTCTGGAATCAATTAATGTCGGAACATCTCTGTAGATGGCCCCTCCTTTGATTAGCAAAGTGATATGGGTGATCCATCTCTGGCGTGTGATCACGCTGACACCTTCTGTAGGTTCTCCATCATTATCATATGAAGTTCCTGGTTCATCGATAATGGGGGTGTGGAGGTTCTCTGGTTCTTTCTCTTCATAAGAGATTTGTTCTAACAGGGCAATCCTGTTTTCCAATCCACCATAACTTTTGTGAAGATGGGTTATCTCCCTTTTGAGATCTCTTCCTTTAACTGCTGAGTTGTCAGGATATTGCTACCGCTTCTCCTTTTCTGCAAGTCAGTTAGTATCTCCGAGAAATTATACAGAGGATCAATCCTAGATTTGATCTTTCGAGGCATCCTATCCTTTTCCTGGGCTTTAAGTAAAGCATCAAGGATTTTTGCCTTCTGGGCGTCTTCTGGAATATCCTTCAGAAGATCATTAATTTCTTCTCCATTGATAACACTCACATTGAAGCTGGAGAATTGGGCTTGGAGTTTATAAAACTCGTCCTCTGTATCTTCCTCTTTGTTTTTCTGGCAATTACTGGAAGTACAGATACAGGAGTCACTTTCCTCAGAGGAGGATGAATATGGATCGTCTGAATCCGTAGTGATGGAATTATGCGATTCATCCGAATCGTCGGATGGGATCATGATTTTCATCAAGGCATCTTTGATGTTGTCATCAATTTTGAGTGCCTTTATCTTGTCGGCCTTCTTTTTATTACACCGATTGACGTAATGGCCCACTTCTCCACACGCATAGCATGTAGTGGTTTTGGTTGTCCTTTTCTTGGGGACGTAGCCCTTCTTTTCTTTTCTGGCCCTACGCTTTGCATCTTTCTTTTTATATGGGGCCGCCTTGTACTTTTCATAGTACTCCTTTTTGTGTGGTTTGACCACGTGGTTCTTCCTTTTCTCGGTTTTCTGGGTAGGGGCAGATTCGTCCATAGCGAATTGCTGGCAGAACTCTCCTAACTGGGTTTTCTCAGTTAGCCTCTGTTTCTTCAGCTGCCGCTGCAATTTAATATCATTGCATAAGGCTAAGCCTTCTTCCGTGCATTTGCTGATAAGCATGCCATAGGAAAATATATCCCAAGGTATCTGGGAGTCTGAGGAATCAACCCTCAGTGTCCTCTTAACTCTTTCTGCGAAGAGTGGAGGGAGGCCATCAATGAATCTGTCTTTCCAGAAGCGATCACTTGCTTCACGGAGATTATAAACCCTGCTAAGAAAGACATCCTTATACCATCTGAAAGAGGTTAGGGTAGGACATCTATGATTCTGGAGAAGAGTCCTGATATTATCATAATTAGTAGAATAATTACCTGTAAAATGATCTAAAATAGTTAAGATCAGGGTGTAAACCGAATTAGGGGTTTGAACATTACCCTCTATTTTTACAGAGTTGGTGATCTGCATCTTTTGATCTGGCGAGAGATAATTATCCCACCACGCTTTCAGTTGACCTGTAAATCCAACACAGATCATTTTTGTTATGCTCAGCTCTGTTTGGTTATTACCTTTAGCAGCTGTGGCATACATGAGCATTTTGTGGCAGGTTTTGTAGATCTGAGTCTCAGCGCCACCATCAATGTTCCATTCTATGATCTCGGTACATGTATAGGCTGCGGGATCATTCTTCCAGGTTCCTTCTTCAATGAGGACATCCATGGGAGTGGGTCTCGGATAGTAATAGCTTTCCGAGGCATTTCTGAGAGCCCAATTACTCCCTTTCTTTACTGCAGCAATACGATCGTCACTGCTTTCACCTGTGTCTTTGGTATTGACCATTCCAATCACAGATTTGGAAGTTGAGGGTGATAATTTCATTTTATCACTTAGCTGAGATATCAAATTTTCGATATCTTTGGCTAGAGGATTCCCTTGATCTTTTGCCAGGTTTATCCCTTCCATTGATGCAGGGGGTTGGACATTTGCACTGGTTTCCAGCGGCTTTTGAGCTTTCTTAGCTCTCTCCTCTGCAATAATTTTTGTTCTTTGCTCCTCAATAAGGGAGCTAAGCCTGTCGACTTTATTATGTAATAAAGTCATTTGTTCTCCTAGGACTTTGAGAGAGACATTAGTGCTATTCCCCTGTCTGTAAAGACTGTTCCAATTTTCGGCATTGAGAACGCCTTGTAACATCTTGAGATAGGGCTGTGCCTGCAAATCATGGTTGCTGCTATCATTTTTTAATGAAAAGGGTTCATCCGGCGGATAAAGACTCTTAAGAACTTTTTTCGAGTCTAAATGCCATTGCCTTTCTATAACATTGATATTAGGCAAAGTATAATCTTCAACAAACCAATTAGCAAAATATTTAAAATCCTGCTTTGTTTGAAGATCTCCATAAAATTGTTCTGTAATCTCCTTTTGCTCTTCTTTCGTAAAAAAGGTTTGAAACCAATTACGGAAAAGCGTATGATCAGAACTATTGAAATCATTTCTAATTATCTTGCGTAAGTCAGAATCAGGAGCATAATTCAGACCGCAATAAAGGGATCATCAGGATAATCAACCTTCATGGAAATAATTAGTATAATCAGAATCAATATTTTCTGCCGGAATTTCAGCAGGAATCTGGTTTTCAACCTTTATTTTGTCAACCTTTTCCTCCCGAGAAATCTCTGAGGGGGTGGTGATTCTGTAAAGGTATTCATCTACTTGAGACGTTGAGGCTCTAGCAGCAGATGTACCAGCGATGTCATCTATCGGAGATATATAATAATGAGACGACAAATATCTGCCTAATTTAGGCGGTTTTGCGAACTGAAGGAGAATACTGCCATCAGTCGTCTGGATCACATGAGCGATCTGGGATTCTATCCTGGGATGAACCGGGATAGCTTTTTCTCTTAGCCAATCTTCGGGATAATTAATTTCATCCCAGCTTATAGGTCTCCTGGTAGTAATTTTGGACCTTTTGGCTAAGTTAGTCTCAATCAAGACTGTCTGTCTATTTCTCTTGTCGTCCATGATTCTACAGTTGGGATTCATGGTATCTAACACACGGAAATAAACACGATAACAGATACTCATAACTTCTGTTTCAGGCATGTAATTATACCCATTAGCTTTCACATATAAAGTTAAAGCATGCAGTATATTAGGATCAGACAAAGACAAAGTAAGATTGGGTCTGACATTAAAATATACTGGGCCATAGGCTAAGCTTGACTGCATAGCACTCATAAGAGATTGTTTCCAGTTTAAGTTTCTGGCATCTCTTAGAATAGTCATAAAGCTTTCTGGCAAGCCTTCTAAGGTTAAAGGTTTAAAAGCAATTTGCACTAAACCAATATGCAGAAATTTGTAATGTATTTTTTGATATCTATCAATATCAGAATCAGAAAATAACTGAATAGTTTTTTCTTGGTTATCCATTTGGACCGATTCTTCTATCGTCTTAATAATATGACGATTTCGAAGGTTTTCGAAGATACCGAAATTATAAATTTCTTTTGTGGCAACAAATGGAATAGTCCTCGTTTCTCTGTTAACAATATGTTTTGTAAATTCATTATCGTTTCATTTTGGTTCCTTAGTGTCATTAAAAGATGTTTCATCTCTTTACATTTCCATAACATTTTATTTATCTTATTAATCCTATCGAACGACGGATGTGTTTTTATTGTTTATAACCTATTCCTTTGACATGCTTTGATACCAATTTCGGCTGACTCTCATGTCGATTTATTTTATTAATATCTACCATTACAGGTTCTTTACTTCTTCTCCACGCATCTATTGGTACTAATTCTAGTTGTTGAGTAGTAGTACTAGTCCAATATGTATATTTGTATATGTGTATCTATGTTTTTCTGAAAGTATGCTTTTATAGTAAATTCTACTCCTCCAAAGTATATGTTTCTATACCTTTTAGCTTCTTTAGTAGATAATTTTTGCTAATTCTCTTTTTATTACTTCATCTGTTATCAAGTTGATCTTTGTTCTTCTATTTACACTTCTTGTGTCTATTATGTTCGCATGTTTTTGTGTTATATATCTTATTTCTTTATTCCTTTCAAATCATTTAGTTTTAAATATTTTCTTAATAGAAAGTTCTTTTTTTTCATCTTGTATTTTCTGATATATTTCTGGTTTAAAACGTAATGTTTGTGTTATTCCTCCTTCGTACGTATTCATTTGGTAATATGTTTCTTTAGAATATTCTACTATTTCTTTTCCTTTATCCATGTCTTAACATATCAATATATCTATATTGTTCTTCTATAATATCTTTTAGATCTTTTAATTCTTTGTCTTTTCTGATTATTTCTCTTAATTTTTCCTCCAATAGTTTCATATTTTATTCTTCTTTTGTCTCAACTTTTCATCTTTTATAGCTATTCTATTTCTTAATTCTTTAATAGTTTCTTCCTGTTCATATATTTGTTTAGAATTTTCTTGTAAACGTTGGTCTCTTTCTTTTATAAGTTCTATAGTCATTCTACAACTGACTATATGTTGATTAATATCTCTATTATATGTAAGGGGTTATTCGGCTATTATCTCAAGTTCTCTTAACTTATTTTGTTGTTCTATTAGTTTGTTTTCATCCATAATGTTCTGTCTCCATTCTTAGATTTGCTTTTAAATCTGCTATCACAAGATTTTGTACATTTATTTCTGTATTTATCTCTACTATTCTTCTATATGTTGCTATAATATCTTCTATTTGTGTTTGAATTTCTTCTAATTCAACATCAGAATATTTTTCTATCTATTTTTCATAAGTTATTATGTCTTTTGATCCTCGTTTCTCTGTTAACAATATGTTTTGTAAATTCATTATCGTTTCATTTTGGTTCCTAAGTGTCATTAAAAGATGTTTCATCTCTTTACATTTCCGTAACATTTTATTTGTCTTATTAATCCTATCAAACAACGGATGTGTTTTTATTGTTTATAACATATTCCTTTGACATGCTTTGATACCAATTTCGGCTGACTCTCATGTCGATTTATTTTATTAATATCTACCATTACATGTTCTTTACTTCTTCTCCACGCATCTGTTGGTACTAATTCTGGTTGTTGAGTAGTAGTACTAGTTATTATTTTTTCTTCACTAGTACTTGGTTCATTATCTCCTGCTACTTGTTTACCTTTTTTTTTCTCTTCTATAATCATATTAAGTTTTTCTAATATTATCTTAACGCAAGTCGAAGACAGTTCCTTTTCTCAATTATGAAAGATCGGATTTTCAACCCAATGTTGGTATTTCAGATACATTCCATAGGTTAGTCGAATCACTTGTTATATTTGGGTTTGATTTTCTTTTATTTCATTCATTGTTATCAGTGTATTTTTCATTTGTTCTTTTACTATCAATTCTTCCCATATTGCGCTAATTTTTTAAATGGATTAGTCAGGATTATTAATTCTTTTCTTCCATCCGTTTCCCATATCTATCCATATTTTATCAAAATTTTCACATTGTTGTTCTAATTGTTTTATCTTTTCCTCTAATTTTATTTCTTTTGCCTTAAGTATTTAAGTTGGGATATTACTTCTTCTGATAAAACCTCTTTCATTATTTTTTATTTTTATTTTTTCTCGATTATTTCCCTTTGTATGTTCATATCTTATTTATAAATCTATTATTTCCTTGGTCATTTATTTCAATTCCATTATTATTTATTTTATAATTTACCATGGTTAAAAATCACTTTCTAATTGTAATTCATTAAAACTATCATATTCTATTACTCATATATTTATCTTATATTCTAGATCTTGAATTTTGAATTTATTACTGATATTAAAGCATCTTGTAAATTTCCTAATATCCTATCATCCAATATGTGTATTTGTATATGTGTATCTATGTTTTTCTGAAAGTATGCTTTTATAGTAAATTCTACTCCTCCAAAGTATATGTTTCTATGCCTTTTAGCTTCTTTAGTAGATAATTTTTGCTAATTCTCTTTTTATTACTTCATCTGTTATCAAGTTGATCTTTGTTCTTCCATTTACACTTCTTGTGTCTATTATGTTCGCATGTTTTTGTGTTATATATCTTATTTCTTTATTCCTTTCAAATCATTTAGTTTTAAATATTTTCTTAATAGAAAGTTCTTCTTTTTCATCTTGTATTTTCTAATATATTTCTGGTTTAAAACTTAATGTTTGTGTTATTCCTCCTTCGTACGTATTCATTTGGTAATATGTTTCTTTAGAATATTCTACTATTTCTTTTCCTTTATCCATGTCTTAACATATCAATATATATATCTTTTAGATCTTTTAATTCTTTGTCTTTTCTGATTATTTCTCTTAATTTTTCCTCCAATAGTTTCATATTTTATTCTTCTTTTGTCTCAACTTTTCGTCTTTTATAGCTATTCTATTTCTTAATTCTTTAATAGTTTCTTCCTGTTCATATATTTGTTTAGAATTTTCTTGTAAACGTTGGTCTCTTTCTTTTATAAGTTCTATAGTCATTCTACAACTGACTATATGTTGATTTATATCTCTATTATATGTAAGGGGTTTTTCGGCTATTATCTCAAGTTCTCTTAACTTATTTTGTTGTTCTATTAGTTTGTTTTCATCCATAATATTCTGTCTCCATTCTTAGATTTGCTTTTAAATCTGCTATCACAAGATTTTGTACATTTATTTCTGTATTTATCTCTACTATTCTTCTATATGTTGCTATAATATCTTCTATTTGTGTTTGAATTTCTTCTAATTCAACATCAGAATATTTTTCTATCTATTTTTCATAAGTTATTATGTCTTTTGATCCTCGTTTCTCTGTTAACAATATGTTTTGTAAATTCATTATCGTTTCATTTTGGTTCCTTAGTGTCATTAAGAGATGTTTCATCTCTTTACATTTCCATAACATTTTATTTATCTTATTAATCCTATCAAACGACGGATGTGTTTTTATTGTTTATAACCTATTCCTTTGACATGCTTTGATACCAATTTCGGCTGACTCTCATGTCGATTTATTTTATTAATATCTACCATTACATGTTCTTTACTTCTTCTCCACGCATCTATTGGTACTAATTCTGGTTGTTGAGTAGTAGTACTAGTTATTATTTTTTCTTCACTAGTACTTGGTTCATTATCTCCTGCTACTTGTTTACCTTTTTTTTTCTCTTCTATAATCATATTAAGTTTTTCTAATATTATCTTAACGCAAGTCGAAGACAGTTCCTTTTCTCAATTATGAAATATCGGATTTTCAACCCATTGTTGGTATTTCAGATACATTCCATAGGTCAGTCGAATCACTTGTTGTATTTGGGTTTGATTTTCTTTTATTTCATTCATTGTTATCAGTGTATTTTTCATTTGTTCTTTTACTATCAATTCTTCCCATATTGCGCTAATTTTTTCGTTAGGATTAATCAGGATTATTAATTCTTTTCTTCCATCCGTTTCCCATATCTATCCATATTTTATCAAAATTTTCACATTGTTGTTCTAATTGTTTTATCTTTTCCTCTAATTTTATTTCTTTTGCCTCAAGTATTTAAGTTGGGATATTACTTCTTCTGATGAAACCTCTTTCATTATTTTTTATTTTTATTTTTTCTCGATTATTTCCCTTTGTATGTTCATATCTTATTTATAAATCTATTCTTCCCTTGGTCATTTATTTCAATTCCATTATTATTTATTTTATAATTTACCATGGTTAAAAAATCACTTTCTAATAGCAATTCATTAAAACTATCATATTCTATTACTCATATATTTATCTTATATTCTAGATCTTGAATTTTGAATTTATTACTGATATTAAAGCATCTTGTAAATTTCCTAATATCCTATCATCCAATATGTATATTTGTATATGTGTATCTATGTTTTTCTGAAAGTATGCTTTTATAGTAAATTCTACTCCTCCAAAGTATATGTTTCTATACCTTTTAGCTTCTTTAGTAGATAATTTTGCTAATTCTCTTTTTATTACTTCATCTGTTATCAAGTTGATCTTTGTTCTTCCATTTACACTTCATGTGTCTATTATGTTCGCATGTTTTTGTGTTATATATCTTATTTCTTTATTCCTTTCAAATCATTTAGTTTTAAATATTTTCTTAATAGAAAGTTCTTCTTTTTCATCTTGTATTTTCTGATATATTTCTGGTTTAAAACTTAATGTTTGTGTTATTCCTCCTTCGTACGTATTCATTTGGTAATATGTTTCTTTAGAATATTCTACTATTTCTTTTCCTTTATCCATGTCTTAACATATCAATATATCTATATTGTTCTTCTATAATATCTTTTAGATCTTTTAATTCTTTGTCTTTTCTGATTATTTCTCTTAATTTTTCCTCCAATAGTTTCATATTTTATTCTTCTTTTGTCTCAACTTTTCATCTTTTATAGCTATTCTATTTCTTATTTCTTTAATAGTTTCTTCCTGTTCATATATTTGTTTAGAATTTTCTTGTAAACGTTGGTCTCTTTCTTTTATAAGTTCTATAGTCATTCTACAACTGACTATATGTTGATTTATATCTCTATTATATGTAAGGGGGTTTTCGGTTAGTATCTCAAGTTCTCTTAACTTATTTTGTTGTTCTATTAGTTTGTTTTCAATCCATAATGTTCTGTCTCCATTCTTAGATTTGCTTTTAAATCTGCTATCACAAGATTTTGTACATTTATTTATGTATTTATCTCTACTATTCTTCTATATGTTGCTATAATATCTTCTATTTGTGTTTGAATTTCTTCTAATTCAACATCGTAATATTTTTCTATCTATTTTTCATAAGTTATTATGTCTTTTGATCCTCGTTTCTCATTAACAATATGTTTTGAAAATTCATTATCGTTTCATTTTGGTTCCTTAGTGTCATTAAGAGATGTTTCATCTCTTTACATTTCCATAACATTTTATTTATCTTATTAATCCTATCAAACGACGGATGTGTTTTTATTGTTTATAACCTATTCCTTTGACATGCTTTGATACCAATTTCGGCTGACTCTCATGTCGATTTATTTTATTAATATCTACCATTACATGTTCTTTACTTCTTCTCCACGCATCTATTGGTACTAATTCTGGTTGTTGAGTAGTAGTACTAGTTATTATTTTTTCTTCACTAGTACTTGGTTCATTATCTCCTGCTACTTGTTTACCTTTTTTTTTCTCTTCTATAATCATATTAAGTTTTTCTAATATTATCTTAACGCAAGTCGAAGACAGTTCCTTTTCTCAATTATGAAATATCGGATTTTCAACCCATTGTTGGTATTTCAGATACATTCCATAGGTCAGTCGAATCACTTGTTGTATTTGGGTTTGATTTTCTTTTATTTCATTCATTGTTATCAGTGTATTTTTCATTTGTTCTTTTACTATCAATTCTTCCCATATTGCGCTAATTTTTTCGTTAGGATTAATCAGGATTATTAATTCTTTTCTTCCATCCGTTTCCCATATCTATCCATATTTTATCAAAATTTTCACATTGTTGTTCTAATTGTTTTATCTTTTCCTCTAATTTTATTTCTTTTGCCTCAAGTATTTAAGTTGGGATATTACTTCTTCTGATGAAACCTCTTTCATTATTTTTTATTTTTATTTTTTCTCGATTATTTCCCTTTGTATGTTCATATCTTATTTATAAATCTATTCTTCCCTTGGTCATTTATTTCAATTCCATTATTATTTATTTTATAATTTACCATGGTTAAAAAATCACTTTCTAATAGCAATTCATTAAAACTATCATATTCTATTACTCATATATTTATCTTATATTCTGGATCTTGAATTTTGAATTTATTACTGATATTAAAGCATCTTGTAAATTTCCTAATATCCTATCATCCAATATGTATATTTGTATATGTGTATCTATGTTTTTCTGAAAGTATGCTTTTATAGTAAATTCTACTCCTCCAAAGTATATGTTTCTATACCTTTTAGCTTCTTTAGTAGATAATTTTGCTAATTCTCTTTTTATTACTTCATCTGTTATCAAGTTGATCTTTGTTCTTCCATTTACACTTCATGTGTCTATTATGTTCGCATGTTTTTGTGTTATATATCTTATTTCTTTATTCCTTTCAAATCATTTAGTTTTAAATATTTTCTTAATAGAAAGTTCTTCTTTTTCATCTTGTATTTTCTGATATATTTCTGGTTTAAAACTTAATGTTTGTGTTATTCCTCCTTCGTACGTATTCATTTGGTAATATGTTTCTTTAGAATATTCTACTATTTCTTTTCCTTTATCCATGTCTTAACATATCAATATATCTATATTGTTCTTCTATAATATCTTTTAGATCTTTTAATTCTTTGTCTTTTCTGATTATTTCTCTTAATTTTTCCTCCAATAGTTTCATATTTTATTCTTCTTTTGTCTCAACTTTTCGTCTTTTATAGCTATTCTATTTCTTAATTCTTTAATAGTTTCTTCCTGTTCATATATTTGTTTAGAATTTTCTTGTAAACGTTGGTCTCTTTCTTTTATAAGTTCTATAGTCATTCTACAACTGACTATATGTTGATTTATATCTCTATTATATGTAAGGGGGTTTTCGGTTAGTATCTCAAGTTCTCTTAACTTATTTTGTTGTTCTATTAGTTTGTTTTCAATCCATAATGTTCTGTCTCCATTCTTAGATTTGCTTTTAAATCTGCTATCACAAGATTTTGTACATTTATTTATGTATTTATCTCTACTATTCTTCTATATGTTGCTATAATATCTTCTATTTGTGTTTGAATTTCTTCTAATTCAACATCAGAATATTTTTCTATCTATTTTTCATAAGTTATTATGTCTTTTGATCCTCGTTTCTCTGTTAACAATATGTTTTGAAAATTCATTATCGTTTCATTTTGGTTCCTCAGTGTCATTAAGAGATGTTTCATCTCTTTACATTTCCATAACATTTTATTTATCTTATTAATCCTATCAAACGACAGATGTGTTTTTATTGTTTATAACCTATTCCTTTGACATGCTTTGATACCAATTTCGGCTGACTCTCATGTCGATTTATTTTATTAATATCTACCATTACATGTTCTTTACTTCTTCTCCACGCATCTATTGGTACTAATTCTGGTTGTTGAGTAGTAGTACTAGTTATTATTTTTTCTTCACTAGTACTTGGTTCATTATCTCCTGCTACTTGTTTACCTTTTTTTTTCTCTTCTATAATCATATTAAGTTTTTC
Source organism: Anisodus acutangulus (assembly GCA_029783415.1). Classification (NCBI taxonomy): domain Eukaryota; kingdom Viridiplantae; phylum Streptophyta; class Magnoliopsida; order Solanales; family Solanaceae; genus Anisodus; species Anisodus acutangulus. The sequence continues at coordinate 19,869,166 of CM056495.1, forward strand.
TAATATTATCTTAACGCAAGTCGAAGACAGTTCCTTTTCTCAATTATGAAATATCGGATTTTCAACCCATTGTTGGTATTTCAGATACATTCCATAGGTCACTAATCACTTGTTGTATTTGGGTTTGATTTTCTTTTATTTCATTCATTGTTATCAGTGTATTTTTCATTTGTTCTTTTACTATCAATTCTTCCCATATTGCGCTAATTTTTTCGTTAGGATTAATCAGGATTATTAATTCTTTTCTTCCATCCGTTTCCCATATCTATCCATATTTTATCAAAATTTTCACATTGTTGTTCTAATTGTTTTATCTTTTCCTCTAATTTTATTTCTTTTGCCTCAAGTATTTAAGTTGGGATATTACTTCTTCTGATGAAACCTCTTTCATTATTTTTTATTTTTATTTTTTCTCGATTATTTCCCTTTGTATGTTCATATCTTATTTATAAATCTATTCTTCCCTTGGTCATTTATTTCAATTCCATTATTATTTATTTTATAATTTACCATTGTTAAAAATTCCGCTTTTAATACCAATTCATTAAAACTATTATATTCTATTACTCATATATTTATCTTATATTCTGGATCTTGAATTTTGAATTTATTACTGATATTAAAGCATCTTGTAAATTTCCTAATATCCTATCATCCAATATGTATATTTGTATATGTGTATCTATGTTTTTCTGAAAGTATGCTTTTACAGTAAATTCTACTCCTCCAAAGTATATGTTTCTATACCTTTTAGCTTCTTTAGTAGATAATTTTGCTAATTCTCTTTTATTACTTCATCATTATCAAGTTGATCTTTGTTCTTCCATTTACACTTCATGTGTCTATTATGTTCGCATGTTTTTGTGTTATATATCTTATTTCTTTATTCCTTTCAAATCATTTAGTTTTAAATATTTTCTTAATAGAAAGTTCTTCTTTTTCATCTTGTATTTTTCGATATATTTCTCGTTTAAAACTTAATGTTTGTGTTATTCCTCCTTCAAATTTATTCATTTGGTAATATGTTTCTTTAGAATATTCTACTATTTCTTTTCCTTTATCCATGTCTTAACATATCAATATATCTATATTGTTCTTCTATAATATCTTTTAGATCTTTTAATTCTTTGTCTTTTCTGATTATTTCTCTTAATTTTTCCTCCAATAGTTTCATATTTTATTCTTCTTTTGTCTCAACTTTTCGTCTTTTATAGCTATTCTATTTCTTAATTCTTTAATAGTTTCTTCCTGTTCATATATTTGTTTAGAATTTTCTTGTAAACGTTGGTCTCCTTCTTTTATAAGTTCTATAGTCATTCTACAACTGACTATATGTTGATTTATATCTCTATTATATGTAAGGGGTTTTTCGGCTATTATCTCAAGTTCTCTTAACTTATTTTGTTGTTCTATTAGTTTGTTTTCAATCCATAATGTTCTGTCTCCATTCTTAGATTTGCTTTTAAATCTGCTATCACAAGATTTTGTACATTTATTTCTGTATTTATCTCTACTATTCTTCTATATGTTGCTATAATATCTTCTATTTGTGTTTGAATTTCTTCTAATTCAACATCAGAATATTTTTCTATCTATTTTTCATAAGTTATTATGTCTTTTGATCCTCGTTTCTCTGTTAACAATATGTTTTGAAAATTCATTATCGTTTCATTTTGGTTCCTCAGTGTCATTAAGAGATGTTTCATCTCTTTACATTTCCATAACATTTTATTTATCTTATTAATCCTATCAAACGACGGATGTGTTTTTATTGTTTATAACCTATTCCTTTGACATGCTTTGATACCAATTTCGGCTGACTCTCATGTCGATTTATTTTACTAATATCTACCATTACATGTTCTTTACTTCTTCTCCACGCATCTATTGGTACTAATTCTTGTTGTTGAGTAGTAGTACTAGTTATTATTTTTTCTTCACTAGTACTTGGTTCATTATCTCCTGCTACTTGTTTACCTTTTTTTTTCTCTTCTATAATCATATTAAGTTTTTCTAATATTATCTTTGTCGCGCCCTATTTTGACCTGCTCGGGTCAAAGCGGAGCACAGACATATGGGGGTGATTCCTGGGTAAAATGATTGAGGAGTCGCCACCTAATTATCTTTTACGGTGAATTAGGACACCTACATATTAAACTAAATGCTGCAATGTAAACTCCAATTTTAAGGTCTGCGAAACTAGCGAGATTCTAGGTAAGGGTTCTTTATTATCCTAAAGGGAAGGGGTTAGGCATCCTTTAAGATCCGCTAACTTGCGGTTATCCGGTCAAACTCAGGTTAATTATTGCTAGAAAAATGCATGTCTTACAAGTATAATAGATTAAAAGGTGTTTGCAAATAATTAGTAAATGATGCATTTTATACAAGTGCGTATTCAGATGACATAAAAAGAAAGATGCATGTAAAGTTTTGAAAAATATGCATTTGTGACAATAAATTATTTATACTATCAAAGAAGTAAAATTTTGGGAATCATTGATTTGTAAATTGACAAAAGATAAACTTATTCGGTATGATTAATAAAGCAAATAAAAGATGACAAAAGTTGTTTTGAAAATCTTGAATACGCGTGACGAGCCTAAAATAAGTAACTAGCGAAGGATTTCTAAGTTTGAATTTAACCGAGCCTACAAATAAATAAGCTAGCGACGGATTTCAAATCTTAAACTACCCTATGAATTAATCCTAAGTTTGCCTATTCTAAGCATTTCAATAGTTACATAAGTGCGATAAATAATATTACAATACAAAGCGGGATAAAAGCTGAATTAAAGAAAGAAATAAAATAAATAAACTCCGAGGAATAATTCGCCGTTATTTATTTTAATCCCTGCAAGCTGTCAAGAACAAACGGTTAGAAACAGTTAAATACAAATAACTTCATATCCGTATTCAAAACAGTGAATGTTTTGATCGCGGAGGGCTCAGACTTAAATTTTGAAAAGAACATTCCAATCACGTCGTGGCTGCAAACATATGACTAATGTAGTTTATTTTGATTGCCTCGCCTACTAAACGTGTCGGTCTCTCGGGTGAAATAGAAAAGATCACTATAATCACGTCGTGGCTGCGAATATATAACTTGTTGGTTATTTTAGTCACCTCGCCTACTAAACATGTTGATCTCGGATAAAAGGTTTAAGTCTTCATCATTGCCCAGAAGTTATATTTCCGTCTTTGCAACTGTGGAGGCCTCAAAATCGACGGATATTTTTCATCGGCCAGTGTAGTATCGTGTTCAAATCAGTAAAATTTTAAATCGGAACAGAAACAGCAGCAGTAGCAGTAGCAGAAAAACAGAGGCAGAGGAAAAAAACAGTTTCCGAAAATGACGCGGTGTCTAGTTTAAAACAGTAAAACAGTAGAACGGTAATTTGAATGCTGAAACAGTGGACTGGAACAGGAAAGCAATGTTTGAAAGGTGCGGTGTTCAGTTTAAAACAGTAAAAATGATAAAAACAGTAAAACAGTAATCTGAAACGGGGAGCAAACAGAAAAAAAACAAACGCCCGAACAGACGCGGTATTTATTCAAAACAGTAAAACAATGATATCCGTCGCAAGAAATCTAAAACAGTAAACTTAATAAAACAATAATATATCCGTTGCACGGATATCTAAAACAGTTAAACTAAAAAAAAACAGAGAAGCGAAACGAAAGAAAAGCGCGGCCTCGAATTCAATTTCGTCGGCCTTAATGCGATATTAATAAAACAGTAAAACAGTGCCAAAGAAACGAGCAGTGAGCAGTTTAAAATATCCGACCCGAGTTCTGAAATTCTGGAAATATTCAAATCGGGTCGCTCCGACCCGGGTCAGTGACCCGACCCGGATCAGTGATCCAAACTCGAATCAGATTTCAGCACCAAATTCAGATAACCAATAACAAGAATATGGAATGCAAGAATTCTGGAAATATCCAAATCGGGTCGACCCGACCCGGATCAGTGTTTCAACCCGGATCAGATTTCAACACCCAATTCAGATAACCAATAACAAGAATATGAAATGCAAGAATTCTGGAAATATCCAAATCGGTCGACCCGACCCGGATCAGTGACCCGACCCGGATCAGTGTTTCAACCCGGAATCAAATAATTTCATCAATTTCAGATAACCAATAATAATAACAACAACAATGTAAGAAATTTGGAAATTCAAATCGGGTCGACCCGACCCAGGTCAGTAACCCGACCCGAAATCAGTGATCCAAATCAAATTTTAACACCAAATTCAGATAACCAACATACATAAATATGAAATGCAAGAATTCTGAAAATGTTACCCGAACCGGGTCGACCCGACACGGGTCAACCCGACCCGAAATCAGTGAAGAAAATCAGGGAATCAAAATGGGAGAACAAACCTTTTCGGACTTGATTCTTGAAACAACAAAGAAGCCAAATGCTTGAAATCAAGAACACAACAAAGATTTATATATTGAATCGTTTTTTCCAAAAATCCTCCGAAAAAATCCCCTCCAAAATGAAGAACAACATGGGGTATTTATAGGTACTCAACCCAACGTTCCAACCCCTCATACCCCCCCTTAAAACGAATTCAAATTTCAAAATAAAGGGGGAACAAAATCTGATTTTTGGGGCGTGTTCTTGGGGCAAGCGTTCGGCGGTGTCAGGGTAGGGTGGTGGCAGTGGTGAAGTGACGGGGGTAGGGGTGCGGCGACGTGGGGTAGGGGCATAGGGTGCGGCAGGGGGTTGAGGGGTTGGGGGGGTTTGAGATATTTTGTTTTTAGGTTTTGGGTTGAAGGATAAAGAGGGGGCGACCGGGTTCATGGGTCGGTTTAGGGGGTTAAATTTGTTTGGGCTGGTCTGGTTGGGCCGACGGGTTAGGGGATTGGGGAATTTATTTTGGGATTGGGCTTGTGGGAAAATGGGTTTTAGTTTGGGTTGGGGAGGAATTGTTTTGGGTTAGGAAATAAAAAATGTTATGAGTTGGGCTTGGACGAAAATGGGTTTTAGTTTGGGTTGGGTAGGAATTGTTTTGGGTTAGGAAATAAAAAATGGGTTATGGATTTTAAAATATAAAAGAGGGGTTTAATATTAAAATATATTATATATATATATATATATTTTTTGTAAAAGATGTGAATTATTTAAAATAACATAACGACGTGATAATAATAAAATATAATATTCATAAATGCTTAATGCTTAATAAAAGGGAAATGCGATGCAATTTTGCGAGAAATAAAATATCATAGAATATTATGGATAACTTATGATTATTTATAAAATGCAAATGATATAAAATATGCGAATAATAATAATAATACGAAGATACACACATATATGCCTATATTTTAAAATTATTTTAAAAGTGAAAAAATATTAAAAATTACAAATAAAATCATAAAAGATGGGACAAAATTGGGTGTCAACAGATGCCCCTCTTTGGACGGAGACGATGAAAGAGTTTTCGGCCAAAGAAGTTGACTGGGTAGCCAATTTTGTCCCGATCATCGGAACTGCATGGTAAGAAATAGAATCCCCGGGGGGTATAGAAGTTGCAAAAAGATAGTGCATTCAAGAAACAATGCCCCAGTGTCGACTTAGGATGACACTGGTCGCAGATGCGAGAAACTAATGGGAAAAGCGGATCGACGTTCGAAGTAGGTCGTTGACCAATTTGCCTCGGTTCGCCGTAAGAGATAGTTCCACGCTGTGATGAAATTCCTGCAAATTAAAAACTCCTGCAAACTAAAGCTTAAGATATAATTAGTGTATAACTGCTGAGAAAAATTGTAGAGAAAATAACTTAGAAATACCCGCATTAGAAGGTGGGCGCATGACTGAAATTAAAATACCCTCATTATAAGGTGGGCGCCTGACTGAAATTAAAGTACCCTCATTATAAGGTGGGCGCCTGACTGAAATTAAAATACCCGTATTATAAGGTGGGCGCCTGAAATGACGTCGTTGGATTGAGGTGTTGTGTTGAAGACGTCGTTGTAATATTGTTGATGTCGTTGTAATTATGTAAAAGACAGTTGTTGTGCTGCATGTAACGTCGAGGACGTTGTTGTAATGCTGTTTTGCTGTAAAAGATAATTGTTGTGCTGAAGACGTCGTTGTAATGTTGTTGACGTCGTTGTAATACTGTAAAAATAAATGTTGTGCGTAAGACGCCCGTTGCGTAGGCGTGTTGTTGATGACGCCGTTGTATGGCGCGTTCGTCGATGACATCATTGTAATGTTGTTGATGTCGTTGTAATCTCAGTAAAGATAGTTGATTTGCGTAAGACGCCGTTGCATAGGCGTGTTGTTCATGACACCGCTGTATGGGCGTTGCGTCGATTTACATCATTATAATATTGTTGATGTCGTTGTTGTAAGAATGTAATCACCGGGTCGCCGTTGTATGGACGTGTTGTGTTGAAGACGCCATTGTGATGACGTTGTTGCAAGAATGTAATGCTGTTTGTTGTAAGAGATACGCGTTATTGAAGACGCCGTTGAAATATTGTTGACGCCGTTGTAATGTTGTAAAAAGTCGGGCGTCTTTGCCGTAACGCCGTGGACGCTGTTGTAATGTAGTTTCTTTGTAGAAGGTAGATGTTGAGTGAAGGCGCCATTGTAATGTTGTTGACGCCATTGTAATGTCAGAAAATAGATGTCGTGTTGCCGTAATGTCGTGGACGTTGTTGTAATCATTGAAGATAGTTGATGTCTTTGCAAGAACGCCAATGACGCGTTGTTGTAATCTTTGTAAAAGATAGTCGCTGCGTTGAAGACGCCATTATAATGTTGTTGACGCCGTTGTAATGTCAGAAAAGATATTTGTCGTCTTTGCGTTGCCGTAAAGATAGTCGCCGCGTTGAAGACGCCATTGTAATGCCGCTGACGCCGTTGAGATGCGGTAAAAGATAGTTCTTTGCGTTGAAGACGCCATTGTAATGTTGTTGACGCCGTTGTAAAGTCAGTAAAAATGATTGTCGTCTTTGCCATAACGTCGATGACGTTTTTGAAATGTTGTCTTGTTGTAAGAGATGTAAGTGACGTCCTTGCCGTCAGTTTGCTGTAATAGGGTTTCACGTTGTGCTGAATCTTCTGCCGATCCAAACTCATGTGAATTGAAATGTCGTCCTAGCACGGGCGAAAATGTGATGCGACGTCTTTGCCGTCGGGTTTGCCTTGTTGTCGTTCTTTGTGATTCGAAATAACATCTTTGTGCAGACATAATAGTCGGGACCCTGTAGGTCAAGATGATGTCTTCGTATAAATGCAGAACAAGAACGTAATCCTTGTAGTGAGTTGTAGTGCCGAAATTCTTTGGGGGAATTGATCATAACTGATGTGGCTTCCCTGTTTTTTCAACCTGAAGAACCTGTACTCAAAGAAAATTTGTGAGTTTGGGGAGGGGCGGTTGATTCGCGTTGACTTTGTAGCTTTGGCTCTTGATAGCTGCATGTCCTGCTGATTCGGACCTGTAGCCCCTGTCTGGTTCCCAGTCTTGGCTAACCGTTAATGAAAATATTTGTTGAAAATAATTTGTTTATAAGAAAGTATGCTTATCATTAAAAAGTTATTGTCGAACTGCTAATGAAAATATTTGTTGAAAATGATTTGCTTATAAGAAAGTATGCATATTAGTAAAAAATCTTGTCAAACTCTAATGAAAGTATTTGTTGAAAATAAATTGCTTATAAAAAAGTATGCATATATGTAAATGTCTGTCGAGCAGCGACATGCGGTGAAACAAAACAAACGTCTTATCCAAAATCCTCTTAGGCTGAAGACTTTGTTTGCCGATGCTTTTCCATGTTTATCGGCGTCCTCCGGCAGTGATCCCTTAAAAATGCCCCGCTTCGATATGTGAGAATGACGATCTTTTGAACGGACAAACGAGTCTTGTGTAGATTGCTTGCCTGTCCTATCAGGGTGATCAGATGGGTGCATTTTGTCCTATGTGAGATAAAGGAGAAAATATTTCCTAATGGTGGGACCGAAGCCGATTTAGGCCGCCTACGTATCCCCATGAGGGAATCAGGTCATGACGTAGTTCATTACAAGCAAAGGAAATTGTAAGGGTTTTTCTAAAGATGGGACCGAAGCCGATGTGGCCGCCTACGTATCCCACCGAGGGAATCAGGTCATAACGTAGTTCATGTAAGCAAAGGAGATTGTAAGGGTTTTTCTAAAGATGGGACTGAAGCCGATGTGGCCGCCTACGTATCCTGCCGAGGGAATCAGGTCATAACGTAGTTCATGTTACAAGTGAAAAGGAGATTTGGGGAAATTTGTGATGTAAGAAACGGAACCCTAAGTGGGTTCTATGCGTATCCCGCCGAGGGAGCGCAATCATAGAAAAAAGTATTACATAGAGAATAACTAATCTTAGATATGGTATCTCTTCACTGCATCTGCATTGATGGTTTTTGGCCATTCTATTCTGATAAGGTTGCCCCGGACAACTGTGTCCATCTGCTTTTCATCAATCAGTCTCTTAGTAAATGATTCTGTATCCAATTGGCTGCGAAAGAAAATAGCATTGCCCAGTAGAAGTCCTGATCGTAGTGTGGTAGCCCAAGAGTACAAATGGCAAACGTCCGTGCTAATGCTTGTAACTATCAACCATCTTGACGTTTCATCCAAATCTGGCTTTGACTTATTCCAAAAATGCCTCAATTCTTCCGCTTGTGAGTCTTCCTTATATTCTTCGAAGCCTTGCTTGTTTGGGACCTTGTTTGCTTGTTTCATTATATGTCACATATTGCCGACAAATTAGTTTGCATGATGAAAAAAAAAGAAAAGAGAATTATTGAACAAAACATATTTTATAGTAGCAAAAGCAATGCAGATTTGTCATTTTAAGCTTTCAAAAGGTAGAGGCAAAACACATTAAATGCATATATGTGATCCAGGCCTCAATCTGAATCGCATTGTTTAAATATTAATGCAGTTAACTAGTTTCTGGGAGAAACAAGGCCAGGGCACATGTCCAATTTTCCCAAAACATCTCCTTGCTCTGCATCCCAAATGGTTGAGCTTCTAGCGTAATCACCGAGAATCATATTGCATTTTGCTTCTTCTTCATCAATGAAAAATCCTTTGAATCCCTTCACGAGGTCGGCTGCATTGTCCTCTTTTGATTCCTGAGTGGCGCATGCTTTGACGAATGACTGACTCAGAGGCGGAACAAGTTTTGGTAAAGAAGTATCTCCCTTCCTTCGGAGATTGGTTGATAAGACTTTTCCAAGAAAAGATGATGCCATGATCCGCGGCTTTGGAGGAAGTGCTTCTACTCCAAACGGTGCCCTCACTTGGACTGTAATCATAGGGGTAATAAAAGTCGATGATTCAACCTTTTCCTTTCTCTGGACTAGCACAATAGTCCCTTCCAAATTGTGGTCTTCATCAACAGTAATCATGTTCACATTGGTATTGTCCTGATCTGTCAAAGGGTTATCATTTACATTAGAGGAAGGTCCTTTCAGTTGGATAACTCCTTCTTTGATCAATGCCTCGATTTTGTCTCTGAGGGCATAGCAATTTTCAGTGTCGGGCCCAGGAATTTCCGAGTGGTACGCACAATGCTTAGTCTCATCGTGCTATTTTGGAACAGGATTGGGGACATTTCCTGGGATGGGCTGGAGTATTCCTGCAGTTTTCAGTCTTTCATATAATTGGGCTCGAGGTTTGGCTAAAGGTGTATAGGTTTTGGCTGGCTTTCTTTCGTATTTTGCGCGGGGTCTGGGTGCATTTGGTGTATGGACTTGTGGATGAGGCAAGTATGCGGGCTGATATTGTGGGGGATTCGGATAGACAGGCGCTCGAGGCAGGCTATATATATTGGATGGGTATGGTAGACAGGGTAGGGACCAGGTGGGTATTGATAGTAAGGCTGAGGGCTTTGGGTGTATGGGTAATAATAGGAAGGATGAGGACTTTGGTTGTTTTGATTGTAGTAGGGAGGCTGGGGTGATGGCATTTGGTAGGTTGACATTTGATTTGGCCTATGTTTCTGAACTGTCACCACAGAGGACACTCCATCTCTTTTCCTCTTTACTGCTCCCTCAAATGAGTCCGATTGGATCGTCTCACTTGTTGCTTGCAATGCTACAAAGTTTGTAATTCTTCCTGTTCTGATTCCCTCTTCTATGAAATCTCCCATCCTTATAACTTCAGAGAAACTTTGTCCTATGACGCTTATCATTCTCTCATAGTATGTTGCATCTTTCAAAGATTGTACAAAGAGAGTGGTCATCTCACTTTCTTCTATCGGGGGTTGAACTTTCGCTGCTTCTGCCCTCCACTTCATGGCGTATTCTCTGAAGGTCTCTGTGGACTTCTTTTCCAACTTCATCAGATAAAATCTGTCCAAGACTGTGTCAGTGTTTAATTTAAATCTGTCCACGAAATCTTGTGCCATCGTGCCCCAATTACGCCATTTTGAGGGTCCTGGCTTGTGTACCAGTCTAGTGCTTCCCTTGTCAAACTCCTTACGAACAACTTCATTATGATGGCCTGATTTTTACCTACCCCAATCAGTTTGTCGCAGTACGATCTCAAATGAGAGTAAGGATTTCCTTTCCCATCAAACAAGTCAAATTTTGGCATTTTATATCCGACAGGCAATTCAATGTCGGGATGCATGCACAAATCTTCGTACTCGAGTCCTTCATGCCCCTTGCTGGTTTGGATATTCTTGAATGCTTCTTTCAGGCTATGAATCTCTCTCGCCACACTTTCACCAGTTCTGATCCTCACCTGCCTGTCCATTTCTTCACACTGGCCAATTTCCTGAAGAGTCATGTTTGGTACTGTGGTTGTAAAAGGTTGAGCTTCCGTTGCATATACTGGTGGCACGTGCTGTTCGTTGGGATCAGCGACGTGTGCCATCAATATGTGTTGGCCTGCTTGGTGATTTTGCATGGAAGAGGTGTTTTGGATGAGTGGGTTAATTTGGGTATGTGGAGTTGTAGGGTCATTTTGTAGCGGGCTTTGTTGTGGACTAGCTTGCGGGTTAGTGTGTTGTGGATCGGTTTTGCATAGTGGCGAATTATCGGGGAGGTTTTGGGAAAATGGTTGTTCATGAGATGAAAAAGTTTGCGGTGCAGCTGCATCTGTCCCTTGTTCAGGGAGTGGAGTATTGGCGCTAATGGACAGGCTGGTGAGATTTTGGAGCCGCTCTATCTCAGTCTGCATGGCTGCCATCTGTTGTAACAGTTGGGCGATGTATTTTTCTTGGACGGTAGCATTTCTATTTTCCGAAGCCTCTGGTTCATCTCTGGAAAGAGTGATAAGTTCCAGGCCAGTCTGTTCGGATGCATCTAAATCAGTCATTTTGCTGAAGGATTGTGTTTTTGACCTCGTGAAGTAGGGATGATCCGCCATTTTTAGTCAACGCAAATCAACCTTTGGGAAAATAATCTAGACAAAATAAACCTTCTAAAAAAAAAATTAAAGAAAACCAAGTTAGTACAAGTCGAGTAATTATTGCTTTAAATAATATGCACATAGTGAAAAAGCAGGAGAAAACAACAAAATGATTGTAAGGCAATTAAATGCGCATCCTAATATGCATGGGGCCTCCCTTATGCCGGAGGTGGGCCTAAACGCCAGATATGCGGGATTACGACATATTTGATCCAAGCTGCTAAACTGCAATGCTTTGTCGGAAATGAGACAAAATGAATGTACATTTTCCAATTTCAGCATGTCATGATTAGTCTTGGATTAGTCTATCCTTATCACGCTACACATAATATGATGATTGGTCGTTGGGTTGTGAGACCCGTAGACATCTTTGGCGGATTTCTTAATTGTGGAGTCGATACCAAGGATCGACCCACCTAAGGTGTATGCATGCATGACTTAAAATAAAGGGTGGTATAGCTCTATCCTAAATTTTCTATGATTTGGCTGACTAGACACAAGGTTCCCGAGCGGACTACTCGAGTGAGAAGGCTACGCGGCCACCGGATGGTCCGGTCACTCCGCGCATACGCCAACTCTCCTAAAATTTGGTAGATTGAAAGAAATTTGGGTGCATAAAACACACCTCGCGTGTAGTGTGTGATAGTGTCAAATTTCCAGAGTGGAAGAAATATGAGCGAAATGCCAATTTAAGATAAGCAGTAAAAATATGGAAATTAAAGCAGTTATGCATGCAAAAAAAAATTTCACAAAGGAAACAAATCAAAACATTACATCAAACAAAGAGTGAAAGTAAAGCACAATTATAATTAACCTGAATTTTGCTATGGTTAAGAACCTGAAAAGTTCCCCAGTGGAGTCGCCATGCTGTCGCGCCCTATTTTGACCTGCTCGGGTCAAAGCGGAGCACAGACATATGGGGGTGATTCCTGGGTAAAATGATTGAGGAGTCGCCACCTAATTATCTTTTACGGTGAATTAGGACACCTACATATTAAACTAAATGCTGCAATGTAAACTCCAATTTTAAGGTCTGCGAAACTAGCGAGATTCTAGGTAAGGGTTCTTTATTCCTAAAGGGAAGGGGTTAGGCATCCTTTAAGATCCGCTAACTTGCGGTTATCCGGTCAAACTCAGGTTAATTATTGCTAGAAAAATGCATGTCTTACAAGTATAATAGATTAAAAGATGTTTGCAAATAATTAGTAAATGATGCATTTTATACAAGTGCGTATTCAGATGACATAAAAAGAAAGATGCATGTAAAGTTTTGAAAAATATGCATTTGTGACAATAAATTATTTATACTATCAAAGAAGTAAAATTTTGGGAATCATTGATTTGTAAATTGACAAAAGATAAACTTATTCGGTATGATTAATAAAGCAAATAAAAGATGACAAAAGTTGTTTTGAAAATCTTGAATACGGCGTGATTTGAGCCTAAAATAAGTAACTAGCGAAGGATTTCTAAGTTTGAATTTAACCAAGCCTACAAATAAATAAGCTAGCGACGGGTTTCAAATCTTAAACTACCCTATGAATTAATCCTAAGTTTGCCTATTCTAAGCATTTCAATAGTTACATAAGTGCGATAAATAATATTACAATACAAAGCGGGATAAAAGCTGAATTAAAGAAAGAAATAAAATAAATAAACTCCGAGGAATAATTCGCCGTTATTTATTTTAATCCCTGCAAGATATCAAGAACAAACGGTTAGAAACAGTTAAATACAAATAACTTCATATCCGTATTCAAAACAGTGAATGTTTTGATCGCGGAGGGCTCAGACTTAAATTTTGAAAAGAACATTCCAATCACGTCGTGGCTGCAAACATATGACTAATGTAGTTTATTTTGATTGCCTCGCCTACTAAACGTGTCGGTCTCTCGGGTGAAATAGAAAAGATCACTATAATCACGTCGTGGCTGCGAATATATAACTTGTTGGTTATTTTAGTCACCTCGCCTACTAAACATGTTGATCTCGGATAAAAGGTTTAAGTCTTCATCATTGCCCGTGGTTATATTTCCGTCTTTGCGATCGTGGAGGCCTCAAAATCGACGGATATTTTTCATCGCCGATGTAGTATCGTGTTCAAATCAGTAAAATTTTAAATTGGAACAGAAACAAGAAGCAGAGTGATAGCGATGAGCAAAGAGCGAGTGTGAGCGTAAAAACAGAGGCCGAGAAAACAGCTCGAAAATGACGCGTGTCTAGTTTAAAACAAAGAAACAAGAGAACGGTAATTTGAATGCTAAAACAAAGGACTGGAACAGAAAGCAATGTTTGAAAGGTGCGGTGTTCAATTTAAAACAAGAATATGATAAAAACAAGAAACAAAGAATCAAACGGGGAGCAAACAGAAAAAAAACAAACGCCCGAACAGACGCAGTATTTATTCAAAACAGTAAAACAATGATATCCGTCGCAAGAAATCTAAAACAGTAAACTTAATAAAACAATAATATATCCGTTGCACGGATATCTAAAATAGTTAAACTAAAAAAAAACAGAGAAGCGAAATGAAAGAAAAACGCGGCCTCGAATTCAATTTCGTCGGCCTTAATGCGATATTAATAAAACAGTAAAACAGTGCCAAAGAAACGAGCAGTGAGCAGTTTAAAATATCCGACCCGAGTTCTGAAATTCTGGAAATATTCAAATCGGGTCGCTCCGACCCGGGTCGCTGATCTGACCGGATCGATGATCCAAACTCGAATCGATTTCAAAGACCAAATTCGGATAACCCACAACAAGAATATGGAATGCAAGAATTCGAAATATCCAAATCGGTCGACCGACCCGATCGATGATCTGACCCGGATCAGTGTTTCAACCCGGATCAGATTTCAACACCCAATTCAGATAACCAATAACAAGAATATGAAATGCAAGAATTCTGGAAATATCCAAATCGGTCGACCCGACCCGGATCAGTGACCCGACCCGGATCAGTGTTTCAACCCGGAATCAAATAATTTCATCAATTTCAGATAACCAATAATAATAACAGCAACAATGCAAGAAATTTGGAAATTCAAATCGGGTCGACCCGACCCGGGTCAGTAACCCGACCCGAAATCAGTGATCCAAATCAAATTGTAACACCAAATTCAGATAACCACCATACATAAATATGAAATGCAAGAATTAGAAAATGTTACCCGAACTGGTCGACCGACAGGTCAACCCGACCAAATCGATGAAGAAAATCAGAGAATCAAAATGGGAGAACAAACCTTTTCGGACTTGATTCTTGAAACAACAAAGAAGCCAAATGCTTGAAATCAAGAACACAACAAAGATTTATATATTGAATTGTTTTTTCCAAAAATCCTCCGAAAAAATCCCTCCTAAAATGAAGAACAACATGGGGTATTTATAGGTACTCAACCCAACGTTCAACCCCTCATACCCCCTTAAAACGAATTCAAATTTCAAAATAAAGGGGGAACAAATTCTGATTTTTGGGGGGTGTTCTTGGGGCAAGGGTGGAGCGGTGTCAGGGTAGGGTGGTGGCAGTGGTGAAGTGACGGGGGTAGGGGTGCGGCGACGTGGGGTAGGGGCATAGGGTGCGGCAACGAGTTGAGGGGTTGGGGGTTTGAGATATTTTGTTTTTAGGTTTTGGGTTGAAGGGATAAAGGGGGCGACCGGGTTCATGGTCGGTTTAGGGGGTTGATTTGTTTGGCTTGGTCCGTTGGGCCGACGGGTTAGGGGATTGGGGAATTTATTTTGGGATTGGGCTTGTGGGAAAATGGGTTTTAGTTTGGGTTGGGTAGGAATTGTTTTGGGTTAGGAAATAAAAAATGTTATGGGTTGGGCTTGGACGAAAATGGGTTTTAGTTTGGGTTGGGTAGGAATTGTTTTGGGTTAGGAAATAAAAAATGGGTTATGGATTTAAAAATATAAAAGAGGGGTTTAATATTAAAATATATTATATATATATATATATATTTTTTGTAAAAGATGTGAATTATTTAAAATAACATAACGACGTGATAATAATAAAATATAATATTCGCGAAATGCTTAATGCTTAATAAAAGGGAAATGCGATGCAATTTTGCGAGAAATAAAATATCATAGAATATTATGGATAACTTATGATTATTTATAAAATGCAAATGATATAAAATATGCGAATAATAATAATAATACGAAGATACACACATATATGCCTATATTTTAAAATTATTTTAAAAGTGAAAAAATATTAAAAATTACAAATAAAATCATAAAAGATGGGACAAAATTGGGTGTCAACAATCTTAATGCAAGTCGAAGACAGTTCCTTTTCTCAATTATGAAATATCGGATTTTCAACCCATTGTTGGTATTTCAGATACATTCCATAGGTCAGTCGAATCACTTGTTGTATTTGGGTTTGATTTTCTTTTATTTCATTCATTGTTATCAGTGTATTTTTCATTTGTTCTTTTACTATCAATTCTTCCCATATTGCGCTAATTTTTTCGTTAGGATTAGTCAGGATTATTAATTCTTTTCTTCCATCCGTTTCCCATATCTATCCATATTTTATCAAAATTTTCACATTGTTGTTCTAATTGTTTTATCTTTTCCTCTAATTTTATTTCTTTTGCCTCAAGTATTTAAGTTGGGATATTACTTCTTCTGATAAAACCTCTTTCATTATTTTTATTTTTATTTTTTCTCGATTATTTCCCTTTGTATGTTCATATCTTATTTATAAATCTATTCTTCCCTTGGTCATTTATTTCAATTCCATTATTATTTATTTTATAATTTACCATGGTTAAAAAATCACTTTCTAATAGCAATTCATTAAAACTATCATATTCTATTACTCATATATTTATCTTATATTCTAGATCTTGAATTTTGAATTTATTACTGATATTAAAGCATCTTGTAAATTTCCTAATATCCTATCATCCAATATGTATATTTGTATATGTGTATCTATGTTTTTCTGAAAGTATGTTTTTATAGTAAATTCTACTCCTCCAAAGTATATGTTTCTATACCTTTTAGCTTCTTTAGTAGATAATTTTGCTAATTCTCTTTTTATTACTTCATCTGTTATCAAGTTGATCTTTGTTCTACCATTTACACTTCTTGTGTCTATTATGTTCACATGTTTTTGTATTATATATCTTATTTCTTTATTCCTTTCAAATCATTTAGTTTTAAATATTTTCTTAATAGAAAGTTCTTCTTTTTCATCTTGTATTTTCTGATATATTTCTGGCTTAAAACTTAATGTTTGTGTTATTCCTCCTTAAATGCGTATTCATTTGGTAATATGTTTCTTTTGTATATTGTACTATTTTTTTTCGTTTATCCATGTCTTAACATATCAATATATCTATATTGTTCTTCTATAATATCTTTTAGATCTTTTAATTCTTTGTCTTTTCTGATTATTTCTCTTAATTTTTCCTCCAATAGTTTCATATTTTATTCTTCTTTTGTCTCAACTTTTCATCTTTTATAGCTATTCTATTTCTTAATTCTTTAATAGTTTCTTCCTGTTCATATATTTGTTTAGAATTTTCTTGTAAACGTTGGTCTCCTTCTTTTATAAGTTCTATAGTCATTCTACAACTGACTATATATTGATTTATATCTCTATTATATGTAAGGGGTTTTTCGGCTATTATCTCAAGTTCTCTTAACTTATTTTGTTGTTCTATTAGTTTGTTTTCAATCCATAATGTTCTGTCTCCATTCTTAGATTTGCTTTTAAATCTGCTATCACAAGATTTTGTACATTTATTTCTGTATTTATCTCTACTATTCTTCTATATGTTGCTATAATATCTTCTATTTGTGTTTGAATTTCTTCTAATTCAACATCAGAATATCTTTCTATCTATTTTTCATAAGTTATTATGTCTTTTGATCCTCGTTTCTCTGTTAACAATATGTTTTGTAAATTCATTATCGTTTCATTTTGGTTCCTCAGTGTCATTAAGAGATGTTTCATCTCTTTACATTTCCATAACATTTTATTTATCTTATTAATCCTATCAAACGACGGATGTGTTTTTATTGTTTATAACCTATTCCTTTGACATGCTTTGATACCAATTTCGGCTGACTCTCATGTCGATTTATTTTATTAATATCTACCATTACATGTTCTTTACTTCTTCTCCACGCATCTATTGGTACTAATTCTGGTTGTTGAGTAGTAGTACTAGTTATTATTTTTTCTTCACTAGTACTTGGTTCATTATCTCCTGATACTTGTTTACCTTTTTTTTTTCTCTTCTATAATCATATTAAGTTTTTCTAATATTATCTTAACGCAAGTCGAAGACAGTTCCTTTTCTCAATTATGAAAGATCGGATTTTCAACCCAATGTTGGTATTTCAGATACATTCCATAGGTCAGTCGAATCACTTGTTGTATTTGGGTTTGATTTTCTTTTATTTCATTCATTGTTATCAGTGTATTTTTCATTTGTTCTTTTTCTATCAATTCTTCCCATATTAGCTAATTTTTGTTAGGATTAGTCAGGATTATTAATTCTTTTCTTCCATCCGTTTCCCATATCTATCCATATTTTATCAAAATTTTCACATTGTTGTTCTAATTTTTTTATCTTTTCCTCTAATTTTATTTCTTTTGCCTCAAGTATTTAAGTTGGGATATTACTTCTTCTAATAAAACCTCTTTCATTATTTTTTTTTTTTATTTTTTCTCGATTATTTCCCTTTGTATGTTCATATCTTATTTATAAATCTATTCTTCCCTTGGTCATTTATTTCAATTCCATTATTATTTATTTTATAATTTACCATGGTTAAAAAATCACTTTCTAATAGCAATTCATTAAAACTATCATATTCTATTACTCATATATTTATCTTATATTCTAGATCTTGAATTTTGAATTTATTACTGATATTAAAGCATCTTGTAAATTTCCTAATATCCTATCATCCAATATGTATATTTGTATATGTGTATCTATGTTTTTCTGAAAGTATGCTTTTATAGTAAATTATACTCCTCCAAAGTATATGTTTCTATACCTTTTAGCTTCTTTAGTAGATAATTTTGCTAATTCTCTTTTTATTACTTCATCTGTTATCAAGTTGATCTTTGTTCTACCATTTACACTTCTTGTGTCTATTATGTTCGCATGTTTTTGTGTTATATATCTTATTTCTTTATTCCTTTCAAATCATTTGATTTTAAATATTTTCTTAATAGAAAGTTCTTTTTTTCATCTTGTATTTTTAGATATATTTCGCTTAAAACTTAATGTTTGTGTTATTCCTCCTTCGTACGTATTCATTTGGTAATATGTTTCTTTAGAATATTCTACTATTTCTTTTCCTTTATCCATGTCTTAACACATCAATATATCTATATTGTTCTTCTATAATATCTTTTAGATCTTTTAATTCTTTGTCTTTTCTGATTATTTCTCTTAATTTTTCCTCCAATAGTTTCATATTTTATTCTTCTTTTGTGTCAACTTTTCGTCTTTTATAGCTATTCTATTTCTTAATTCTTTAATAGTTTCTTCCTGTCCATATATTTGTTTAGAATTTTCTTGTAAACGTTGGTCTCTTTCTTTTATAAGTTCTATAGTCATTCTACAACTGACTATATGTTGATTTATATCTCTATTGAATGTAAGGGTTTTTTCTGCTATTATCTCAAGTTCTCTTAACTTAATTTGTTGTTCTATTAGTTTGTTTTCAATCCATAATGTTCTGTCTCCATTCTTAGATTTGCTTTTAAATCTGCTATCACAAGATTTTGTACATTTATTTCTGTATTTATCTCTACTATTCTTCTATATGTTGCTATAATATCTTCTATTTGTGTTTGAATTTCTTCTAATTCAACATCAGAATATCTTTCTATCTATTTTTCATAAGTTATTATGTCTTTTGATCCTCGTTTCTCTGTTAACAATATGTTTTGTAAATTCATTATCGTTTCATTTTGGTTCCTCAGTGTCATTAAGAGATGTTTCATCTCTTTACATTTCCATAACATTTTATTTATCTTATTAATCCTATCAAACGACGGATGTGTTTTTATTGTTTATAACCTATTCCTTTGACATGCTTTGATACCAATTTCGGCTGACTCTCATGTCGATTTATTTTATTAATATCTACCATTACATGTTCTTTACTTCTTCTCCACGCATCTATTGGTACTAATTCTGGTTGTTGAGTAGTAGTACTAGTTATTATTTTTTCTTCACTAGTACTTGGTTCATTATCTCCTGCTACTTGTTTACCTTTTTTTTTCTCTTCTATAATCATATTAAGTTTTTCTAATATTATCTTAACGCAAGTCGAAGACAGTTCCTTTTCTCAATTATGAAATATCGGATTTTCAACCCATTGTTGGTATTTCAGATACATTCCATAGGTCAGTCGAATCACTTGTTGTATTTGGGTTTGATTTTCTTTTATTTCATTCATTGTTATCAGTGTATTTTTCATTTGTTCTTTTACTATCAATTCTTCCCATAATGCGCTAATTTTTTTGTTAGGATTAGTCAGGATTATTAATTCTTTTCTTCCATCCGTTTCCCATATCTATCCATATTTTATCAAAATTTTCACATTGTTGTTCTAATTTTTTAATCTTTTCCTCTAATTTTATTTCTTTTGCCTCAAGTATTTAAGTTGGGATATTACTTCTTCTAATAAAACCTCTTTCATTATTTTTTATTTTTATTTTTTCTCGATTATTTCCCTTTGTATGTTCATATCTTATTTATAAATCTATTCTTCCCTTGGTCATTTATTTCAATTCCATTATTATTTATTTTATAATTTACCATGGTTAAAAAATCACTTTCTAATAGCAATTCAGTAAAACTATCATATTCTATTACTCATATATTTATCTTATATTCTAGATCTTGAATTTTGAATTTATTACTGATATTAAAGCATCTTGTAAATTTCCTAATATCCTATCATCCAATATGTATATTTGTATATGTGTATCTATGTTTTTCTGAAAGTATGCTTTTATAGTAAATTCTACTCCTCCAAAGTATATGTTTCTATACCTTTTAGCTTCTTTAGTAGATAATTTTGCTAATTCTCTTTTTATTACTTCATCTGTTATCAAGTTGATCTTTGTTCTACCATTTACACTTCTTGTGTCTATTATGTTCGCATGTTTTTGTGTTATATATCTTATTTCTTTATTCCTTTCAAATCATTTGATTTTAAATATTTTCTTAATAGAAAGTTCTTTTTTTTCATCTTGTATTTTCTGATATATTTCTGGCTTAAAACTTAATGTTTGTGTTATTCCTCCTTCGTACGTATTCATTTGGTAATATGTTTCTTTAGAATATTCTACTATTTCTTTTCCTTTATCCATGTCTTAACATATCAATATATCTATATTGTTCTTCTATAATATCTTTTAGATCTTTTAATTCTTTGTCTTTTCTGATTATTTCTCTTAATTTTTCCTCCAATAGTTTCATATTTTATTCTTCTTTTGTCTCAACTTTTCGTCTTTTATAGCTATTCTATTTCTTAATTCTTTAATAGTCTCTTCCTGTTCATATATTTGTTTAGAATTTTCTTGTAAACGTTGGTCTCTTTCTTTTATAAGTTCTATAGTCATTCTACAACTGACTATATGTTGATTTATATCTCTATTATATGTAAGGGGTTTTTCGGCTATTACCTCAAGTTCTCTTAACTTATTTTGTTGTTCTATTAGTTTGTTTTCATCCATAATGTTCTGTCTCCATTCTTAGATTTGCTTTTAAATCTGCTATCACAAGATTTTGTACATTTATTTCTGTATTTATCTCTACTATTCTTCTATATGTTGCTATAATATCTTCTATTTGTGTTTGAATTTCTTCTAATTCAACATCAGAATATTTTTCTATCTATTTTTCATAAGTTATTGTGTCTTTTGATCCTCGTTTCTCTGTTAACAATATGTTTTGTAAATTCAATATCGTTTCATTTTGGTTCCTCAGTGTCATTAAGAGATGTTTCATCTCTTTACATTTCCATAACATTTTATTTATCTTATTAATCCTATCAAACGACGGATGTGTTTTTATTGTTTATAACCTATTCCTTTGACATGCTTTGATACCAATTTCGGCTGACTCTCATGTCGATTTATTTTATTAATATCTACCATTACATGTTCTTTATTTCTTCTCCACGCATCTATTAGTACTAATTCTGGTTGTTGAGTAGTAGTACTAGTTATTATTTTTTCTTCACTAGTACTTGGTTCATTATCTCCTGCTACTTGTTTACCTTTTTTTTTCTCTTCTATAATCATATTAAGTTTTTCTAATATTATCTTAACGCAAGTCGAAGACAGTTCCTTTTCTCAATTATGAAAGATCGGATTTTCAACCCAATGTTGGTATTTCAGATACATTCCATAGGTCAGTCGAATCACTTGTTGTATTTGGGTTTGATTTTCTTTTATTTCATTCATTGTTATCAGTGTATTTTTCGTTTGTTCTTTTACTATCAATTCTTCCCATATTGCGCTAATTTTTTCGTTAGGATTAGTCAGGATTATTAATTCTTTTCTTCCATCCGTTTCCCATATCTATCCATATTTTATCAAAATTTTCACATTGTTGTTCTAATTGTTTTATCTTTTCCTCTAATTTTATTTCTTTTGCCTCAAGTATTTAAGTTGGGATATTACTTCTTCTGATAAAACCTCTTTCATTATTTTTTATTTTTATTTTTTCTCGATTATTTCCCTTTGTATGTTCATATCTTATTTATAAATCTATTCTTCCCTTGGTCATTTATTTCAATTCCATTATTATTTATTTTATAATTTACCATGGTTAAAAAATCACTTTCTAATAGCAATTCAGTAAAACTATCATATTCTATTACTCATATATTTATCTTATATTCTAGATCTTGAATTTTGAATTTATTACTGATATTAAAGCATCTTGTAAATTTCCTAATATCCTATCATCCAATATGTATATTTGTATATGTGTATCTATGTTTTTCTGAAAGTATGCTTTTATAGTAAATTCTACTCCTCCAAAGTATATGTTTCTATACCTTTTAGCTTCTTTAGTAGATAATTTTGCTAATTCTCTTTTTATTACTTCATCTCATTATCAAGTTGATCTTTGTTCTACCATTTACACTTCTTGTGTCTATTATGTTCGCATGTTTTTGTGTTATATATCTTATTTCTTTATTCCTTTCAAATCATTTGATTTTAAATATTTTCTTAATAGAAAGTTCTTTTTTTCATCTTGTATTTTCGATATATTTCTCGCTTAAAACTTAATGTTTGTGTTATTCCTCCTTAAATGCGTATTCATTTGGTAATATGTTTCTTTAGAATATTCTACTATTTCTTTTCCTTTATCCATGTCTTAACACATCAATATATCTATATTGTTCTTCTATAATATCTTTTAGATCTTTTAATTCTTTGTCTTTTCTCGATTATTTCTCTTAATTTTTCCTCCAATAGTTTCATATTTTATTCTTCTTTTGTGTCAACTTTTCGCCTTTTATAGCTATTCTATTTCTTAATTCTTTAATAGTTTCTTCCTGTCCATATATTTGTTTAGAATTTTCTTGTAAACGTTGGTCTCTTTCTTTTATAAGTTCTATAGTCATTCTACAACTGACTATATGTTGATTTATATCTCTATTGAATGTAAGGGTTTTTTGGCTATTATCTCAAGTTCTCTTAACTTAATTTGTTGTTCTATTAGTTTGTTTTCAATCCATAATGTTCTGTCTCCATTCTTAGATTTGCTTTTAAATCTGCTATCACAAGATTTTGTACATTTATTTCTGTATTTATCTCTACTATTCTTCTATATGTTGCTATAATATCTTCTATTTGTGTTTGAATTTCTTCTAATTCAACATCGTAATATCTTTCTATCTATTTTTCATAAGTTATTATGTCTTTTTGATCCTCGTTTCTCTGTTAACAATATGTTTTGTAAATTCATTATCGTTTCATTTTGGTTCCTCAGTGTCATTAAGAGATGTTTCATCTCTTTACATTTCCATAACATTTTATTTATCTTATTAATCCTATCAAACGACGGATGTGTTTTTATTGTTTATAACCTATTCCTTTGACATCCTTTGATACCAATTTGGCCTGTCTCTCATGTCGATTTATTTTATTAATATCTACCATTACATGAGTACTAGTTATTATTTTTTCTTCACTAGTACTTGGTTCATTATCTCCTGCTACTTGTTTACCTTTTTTTTTCTCTTCTATAATCATATTAAGTTTTTCTAATATTATCTTAACGCAAGTCGAAGACAGTTCCTTTTCTCAATTATGAAAGATCGGATTTTCAACCCAATGTTGGTATTTCAGATACATTCCATAGGTCAGTCGAATCACTTGTTGTATTTGGGTTTGATTTTCTTTTATTTCATTCATTGTTATCAGTGTATTTTTCGCTTGTTCTTTTACTATCAATTCTTCCCATATTGCTCTAATTTTTCGTTAGGATTAGTCAGATTATTAATTCTTTTCTTCCATCCGCTTTCCCATAACTATCCATATTTTATCAAAATTTTCACATTGTTGTTCTAATTGTTTTATCTTTTCCTCTAATTTTATTTCTTTTGCCTTAAGTATTTAAGTTGGGATATTACTTCTTCTGATAAAACGTCTTTCATTATTTTTTATTTTTATTTTTTCTCGATTATTTCCCTTTGTATGTTCATATCTTATTTATAAATCTATTCTTCCCTTGGTCATTTATTTCAATTCCATTATTATTTATTTTATAATTTACCATGGTTAAAAAATCACTTTCTAATAGCAATTCATTAAAACTATCATATTCTATTACTCATATATTTATCTTATATTCTAGATCTTGAATTTTGAATTTATTACTGATATTAAAGCATCTTGTAAATTTCCTAATATCCTATCATCCAATATGTATATTTGTATATGTGTATCTATGTTTTTCTGAAAGTATGCTTTTATAGTAAATTCTACTCCTCCAAAGTATATGTTTCTATACCTTTTAGCTTCTTTAGTAGATAATTTTGCTAATTCTCTTTTATTACTTCATCCTTATCAAGTTGATCTTTGTTCTACCATTTACACTTCTTGTGTCTATTATGTTCGCATGTTTTTGTGTTATATATCTTATTTCTTTATTCCTTTCAAATCATTTGATTTTAAATATTTTCTTAATAGAAAGTTCTTTTTTTTCATCTTGTATTTTCTGATATATTTCTGGCTTAAAACTTAATGTTTGTGTTATTCCTCCTTCGTACGTATTCATTTGGTAATATGTTTCTTTAGAATATTCTACTATTTCTTTTCCTTTATCCATGTCTTAACACATCAATATATCTATATTGTTCTTCTATAATATCTTTTAGATCTTTTAATTCTTTGTCTTTTCTGATTATTTCTCTTAATTTTTCCTCCAATAGTTTCATATTTTATTCTTCTTTTGTGTCAACTTTTCGTCTTTTATAGCTATTCTATTTCTTAATTCTTTAATAGTTTCTTCCTGTCCATATATTTGTTTAGAATTTTCTTGTAAACGTTGGTCTCTTTCTTTTATAAGTTCTATAGTCATTCTACAACTGACTATATGTTGATTTATATCTCTATTGAATGTAAGGGGTTTTTCGGCTATTATCTCAAGTTCTCTTAACTTAATTTGTTGTTCTATTAGTTTGTTTTCAATCCATAATGTTCTGTCTCCATTCTTAGATTTGCTTTTAAATCTGCTATCACAAGATTTTGTACATTTATTTCTGTATTTATCTCTACTATTCTTCTATATGTTGCTATAATATCTTCTATTTGTGTTTGAATTTCTTCTAATTCAACATCAGAATATCTTTCTATCTATTTTTCATAAGTTATTATGTCTTTTGATCCTCGTTTCTCTGTTAACAATATGTTTTGTAAATTCATTATCGTTTCATTTTGGTTCCTCAGTGTCATTAAGAGATGTTTCATCTCTTTACATTTCCATAACATTTTATTTATCTTATTAATCCTATCAAACGACGGATGTGTTTTTATTGTTTATAACCTATTCCTTTGACATGCTTTGATACCAATTTCGGCTGACTCTCATGTCGATTTATTTTATTAATATCTACCATTACATGAGTACTAGTTATTATTTTTTCTTCACTAGTACTTGGTTCATTATCTCCTGCTACTTGTTTACCTTTTTTTTTCTCTTCTATAATCATATTAAGTTTTTCTAATATTATCTTAACGCAAGTCGAAGACAGTTCCTTTTCTCAATTATGAAAGATCGGATTTTCAACCCAATGTTGGTATTTCAGATACATTCCATAGGTCAGTCGAATCACTTGTTGTATTTGGGTTTGATTTTCTTTTATTTCATTCATTGTTATCAGTGTATTTTTCGTTTGTTCTTTTACTATCAATTCTTCCCATATTGCTCTAATTTTTTCGTTAGGATTAGTCAGGATTATTAATTCTTTTCTTCCATCCGTTTCCCATAACTATCCATATTTTATCAAAATTTTCACATTGTTGTTCTAATTGTTTTATCTTTTCCTCTAATTTTATTTCTTTTGCCTTAAGTATTTAAGTTGGGATATTACTTCTTCTGATAAAACGTCTTTCATTATTTTTTATTTTTATTTTTTCTCGATTATTTCCCTTTGTATGTTCATATCTTATTTATAAATCTATTCTTCCCTTGGTCATTTATTTCAATTCCATTATTATTTATTTTATAATTTACCATGGTTAAAAAATCACTTTCTAATAGCAATTCATTAAAACTATCATATTCTATTACTCATATATTTATCTTATATTCTAGATCTTGAATTTTGAATTTATTACTGATATTAAAGCATCTTGTAAATTTCCTAATATCCTATCATCCAATATGTATATTTGTATATGTGTATCTATGTTTTTCTGAAAGTATGCTTTTATAGTAAATTCTACTCCTCCAAAGTATATGTTTCTATACCTTTTAGCTTCTTTAGTAGATAATTTTGCTAATTCTCTTTTTATTACTTCATCTGTTATCAAGTTGATCTTTGTTCTTCCATTTACACTTCTTGTGTCTATTATGTTCGCATGTTTTTGTGTTGTATATCTTATTTCTTTATTCCTTTCAAATCATTTAGTTTCAAATATTTTCTTAATAGAAAGTTCTTCTTTTTCATCTTGTATTTTCTGATATATTTCTGGTTTAAAACTTAATGTTTGTGTTATTCCTCCTTAAATGCGTATTCATTTGGTAATATGTTTCTTTAGAATATTCTACTATTTCTTTTCCTTTATCCATGTCTTAACATATCAATATATCTATATTGTTCTTCTATAATATCTTTTAGATCTTTTAATTCTTTGTCTTTTCTGATTATTTCTCTTAATTTTTCCTCCAATAGTTTCATATTTTATTCTTCTTTTGTCTCAACTTTTCGTCTTTTATAGCTATTCTATTTCTTAATTCTTTAATAGTCTCTTCCTGTTCATATATTTGTTTAGAATTTTCTTGTAAACGTTGGTCTCTTTCTTTTATAAGTTCTATAGTCATTCTACAACTGACTATATGTTGATTTATATCTCTATTATATGTAAGGGTTTTTCGGCTATTACCTCAAGTTCTCTTCACTTATTTTGTTGTTCTATTAGTTTGTTTTCATCCATAATGTTCTGTCTCCATTCTTAGATTTGCTTTTAAATCTGCTATCACAAGATTTTGTACATTTATTTCTGTATTTATCTCTACTATTCTTCTATATGTTGCTATAATATCTTCTATTTGTGTTTGAATTTCTTCTAATTCAACATCGTAATATTTTTCTATCTATTTTTCATAAGTTATTGTGTCTTTTGATCCTCGTTTCTCTGTTAACAATATGTTTTGTAAATTCAATATCGCTTTCATTTTGGTTCCTTAGTGTCATTAAGAGATGTTTCATCTCTTTACATTTCCATAACATTTTATTTATCTTATTAATCCTATCAAACGACGGATGTGTTTTTATTGTTTATAACCTATTCCTTTGACATGCTTTGATACCAATTTCGGCTGACTCTCATGTCGATTTATTTTATTAATATCTACCATTACATGTTCTTTATTTCTTCTCCACGCATCTATTAGTACTAATTCGTTTGTTGAGTAGTAGTACTAGTTATTATTTTTTCTTCACTAGTACTTGGTTCATTATCTCCTGCTACTTGTTTACCTTTTTTTTTCTCTTCTATAATCATATTAAGTTTTTCTAATATTATCTTAACGCAAGTCGAAGACAGTTCCTTTTCTCAATTATGAAAGATCGGATTTTCAACCCAATGTTGGTATTTCAGATACATTCCATAGGTCAGTCGAATCACTTGTTGTATTTGGGTTTGATTTTCTTTTATTTCATTCATTGTTATCAGTGTATTTTTCGTTTGTTCTTTTACTATCAATTCTTCCCATATTGCGCTAATTTTTTCGTTAGGATTAGTCAGGATTATTAATTCTTTTCTTCCATCCGTTTCCCATATCTATCCATATTTTATCAAAATTTTCACATTGTTGTTCTAATTGTTTTATCTTTTCCTCTAATTTTATTTCTTTTGCCTTAAGTATTTAAGTTGGGATATTACTTCTTCTGATAAAACCTCTTTCATTATTTTTTATTTTTATTTTTTCTCGATTATTTCCCTTTGTATGTTCATATCTTATTTATAAATCTATTCTTCCCTTGGTCATTTATTTCAATTCCATTATTATTTATTTTATAATTTACCATGGTTAAAAAATCACTTTCTAATAGCAATTCATTAAAACTATCATATTCTATTACTCATATATTTATCTTATATTCTAGATCTTGAATTTTGAATTTATTACTAATATTAAAGCATCTTGTAAAATTCCTAATATCCTATCATCCAATATGTATATTTGTATATGTGTATCTATGTTTTTCTGAAAGTATGCTTTTATAGTAAATTCTACTCCTCCAAAGTATATGTTTCTATACCTTTTAGCTTCTTTAGTAGATAATTTTGCTAATTCTCTTTTTATTACTTCATCTGTTATCAAGTTGATCTTTGTTCTTCCATTTACACTTCTTGTGTCTATTATGTTCGCATGTTTTTGTGTTGTATATCTTATTTCTTTATTCCTTTCAAATCATTTAGTTTCAAATATTTTCTTAATAGAAAGTTCTTCTTTTTCATCTTGTATTTTCGATATATTTCTGGTTTAAAACTTAATGTTTGTGTTATTCCTCCTTCAAATGCGTATTCATTTGGTAATTTGTTTCTTTAGAATATTTTACTATTTCTTTTCCTTTATCCATGTCTTAACATATCAATATATCTATATTGTTCTTCTATAATATCTTTTAGATCTTTTAATTCTTTGTCTTTTCTGATTATTTCTCTTAATTTTTCCTCCAATAGTTTCATATTTTATTCTTCTTTTGTCTCAACTTTTCGTCTTTTATAGCTATTCTATTTCTTAATTCTTTAATAGTCTCTTCCTGTTCATATATTTGTTTAGAATTTTCTTGTAAACGTTGGTCTCTTTCTTTTATAAGTTCTATAGTCATTCTACAACTGACTATATGTTGATTTATATCTCTATTATATGTAAGGGGTTTTTCGGCTATTACCTCAAGTTCTCTTAACTTATTTTGTTGTTCTATTAGTTTGTTTTCATCCATAATGTTCTGTCTCCATTCTTAGATTTGCTTTTAAATCTGCTATCACAAGATTTTGTACATTTATTTCTCAGTATTTATCTCTACTATTCTTCTATATGTTGCTATAATATCTTCTATTTGTGTTTGAATTTCTTCTAATTCAACATCGTAATATTTTTCTATCTATTTTTCATAAGTTATTATGTCTTTTGATCCTAGTTTCTCTGTTAACAATATGTTTTGTAAATTCAATATCGTTTCATTTTGGTTCCTCAGTGTCATTAAGAGATGTTTCATCTCTTTACATTTCCATAACATTTTATTTATCTTATTAATCCTATCAAACGACGGATGTGTTTTTATTGTTTATAACCTATTCCTTTGACATGCTTTGATACCAATTTCGGCTGACTCTCATGTCGATTTATTTTATTAATATCTACCATTACATGTTCTTTATTTCTTCTCCACGCATCTATTAGTACTAATTCAGTTTGTTGAGTAGTAGTACTAGTTATTATTTTCTTCACTAGTACTTGGTTCATTATCTCCCTGCTACTTGTTTACCTTTTTTTTCCTCTTCTATAATCATATTAAGTTTTTCTAATATTATCTTAACGCAAGTCGAAGACAGTTCCTTTTCTCAATTATGAAAGATCGGATTTTCAACCCAATGTTGGTATTTGGATACATTCCATAGGTCAGTCGAATCACTTGTTGTATTTGGGTTTGATTTTCTTTTATTTCATTCATTGTTATCAGTGTATTTTTCGCTTGTTCTTTTACTATCAATTCTTCCCATATTGCGCTAATTTTTTCGTTAGGATTAGTCAGGATTATTAATTCTTTTCTTCCATCCGTTTCCCATATCTATCCATATTTTATCAAAATTTTCACATTGTTGTTCTAATTGTTTTATCTTTTCCTCTAATTTTATTTCTTTTGCCTTAAGTATTTAAGTTGGGATATTACTTCTTCTGATAAAACCTCTTTCATTATTTTTTATTTTTATTTTTTCTCGATT
Source organism: Anisodus acutangulus (assembly GCA_029783415.1). Taxonomy (NCBI): domain Eukaryota; kingdom Viridiplantae; phylum Streptophyta; class Magnoliopsida; order Solanales; family Solanaceae; genus Anisodus; species Anisodus acutangulus. The sequence continues at coordinate 19,899,276 of CM056495.1, forward strand.
ATTTCCCTTTGTATGTTCATATCTTATTTATAAATCTATTCTTCCCTTGGTCATTTATTTCAATTCCATTATTATTTATTTTATAATTTACCATGGTTAAAAAATCACTTTCTAATAGCAATTCATTAAAACTATCATATTCTATTACTCATATATTTATCTTATATTCTAGATCTTGAATTTTGAATTTATTACTAATATTAAAGCATCTTGTAAAATTCCTAATATCCTATCATCCAATATGTATATTTGTATATGTGTATCTATGTTTTTCTGAAAGTATGCTTTTATAGTAAATTCTACTCCTCCAAAGTATATGTTTCTATACCTTTTAGCTTCTTTAGTAGATAATTTTGCTAATTCTCTTTTATTACTTCATCTGTTATCAAGTTGATCTTTGTTCTTCCTTTTACACTTCTTGTGTCTATTATGTTCGCATGTTTTTGTGTTGTATATCTTATTTCTTTATTCCTTTCAAATCATTTAGTTTCAAATATTTTCTTAATAGAAAGTTCTTCTTTTTCATCTTGTATTTTCTGATATATTTCTGGTTTAAAACTTAATGTTTGTGTTATTCCTCCTTCAATGCGTATTCATTTGGTAATATGTTTCTTTAGAATATTCTACTATTTCTTTTCCTTTATCCATGTCTTAACACATCAATATATCTATATTGTTCTTCTATAATATCTTTTAGATCTTTTAATTCTTTGTCTTTTCTGATTATTTCTCTTAATTTTTCCTCCAATAGTTTCATATTTTATTCTTCTTTTGTCTCAACTTTTCGTCTTTTATAGCTATTCTATTTCTTAATTCTTTAATAGTCTCTTCCTGTTCATATATTTGTTTAGAATTTTCTTGTAAACGTTGGTCTCTTTCTTTTATAAGTTCTATAGTCATTCTACAACTGACTATATGTTGATTTATATCTCTATTATATGTAAGGGGTTTTTCGGCTATTACCTCAAGTTCTCTTAACTTATTTTGTTGTTCTATTAGTTTGTTTTCATCCATAATGTTCTGTCTCCATTCTTAGATTTGCTTTTAAATCTGCTATCACAAGATTTTGTACATTTATTTCTGTATTTATCTCTACTATTCTTCTATATGTTGCTATAATATCTTCTATTTGTGTTTGAATTTCTTCTAATTCAACATCAGAATATTTTTCTATCTATTTTTCATAAGTTATTGTGTCTTTTGATCCTCGTTTCTCTGTTAACAATATGTTTTGTAAATTCAATATCGTTTCATTTTGGTTCCTCAGTGTCATTAAGAGATGTTTCATCTCTTTACATTTCCATAACATTTTATTTATCTTATTAATCCTATCAAACGACGGATGTGTTTTTATTGTTTATAACCTATTCCTTTGACATGCTTTGATACCAATTTCGGCTGACTCTCATGTCGATTTATTTTATTAATATCTACCATTACATGTTCTTTATTTCTTCTCCACGCATCTATTAGTACTAATTCTGGTTGTTGAGTAGTAGTACTAGTTATTATTTTTTCTTCACTAGTACTTGGTTCATTATCTCCTGCTACTTGTTTACCTTTTTTTTTCTCTTCTATAATCATATTAAGTTTTTCTAATATTATCTTAACGCAAGTCGAAGACAGTTCCTTTTCTCAATTATGAAAGATCGGATTTTCAACCCAATGTTGGTATTTCAGATACATTCCATAGGTCAGTCGAATCACTTGTTGTATTTGGGTTTGATTTTCTTTTATTTCATTCATTGTTATCAGTGTATTTTTCGTTTGTTCTTTTACTATCAATTCTTCCCATATTGCGCTAATTTTTTCGTTAGGATTAGTCAGGATTATTAATTCTTTTCTTCCATCCGTTTCCCATATCTATCCATATTTTATCAAAATTTTCACATTGTTGTTCTAATTGTTTTATCTTTTCCTCTAATTTTATTTCTTTTGCCTTAAGTATTTAAGTTGGGATATTACTTCTTCTGATAAAACCTCTTTCATTATTTTTTATTTTTATTTTTTCTCGATTATTTCCCTTTGTATGTTCATATCTTATTTATAAATCTATTCTTCCCTTGGTCATTTATTTCAATTCCATTATTATTTATTTTATAATTTACCATGGTTAAAAATCACTTTCTAATAGCAATTCATTAAAACTATCATATTCTATTACTCATATATTTATCTTATATTCTAGATCTTGAATTTTGAATTTATTACTAATATTAAAGCATCTTGTAAAATTCCTAATATCCTATCATCCAATATGTATATTTGTATATGTGTATCTATGTTTTTCTGAAAGTATGCTTTTATAGTAAATTCTACTCCTCCAAAGTATATGTTTCTATACCTTTTAGCTTCTTTAGTAGATAATTTTGCTAATTCTCTTTTTATTACTTCATCTGTTATCAAGTTGATCTTTGTTCTTCCATTTACACTTCTTGTGTCTATTATGTTCGCATGTTTTTGTGTTGTATATCTTATTTCTTTATTCCTTTCAAATCATTTAGTTTCAAATATTTTCTTAATAGAAAGTTCTTCTTTTTCATCTTGTATTTTCTGATATATTTCTGGTTTAAAACTTAATGTTTGTGTTATTCCTCCTTCGTACGTATTCATTTGGTAATATGTTTCTTTAGAATATTCTACTATTTCTTTTCCTTTATCCATGTCTTAACATATCAATATATCTATATTGTTCTTCTATAATATCTTTTAGATCTTTTAATTCTTTGTCTTTTCTGATTATTTCTCTTAATTTTTCCTCCAATAGTTTCATATTTTATTCTTCTTTTGTCTCAACTTTTCGTCTTTTATAGCTATTCTATTTCTTAATTCTTTAATAGTCTCTTCCTGTTCATATATTTGTTTAGAATTTTCTTGTAAACGTTGGTCTCTTTCTTTTATAAGTTCTATAGTCATTCTACAACTGACTATATGTTGATTTATATCTCTATTATATGTAAAGGGTTTTTGGCTATTACCTCAAGTTCTCTTAACTTATTTTGTTGTTCTATTAGTTTGTTTTCATCCATAATGTTCTGTCTCCATTCTTAGTTTTGCTTTTAAATCTGCTATCACAAGATTTTGTACATTTATTTCTGTATTTATCTCTACTATTCTTCTATATGTTGCTATAATATCTTCTATTTGTGTTTGAATTTCTTCTAATTCAACATCGTAATATTTTTCTATCTATTTTTCATAAGTTATTGTGTCTTTTGATCCTCGTTTCTCTGTTAACAATATGTTTTGTAAATTCAATATCGTTTCATTTTGGTTCCTCAGTGTCATTAAGAGATGTTTCATCTCTTTACATTTCCATAACATTTTATTTATCTTATTAATCCTATCAAACGACGGATGTGTTTTTATTGTTTATAACCTATTCCTTTGACATGCTTTGATACCAATTTCGGCTGACTCTCATGTCGATTTATTTTATTAATATCTACCATTACATGTTCTTTATTTCTTCTCCACGCATCTATTAGTACTAATTCTGGTTGTTGAGTAGTAGTACTAGTTATTATTTTTTCTTCACTAGTACTTGGTTCATTATCTCCTGCTACTTGTTTACCTTTTTTTTTCTCTTCTATAATCATATTAAGTTTTTCTAATATTATCTTAACGCAAGTCGAAGACAGTTCCTTTTCTCAATTATGAAAGATCGGATTTTCAACCCAATGTTGGTATTTCAGATACATTCCATAGGTCAGTCGAATCACTTGTTGTATTTGGGTTTGATTTTCTTTTATTTCATTCATTGTTATCAGTGTATTTTTCGTTTGTTCTTTTACTATCAATTCTTCCCATATTGCGCTAATTTTTTCGTTAGGATTAGTCAGGATTATTAATTCTTTTCTTCCATCCGTTTCCCATATCTATCCATATTTTATCAAAATTTTCACATTGTTGTTCTAATTGTTTTATCTTTTCCTCTAATTTTATTTCTTTTGCCTCAAGTATTTAAGTTGGGATATTACTTCTTCTGATAAAACCTCTTTCATTATTTTTTATTTTTATTTTTTCTCGATTATTTCCCTTTGTATGTTCATATCTTATTTATAAATCTATTCTTCCCTTGGTCATTTATTTCAATTCCATTATTATTTATTTTATAATTTACCATGGTTAAAAAATCACTTCCTAATAGCAATTCATTAAAACTATCATATTCTATTACTCATATATTTATCTTATATTCTAGATCTTGAATTTTGAATTTATTACTAATATTAAAGCATCTTGTAAAATTCCTAATATCCTATCATCCAATATGTATATTTGTATATGTGTATCTATGTTTTTCTCTGAAAGTATGCTTTTATAGTAAATTCTACTCCTCCAAAGTATATGTTTCTATACCTTTTAGCTTCTTTAGTAGATAATTTTGCTAATTCTCTTTTTATTACTTCATCATTATCAAGTTGATCTTTGTTCTTCCATTTACACTTCTTGTGTCTATTATGTTCGCATGTTTTTGTGTTGTATATCTTATTTCTTTATTCCTTTCAAATCATTTAGTTTCAAATATTTTCTTAATAGAAAGTTCTTCTTTTTCATCTTGTATTTTCTGATATATTTCTGGTTTAAAACTTAATGTTTGTGTTATTCCTCCTTCGTACGTATTCATTTGGTAATATGTTTCTTTAGAATATTCTACTATTTCTTTTCCTTTATCCATGTCTTAACATATCAATATATCTATATTGTTCTTCTATAATATCTTTTAGATCTTTTAATTCTTTGTCTTTTCTGATTATTTCTCTTAATTTTTCCTCCAATAGTTTCATATTTTATTCTTCTTTTGTCTCAACTTTTCGTCTTTTATAGCTATTCTATTTCTTAATTCTTTAATAGTCTCTTCCTGCTCATATATTTGTTTAGAATTTTCTTGTAAACGTTGGTCTCTTTCTTTTATAAGTTCTATAGTCATTCTACAACCGACTATATGTTGATTTATATCTCTATTATATGTAAGGGGTTTTTCGCTATTACCTCAAGTTCTCTTAACTTATTTTGTTGTTCTATTAGTTTGTTTTCATCCATAATGTTCTGTCTCCATTCTTAGATTTGCTTTTAAATCTGCTATCACAAGATTTTGTACATTTATTTCTCTATTTATCTCTACTATTCTTCTATATGTTGCTATAATATCTTCTATTTGTGTTTGAAGTTCTTCTAATTCAACATCGTAATATTTTTCTATCTATTTTTCATAAGTTATTGTGTCTTTTGATCCTCGTTTCTCTGTTAACAATATGTTTTGTAAATTCAATATCGCTTTCATTTTGGTCCCTCAGCGTCATTTAGAGCTGTTTCATCTCTTTACATTTCCATAACATTTTATTTATCTTATTAATCCTATCAAACGACGGATGTGTTTTTATTGTTTATAACCTATTCCTTTGACATGCTTTGATACCAATTTCGGCTGACTCTCATGTCGATTTATTTTATTAATATCTACCATTACATGTTCTTTATTTCTTCTCCACGCATCTATTAGTACTAATTCTGGTTGTTGAGTAGTAGTACTAGTTATTATTTTTTCTTCACTAGTACTTGGTTCATTATCTCCTGCTACTTGTTTACCTTTTTTTTTCTCTTCTATAATCATATTAAGTTTTTCTAATATTATCTTAACGCAAGTCGAAGACAGTTCCTTTTCTCAATTATGAAAGATCGGATTTTCAACCCAATGTTGGTATTTCAGATACATTCCATAGGTCAATCGAATCACTTGTTGTATTTGGGTTTGATTTTCTTTTATTTCATTCATTGTTATCAGTGTATTTTTCGCTTGTTCTTTTACTATCAATTCTTCCCATATTGCGCTAATTTTTTCAAGTTAGGATTAGTCAGGATTATTAATTCTTTTCTTCCATCCGCTTCCCATATCTATCCATATTTTATCAAAATTTTCACATTGTTGTTCTAATTGTTTTATCTTTTCCTCTAATTTTATTTCTTTTGCCTCAAGTATTTAAGTTGGGATATTACTTCTTCCGATAAAACCTCTTTCATTATTTTTATTTTTATTTTTTCTCGATTATTTCCCTTTGTATGTTCATATCTTATTTATAAATCTATTCTTCCCTTGGACATTTATTTCAATTCCATTATTATTTATTTTATAATTTACCATGGTTTAAAAATCACTTCCTTACAGCACTTCATTGAAACTATCATATTCTATTACTCATATATTTATCTTATATTCTAGATCTTGAATTTTGAATTTATTACTAATATTAAAGCATCTTGTAAAATTCCTAATATCCTATCATCCAATATTTATATTTGTATATGTGTATCTATGTTTTTCTCAAAGTATGCTTTACAAGAAATTCTACTCCTCCAAAGTATATGTTTCTATACCTTTTAGCTTCTTTAGTAGATAATTTTGCTAATTCTCTTTTTATTACTTCATCTGTTATCAAGTTGATCTTTGTTCTTCCATTTACACTTCTTGTGTCTATTATGTTCGCATGTTTTTGTGTTATATATCTTATTTCTTTATTCCTTTCAAATCATTTAGTTTTAAATATTTCTTAATAGAAAGTTCTTATTTTTCATCTTATATTTTCTGATATATTTCTGGTGTAAAACTTAATGTTTGTGTTATTCCTCCTTCGTACGTATTCATTTGGTAATATGTTTATTTAGTATCTTCTACAATTTCTTTTCCTTTATCCATGTCTTAACATATCAATATATCTATATTGTTCTTCTATAATATCTTTTAGATCTTTTAATTCTTTGTCTTTTCTGATTATTTCTCCTAATTTTTACTCCAATAGTTTCATATTTTATTCTTCTTTTGTCTCAACTTTTCGTCTTTTATAGCTATTCTATTTCTTAATTCTTTAATAGTTTCTTTCTGTTCATATATTTGTTTAGAATTTTCTTGTAAACGTTGGTCCCTTTCTTTTATAAGTTCTATAGTCATTCTACAACTGACTATATGTTGATTTATATCTCTATTATATGTAAGGGGGTTTTCAGCTATTATCTCAAGTTGTTTTAACTTATTTTGTTGTTCTATTAGTTTGTTTTCATCCATAATGTTCTGTCTCCATTCTTAGACTTGCTTTTAAATCTGCTATCACAAGATTTTGTACATTTATTTCTGTATTTATCTCTACTATTCTTCAGAATATTTTTCTATCTCTTTTTCATAAGTTATTATGTCTTTTGATCCTCGTTTCTCTGTTAACAATATGTTTTGTAAATTTATTATCGTTTCATATTGGTTCCTCAGTGTCATTAAAAGATGTTTCATCTCTTTACATTTCCATAACATTTTATTTATCTTATTAATCCTATCAAACGACGGATGTGTTTTTATTGTTTATAACCTATTCCTTTGACATGCTTTGATACCAATTTCGGCTGACTCTCATGTCGATTTATTTTATTAATATCTACCATTACATGTTCTTTACTTCTTCTCCACGCATCTATTGGTACTAATTCTGGTTGTTGAGTAGTAGTACTAGTTATTATTTTTTCTTCACTAGTACTTGGTTCATTATCTCCTACTACTTGTTTACCTTTTTTTTTCTCTTCTATAATCATATTAAGTTTTTCTAATATTATCTTAACGCAAGTCGAAGACAGTTCCTTTTCTCAATTATGAAAGATCGGATTTTCAACCCAATGTTGGTATTTCAGATACATTCCATAGGTCAGTCGAATCACTTGTTGTATTTGGGTTTGATTTTCTTTTATTTCATTCATTGTTATCAGTATATTTTTCGTTTGTTCTTTTACTATCAATTCTTCCCATATTGCGCTAATTTTTTCGTTAGGATTAGTCAGGATTATTAATTCTTTTTTTTCATCCGTTTCCCATATCTATCCATATTTTATCAAAATTTTCACATTGTTGTTCTAATTGTTTTATCTTTTCCTCTAATTTTATTTCTTTTGCCTTAAGTATTTAAGTTGGGATATTACTTCTTCTGATAAAACCTCTTTCATTATTTTTTATTTTTATTTTTTCTCGATTATTTCCCTTTGTATGTTCATATCTTATTTATAAATCTATTCTTCCCTTGGTCATTTATTTCAATTCCATTATTATTTATTTTACAATTTACCATGGTTAAAAAATCACTTTCTAATAGCAATTCATTAAAACTATCATATTCTATTACTCATATATTTATCTTATATTCTAGATCTTGAATTTTGAATTTATTACTAATATTAAAGCATCTTGTAAAATTCCTAATATCCTATCATCCAATATGTATATTTGTATATGTGTATCTATGTTTTTCTGAAAGTATGCTTTTATAGTAAATTCTACTCCTTCAAAGTATATGTTTCTATACCTTTTAGCTTCTTTAGTAGATAATTTTGCTAATTCTCATCTTATTACTTCATCTGTTATCAAGTTGATCTTTGTTCTTCCATTTACACTTCTTGTGTCTATTATGTTCGCATGTTTTTGTGTTGTATATCTTATTTCTTTATTCCTTTCAAATCATTTAGTTTTAAATATTTTCTTAATAGAAAGTTCTTCTTTTTCATCTTGTATTTTCTGATATATTTCTGGTTTAAAACTTAATGTTTGTGTTATTCCTCCTTCAATGCATTTATTCATTTGGTAATATGTTTCTTTAGAATATTCTACTATTTCTTTTCCTTTATCCATGTCTTAACATATCAATATATCTATATTGTTCTTCTATAATATCTTTTAGATCTTTTAATTCTTTGTCTTTCCTGATTATTTCTCTTAATTTTTCCTCCAATAGTTTCATATTTTATTCTTCTTTTGTCTCAACTTTTCGTCTTTTATAGCTATTCTATTTCTTAATTCTTTAATAGTTTCTTCCTGTTCATATATTTGTTTAGAATTTTCTTGTAAACGTTGGTCTCTTTCTTTTATAAGTTCTATAGTCATTCTACAACTGACTATATGTTGATTTATATCTCTATTATATGTAAGGGGTTTTTCGGCTATTATCTCAAGTTCTCTTAACTTATTTTGTTGTTCTATTAGTTTGTTTTCATCCATTATGTTCTGTCTCCATTCTTAGATTTGCTTTTAAATCTTCTATCACAAGATTTTGTACATTTATTTCTGTATTTATCTCTACTATTCTTCTATATGTTGCTATAATATCTGCTATTTGTGTTTGAATTTCTTCTAATTCAACATCAGAATATTTTTCTATCTATTTTTCATAAGTTATTGTGTCTTTTTATCCTCGTTTCTCTGTTAACAATATGTTTTGTAAATTCAATATCGTTTCATTTTGGTTCCTCAGTGTCATTAAGAGATGTTTCATCTCTTTACATTTCCATAACATTTTATTTATCTTATTAATCCTATCAAACGACGGATGTGTTTTTATTGTTTATAACCTATTCCTTTGACATGCTTTGATACCAATTTCGGCTGACTCTCATGTCGATTTATTTTATTAATATCTACCATTACATGTTCTTTACTTCTTCTCCACGCATCTATTGGTACTAATTCTGGTTGTTGAGTAGTAGTACTAGTTATTATTTTTTCTTCACTAGTACTTGGTTCATTATCTCCTGCTACTTGTTTACCTTTTTTTTTCTCTTCTATAAGCATATTAAGTTTTTCTAATATTATCTTAACGCAAGTCGAAGACAGTTCCTTTTCTCAATTATGAAAGATCGGATTTTCAACCCAATGTTGGTATTTCAGATACATTCCATAGGTCAGTCGAATCACTTGTTGTATTTGGGTTTGATTTTCTTTTATTTCATTCATTGTTATCTGTGTATTTTTCGTTTGTTCTTTTACTATCAATTCTTCCCATATTGTGCTAATTTTTTCGTTAGGATTAGTCAGGATTATTAATTCTTTTTTTCCATCCGTTTCCCATATCTATCCATATTTTATCAAAATTTTCACATTGTTGTTCTAATTGTTTTATCTTTTCCTCTAATTTTATTTCCTTTGCCTTAAGTATTTAAGTTGGGATATTACTTCTTCTGATAAAACCTCTTTCATTATTTTTTATTTTTATTTTTTCTCGATTATTTCCCTTTGTATGTTCATATCTTATTTATAAATCTATTCTTCCCTTGGTCATTTATTTCAATTCCATTATTATTTATTTTATAATTTACCATGGTTAAAAAATCACTTTCTAATAGCAATTCATTAAAACTATCATATTCTATTACTCATATATTTATCTTATATTCTAGATCTTGAATTTTGAATTTATTACTAATATTAAAGCATCTTGTAAAATTCCTAATATCCTATCATCCAATATGTATATTTGTATATGTGTATCTATGTTTTTCTGAAAGTATGCTTTTATAGTAAATTCTACTCCTCCAAAGTATATTTTTCTATACCTTTTAGCTTCTTTAGTAGATAATTTTGCTAATTCTCTTTTTATTACTTCATTTGTTATCAAGTTGATATTTGTTCTTCCATTTACACTTCTTGTGTCTATTATGTTCGCATGTTTTTGTGTTATATATCTTATTTCTTTATTCCTTTCAAATCATTTAGTTTTAAATATTTCTTAATAGAAAGTTCTTATTTTTCATCTTATATTTTCTGATATATTTCTGGTGTAAAACTTAATGTTTGTGTTATTCCTCCTTCGTACGTATTCATTTGGTAATATGTTTATTTAGTATCTTCTACTATTTCTTTTCCTTTATCCATGTCTTAACATATCAATATATCTATATTGTTCTTCTATAATATCTTTTAGATCTTTTAATTCTTTGTCTTTTCTGATTATTTCTCCTAATTTTTACTCCAATAGTTTCATATTTTATTCTTCTTTTGTCTCAACTTTTCATCTTTTATAGCTATTCTATTTCTTTATTCTTTAATAGTTTCTTCCTGTTCATATATTTGTTTAGAATTTTCTTGTAAACGTTGGTCTCTTTCTTTTATAAGTTCTATAGTCATTCTACAACTGACTATATGTTGATTTATATCTCTATTATATGTAAGGGGTTTTTCAGCTATTATCTCAAGTTCTTTTAACTTATTTTGTTGTTCTATTAGTTTGTTTTCATCCATAATGTTCTGTCTCCATTCTTAGACTTGCTTTTAAATCTGCTATCACAAGATTTTGTACATTTATTTCTGTATTTATCTCTACTATTCTTCAGAATATTTTTCTATCTCTTTTTCATAAGTTATTATGTCTTTTGATCCTCATTTCTCTGTTAACAATATGTTTTGTAAATTCATTATCGTTTCATTTTGGTTCCTCAGTGTCATTAAAAGATGTTTCATCTCTTTACATTTCCATAACATTTTATTTATCTTATTAATCCTATCAAACGACGGATGTGTTTTTATTGTTTATAACATATTCCTTTGACATGCTTTGATACCAATTTCGGCTGACTCTCATGTCGATTTATTTTATTAATATCTACCATTACAGGTTCTTTACTTCTTATCCACGCATCTATTGGTACTAATTCTGGTTGTTGAGTAGTAGTACTAGTCATTGTTTTTTCTTTACTTGTACTTGGTTCATTATCTCCTGCTACTTGTTTACCTTTGTTTTTCTCTTCTATAATCATATTATGTTTTTTCTAATATTATCTTAAATGTTGGTATTTCAGATACATTTCATAGGTTAGTCGATTCTTCTCTGTAGATTGCGCTATGAAGCACCCAATGTAGTTCATTCTTCCTAGGAAGCTCATGACATCCTTCTTGGTTTCCAATGGTGGAAGCTCCTAGGTGACTTTGATTTTTGTGGGATCTAGTATTATTCCCCTGTGGCTGACTATGAATCCAAAAAAACTTTCCGGCAGGCTCTCCAAATGGGCATTTATCCGGATTCAGTTTCAAATTGAACTTGTGGAGTCTGTCGAAGCATTTTCGCAAGTGTACGATATGGTCAGAGCCTTCTCCTGACTTAATGATGAAGTCATCCACATAGACCTCAATTTCTTTGTGCATCATGTCATGGAAGATGGCAGTCATCTCCCTCATGTAAGTGTCACCGATGTTCTTGAGGCTGAAAAGCATTACACGATATTGGTACACTCCTTATGGAGTGATGAATACTGTTTTCTAAACATCTTCCACGCTCATCAGAATCTGATGGTAACCGACGAAGCAATCCACAAATGACTTCAATTCGTGCTTCTCATAGTTATCGATGAGTATGTGGATGTTCTGAAATGGAAATTTATCTTTGGGACTAGCTCAGTTGAGATCTCGATAGTCCACACAAATTCTGATTTTTTCATCCTTTTTTTGCACTGGCACAATGTTGGCCAACCACGTGGGGTATGGAGTTACTTCTACCACCGCTGACTTTATCTATTTTTCAACTTTGTCCTTGATTCTTATGATGAGATCAGGCTTGAACTGTCAAATTTTTTATTTGACCAGAGTGAATCCTTCATTGATTGGTAGCTTGTGGGCTACGATATATGTGCTCAATCTGAGCATATCCGTATATGATCATGTGAATACGTCAACATACTCTCTAAGCAAATTTATCAATTCTTTTTTTATAGGCGCGTCCAAATGTGCACTTATCCTAGATTCCTTAATCGTTTCTCATCTCCGAGATTGATCACTTCAGTTTCATCCAAATTAGGCATCTGCCTATTCTCATTTTGGTCTTCCTCGTCCATGAGATCTTTTGGTAATTCTACCTCTTGATCATATTCCTTGTCATATGTATCACTCATCTCGCGACATGTCATGACATTATAAGTTGTTTTAATATTAGTACTGAAAAACAAGGCAAATAATAGTTGGCATGTAAAAACATGTATATGTATATATAAATATAAGAGATTGTTTTTGGGTAAACTGAGGCTTTTCATTGATTTGATAAGAGTACAAACTGTATCCTCACTCGGATCAATGTCGAGTCATTCTTATTTTTTTTAACAACACGTTAAAAAGTAAAGGCATAAATGGTCAATGCTCGGGCCTCAGCCGGTTTCCACTGATTTTGAAAAACAAATTTAAAATATTCTCTACCGAGAAGCAAAAAGTGAGGTAGAGGTCCAGTTGGTCAACCACTTGTCTGGGTCAGCATCTCGGATAGTGGGTGCTTTGAGGCATTCCTCTAGTATAACGGCACACTCTTCCTCTTGGAACAACATCCCTTAACTTTCTTTTGGATCACCGCCATTGTGCATAGGCATGTGGACCATAAATGTCTAGTACAAACTCGGGAAAGGCTTTTTCATCTGTAGAAGACCTCTCTTTTTCTGTTTAGCATTGGCGGCCTCTGCAGATCTTGGTATGTACGAGGCCGAAGCAATACTTATAACCCGGAATTGACACAGGTTCTCGAATTTCTTGGAGCTCTCGTCCTAGGCCTTTGCCGGGATCAACCTCGTTCTGGAGCATAGTTGTGGTGACCATCTTGTAGGCCGGCGGCATTAGAATTTCTTCATCATCCCCTCGGTGGGTGGACCCCACATGTTCCACTACGTGGAAGGCCGTGTCTGTCAGGACTACTTATATCATAGGCACATAGTTGTGAATACTACCCGCTCTATGGATTACAACTTTATATTTTCTCAGTTGAATTTTAGTGACTGGTGGAGAGATAATGGCACTGCTCTGGCCATATGTATCCACAGTCTTCTTAGTAGGAGATTGTAGTTCGCACTGATGTCCATAACTTGGAATTCTGTGGTAAACTCAACGGGCCCCATTTATATGTTGATGTCTACCTCCCCTGCGGGATCACGTTGTGCACCATCAAAATCTCTTACATTGGTACGGCTCTGGCTTATCTTTCCAATGTCATAGACTAACTGCTTCAATGTGGACTCGGTGTATATATTAAGCCTAGTCCCATTATAAACAAGTACTCGAGAAACCACCTTGCCACGACACTTGATGGTGATGTAGAGGGCCTTGTTATGAGCTATTCCTTCTCTTGGCATTTCATCAGTAGTGAATGAAAAATGATATTCCCTGATGACATGGCCTACTATGTCGGTCAATATTTCACTACTTGTCCGCGCTGGGACGTGGACTTTATCTAGCATCTTCATCAGGGTTTGACGATGTTGTGTTGAGCTCAAAATTAATGACATAACTAAGATTCTTGCCAATATTTTCTGTAGGTGTTTAATAATGGAGTAATCTTTCGTCTATATCCAACGCTAAAAGTCTTTGGCCTTCCTATCAGTGATGGGCCTTCTTTGATTGATTCTTTTTGGGGCGCTCCTTGCGACAATTCTTTGGAAGTGTATAATCTCCCTGATCTCGTCATTCCTTGAGCGACGATTGCAATTTCCCTTTTGGGAGCCAGAATGACTACCTGTGGTTCCTGGATCACAAATGGCTTCTTTGGAGCTGGGATCAGTATCTTAAAAATATGATTTTTCTTGCAACATTAGGGAGGCGACCGTGAACTCTAGGATTTTGATGCCCTTTTGGGCCAACAGTTGGCATATGGCCCAGTCTTCCTCTCGTTCTATCATGTGTACATGGTTGGCACCATGATTCGGGAGAGGATTTGTATTCATATTTGGCGTTGTGACCTCCAAAATGATCTCACATTTGTTAATCAAATCTTGCAACTTGTGCTTTAGATTAATGCAATCTTCCATTGCGTGCCTATCCCCCTTGGAATGGTAAGCACAAGTTTGGTCGGGTCTGTAAAAGTAACTCCCTGGGTTGGCAGGCTTTGGCAGCATAGTTTTGATGAGACCGACGGCGTTTAATTTGGTGTACAGACTAGTTTGCATTTCTGAAAGTGGTGTGAACATCTGAGGGGGCTTTTTCTCAAAGTGCGGATGTGGCAAGTCATATGTAGCCGGAAGCGGCTGGTTATGGTGATATTTTTTATTTTGAGGTGCTTCATACACAGGTGCAGGAATGTGATAATTTAGAGATGGGACTTGGTAGGTAGGTATAGGTGTTTGGTAGTTTGTTGGCGAAGCTTGGTAGTTCAATTATGAATAATATACTGGCACAAGGTCGTAAGGTGATGACATATAGTTGCTCGGAGGAGGAGATTGGTATACTTCGAAAGATGATTGCGATCTTTCCTTTCTACAATTCCTTGGGTTGGGGGTTTGAGAGATGTTTTCCACGTTCTCTTTCTTCTACTTTGCGTCTGTGGCGGAGCTTGATGCACCAACTTTGTTGATGATGCTGACCATCTTCCTTATTTTGAGGCCATTTTGGTCGCCTCTCCCATTCTGACTAAATCAGCGAACAGCCTATCGGCCATGGCCAACATTCAGTCATAGCAATCTAACTCTTGAGATCAGATGAACACTGAAACTAGTTCTTCCTCACTCATTGGAGGTTGTACTCGGGTGGCTTCGACCCTCGACTTACTTGTGTACTCACGGTAGGTTTTTGTTGATTTTTTTTATCTTCTACAAAGAATAGCGGTCAGGCATATTTTCCACGTTGAAGCAGAATCTATCTATGAATGCCTTCGCCATTTCTTCCCATGAGTCCCAGTGGCTAATATCTTATGCTGTGAACCATTCAGATACTTCGCCTGTGAGGCTTCGACTGAGAAACCTTATTATTAGTGCCTCAATCTGTAACACCCAAACATTAGGGGGTGTGGTCAGCACCCGGTGCCCTAAGGCCTGAGCGTATCATTCCTGATATTTGTTACATATTTAATAACTCATAGGCCAACAAGGCTTCTGACGAATACTTAGCTCAACATGGACACAACTACCTGCACGCAGAAAAGGCGCAATCTATACATATATATAACAAGGCCGACATGAACACAATAAGTCTACTAAAGGGGCTGACAAGGCCACACATGACCGTAATATATAATACGACTGTCAACAAACCTCTAAAGAGTATAAAGACAACATCTGCTTGAGACAGGGCCCCACCATACCCAACTAATATATATACATATCTATCATATCTATCAGCTCACTACACAACTCTGGAAGAAAGGAGTGTGACAACCTCCAACTGAGTCAAGTCCTTCTATGAGGAAAGCATCTACATCTCAATCTATACTTGTGCGCATGAATGCAGTGTCCCTAGAAAGGGACATCAGTATGAAAGATGTACTGAATATATAAGGTTGAAGCTGTAAATAAGTACAATGCTAGAACGGAATCATAAGTTGAAACTGCAATTGAATGTATAACTATAAGGTAAAGCTGCGGAAATACAACCTGTACTCTGAAAGCCTCTATGGACCAGGATATGCATAAGTATCGTACATGTGCATATATAATGCATGGTTATATATATATATATATATATATATATATATATATATATATATATATATATATATATATATATATATATATATATATATATATATATATGTGCATATATAACGCCTTCAAGCCTCTGTGGGTATTCCATTATATCATATCGGCCTCTGTGGGCATAGTTATCATCATATACCAGCTGATCAGGTGGTAGTTCATACATAACGCATTTCCCTTTCCAATAACCCACATAAGTATCATATATGCGTATATAAGGCCTGTGTAGTCATGGTGTATGCACTTATATATAATGCATGAATGATAATAAAACAATTTGAGTCTATCATAGTGACATAAAGTCGTTTCACCTCTGATTAACATTTTTGAACTAACATCATCAAGATAACTTACTTTGAAGAATCGACAAGCCATGAGATAAGATCACTATCATTAAATAGAAGTCAATACCATCAGCCTCTAACATATCTAAGAGTGGAGCCATTATGGGTATCATTCATTTTCGTTCATTTCATTTTGATCATGCCAAAAGAAGGAAGAGTAAGTCTTAACATATCTTTATCCACGAAGCTACAATTGTTCTACACGTCCTCACACCCTTACGGATGAGTATATCTCAGATAAAGAGTTGATATCAATATTGAATCCAAATTCCATAGAAAACTCATTTGGGCATCCTTCAACAACTTTAAGCACATAAGATTCTTTAGGCTTCCTTTATATAGAAAATTTATGAAATTCGATCCCCCAATCCTTTAATTCATACTTTCCTTAGCCCATAACCTATATAATTATTTGATCCATACTTTCCTTCTACCTTTTCCCGCCATCCACGCATGTACCGTTATGGTAGTGAAGGTATATCATTTGCCTTTAACCAACAACACTCCTCATGTCTCACGGTCTTCTTAAATAGTTTGACCCTTGTGGAGAGATTGGGGTTACTAGTTTATGTATAACATTTCACATCCCTTTTCCTTCAACTATTTTCTGAACAATGCTTCAGGTAACTTATTTATAAAAACGTATTTTTCTTATCATTCTTCTGGGGATTCCATTAATTCTTTAGATTCATGAATATCCCTTTTAGGTCACATGTTCATATATCTTCTGTGTTCCAGTATCACTCACACTACAGAGTCTAAGGTTTCTGGGTATGTATGTAGCCAAGAAATGGTTGATTTCGAAGTCATTTTACTTAGAACCTAGAACATAACTATACTTTCACTTATCCCTTCCACTCCTATTATCCATTTACGGTCTCTCTCTCTCTCTCTCTATATATATATATATATATATATATATATATGACACACTTTTTACATCAATGATAATATACCGATTATAGGCATAAAGTTATTCTTAATAAAATTATCAACATACATGATTAATTGCATAATTATGAGTAACATCGGAACCTACTATTCCCCTTGACTCAATCTCGGTCATCTATATACTCTATGGCTTCTGCTCCCCACCAATAACATTCTTCAACATCACCCACGCATTTCCCATAATGTACATGTCCACACTGATGGCACATCGACTGAAATCTCTCGGAACATTCTCTGGCCCTATGGTCAAAGGGTCCACATCCAGAACATAACTCTATATCGGATAAACATACTCTGTTATGTCTCCTTCCACATTGCTGACATCGTAGCCTACTACTTCCAACTTCTTCTTCTACTTTCCTAATTTCTACCCGGGAGCATCGATCTTACGTGTCTCGCAACAGAGATCCTTTGGGACCGACTTCCATCCCAAACCTTCTGCTCTGTATACTGGTTACTTCTTCCTCACTTTTAATCGTTATGGGTGAACCTTGGTTAACTGACTTTTATGATAATGAGCTTCTAGGTCTCTCGAAAGGTCTAACCTATGGGGGCATCTGAACATGACCCTGCTTTAGGAAGATAACTGGAGATGTTGCATACACAGTACCACTCATACCTAACCCAATCGAAAACGACCGTTGTGCTAATGGCCTCTATATTGTGCGGGCCTTCCTATGATCTGGAAACACCATTAGAATCGATTGTACTCGGAATGGCGATTCTTCTGGGGCCTCAGATGGGTCCTCTTCCATAAACAAATCTTCCAAAGCATCTTCTTCGATAGACAGAACATCCTCCATAGATGAATTTTCTTCTATAGAATAACTCATATTTTCTTCTGGTGTCCTTATAGTCCTCGGATCCATATTAATGGGTAGCAATCGTCTAGTACCTTCTTCCGCATGTCGGGCCCAATTCCTGCTATTAGTACTTTTCTTAGATCTTGGCATTACTAAAAAGAGAATCATTATGAAAAGATAGGAATTCAGTTACTTACGACTCCGCTTCTAATGCACGATCTAGATTTTCAAGAAAGGTAACATCCTAAATGCCCTGTAGCCTCCTGTTTATAAGTGTGGCACGCAACACACCCATAGCAATTCTCTACTAGACACGACATGTAGAAATTCCTAGGACTGACCTGCTCTGATACTAAGTTTGTCACACCCCAAGCTTGGGGGGGTGTGGCCAGCACCCGAGGCCCTAAGGCCTAAGTGTACCATTCTTGATATATGTGACATATTTAATAACTCATAGGTCGACAAGGCTTTTGACGAATATTTAGCTGAATAGAAACACAACTACCTGCACATAAAAAAGGCCCAATTTGTACATATATATAACAAGGCCGACATGAACACAATAAGTCTACTGAAGGGGCCGACAAGGCCACACATGATCATAATACACAACATGACTATCTACAAGCCTCTAAAGAGTATAAAGACAACATCTGGTCGGGACAGGGCCTCGCCATACCTAACTATATACATATGCATATCTATCATACCAATCAACTCACTATGCAGCTTCGAAAGAAAGGAGTGTGACAACCTATAATTGATTTGAGTCCTACTGTGGGGTAAGCATCTGCATCTCTATCTGTACCTGCAGACATAGACGCAGTGTCCCCAAAAAGGGACATCAGTACGAAAGATGTACTGAATTTGTAAGGCTAAAGCTGTAAATAAGTATAATGCTAGAAATGAAGCATGAGCTGAAACTACAACTGAATGTATAATTGTAAGGTAAACCTATGGAAATACAACATGTACTCTTAGTGCCTCTGTGCAAGGATGTGCATATGTATCGTACATGTGCATATATAATGCATGATCATACATATATATATATATGCATATATAATGCCTTCAAGCCTTAATAGGCATCTCATTATATTATATCGACCTCTGTGGGCATAATCATCATCATATACCAGCTTATCAAGTGGTGGTGCGTATATAATGAATTTCCCATTCCCATAACTCATATAGATATCGTATATGCGTATATAACGCAAAGTGGTCATAGTGTATGTATATATATGTAATGTATGAATGATAATAAAATAATATGAGTCTATCGTAGTGATGTAAGGTCGTTGCACCTCCAATTAACATTATGGAACTAACATCATCAACATAACCTACTTTGAAGAATCGACAAGCCGTGAACAAAGATCACTATTATTATATAGAAGTCAAGAATATCAGCCTCTAACATATCTAAGAATGGAGCCATTATAGATATCGTTCATTCCATTCTGATCATGACAAAAGAAGGAAGAGTAAGCCTTAACATACCTTTATCCATGAATCTACAATCGTTCTACAAGTCCTCACACCCTTACGGATGAGTATCTATATCATATAAAGGGTTGATATCAATATTTAATCCAAATTCATAGAAAAACTCATTTGGACATCCTTTGACAACTTTAAGCACATATGATTCTTTAGGCTTCCTTTATACGGAAAATTTATGAAATTCGATTCCACAATCCATTAATTCGTACTTAGTCCATAATGTATATAATCAGTTTGATTAACCAATTCAACCCATGCTTTAAGTAAAATAGCCCAACAACTTATACATGATGATTTCAGAAATTTACGGGTTTTGATTATTAAAATCCTTTCACAACTGTTCCAAATCATCAATTAATCACAAACATAGATAAAGAAGGATAGGATTTACCTTTACGTATCTTAATTCCCTTAAAACAGCGGGCTATTTTGCCTCCAAGGTTTTTGAAATCGACTCTATAGAGAGAAGACAATTCTTATGATAATCATGGGGTTTATCATGTTAATCTTGCGTTATGTTCCTTGTATTTGAGCTTAGGATGGTATGGTATCTTAAAGAGAGTTTTAGAACTGATTCTGGGTGAAAATGAAGTCCCAAATCGTAAAACCCGATTTAAACTTGAGAAACATCTGCACCAACTCAAAAGAATTAAACGGTCCGTCAATCCAGACCTGCAACTTCAAAATCTCAAAGAAAATTGATGATTCAGATTTTTCATTTTGACAGTCCGTCAAACTTTTAACGATTTGTCAACCTTACCGTCAAATTAGACAGTTTTTTGATTTTGTCAAAACGTATTTTCTTAGATCCATTTAACTTCCAAATGCTCTGGTACTTCCATAAACAAGTTGTAAACCTTCATTACTCTTTCGTAAGGTCGTACCTCTTCCCGAGACACCGATATTTACTAACGACACGATGAAATCTGAAACTATGGGGTGTAACACATTCCCTTTGGCATTGACTAGTTGGTCACAGTAAGCTCTCAGATGAGCTTTGGGGTTTCCTGTGCCATTGAAGAGTTCAAAATTGAGCACTTTGAATTCCTCTGGCAAGTCCAAATCTAGATGCATGCATAAGTCGTCATATCTTAGTCCTGTCTCTTTACGGGAGCCCTTGTTAGCCTTTTTGAACATGTTCATCATTTTCTGTTCCATTTTCTATTCCATCTTTGAAGGGGAGCCTTGGAGTAACTGGTAAAGTTACCGCCATGTGACCAGGAGGTCACGCGTTCAAGCCGTGAAAACAGCCTCTTACAGAAATGCAAGGTAAAGCTACGTACAATAGACATTTGTGGTCCGGCTCTTTCCTGGACCCCGAGCATAGCGGGAGCTTAGTGCACCAGGTTGCCTTTTTTTTCCTGTCCCTTACGTCCTGCTCGGACCTCCATGCCTTTTCCATCTCTTCGTAGTAATCCAATTCTGGCGAGGAGTCGATGGGAGCAATTAGAGTATGAAAGGATACAGTGGGGTGCGCGGGGTGACTTTTGGGAGTGCCCGCATATCTGGGAGTAGCATGGGTAGTAGTGTTTTAGTGAATTCTAGGATTCACATAGGCTGGAGATACCTGAAAAGTAGGTGCGGATTGAGAGGTCCCAGCTATGTGGGTGTCATTCACTATAGCCATTATTTGGTAAGAAGCCCCAGTATGGGCAATTGGGAAGTGTTCAGTAATGGGTGAGTTTAGAGATGAAAAAGGTGGTGGAGGCCTTCTTACCTCAGTAGCAGCTGCTTCTCTAGCAGCATTGATGGCCCATTTCTCGCGATCTGTTCTTAGAGGTCGGCGATTTACTTAAATATCAAAGTGATTATGTTCTCGGAGTGCCAGGCATTTTAGAGGTCTTGAGGCACAACGTCCTCAATCAGGGCATTCTTGTTATGGGTGTCCTCGGTTGTACCAGTCATATTTTTTTGATTTTCTTGATTTGAGGATGCTGCCGCGACTTTAGATCTGGTGAAGTATGCTAGTGTAACGTGATAGATTGACCCTTTTCTATAAGAAGAAAAATAACTCAAAAGCAAACGACGTTAGTACGTTAGTCAGAAATTCTAAATTGTTTAATACTTACCTCCAAAATGGGGAATTATTAGATTAAGTATAATCTAATGGAGCTAATGGTTAGTAAATGAAGGAGGGGCTGACAGTTTTTGAATGGGCTAATGGGCTTGACCGAGGGTTCAATTTGACTT
The DNA here is from genome assembly GCA_029783415.1 of Anisodus acutangulus. Lineage (NCBI taxonomy): Eukaryota > Viridiplantae > Streptophyta > Magnoliopsida > Solanales > Solanaceae > Anisodus > Anisodus acutangulus. The sequence continues at coordinate 19,921,306 of CM056495.1, forward strand.
TAACCAAAATCTTTTGGGAATGCGATATTCTGGGTAGATTGAAGACATTTGACATAATATGAGTCTTGTAAGAAGGGGGACAAAGGTCCAAGTTGAGGTAAGTGGAGAACTAGATCTATGATAGTTGTTTTCCCTAAACAAGTAGGTGAAATGATTTTGAATTGTCATAAATGGTTTCAGAATATGTTTTAACTTTCCAGTATATGTAAAGAGGAGCGCATGCTTGGTGGTAAGAATGTTCGAAAATCCACAACCAATGATGTGGACAAGAGGCCAATGAAGTGGCATGAGAACCTTGAGGTCACAGGTTCAAATCCGAGTGGAGGCAAAAATACTACTCCCTCCGTCCAAATTTGTTTGAAGGTTGACCAACTTGGGAGTCAAACAGTTCTTTCTTTTACTACGATTTTCTTCAACTCTTTTCATACATTGTGAAATATTAATTGTGCAAACTTATAGTACTTTTTATATAGTTTTCAATTATGTAAATTTTATTATAAAAATACTCAAAGAATCTATATTTAAAATTAAATCAAAGAAAAAATTATTTCACCCCCAAACTGGTCAACCTTCAAACAAATTGGGACGGAGGGAGTAGATGATTTCATTACATTTGTCCAAGCCCTGGTGGACAAAGTTATCCGTACATATGTTGGTCGAAGATAAGAGATACCCATGGAATTAGTCGAGGTGAACGCAAGCTGGCCGAACACCACAATTATAAAAAACGTTTTAGAAATCCTGTTGGTACTACTAGTTTAATACCACGATATATTTTGTTATGATGATTTATGACTTGATTTGATTTCTGCATCTCACTTCTAATTCTATTATACCCTCTTCTATATAAACCGCCTCTATCTAATGTCTTGGAATACTAAACCCTCATTAAATCGAAGAATAACATAATGCATTAGCTACCACATTCAATTACATATAACTGTTAACTTTTAAGGGACAATAAATTGCTATATTAGCCTCAATAACCAATCAAATGGGGGAATTTGACTAGGGCTAGTGCAAAGGAGATGGGAGAGAAGTTGATGACCAAGGGGGCTTGGGAGAGTAGTGGGGATGTGACCGGTATGCAGGATAGGACGACCAGTTGCATCCGAGAGGTAGCTAGAGAAATGTTAAGGGTCTCACGGAGTAGCAGTGGTTGGCATCGAGTGGACTGGTGGTGGAATGGTAAAGTTCAAGAGAAAGTGAAAGCAAAGAAAGCGGCGTATGCAAAATTGGTAGAAAGAAAGGATGAGTTAGAGAAGTGGACGAATAGAGAATTGTATAAGATGGCGAGAAATGAGGCAGAGCTAGCGGTTAAGGCGGCGAAAATGGCTGCTTTTGAACGCATGTATGTGGAATTAGAGAAAAAAGGCGGGGATAAGAAGTTGAACAGACTAGCCAAGGCGAGGGAGAAAAGGGCCCGTGACTTGAACCATGTGAGGAGCATCAAGGATGAGGACGACAAAGTACTGGCGGAGGACGACGGAGGTGGCAGTCTTACTTCCATAAACTCTTGAACGAAAAAGGGATGAGAGATCTGGAGCAATCAGGAAGGTACTGGGATTTTGGATATTATAGAAGCATTAAGGTTGATAAGGTTAAGGGTGTTATTCGCAAGATGCACAGGGAACGAACGACCGGATCTAATGAGATCCTAGTTGAATTTTGGAAGAGCGCATGCAAGGCAGTTCCGAGTGGCTGATTGAGTTGTTTAATGTCATTTTTAAGACGACGAGAATGCCCGAAAAATGGAGGTGGAGTAAAATGATTCCTTTGTACAAGAACAAAGGTGACATCCATAGTTGCAACAACTAAAAGGGTATCAAGCTGCTAAGCTACACTATGAAATTTTGGGAAAGAGTCGTGGAGATGAGGGTAAGAAGAAGCGTATCAATTTTCAAAAACCAGTTTGGATTCATATCGGGGCGTTCAACTACATAAGCTATTCATATTATTAGAAAGTTAGTGGAACAGTATAGGAAGAGGAAGAGAGACTTACATATGGTTTTCATCGACCTCGAGAATGCATACGACAAAGTCCTTAGAGAGGTTCTATGGAGATGTTTGGAGGTTAGAGGTGCGAACACAAAAAAATTATTAGTTTTTAGGGGATCGATCCTCGACTCCTGTTGCGTCATTTCTATGCTTTTCAAGTATCAACCCCTTTTGGGCTCAATATTACAAAAGATGAATTTAAGTTAGAATTTGAAAAGTATTTGGAAAACATTGATCATAAATAGTTTTTTGACTAAAGCATTTCATTATATATAAAAATGATTAACTCAATGTCATGAAACATCTATATTATGAGTGAGGTTCATTGACCATCCTTGGCACTCTAGGCATGCTCTCGTTCATCTAGATGAAATTTTTTTGACCTCCTTGAAAAAATTTCCTCAGTTGAAAGTTTGTCTTGCGGCGAACTCTCGTGTTGAATTGTCATCAATGATTTTTTAAGTCCCTTTCAAAAATACTGTCCCAGTTGAATGTTTAAGACCGACTGACTCTTGTGCCGGATTTGTCAGTGGAATTTTTGAGATCTTCTAAAATATTATGCCCTTGCTTGAAAATTTAGGTCGGCTGACTTCTTGTGTCAGATTTGTTGGTGGAATTTTTGAGATCTTCTCAAATATTCTGCCCCAGTTATAAGTGGACGATCCTTGTGCTCTATGAGGCAATTCTCAAATCTTCATTTCTTAGAGGCTTCCTAGGGGTTTCTTTGTTTTTTTATTTGATGCGACTGAGCTCAAAGAGCGTCTACGTATCCCATCTCGAGAATCAGGTCGAACATAGTTTCAAACAAAGATGGTTGATATTTTATAACAATGTGATCGAGTCCTAGATCAATGCCTACATATCCCACCTCATGAATAAGGTCATCGCGTAGTTCATATTACAAGGAAATGTCATTTGGTTCTCAATTACGATGACAAGTAGAGAAAATGCAATTACAAGCAAAGAAAAAATTATTACAAGTAAAGAAATATGATTACAAATTGAAAAAGTGTATCTTCACACATAGTATATCTTCATTGCGTCTGAGTTGATTGCCTTGGGCAACTCTTGGCCTTCTATTTCTGCGAGGATTACAGTTTGTCCTGATAGTACCTTGCGCACCATATAGGGCCCTTGCTAGTTAGGTGCAAATTTTCCTTTGTGCTCGTCTTGGTGTGGAAGCACACGCTTGAGCACCAACTATCTTATTTGAAAGATTTGGGCTCTGAACTGTTTGTTGAAGGCACATGCCATTCTCTGTTGGTATAGTTGACTGTGATAAATGAAAACCATTATTTTCTCGTCGATTAAAGCCAATTGTTCATATCGTTTTTGGACCCACTCTACATTATCCAACTTTGCTTCTTGGATAATTCTGAGTGATGGTATCTCTACCTCAGTTGATATTGCTGCTTCAATATTGTAAACTAGTAAGTATGGACTTGCTCCGATTGAGGTCCGAGTAGTTGTTCGGTATTCTATAAATGCGTAAGGCAACTGTTCATGCCAACACTTGTAGTTGTCATCATTTTCCTTAATATCCTCTTGATGTTCTTGTTGACTGCCTCTATGGCTCCGTTGATCTGTGGCATGTATGTGGTAGAATTTCGATGGGTTATGCGGAATCATTTGCAAATGTCCTTCATCATATGACTATTCAAATTTGCTCCATTATCGGTTATGATTGACTACGGGATGTCGAAACGGCATATGATGTTCCGTACAAAATCTGCTACAACTTTATTTGTCATTGACTTGTGAAAAGTAGCTTCGACCTATTTTATGAAGTAGTCTATGACGACTATAATGAAACGATGTCCATTAGATACAGCTGACTCTATGGGCCCAATGACATCCATGCCCCAAGCTACAAATGGTCAGGGTGAGCTCATGACATTGAGTTCACTTGGTGGGACTCTGAATAGATCTCCATGAATATGGCACTGATGGCATCTTTGTACGAATCTACTACAACTGGTTTCCATTGTCATCTAGTAGTAGACTCCTCTCAACATCATTTTGACTAGGACAAATCCATTAATGTGTGGACCAAAAATCCCGGCATGTACTTCTTCTAACAGTTTTGTAGCCTCTGTGGCATCAACACATCTGAGTAGCCCTAGATCAGGCGTCCTCTTGTAGAGTTCTCCTTTGTTTAGAAAGAAATTATTGGCCATTCTCAGGATGGTCTTCTTTTGGTTGGCTAAGATATTCTCGGGATACTCTCCCTTTTCTAAGTATGTACTTATGTCATTGTACCACGGTCGACTGTCGGGTTCTGCTTCTACGTGGGAAAAATAAGCAGGTTCTTCCATGATATTGATATCTGGGGGATCAATGTGACTGCTTTTAGGATGTTGTATCATAGATGCTATAGTTGCAAGAGCATCGACGAACTTATTCTAAGCCATTGGTGTGAATCGAAACTCGATCTTTCTAAACCTCTTGCATAATCTTTGTGTGAGATTTACATATGGCAGGATCTTCTTATTTTTGGTAGCCCATTCTCCCTCGACTTGATGAATTAGTAGATTTGAGTCTCTTATCACCAATAACTCTTGAATATCCATTTCAATGGCCATGCTAAGGCCCAAAATGCATGTTTCATATTCTGCCATGTTGTTTGTACATCAGAAGTTGAGCTTAGTTGCCATCGGGTAATGTTGACCCATTTCTGAGACAAAAGTGGCTCCAATTTCTGAACTCTTGTAGTTGACTGTACCAATGAAGAACATTCTCCATCCTAAGTAGGTTTTGACCGTGTCTTCTTCAATTGTCATCACATCCTCATCCGGGGAATATGTCCTTAGTTGTTCAAACTCTTCGTCGACTGGAATTTCTACTAACAGATCGGCCAATGATTGTCCCTTGACAGCTTTTATAATCACATATGTGATGTCGAATTCACTTAGAAGCATTTTCCACTTGGCCAATTTCCCTATAGGCATGGGTTGGGGAAAGATGTACTTCAAATGATCCATCTTGGAGATATGTGAGTAGTGTAAGCCGATAAGTAGTGTCTTAAATTTTGTGCTACCCATGTAAGCGCACATCATGTTTTCTCCACCAAGGTATACCTCGACTTGCAGGCGGTGAACTTTTTACTGAGATAGTAGATGGCTAGCTCTTTTTTCCTGGTCTCTTCATGTTGTGCCAATATTCCTCCAAATGCATTATCTGATACTGACAGATACAACAACAGTGGAATCCCTGATTTAGGAGGGACCAAGACTGGTGGATTAGATAGATATCTTTTGATGGTGTCAAAGGCTTTCTGGCATTCGTCCATCCATTTGGTGGGTGCATCATTTTTCAACAACTTGAGATGGGCTCTATGATTATTGTAGACTATGCAATAAAGCATCCAATGTAGTTCAACCTTCCCACAAAACTCATGACGTCATTTTTGGTATTTGGCGGTGGTAGTTCTTAGATGTCTTTGATCTTCGAGGGATCCACTTCTATGCCTCTGCAGCTAACTATGAATGCCAACTATTTTTCAGCAGGCACTCCAAATGCGCACTTGGCCGGATTCCGCTTCAGATTGAACTTGCAAAGTCTATCGAAGAACTTTTGTAAGTGTATGATGTGATCTGAGCTTTCCTGTGATTTGATTATGATGTCATCCATAAATACTTCTATCTCTTTGTGCATTATGCCATGTAAGATGGTGGTTATCGCTGTCAAGTAAGTTTCATCGGCGTTCTTGATGCCAAATGACATTACACGGTAATGGTATACTCTACATGGAATAATGAAGGTTTTTTCTATGTGTCTTCTTCACTCATCAAGATCTTATGGTAACCGACAAAGCAATCCACAATTGACTGTAATTCATTCTTTGCGCAGTTATTGATGAGTATGTGGATGTTCGGATGTGAAAAGTTATCCTTGGTACTAGCTCGTTTGAGCTCACGATAGTCAATGCAAAACTAAATTTTTCTATCCTTCTTTGGTACAAGCATGATGTTGGCCAAACATGTGAGATATGGAGTTACTTCCAACACCCTTGATTCTATATATTTTTCAACCTCATCTTTGATTCTTATGCTCAGATCAGGCTTGAATTGTCAGATTTTCTACTTGACCGAGGTGAAACCCACATTGATGTTTAACTTGTGGGCTACTATATCTATGCATAACTCGGGAATATCTGCATATGATTATGCGGATATGTTGATGTATTCCCCCAACAGATTTGACAGTTCTTCTTTTCTAGGCGAGCCCAAATGAGTTCTTATCTTAGTTTCTTTAATTGTTTTCTCATTCCCGAGGTTGATTGCTTGGTTTCATCTAAATTAGACTTCTGCCAATTCTCATACTGATTTTCTTCATCGATAAGGTCCTCTGGCAACTTGATTTCTTTATCGTATTCCTCAAATTCTTTTTCTTCCATATCACTCGACTCACTCGTCTTGCAACATATCATAACATTATGAGTTGTTATATCATTATTACTGAAAAATAAGGCAAAGCATGGTTAGTGTATAAAAATATGTTAACAAAATAAAAGACTATTTTTGCATAAACTGAGGCTTATATTAATTTTGATAAAGGAAGTACAAACTATGATCCTGACTCCGGTCGACATCGAGTCATTTCTGTTTTTCAAACATTACGAGAGAAATATAAAGATGCAAATGGTGAACATTCGGGCCTTAGCCGATTTCACTAATTTGTGAAACCAAATTTAAATTTATCACCTCCAATGAGGAGCCAAGATTGGGGTAGAGGTCTAGTTGGACAACTGCACGCCCAGATTAGCATTTTGGATGGTGGGTGCTTCAAAGAATTCCTTCAGTATCACATCACACTCTTCCTCTTAGAACAACATCTCTAAACCATCTTTTGTGTCTCCACCGTTGTGCATGGGCATTCTGATTGGGAATGACTGGTATAGATTCGGAATCGACTTTCGTAACTGTGGAGGACCCCTTTTCTTTTGATCATCTTTAAGGCTTCTTCAATTCTTGGGATGTACCCAAGACCAAAATGGTAATTATTTACCAGAATTGACATCGGTTCTTTGATACCCTAGAGCTCTATGCCCAAACCTTTGTCGGGTTCAAACTCATTCTGAAGCATAGTCGCGGCAATCATCTTATCTACTGGTGGCATAGGGCTCTCTTCGTCATCCTCTTGGTGGGAAGCTCTCACAAGTTCTACCACGTAGAAATATATGTCTTTGAGAATTTCCTCGATTACTAGCATGAAGTTATTTGGGTAGTTATGAATGTTTCCCGCTCCGTGAATCACCGCTTCATGATTCTCCCATACAAACTCTAGTGATTGGTGGAGAATGACGGTACTGCTCCGGCCATGTATAAATGTCAATATATGAATTGTTTCATTATTCATTATTTTCGGGTCTTTTCATTGCATTCACTTACAATAAGAAACAACCACCAGTCTTTGGTGCAACACTTGCATTTTGCTGTATATCCAAGGCTTGACCAATAGTATATTATAATTGGCAGTGATTGGTATAACTTGAAACTCAATGGTAAACTCAGCGGGCTCATCTGGATGTTGAGGTCTATCTCGCCAATTGAATCAAGATATGCCCCAATAGAAAGCTCTCACGTTAGTACGACTCTGACGTATCTTCCCAACATCATAACCCAGCTGCTTGAGTATGGATTCGAGGCATATATTGAGACCAGCTCCATTGTGGACTAACACTCATTCTATGACTTTGTCTCTACACTTGACAGTGATGTAGAGTACCTTTGCTATGGGATGTTCCTTCTTTTGGCAGCTCATCAGGAGTGAAGGAAATCTGGTGGGCCTCAATGATGTGGCCTACCATGTCAGCCTATGTTTCGCTGCTTGTTTCTGCATGGACATGCGCTTCGTCCAACACTTCCATCAAGGCTTGACGATATTGTGATAAACTTAACAGCAATACCATTACTGATATGGGTCGTTATTTTCTTTAAGTGTTCAACAATAGAATACTCTTTTGGCTGAATTCGGTGCCAAAAGTCCTCTACCTCTCCCTCAGTCATGGGCCTTCGTTGGTTTCCTTCTTTTTGTGGTGCTCCATGCGCTAGTTCTTCGGGAGTATAATATCTCCCTGACCTCGTCATTCCATGAACTACCACTGCTTAGACGGCAAACTCTTTTCTTATGGCTCTAACTATCTTCTGCAATACCGGAGCTACGAATAGTGCCAAGATTAGTACTTTAAATTATGGTCGCTCTTGTAGAGTAAGAGAGGTGACTGTTTATTCTAGGCGCTTCACGGATTCTTGAATCAGGGGTTTACACATTGCCCAATATTCTTTCTGTTCAATCATGTGGATATGGTTAGCACTATGATTGGAGGGATGATTTGTGTTTACATTTGGCGTTGCCATTTCTAAGATGATTTTTCTTTTGTCGATCAAGTCATATATCTTATGTTTCAAATTAAGACAGTCTTCTGTACAATGTCCGCTCCCTCCGGAGTGGTATGAACAAGTCTAATCGACTCTATAGAAACGGCTTCCAGGATTAGCAGGCTTTGGCGGGACAACTTGGATGATTCTGGCAGCATTTAGTCTTTTGAATAACTCAGTTTGAGTTTCAAAAAGTGGAGTGAACATCCGTGGAGGCTTCTTCTTGAAGTTCATATGTGGCAAATCATACATAGCTGGAGGCAACTGGTTTCGATGATTTTAATGGTTTTGGAGTGCTTGATAAGCAGGTGCAGGATTTTGATAGTTTGGTAATGGAGCTTGGTAAGTGGGTATTGATGTTTGGTAATTTGGCTGTGGAGCTTGATAGGCTGGAGCAGGTATTTCATAGTTGGGTTGTGCGTAGTATACTAGTACACGGTTGTATGGAGATGATATGTAGTTGCTTAGAGGTGGAGATTGGAGACGTTTGACATGTCCTCTTTCTTCTTCCTCACGGCCCAGTATTGCTTGCTAGGCTAGCCTTGTTGACTATGCTAATGATTTTTCCTAATTTAAGCCCGTCCTCTATCGCCTCTCCCATCTTTACCAATTCAGAGAATGGTCTCCCATTCATAGATAACATTCGATCATAGAAATACAATTCTTGTGATCGGATGAAAATAGAGACTAGTTCTTCCTCGCTCATCGGCGGTTGTACTCGGGTGGCTTCGGCCCTCCATCTACTCACATACTCGCTGTAGTTATCAGTAGATTTTTTCTTGACTTTTTCCAAGTAGTAACGTTCGAGCATGATTTCTATATTAAAGCAGAATCTTTCTATGAAGGCCCCTGTCATATCTTCCCAAGAGTCCCAACGACGTATGTCCTGGGCTGTGAACCATTCTGATGCTTCTCCCGTGAGACTTTGGTTGGACAACCTCATTATTAGGGCATGGTTTCTCTTGATTCTGACCAGTTGGTCGCAATATGCCCTTAGATGAGCCTTGGGATTCCTATCCAATTGAAGAGTTCAAACTTCAGTTCCTTAAAGCCTTCTGGCAGGTCTAGGTCCGAATGCATGCATAAGTCATCATAGCTTAGGCCCGTTGACTTACGAGAGCCTCTGTTGGATTTATAGAGCATGTCTACCATCTTCTGCTCTATTTCTCTATCTATTATGTCTTGTTCGGCCTTCCACGCCATCTTCATTTCTTCATAATGGTCAAGCTCGAGTGCAGAGTCAATGGGAGTGATAAAGGTATGAATGGATATTGTGGGGTGTGCTAGCGACTTCTGGGAATGCCAACAGCTCTGGGTGTTGGATGAGTGGCGGTAGTTTGATGTATGCTAGGGTCAGCATAAGTAGGTGGGGCCTGATAGGAATGCGCTGAGCGGGAGGTCCTGACTATGTGGGTGGTATTTACTGGAGGTTGGATATGGTACGAAGTACCAGCGTGAGTGCTAGTGACTGGAAAGTGCTCGGGTATAGGCGAGCTCATAGATGGAAAAGGCGATGGAGGCCTCCTTATTTCGGTGGCTGCCTTTATGGTAAAGTTGATAGCTTCATTCTTCGTGACATATTCCTGGAGGTCCACGATCTTTCTAAATAGCAAATTAATCAGGTCCTCGTGATGTGCGGAATGCTAAAGATCTGAGGTGTGGTGTTCTCTGTGACTAAAGCTTCTTTGTTACGCGCGTCTTCCGAAGTACCAATCAGTTTTTCTTGATTCTGCTCGTTAAGGGATGTTGTTGCGGCTTTTGATCTGGTGAAGTATGCAGTGTGATACAATACGGATCAACCCCCTCTATAAGAAAAGAATAACTCAAAGGCAAATGATGTTAGTAACGTTAGTGAAAAGTAATAATACAAGATATCACAGATAAGTTGCACATAAAGCACGTAGACTCGTGTAATTAAATCGAAATCTTGATTAATTTTCTATTTCGGGGGTATTATGGTCATTTTGGCCATTTTTGGTTTTGAGGGTTTTGGTTTGAAGGTTTATGGTTAGCCGGCTACCACGACATCGTCGAGACCAAAACTCCTCTTAAATAGAGAGGGATTATAATTTATATAAGATAGGGGCCGAGTCTTATTTAGACTGCCTACGTTTCCCTCTGTAGGAAATCTGGCCCTTCTGTAGTTCGAGTTACATAGAAATTATCCCTAATTTCATTTTTCCAGATCATTTTCCCAGACTAGGACCGACAAAGGCTTCCTACATATCCCTCATTGGGACATCAGGTTGGACGTAGTTTCTTTTACAAAAAATAGGGAGGGGATAACATTTTGATTGAAATATAAAGGGGATGCTTAAACTACCCAAACGATGACTTCTCCCTGAAGCCATGGCGGGTCATCGTCCTTACGACCTGGCATTCTCCCAGCGACTTTCTTAGTAGCGGGAGGGTAAAATAACCCAGATCTGGTCGGTGTTGCAAGATGCTCCAGCTCAAATTTGAAGGCATCATGTTCTTCTATGTCGTGCCCTGGTGCCCCTGAGTGGTACAAGCAAATCTTCCTCCTCGATGTGTTGGCGGAGGGTTTTCAAGTATACTTGATTGGTCGGACCTTTTCAGTGCTGGCTAATATGGAGAAGAGGATGGGCCCCACAACTTATGAATGACTTTCTCATAAACCAATATTATAACTTTCTTTTCGAAGGCCACGTACTGGTCTATGGTGTGGCCAGGTTGATTCTTATGGAAGAGGCACCTCTTATGAGCATTGATGGGTGAGCAAGTTGGAAGGACATCGGGCTGACATATAACTCTCTGGTAGCCTTCAATCCATCATATACCTCAATGTTTTGCATCGGTCTGGGTACAACTCTGAAACGCAAAGTATGGGCTTTAAGAGCAGTCGCCCGCCAAATAGGAGATGATGTACGGGATGGCCCTTGTAGAGTCCCGTAGTAGTTGACAGCTTTGTCGGCATTTGTGGTGACTCTTTCAGGCAACTCACTTGATTCCCTGTATGGCATAAGATCTTTCTCAGATAACATAGGATCTTGCTTCAGCATTTTGAACAATGGGATATAGTCATCAACCATCTTCTTGACCTTGTCAGGGAGGTTCTGGCATTGCCATTTTTGTTCAGAGGACTCTTCTGCGAGGTTCCTTACAAAATCTAAAATCTCGTCGACCTCTTTCATTTTGGTTTTATCCAAGTCAATCTTGTGAATCTTTGCTCAAAGCGACTCCTAAGTCTCTTCGTCGCCAACCTAGTCGACAATTGGTGACATTGCACTTTGGATGTTTGGAGTGCCCATCGATAGCAACTCAACCTTCAAGAGATGTACAAATTTCAGTTTAGTTTTGGTGTTTTCTTATGTTTTTCTTTTGCATTGGTGTCCTAAATGTGGAACCAATAAAGAGTTTAGACGGAACACATAAAAGCACATAAGCAGTTATATCATGTAATCACATTAGCAATTATGATATTCACATTCCTAAACCTCATTACTCCAAGGATTTCTAATCGTTTGAAGCATAATTGTGTCAAATGTTGTTTTAAATCATTTTCCCATAATCATTTTCATTAATAATAATGATTTCCCCAACTGGGTCATAAAATATAAATAAAGCAGTAAATGAACAATAGAAGAAGTCGCCTCTAGTGACAGATGATGAAGTTCTGTTTGTCTGAACTTTCTCGGCCCTTCGAAGGGCGGTCTGAATCCAGAGATGAGTAGATATTAATAGCGAATCAACCCAGAAACCTTTCTCTATGAAAGTCATAGGTGCAGTCTCGTCCATGGCTCTCCTCATGCGAGCATCTAAGTCCTCAAGACACTTGTGGGTGAAGTGTAACACATCGGTCAAACTAGCGATGACAGTCTGGTCATGCTCCATCATCTCTAAGTATTTGGCATCTCGGTCATCAGTTTGGCTCTAAATGTGACATGTCTTGATCTCAGCTTTTGAATCCCTGTCATGACTACACTGATAGGGTTGGGCCTCGGTACGAGGGTGACCTGCAAGTATGATCTCAATCAATCTACATAATCTTCATCACAACCCGGGCAGAAGATATCCTCGGCTAGAGTCTCTGGACCCCACTTCACTCGATCATTACACTCTCGAATAATGTTAGCAACCTCTCTGATCCTGTATCCCTCATAGTTAATAATATACTCCCCCATGTTCCCTACTTGGGGTATCATATGACTCCTACCGAACTGTCTTAGGACCCTAATAGGTACATATGGTCGGATTTCCCGAATCCTCATAAGTGGTAGGAAAGGGAATTTTCTACCTCTCACTACTATGGTATCAGATATAAAGTCAGGGAATCTCCATTGGATGTTTTCCTCTCGGAGTCTAGAAAAGATAAAAGCCCACCCTCTTTGGTTTGGTTTCCGAAATTTAGGTAAGTAACTTGAATGTTATCTCTCCTACGTTCCGGATCTAGGTATGATAGATCCTCAATTTTGTTAAGGTGTTTGATAATCCACTATTGCACTAGGAGGTTACACCTTTGGAAGTACCTATGTAGGTTCTAGAATTGATCTAAAGCTCGTTATATGTCGGCTAGGATGACGAGACTAGGTCATAGTACTTGGTTTCCTCATTTGTGGTTATGTCATGAAAGATAGCATGGGTGACGTAAATGACGTGGGTATCTATGACTTGGTGTCGGTGTTTGGTTAATACCACGGTTCCTAGTAGGTATATAGCAAAGGCTAGGGGTCGAGTGGCTTTCCAATTGGCCTAAGACCGAAACTTTACCGAGTGTTCTATGTATGCCCGTTTGGACCCAAATCTGTTGTAAAGATCCCTAAAGGATACGGTTGGGTCAAATATTCAGTTGGCATTTATGGTCGAGTTTCTTTCTCCTTCGCATACATGTTCCATTGCTATCTATGCAATCTCGGATCTTCTCTATGGTCGGGGTCATCTCAAAATCTCCGAACCTAAACACCATCCTATCACAGTGCCAATACTCGGTAATGACTTCTAAGAGTTTCCTATTTCCTTTCATGGTCATAAGGGAGGGTAGGTATCCAGACAGTTCATTACTTCTCTTTGTTCTAGGACATCTAGCCATGGCTACCAAAATCTCAGCAACTCAGATGCGTCTAAAACCATGTCGAGTTTTAGATTGGTATACATCTACATAACAACGCACAACTAATTTCCCCCAAAAGGACAATGGTTCATCACAAAAGGCTTATTTAATGCTTCCATATAGCAAGTAGTTGGATGCAGTTCCGTCGGGTCATAGACCGTCGAGACACGAGGTAGTCAGCCTAATAGGTCCAGATACATCTAAAATATTTGGACCCGTCATGTCAAAATGCGCTAGTTTAGTAGAAATTTGGCTTCGCTCTGTCCTAGTCAAACTAGAGTGGTTTAGCAAATGACTAAGGGACCCAAGCGGACTACTCAGGGTGAACCATTGTTGACTGTTGGACGACCACGAACCAAATCTGTATTCAACGTGTTCCAAAGAAATGTTTTTGGTTTTTTATTGGAGGATGTTGTGAAATCCACATAATCATGTGTTGTGAACTGATGCAAGTGTGTGTGTATGCTATTTGGTGGAAGATCAAATGCATGGATGACAGTTAGAATTGTGGGTATTTAATCACATAAGAAATTCATATAATTTAACACATGTTGTATTGGAACCCTTATGGTTAGAACCTAGGTTTATCCCAGCAGAGTCATCATCTGTTACGGTTCACTTTTACGCGGAGGCATAAAAGCTACTAAGAGGTTGTTGGTGCTCTAAGTTGGATAATATTTTTAGAGTCGCCACCTAATTTATAGGTAAATTAGGAAAACCAAGTGGAAAGGGTTTATTCAAAAACCAGTGAAAATCCTTTCTAAATCAGAGTCGAGGTAAGAGTTTTGGTGATCCCCCGGGGAAGGTGTTAGACACCTCGGTATTAAGGATTCGTAGAATACAATTGACCTTCGAGTTCTATAGCATGTTTAAACTTTACAAATTGCTTAAAAGTATTTAAATTTTCGCAAAATTCATGTCATTTATTTCATTTCAAACTCAAAGGATTTTGAAAAATAATGAGTTAAATTCCGCCTAAAATGGTTTGCGTAAGGGTAATTAGTCAATATATTTTCGGACCAAGAACACTCAAAGATTAATTTGAGTAGAACTTCACTATTAGTCCAATAAATTGTTCAATATTCTTTATACACTTTTTTGAAAATCTTTTAAGTTAAAAAAGGTGTAATTCATTTGAAATGACAAGTTTTAGACTTTTAAAGAATAGAAAAAAAGTTTTCTTTTTACATGCGTTTCTCCCAAAGGCCAATGTATTCCACAATCTACCAAAATCCCATAACACGATTCAAGCCCAAGAAACATATAATTTCAGGGATATGTTTTCTTATTCTGGTAACATTTTGCCATGTTATTTGGCAAAATATTATTGAATATACTATTGTATATCATTTGCATATTTTTACATATTTTAAAGAAAATATCTATCAATTTCTATAAATTAAAGAAGATGATTATTCAATTAATTGTCTAAGTTAATTATATTAAATTGGTAAATACTTTACTCCTTGAAATTAAGGAATTTTGATTAATTAAATACTGTGTCGAAGAGTGCCTTACTTTTATCCTTCAATCGGATTTATAATTGAGTTCGTATTTTAATTTCAGCCTTAATTTGATTTAATTGATCGATTTTGGATCCTAACTGAAATAGAACTGACCATATTTTAAATTATCGAGACACTACCACGAGGCGCGAGGTACTTCTTTACTTTTTCTACTCTTTATTTATTGGGCTTTGTCCATTTGTGATTTTGAGCGGGATAAGGGATGGATTCCCCCCAAAACTCCTTATCATATCAGATCCGGATGCAAGTTTGAGGTCTGATTGGCATCTATAAAAGGACCCTCCCTTCTCTCATTTGAGGAGTTCAAATCTTGGTCCATTAATCATATTTTTCGAGCATTAGTCCTAAGACCTTCGATACTTAGGGTTTCAAAGCATTTAACGAAACTAGAGATGGCAGTGGATTCTGGACCCGGTGGATCCGGATCCGTTTTATAGTATATGGATCTTCAAAATTTGGACCCGACGAACCCGGATCCATTTCTGACAGATCGGATCTGGATCTTGTATTTGAGATCCGTATCCGGTCCAGATCCGACCCGTGGATCCGTTTTTTATTAAATATATTCATTACCTAGAATGTAATTTTATAAGTATTTTCTAAGCACGTCAAAACAAGTTTAATTCTCAAAACAAGTTTAATTTATCTCCGCGTTAACTCAAAAACCAAAAAATAAAGAAGTAACTTCGATAACAAAATCAATGTTATATTAGTGAATGACTAACATCTCCATAGACAAGTAATTAAAATTATATTAACTTCATTTGTGAAGATTCCAAGCATATGCAAGTTCTGCATCGTGGAAATACTAGTCAGCATTTTTCACAACTATTGTCATTGTCCAACATTTTCAATTAATAGCTCACAATCAAAACGAGACAACGAACAAAATATCTCATATGAACATTTCAAAATTGAAACACAGTAAACTGTCAGCTAAGTAAAAATCGTTTGTCAGTTCAAAAAAAATTCTTAGCAAGGTTACATTCTTAGCAAGGAAATTTTTTTTACATGTGGATCCAGATTCGATCCGTGGATCCGATGGATCCGAATTTGGATCTGATTTTTATGGAGCCGATGGATCTGGATCTAGATCTAGTAGGATCCGGTCCAGATCCGATCTGTTGCCATCCCTAGTCGAAACCTTAGACATTGATAATTTTAGGGAAGTAACATTTAAACCCTTTTTCTTTGTTTAGCTGGACTAGGCTAAAATAGAAACTATAGGTTGAATATGATATTGTTTAGTTGTTGATGTTGAGTAACTGTGAATTTTGTGATATTTATTACTGATGATTACTTATTGATTAACTTTCAACACCTAATATGTCGAGAGTGATCTTATGCAAGCATGGTGTGACATGTATGTGGTTGTTTAGTATCTGTTTTGTGTCAAGAATTTGATTGCTAAGTGTAAGATTGGAATAATTTCCCTTAGGGATTCCTTTCATTATTCACAATATATATAGTTGTACAGAGGTTGATTCCTAATACAATAAGAATCCTAACTTACCTTAAATGGTTGATTCCTAATACAATAAGAATCCTAAGTTACCTTAAATATACATATATCATAATTACAAAATATATTGTGAATATTCGGAGAATATTCGCCTAATACTCCCCCTAAGTCGGAGCGGGAGGAGGCTGAACGCTAAGGCTGGATCGAAAGTCGGTGAAAAGTTGTCTCGGTAGTCCCTTTGTGAAAATGTCTGCATACTGATAGGAGGAAGGCACGTGCAATATTTTGACCTGACCACGGGCAACCTTCTCTCGCACAAAGTGAATATCCATCTCAATATGCTTGGTCCACTGATGTTGGATCAGATTATGAGACAAATAGATGGCAGATATGTTGTCACAATAGACTATAGATGCCTTTCGTAGTGGACACTGGAGCTCCAAAAGAAGATGTCAGAGCCAACATATCTCGGCAACGACATTAGCAACTCCGCGATATTCTGCTTCAGCACTCGAACGGGATAGTGTGGACTGCCGCTTGGCGAACCATGAAATAAGATTATCCCCAAGAAATACACAGTAGCCTGAGGTGAAGCAACATGTGTCGGGGTATCCTGCCCAATCTGCATCCGTGTAGGAGAGCAACTTGATTGGGGCATAGGGGTAGAGATGTAATCCAAAGTACAGTGTGCCCTTAACGTATCTGATAATACGTTTGAGGGCGGCAAAATGGGACTCTCGGGGGTCGTGCATAAACAGACACATCTGCTGAACGGCATATGCAATATCAGGCCTAATGAATGTAAGATATTGAAAGTCACCTGCAAGACTCTGATATAGAGTAGGATCAGAAATTGGCGCACCGTCATTGGCACTGAGCTTGGATTTCGAGTCAACTGGAGTTTTACAATTTTCCATCTTAGCCCTGTATACTATCTCTTCTGCATATTTACGCTGACACAAAAACATAGTGGCTGCAGATCTGGTCACTGATATACCAAAAAAATAACTCAGTTTGCCCGAGTCAGTCATAGCAAATTCAGTTTTGAGTACAGCAATGATTTCATTCTTCAAACCGTCAGATGAGGCAGTAAGAACAATGACATCCACATATAATAGCAAATAAGCAGTGATGCTACCTCGATGAAAAGTGAAGAAAGAGTTATCACACCTGCTACATATAAAACCGATCTGCATAAGATACCTGACAAAACGATCATACCAAGTGCGGGGTGCTTGTTTCAATCCATACAATGACTTCCTTAGACGATATATAAACTGCGGAACTACCGGATGAACAAAGCCAGGGGGCTGATACATGTACACAGTTTCTTTCAAATCCCCATGAAGAAATGCATTCTTGACATCAAGCTGATGAATCTGACAATGCATGCCCATAGAAATACTGAGAACAGTCTGAATAGTGGCCGGTTTAACAACCGGACTAAATGTCTTACGACAATCAATACCCTCCTACTGATTAGTGCCATTGGCAACTAGTCTTGCCTTATACTGCTCCAAGTCACCACTATCTCTGAACTTGTGACGAAATAGCCACATACACCGGATAACATTCACACCGTTTGGTCTAGGTACCAAATCCCAAGTGTTCTGCTTGGTTAAAGCGTTAAACTCCTCGCACATGGCCGCATTCCAATTAGGGTCCAGTTTTGCTAGTTTTGGATTTTTTGGAATTGGTGATAAGGTTTGTGTGGAGAGGTTGAAGTGAACCTTGGGTTTGAAGATCCTGTGTTGTGCACGAGTCTCTATGCGATGGGTAGGCAGCAGTGGGAGGTTTGGACTGGTAGGTGGCATGTATACTATTTCTGGACTGGGAGGCTGCAGGCTTACGGGTGCTGGACTGGGAGGCAGCAGTGCTACTGGGGGGGCATGAGACACGGCTGGAGGCAGCAGGGGTGTTCGATCGAAAGCACAGATTTGTTTGGGTGGTGCCGGATAGTGTCGGGGAAGAGGCTGTCGGAACAGTAGGCTGTTGTTGGTATAGAGTTTGGATAGCCAGGGACAAACTCGGTTCATCGATAAAGATGTAATCGGTGGTCTAAAACTTTTGGACATTTGAAAAAGGAAAGGTCTTCTCGTCAAAGGTTACGTGATGGGAGATGATGATTTTGCGAGTGACAATGTCATAGCACAGGTAGCCCCGATGAGTAGGAGAGAGACCAACGAAGACACATGGCAGGGTGCGAGGGGCAAGTTTGTGAGGTGCATTGGAGGCTATGTTGGGGTAGCATCAGCAGCCGAAAATACGGAGATGATCATATGATGGGAGCCTACGGTATAAGATTTCGATAGGGGTCTTGTTTTGGAGAGTGCTAGTTGGTAAATTATTAAGAAGGGATTCTACCATTGTAACAGCATAGACCCAAAAAGGTGGTAAACATGCATGAAACAGAAGGGTGTGAACCATGTTATTGATGATACGTATAATTCGTTCAGCCTTTCCGTTTTGGGAGGAAGTATAGGGACATGAAAAATGGAAAATCATGCCTTGTTTAGAGTAGAAATTGTGAAATCCCGAGTTATTAAATTCACGTCCATTATCACTTTGGAATGATTTGACAGATTTTTCAAACTGTGTTTTAATGAATTTTTGAAACTCAAGGAATTTGGCAAAAACTTCAGATTTGAATTTCAGTGGGTAAATCCAGACAAAATGTGAAAAATCATCTAAGAATACTAGATAAAATTTGTGACCCAAAGAGCTAACAATCGGAGATGTCCACAAATCAGCATGAACAATATCAAAAGGAGAAAAAGTAACACTATTTGATGACATAAATGGAAGAAGAGTATTCTTGTTGAGCAGGCAAGAAAGACAGTGTTGGGCAAGTTTCCCATTATTACATTGAATACGCTTAGTAGTCCTAAGAAAAGTAAAAACTAGGTCTCCGGGGTGTCCGAGTCTGTTGTGCTAAGTTGAGGGAGAGATAGCCGCAAGGGATAGATGTGATTGCGGTCTGACAGTGGAAGATTAAGTAAAGGGGTAGAGGTCTCCCACATTATTGCAGCGCGTAAGAATTTTCCCCGTATTGAGATCCTTCACAGAAAAACTAAAAGGGTCAAATTCGACAGACACAGAATTATTTCTAGTGAATTTTCTAACAAAGATGAAGTTTTTAATGATGTTAAGGGTGTAGAGGACGTGACTTAGGGAGAAAGGCGGGTGGGGATGTTTGGTATGTGTGTTACCGTAACCTTCAATTGGAATGCGATGACCATTGCCGACAGTAATAAATTGAGGACACTTTAGCCGAAGTAGTTGAGATAGGTTACCTGACAACCGGGTGAGGTGAGATATGGCTCCGGTGTCCATGTACTAATTTTCGTCAGTCAGTTGAAGGTTCACGGTGCTGAAGGCCTGGCCCAAGTCGGTGGGAGCCAGGTTGCTGCCTTGCGGTTGCTGCATGACCGAGACCAGGTGGGCCTGCTGCTACTGCGGGTAGGCATGCCTGGTGGCTGGGACAGAGCCCAATAGGCCAGTCGACCAAGCAGGCTGCTGGAACTGGGTCCCTGCAGTTGGGTATGGGCATGCAGGCGAGGCCCAGTTCTGCTGATTGGGCCATGTTGGTTGTTGTCCAGGCCACGAAAAATAGGTTGTATTTGGGCCTGGCTGCTGGTTGCAGTTGCCTTTGCCGCGACCCTTCCCTTTATTGTTGTTACCGCGGCCTCTGCCGCCACGCCCTCCGCCGCGGGACTGCTACTGCTGGTGGTCTTGCGGTGGTGGCTGGATGGTGTTGGCCGTCGGTAGAGTCATGCCGTCAACGGCTAATGCCTTGTGATTGTGCTCATGTTGTTTGGCACGGCGTGTTTCTTCTAACAAAAGTTGTGAACGTGTTTTGTTGAAACTTGGAAGAGGGTCGGCTTGTTGAATCATTGTTGTGAGTGTATCATATTCACCTTTAGGTAAACCAGCAACTAGTTAAAGCACCATATTGGTTTCTGAAACAGAAGTCCCTACGTTGGACAGTTGGTCGGTTATAGGTTTCAGTTGCTTACAATATTCATATATGTTGTTAAAATTCTCGAGACGTGTATTGTTGAACTGCTCTTCCAAATATACGGCCCGAGTAATTTTATTGTCCTGAAAAATTTCTTCTAGCCGGACCCAAAGTTCACGTGCCGTAGCACCTGTTTTCATGATAGTGCACAACTAGTCTTTAGATATGGTGTCGTAGATCCATTATTTGACAATGACGTCAATGCGATGCCAGGTTGAGTCTGCAACATCGGTAGGACGAGGAACAGAATCATCAATATGGTCGAGCACATTGTATGCACATGCGTGAATATAGAATAGTTACATCCACATGGAATATTGATAGTCTTCTTGGTCAAGAATAATAGGGATAAAATTCTTGATGTTATTAACGGCGAATGCCGGATGAAAAAAAGACAATGAACGTTGAGAGGGGTTGTCAAGTGTGCCAGTGGATGAACAGGAATTGGTGGGGGAAGACATGGTGGCAACCTTGTTGCCGCCGGCCGAGAGGAAGGGTTTCGGCCGAGAGAAAAATTTTGAGAGGGGATTAGGGTTTGGCTTTTGATACCATGTAAGATTGGAATAATTTTCCTTAGGATTCCTTTCATTATTCACAATATATATAGTTGTACAGAGGTTGATTCCTAATACAATAAGAATCCTAACTTACCTTAAATAGTTGATTCCTAATACAATAAGAATCCTAAGTTACCTTAAATATACATCTATCATAATTACAAAATATTCGGTGAATATTCGCTAATACTAAGAATGTATAGTCCTATTTTGTGTTAAGTTATGCCTAAACATGATTTAGTTTAAGCCTTGACTCTTTGATATTGATAGTTCTGAGTATAGAATGACACTAAGGTCCTATAGAACTGAGTAAGACTGTATTTGAGCCTGCTAACTTAAAATTTGCCAAGTCTAAGCATGTTCTGCTTTCTAGGAGGGAAGAAAATGAAAATAATTTGCATATTTGGGGATACTTAGCCTATTATCTAATTTGTTGTGGGTAGATATGACGTGACATGATTTAAATTAAATGTTGTATGGTGTATGTGCTTATTATACATGCTAAATGATATGAAAAGGATTAGTTTATAATCTGAACTTGTTTAGAAGATAAGTTATGGTTATGATAATCTTCAATATGTGTTCATGCTAACTTAGGATTTTATTTCAGTCCTAGTTGTGAAACTTAAAAGAATCTTGCTTTGGTCATTTGTTTGCTCGTGGATGCTTGAAAAACATGTGGTTTTCTGCTTCTAAACATTCCCCATGTTCATGTAGTCAAAAATGCTTTTGCCTTGGCTATGCTTGAGTGAAAAAATGCTGTGTGTGTGACTTGGGCAAGATGTCTATCCATTTTTAGCTTAGCTTAGTGTGGTATGTTTCAAAGGTGTTACCTAATGTTACTAATCTGTATTCCAAAAAATCAGTAAACAATAAACACTGAAAATAAACAGAATCAGTGTTGAAAAAATAAGAATAATTTTCAGAATATAATCGAGCTCACTTAGTTCAAAGTGTGTCCTTAAGGAAATTATTCCCCTCATAGTACTCGAGGTTGATGGAATATCCCCTCCCAGGATAGAATGATTATCTTACCAGAATAGTAGTACTCCAAACTCTGGTAGCGGCGAACCACTCAACAGTAGTATATCACACAGAATTTATTCGTGCAGAAGAAGAAGAAGATTTTGTAGTTCAGAAAATTAGTTAGTAAAATTCTGAAGAATCAAATAAATTTATAGCCATGGAAGTACTAAAACTGGTGGGAAATTTAAATGTGGGAAAGAAACCGGGTCGCGGGTCAGAAGCGGATCCGGCCGGGTCGCGGGTCAGGGTCACTAACGGGTAGGATTGGATAAGTTAATTAATTTAATTAAATAATAATTAATTAAATAATTAAAAATTAAAGAAAATTTGGTCCAAAAAGATTATCAATCAAATCATTTGACCAAATCCAAATCCAAATCCGAAGCCGAAGCCGAGCCGAGCCGAGCGAGCGACGACGACGGCGCGAGGGGTCCTTGCCCCCTCAACCCTTTTACTAACAAGAAGGAGTAATTCTACTTATAAGTAGAAGAATTTTTCTTTCCACTACCGATGTGGGACAACTCCCACTTTTCTTTCCACTACCGATGTGGGACAAATGATTATTTTATAGAGCAATAGGGAACTCCCTCCATTTCCCATTCAATCTATCATTTAATCCCAACAATCCCCCACATGAATGGGGAATGGCTATAAGATAAAGGAATGCGCTGACAAGTGTGATATACAAGCGAGAATTGACTGCATCCGGATAAGTAGGTTTCCCTTTGAACTTTCCGTAGTGAACTTATATCGGATATACTCGATCAATCGGTAGATTTGATATCTTTGAACCGTCGAACTTTGTTGTATATCTAGACAACATAAGTCACACAATCAACCCTCAACCATTTATGGTTCTCACGGTTGTGTTCGTTTCAGCCATGAACACCTCCTGGTTTCATGAGTGTGTAGAGAATGGGCCTTTACTGTCATTCCCCTTTAAAGCGGCTTACACTTAACACTCACATAGGTGCTTTCTAAACATGTGGTCCTATATCCACATTATCTGGTCATACACTGTCAGAGTTAGATAATCATTAAAGAACCTTAATGCTTTATTAACTCATTAACAAGCCATAAGGTTTTATCCTTATTTCTGAACATTGTCTTCATCCGAAAATGGGTTGAGTTATTTGACAATGTTGAACCGTCAGTCACAACTTTGTTTGATCTCCTTGAACCTAGCTCTTGGGATCTCCAGTCTGCTAGGTAGAGTTACCGCCATGATGACTTGTCCTCGGCCTTAACCCCATTCCCATTGATGATCTACCAACCCCCTCTCTAGATAAGCCTTTTGTAAGCGGATCCGCCACGTTATCTCTTGACTTTACATAGTCAATCGTGATAACGCCACTAGAGAGGAGTTGTCTAACGGTATTGTGTCTTCGTCGTATGCGACGAGATTTTCCGTTATACATTACGCTCCATGCCCTACCTATTGCTGCTTGACTGTCACAATGTATACATTTAGGAGCCAAAGGTTTGGGCCAGAATGGAATATCTTCTAAGAAATGCCGGAGCCATTCAGCTTCTTCACCGGCCTTGTCTAAAGCTATAAATTCAGATTCCATTGTAGAGCGGGCGATGCATGTCTGTTTTGATGATTTCCAAGACACTGATCCACCCCCAATTGTGAAAACATAACCACTCGTGGATTTAACTTCAAATGACCCGGTGATCCAATTTGCATCACTATATCCTTCGATTACGGCGGGATATTTGTTATAATGCAAAGCATATTCTTGGGTGTGTTCTACATACCCCAAGACTCGTTTCATTGCCATCCAATGAGTTTGATTAGGATTAATCGTGAATCGACTCAGCTTGCTTGTAGCACATGCTATATCCGGGTCGTGTACAATTCACAATATACGTCATACTTCCCAAATCTCGTGCATAATCCACTTGTGAGTCACTTTCACCTTTATTCGTTTGAAGTGCAAAACTTACATCAATTGGAGACTTTACAACATTGAAATTTAAATACTTAAACTTGTCAAGTACTCTTTCAATATAATGAGATCACGATAATGCTAGACCTTGTGGAGTTTTATGAATTACGATGCCTAAGATCAAATCAAGAACTCCTAAGTCTTTCATATCAAATTTGCTAGCCAAAGATACGCCGTAGCATTTATATTGGTAATATCTCTACTCATTATCAACATGTCATCAACATATAAACAAACAATGACTTCATGATTTGGAGTATTTTTAATGTAAACACATTTGTCACACTCATTAATCTTAAATCCATTTGCCAACATTGTTTGGTCAAATTTCGCATGCCATTGTTTGGGTGCTTGTTTAAGTCCATAAAGTGACTTAACAAGTTTGCACACTTTCCTTTCTTTACCCGGAACCACAAAGCCCTCAGGTTGTTCCATGTAAATTTCTTCCTCCAATTCTCCATTTAAGAAAGCTGTCTTGACATCCATTTGATGGATTTCAAGACCATATACGGCCGCCAGTGCTACTAACACCCGAATAGATGTTATTCTTGTTACCGGCGAGTATGTGTCAAAGTAATCAAGACCTTCTTTTTGTCTATAACCTTTGACCACAAGTCTTGCCTTATATTTGTTAATAATGCCATCAACTTTCATTTTCTTTTTAAAAATCCATTTTGATCCTAAAGGTTTATTTCCAGGAGGAAGATCAACCAATTCCCATGTATGGTTGTTCAAAATTGATTCAATTTCACTATTGACTGCCTCTTTCCAAAATGTTGAATCAGAAGAAGACATTGCTGCTTTAAATGTTTGAGGCTCATTTTCAAGCAAGAATGTCACAAAATCTGGTCCAAAGGAAGTAGATGTCCTTTGACGTTTGCTACGCCTTGCATCCGCTTTACTTGGTGTATTTTTCTTTGGTTCTTCCCGTGGTCGTTTAGATCTTTCACTTGACGACTCACATTCGGTTTTATACGGATAAATATTTTCAAAGAATTCAGCATTATCTGATTCAATTACCGTATTAACATGAATTTCGGGATTGTCCGATTTGTGAACCAAAAACCGACAAGCTTTGCTGTTTGTAGCATAACCAATAAAAACACAATCCACAGTTTTTGGTCCGATTTTTACCCTTTTGGGCAAAGGAACTTGGACCTTTGCTAAACACCCCCACACTTTGAAATATTTCAAGTTGGGTTTTCTTCCTTTCCATAATTCATATGGAATAGATTGTGTTTTGCTGTGGGGCACCCTGTTGAGTATTCGATTAGCTGTAAGGATAGCTTCCCCCCACAAGCTTTGCGGTAAACCGGAACTTATTAGTAAGGCATTCATCATTTCCTTTAATGTTCAGTTTTTCCTTTCCGCAATTCCATTTAATTGTGGTGTATAAGGGGCAGTAGTTTGATGAATAATTCCATATTCTAAACATATCTCTGCAAAAGGAGATTCGTACTCTCCTCCCCTATCACTTCTAATTATTTTTATCTTTTTATTCAATTGATTTTCCACTTCGTTTTTGTGTTGCTTAAATGCATCAATTGCTTCATCCTTACTATTAAGCAAATACACATAGCAATATCGAGTGCAATCGTCAATAAAAGTTATAAAATACTTTTTCCCACCGCGAGATGGTATTGACTTCATATCACATATATCTGTGTGAATTAAGTCTAAAGGATTTGAATTCCTATCAATAGACTTATATGAATGTTTAACAAACTTAGATTCGACACAGATTTCACATTTAGATTTATTACACTCGAATTTAGGCAATACTTCTAAATTAATCAATCTTCGCAATGTTTTGTAGTTGACATGTCCTAAACGAACATGCCATAAATTATTTGACTCCAATAAGTAAGACGAAGCTGGATTCTTATTAATACTGTCAACAACCATTACATTGAGTTTGAAAAGGCCCTCGGTGAGGTAGCCTTTTCCTATGAACAAATCATTCTTACTTATTACAATTTTCTCACTAACCAACACACATTTAAACCCGTTTTTGACGAGTAGTCCGACTGAAACTAAATTCTTCCGAATTGTTGGAACGTGCATAACATTGTTGAGAGTCAGGACCTTGCCGGAAGTCATCTTCAGAAGTATCTTCCCATATCCTTCAACCTTGGCTGTTGCAGTATTTCCCATAAACAGTACCTCTTCGAGCATAGGTTGCAAATGCTTCTTTTGTAGCGCAAACATGTCGAGTGGCACCAGAATCAAGCCACCACTCCTTTGGGTTTCCAACCAAATTGCACTCCGATAGCATTGCACACAGATCATCCATATCATCATTCTTTTCCACCATATTGGCTTGTCCTTTTCCCTTGTTCTTTTTCTAGACGACAACTGGGCTTTGTGGCCGCCTTTCCCACAATTAAAGCGGTTGCCCTTGAACTTTTTCTTGTTGGGATCCTTCTCCTTTCCGTAAGGCCTCTTCCTTTTCTTGTTCTTTTTCGTGAGCAAAGATCTTCAACGATGTTTGCCCCTTCAATTGGTGAAGTCTTACGGTACCTCTTCTCAGCGGTTTTGTTATCTTCCTCGATCTTGAGACGAATCACAAGATCTTCCAACTTCATTTCCTTTCTTTTGTGCTTAAGATAATTCTTGAAATCTTTCCATGAGGGCGGCAACTTCTCAATCATTGCAGCCACTTGGAATGCTTCATTTACTACCATACCTTCAGCAATAAGGTCATGGAAGATAAGTTGAAGCTCTTGAACTTGGGTTCCAACAGTTTTTCCATCCACCATTTTGTAGTCTAGGAATTTGGCAACCACAAACTTCTTCAAGCAAGCATCTTCAGTTTTGTACTTCTTTTCAAGTGCACTCCATAGTTCTTTGGAGGTCTCTACTGCACTGTAGACGTTGTACAAGTCATCTTCTAAGGCACTCAAAATGTAGCCTTTGCACAAAGAATCAGTCTGTTTCCAAGCCTCAGTAACCATGAACTGTTGGTTGTCAGGCATGTCGGCGGCAGGCACGGGAGGATCCTCATTGGTGAACTTTTGCATACCAAGGGTGGTAAGCCAAAAGAACATTCTTTGCTGCCATCCTTTAAAGTTGGCACCGGTGAACTTCGCAGGTTTCTCGGTGGCACCGCTGGTACGGTTGTAGGAGTAATCACCAGTGCAAGATTCGCAGAGGTAGTTCCAGTCTCAATTGCCATTATTCGTTTGTCACTGTCAAATTGACAAACTGTTTTAGTTAATAAAACCATAATAGCAATTCAATCACAGACTTAAACGATGAAGATTTTATTTCTTCAAATCGCAGTATAATTATGAAACTTTAGTTTTCCAACGAAGTTTTTATATCTTCGAGTCAGAATACTAATATTCATATGGAGTAGAAAACTACACAAGTTTTAATCTCCAAACCAGAATACAACAACGATGAAGTTTTTATGTTCTTCAAATCGTTGTACAAGTATGAACTTTAATGTTCCAATGAAATTTTAATTTCTTCAAGTTAGAATATGAAATTTCATACGGAGTAGAAAACCACACAGGTTTTAGTCTCCAAAACAGAATACAGATTAATCTAAAAATATAATTTCCTTAAGATTGTTACTAATCTGTATTCCAAAAAATCAGTAAACAATAAACACTGAAAATAAACAGAATCAGTGTTGAAAAAATAAGAATAATTTTCAGAATATAATCGAGCCCACTTAGTTCAAAGTGTGTCCTTAAGGAAATTATTCCCCTCACAGTACTCGAGGTTGATGGAATATCCCCTCCCGGGATAGAACGATTATCTTACCAGAATAGTAGTACTCCAAACTCTGGTAGCGGCGAACCACTCAACAGTAGTATATCACACAGAATTTATTCGTGCAGAAGTACTGTTTCTGAAGGTTAGTAAAATTTTGAAGAATCAAATAAATTTATAGCCATGGAAGTACTGTTTCTGAAGGTTTGCAACCCTTCTGAACAATCACTAAAACTGGTGGGAAATTTAAATGTGGGAAAGAAACCGGGTCGCGGGTCAGAAGCGGATCCGATCATTTGACCGAATCCGAATCCGAATCCGAATCCGAATCCGAGCCGAGCCGAGCCGAGCCGAGCCGAAGCCGAGCCGAGCGAGCGACGCCGACGGCGCGAGGGGTCCTTGCCCCCTCAACCCTTTTACTGACAAGAAGGAGTAATTCTACTTATAAGTAGAAGAATTTTTCTTTCCACTACCGATGTGGGACAACTCCCACTTTTCTTTCCACTACCGATGTGGGACAACTCCCACTTTTCTTTCCACTACCGATGTGGGACAACTCCCACTTTTCTTTCCACTGCCGATGTGGGACAAATGATTATTTTATAGAGCAAGAGGGAACTCCCTCCATTTCCCATTCAATCTATCATTTAATCCCAACACCTAAACCTTTGTAGGTCAGTATTAGATGTAAGGTGTTAACACCTGCATGTGTTGTTTGAATCATTTATCTGATTTCAGTTTTGATAGTTGTTAAATGTCTATCCTCCTTTAAACTGGTCCTTCTGGATTGATAATGAGTTTAATAAACTCCTCATGTTAAGTTGTGCCTTTTCTTTGAAATGTAACCATCTTTGTCTGAGCCAGTTGCATACCTTACCTATTCTAGTGCAAATATATTTCCATGCTATTATGAACAGTCCCTTGAGTTATGTTATAGTATATTCTGCCTATCCAATTGGTTGTGAGTAGTTCAATATAGCCTAGACAATCTACCATGTCTAATATATAACATGAACATAATCTAATTGGTGTGGGTGATCTTATATACAAAGATGTCATTCTGTCTAGAAATGGCTATTTGTTTAGGAAAGTCTTCATGTTTTGCTATATTGTATGTCACATTGTCTGCTTATATGCCCTCCTGACCATTCCAAGATGGATATTTGACTTAGGATTCTCATAGAAATTATGAACCATGTTACTCCTATTTCACTCATCTTGGTAATATGTTTATGTTTTGTTTAGCCCATAAGTCTTGTGTTTACAGAATGTTATGTTGAGCTAGGTCTGGTTTGGCTTTAAGATTTTTACATTGCCTAAAGGGGTCTAAGTATGACTGTATAGGTTTGTATATGTCTCAGTTGAGTCCCTGGTTTACTTGATCAATGCTATGTGTTGAAAAATATTTTGAGAACACTATGTACAATGGTTGTTTGAGTCAGTGTAGTCTTCATGTGTAAATGTCTTACTGAGCACATCATATTTATTTTCAAAATGGGGAGTTAGCACCACCCAACTAGGCTAGAATCACAAATATGCATATATATTTTCCCCTTTTAATGCCTGTATTGGCTGCTGTTTGCATTCTCTATTCATATCCAGTGTGCATATGGTCTGCCCAAAATTGAAAGATGTATTTTCCTCTTATTTTTCCTCCTGTTTTGATTAAAAGTCATGATGATGTCCTAATTTGGCATTCCCCTTCCTCTTGCCCATTGAGGGTGTATATCATATGATATATTTCAAGATATATAAAGTATAGGAGAGTAGGTACACACTAGGTGTATATCAAGACTATTTATATTTTGTATACCTCTGGATATATCATACACATCCGGAAAGTGTGTGTATATCAGTCCTTTATATGTCCAAATATGCTAAATATAAGCTTGTATACTTGTTAAGGGAATTAGATCGATATATGTTGGGCCTGTTTTCCTTCCTTCCCCTTTGAGATCTAAAAAAAACATGCGCTAATGGGCTTGTGTGCTTATGTATTTAGATCTGTGTATTGGGCTTATCTTACTTTCCTTTCTTTAATCTTGAATTGATGGGCCTGCTTGTATGTTGGGATCATATGGGCTGTTTTGAGCCCAAATCTGAATTGAGTTGCTGAGTGTTTATCTTTATGGCCTACTGTTTTGTCTAGCCTCGGTCGATTAAATATGTCAATTTTATATTCGGCTATAGTTGATATAATTAGATGCTTCTTTGAACTTGTATACTTGTTTTCCCTCTTTTTGCATGACATGGCCCCCACATATTTCCTTTTGTCCGCGCCATATTTGAACCGTTGGGTCTGAGGGCTCAACATATATTATTTGATCGAGTTCAGAACTACCTGAAGGTCCAATCATGGATGAAAATGGTATAAGTATTTGCAAGAAGATCCAACCATGTGTGAAAATGGTAGAAGGCCTAGCCATGGGTGCAAATGGCGTAGAAAAATACTAGGATCTTCTTTTATACGGTAGTTGGTGAGCCGATATACCCTCCAACCCGTTGCTTTCTACATTTCTTTATTGTATTTGCTAATTGTAAAACTCTTAAATATTATTAAAACCCCTTAAGTAGAATCTAGTTATAGAGTTGCTAATATTTTACAAAATAAATGATCCTTTTGGATAAGTAATTAAAGAATAGAATGCTCTTTTTCCGGTTACTTGTATGCTTTTAAATCTTTCTTTCAAGTTAATATTTGTGCAAATAAAAAATGAGAATAATTCAAAAAGAATGGCCTTCTTAACTTTGGTATGAATATGAACGAGGGCTTGGATAATAGTTTGGCTATTCTTTAAATAAAAATAAAAAATCCTTTATTAACTATAATTTGGGTCAAAGGAAACAAACTCCTCTTTGGTTGACCTTTTTTTTGAATAATGAAAATCTTATTTTGCTAAAGTTGTTTCTAAAGAAACAAGCGTTTATTGTCTAAAAGAAGCAAAGGGAAATATTTTCCAAAAGGAAGAAATTTTGCAAAGAGGATTTTGTGTTTATTTTTTAAGTGTGTAAAACTTCGGAGGAAAATGATTTTGAATGACTATAAATATATTTTGCAATACTTTCAAACATAGAAATTTTAAAAACAATTTTGTATTATATAAAGCCTGAGGTCAACTGTATTTTACGGATCCTTAATATCGGGGTGTCTAACACCTCATCGGGAATCATTTGAACCCTTATCCAAACTCTGATTGATTTAGGATTTTTTTTGTTTTAAAAAACCTTAAAAGAATATGATTTTCTTATTTTTCCTTATAAAGTAGGTGGCGATTCTAAAATAAAATAAATTCCAAGAGTCCATGAGTTATTCAGTAGCTTTTATATTTCTGCGTAAAAGTGAACCATAACAGATGACGACTATGCTGGTGAATTAATTAGGTTCTAACCATAATGGTTCCAATAATATAAAATTGCTTATGTGTTTATTTATTGCAATATAAATTGTCATTCATCTTTTGTGAAATAACAAATCACATACTCACTTGCATCTGTGCACACACACAGTTATGTGGATTGGCAATCATCCTCCAGTAAAAAACCAAAATATTTCTTTGAAACTTGTTGAAGATTTAGTTGGTTCGTTGTCGTCCAATAGTCAACAACGATTCACCTCAGAAGTATTTCGGGTACGTAAGTCATTTGATTAAGCCCACTCTAGTCAAACTAGGTTAGAGCTAAGACAAATCCCACTTGATTAGCGCATATTGACCTAGGAAGGGATTTGACCATTTGAGACGTGTTTGAGTGCCAATAGAAGACTACCTTCCATATCCACGTGGTCGGCGACCCGAGGATACATTCATCCAACTATGTGCTATGTGCGAACATGACTTGTGCCATATGGGTTGAACTATTGTCCGAAGGGGTAGGGTCTAATTGTGTGTTGTCTATGCAGATGTCTACCAACCTCCTTTTGACATGGTCCTTGGAGGGCCAGAATTATTGAGAATGTGGTGGTTCGATTTAGGCAACAAGCACCGTATAGACATCACATGTTGTCTAGGTTACTTACCCTCCCTCATGACTATGACAGGTTTTAAAGAGCTTATCGAGGTCTTAACCGAATACTGGGATGACGATAGGATAGTGTTTAGGTTCGAGCTTATAGGGATGATCCCGACCTTGGAAGAAATTCGAGATAGTATAGATAGTAATTGAACATGTCTAAGAAGGAGAAAGAAACCCGATCACAACCTCCTAGCTCCAAACAAGCACATTCCAACCGAAATTGTGAAAATGCTATCCTTAGCCCAAACTACCTGGGTTTTCGGGGAAATAGTAGCCTTCAGGGATTTGTACCAACATTCAGAAGTAAGGGGGGGTGTATACTATTTCGTAGAGTTACACACTTTCAGAGATTAGGATTGCACCCGACCCTTAGCCTTTGCCATTTGTTTGCTAAGTACTATGGTATTCCCTTAAAATCCCCATCTCGCTATAAACACCCGAGTCATCTCAGTTGCCCATGTCATCTATTACGGCATAGCCAACTGCGGGGAACCCAAAGAACTCAACAAAGTCCCAGTCATCCTCGCTGATATATACCAAGCCTTGGGTAGATGCAGAAACCAGCTTAGGTACTTTCAGGGGTGCAACCTATTGTTATAACGATGGATTCTCAAACACCTCTGGAAAATCATAGGTCCCCCAGTCTTACCTACTGATAGCCGAAAAGATAACTTGAGAAACCATGTACCAGATTTCCCAACCAAACCAAAAGACAATGGTCCCTTTTCTTCGCGGGTCTTAAAGAGAAGGATATACAGTGGAGGTTCACTGAATTCACCACAACACGGGTTGTAGTTTGGGGTAGAAAATGTCCGTTCTTGCCTTGGGTATCCAAGGGGTCCGCCCTTATGCACCAGCCCGGGTTCTGAGACAACTCGGGAGAAAACAAGATGTGCCTCCGGTTGGGGGTATTAGAGACTATATGATTGACTACAAGGAGGATAAAATTCTAAATGTCGGAGAGTACATTCGAGACTGGAACAATGGCCTCATATATCAGGTAAAGGAAATTTCCAAGAATTATGATGAGGATTATGAGGATTGGTTGAGGGGAGATTTGCTAGGGGTTGTTGTGCCAAGGATCAACCAGTACTAGCAGGTCAGCGACAGAGAGTCCAAGGCCAAGATCAGGGCCAGATGGATTCAGAGGCAAGTTGATGACAGAGACGCTAGGTATCGGGAGAAGATGAAAGTTGACAGACAGACTATAACAAGCTTGGATGCAGATTTGGGGTTTGCACATGGGTGTCTAGTGGAGCTGGGGGATCACATTAAAAGGGTTCTAGAGGATACTCGATCGATGACCTTCAGGAGAAAGGAAATATAACTGATGCTCTGATGGTGGAGACATATCAGCAGATCCAGACAACCCTACGATTAGGGGTGGCCAGTGGGCCGAGCTCTGGACTGGAGGGCCGGGTTTGGCGGGATCGGGTAGGGGCGGGAGGGGGGAAAAGGGTGGGATCGGGGCTGGACGGGGGTAAAGGGCGGGATCAGGTTGGGTCGGGTCATGCGGGATTGGGATAGGCGGAATTTGCCGAAGTCCCACCCCGATCCCAATCCCAATCCCGATCCCGTTGGAATCTGGTCGGGATTGGGTCGGGTCAGGATCTCGAGCTGGTTTTTTTTCTTTCCACTTAATTTGAAAAATAACATATATATAAAAAAACTCAATAATTAAACAACATAGTGTAATAAAAACATATCGAGGCTGTTTTTGTGCCTCTTATATTATTTAATAGACATATGACTTTTTTGTAATACAAATACAATTGTTAAAATTGCAAATTTATGGTGTTGTTCAAAAGTTGCAAATTACATAGTAAAATTGCAATTAAAAAAATTACATTCTGAAAAAATATGTTCTAGTTTCTTGATTATTTCCTATGGTTCTTTGGTTGGAATTGGTATTTGTTGGTCAAATTGATCCACGTCGCTTCCACCACTTCGGATAAGATTTCATTGTAGTTTTCGTCTTCTTCTTCGTTGATCTCCGGTTGACTGCACCTTCTCCGCTCCGCTCGTATCCAATCTCTGAATAATACTACAATCTCCAAGCTGTCTCAGGCTAATGAGTGTCTGTGCTCTCCTATTTGATATCTGTCGGCAGAAAAAACGCTTTCAGACGCAGTTGATGACGCTTGAATGTTTAAAACATCTCGGGTCATCATTGAAAGTGTCGGAAAAGTCTTCTCATTCCCCCTCCAGTATTTCAGTAAGTTTTCACGTCCTTCTTCATTGAGAACTGTTTGGTACAGTACAGAACCCTGCAAAACAAAAATATCAAACTCGCTAATTTGGTTAGTAGCGGTACGGCCGCATATTCTATTTCTGAGGCTTTCAATACTAGCCGCAGAAACAGCATGTCTTTTGTGAGGTTGTGTTGAGGAAGAAGATGGTATGGAAGCCGGTAGGTTACTAGGACTTTCTTGTTGGTAAAACCTATATACTTTTTTGCATTGGTCTTCTACGCTAAACAACACTTCTTCTTTAGTTTGTTCAATAGGTGGTGGGTGATTTGGATTTTTGGGACTTGGAGGTGGTAGTACTTCTATACAATCGTAAATAGTTTCAATAAGTGATTTAGTACCGTCTACTTTAATAGTCGGATTTAATACAGCACCAATAATATAAATAGTGGGAATAGGAATAAAATATTTTTTTATTTTGATAAACATTTTTTAATAGCTGTCGTATAAGCTGGTTTTTCCATATATTCACTAAGTAATAAAAATATTAGATCTATATAAAACAACATAGTTGAAATAATAGGATACTATATACCAAAAAATTCTTTTGTTGCTTGAAAAAATTTCTCTAAAAATATAATAAGTTCGGAAATTTTTACCCAATCGCTGTCTACAACTATATCAGCTGGATTTTGATTATGAGAGTTAAAAAATAAAGTTATAGGTTTTCTATAGTCAAAAGCAACAAGTAGTTGATTTTATAAAGAATTCCACCTAGTGGGTACTTCTTCGGGAATTTTTGTATAAGGTAGTTGGCAATCGTGACAAGTTTTTTTTATAAAGTTTATAGCAAATTATATTTTACTAAGAATGTCTTAAAAAGTGATAGACCATCCTTTACAATTAAGTTATATATATGACACGCGCATTTTATATGAAAATGATCTGAAAAAGATGGAGTTAAATTATTTTTTAAAATTGTAATAGCGTAATTGTTAGAAGAAGTGTTATATAATGTAATAGTCATAATTTTATCAGTTATTCCGTAATAATCGCACACTTGATAAATATTTTCTGCAATAAAAGTATCAGTGTGCCTATCATCTATATATCTATACGCTAAGATACGTTTTTGCATAGACCATTTATAATCTATCCAATGACAAGTTACCGTTAAATAATCATGGCCGTTAGTACTACGGCCTATATCAAAAGTGATAGCCACTTTGCCATTAAAATGATATAATGAATAACGTAAATACTGTTAATATTCATGTGCAAATTTAAATACATTTCTCTTAATAGTTGATCTAGGAAAATCGTTAAAAGCAGGATTATACAAATCTCTAATGTAATGAATAAAACTGGGAGATGAAGGAAATGAAAAGGGAAAACCCTCCACAACAACTAATTTTGCTATTGTTTCCCTATCTCTATGTTTATTGTATTTAGGGCCTATAATTCCCCCCCGTCATAGGGTTAATTTGACCTTGTACTTGATCCGGGACAGTATCAGTATGTGAACCTTGTCCCGGTGGAGCGGGAGTTTGCGTACCCGATTTTGAAGCCTCGTATTGGGCATACCTAGCTGGATGAGCCCTTACTACGTGTCTCATTAAACCCCCCATCCCACCGTGACCTTTTCCAGTTTTAAATTTTAAAACATCTTTACAAATTTTACATGTAGCTACTTGATTCTCTACGTCCCTATCAAAAAATATCCATGCATCTGATTTTAATGGTCGTTTTGCTGGACCTCGTCTCATACTAGGGGAAATAGGAGGCATTTCAATTGAAGCTGCACTAGTGGGTGTGTTGTCATCAACATTAGTGGGTGTATCATCTAGATCATCGTCTAAATTAAAGTCTTCTTGAGTTCCAGAAAATAGCTCCTTGTCTAAATCTAATGGTATTGTAGGAAAATGTTCATTATCAACAAAATCATCCTGTGTAGGAATAGGATTCTATCTAGAAATAGGACCCTTGCCCTTGTTGCCCCTACTAGAAGAAGCATGACCCCTACCCGTAAGCATACGTTTAAATCATTCCATTATAAATTTATAATTATAATAATAAATAATTAAAGTAAATGTAAATAAAATAAACATACAATAATAATTTAATGAAGGAACGAATGTACCAAACACCGGCGTGTAATCGAGAGGTTGAAAATTAAAATTTTTCTCGATGGAACATCCTCAAGCTAGTTGTCAGCTTCACTCCCAATTCCCAAATGAATAAATAAAATTAAATATTTAGTAAACAATGTAGACTTGTAGAGAGATAGATTGAGAGATTAGAGAGATTGTAGGAAGATTTGTGAGAAAGATGAAGAGAAAATGAGGTATTTATAGTTGGAAAATTGGGTTAGAGTGTAAATATAATAACTTATGGGTTAAAAATAAATATTTAGGGGGTAGGGGGGTTGGGGAGGGGGGAGGCCAAAAATGGTCGTTGCACATCGGCCAAGATGTAAAATGGTCATTGGTGCAATAGTTATTTTTGCAAAAGGGACATTTCGGGCGGGATTGGATTGGGACCGGGGCAGGATCGGGACCGGGTCGGGACTGACGAGCCTGGGGTGGGATGGGATGGGTCAGGACGAGACATTGTCCCATCCCAGTTCGAGTCCTGATACTGCGAATTTTTTTTTTAAATACTCGGGTTCGGGGCGAGACCGGGGCGGTGTCGGGGTGGGACCAGGCCAACCTGACCCACTGTCCAGCCATACCTACGATAGGCCAAGAAGGCCCGAACAGACGGAGGATCATCATCAGTCGCTGGAGGACAGCCTTTATGATATTTTCAATTATGCTTTTATTTTTATGATGTAACCCTTTGGGAAGATGATTATTATTAATGAAAATGATTATGAGGGCAATGATTTGATTAACAAATTGGCACAATTCATGTTCAAGCGCTAGAAATGATCTCGACTCACGAGGCCTAGGGGGCGCGTTTAATATATTGCGATTCTGTGCTTTATGTGAAAATATCTGCTTATGTGTGTTTCTTTCACATATTTATAATGAATATGATTGATCCAATGTGCTGGGTATCACCCCAAAAGAAAAACACAAGAATATGTCTAAGAATTGCCAAAAACTCCACTTCCCCAAAATGAAACCTACTTATCTAAACCGTTTACATCTCCCAGAAAGATTGACTTGCTGAGATGGATTCCCGGCAAAGATAGAGTGCTGATGTGCCCGCTACCAGTGTGAATAGCGGAGAAGAGAGCGAAACTTCGCTCAGAAGAAGAATTGTTAAGGTCGATGAAAGGATTGCCTTGGTCAAGGCAAAGCTTAAGGAAGTTGACCATTTGTTGGACCTCTCAAGGGAAGTGAGAGGACTGATGGAAAACTACATACCCATGTTAGGAAATCTGGGGACATCTGAAATAGTGAAGTTTGAAACTGTGAGTCAACCACTCAGGAAAGCTGCCACTGCCGCATCTGCTGCCACTCCTAAGAGCGATGAGATCCTACTCACTGGATGAAATACTTACTTGATGGGTTGTTTCTCTTAAGGCATACGCTTGTCCTTATCGGGTGACACCAGTACTTGTACTCAGTTCAGAGTTCTATGATACCATGAGAGCAATGAGGATTGCATATCCCAGTAATGTGAGACTGTTACCGTGCGCTCCAACATATGCGCACAAGAGATGTGAGTACCACATGAACCAGATGGGACACACCACTGATGGATGTGTGCCCCTCAGAAAGAAGATTGTGTAACTAATCGACAATAGAACCATCCGCCTCATCTAGGGGCCCTACTCTTTGTAGTCACATGACCCGATCAACGTCATGGGAGGCATTGATTCTAAAATACATCTGTGGAGGTACGCCTTCACTATTTTCGAAGACTCCTACACCGAGATCTTCAAGAAACTGACCGCTGCAGAAAAAATTAACCCCATCAGACCCTCGTGGAAATCATCAGCTTCTAGAGTTAGTGAGGGAAGATGTTGCCCATACCACTCTGGGGCACTAGGCCACAACATCGAGGAATGCGAGGCATTCAAGTTTAAGTTGGAGCATCTTATCGGTAAGGGGGAGATTTGGGTAGTTCTCCCTCCCCGTCATGAGTTAGTATAGGCCAAGAGCCGAACGTGCGGTTGTAAGGGTGACAATTGTCCATGACTTTAAAAGAAAAGTCATATTTTGGGTAGATCTACGCACTCCTAATGAATCAAATGTACCCCCCCTCCGTTTATTTGTAAAAGAACTGCGCTAGACCTGTTGTTCCCTAGGCGGGATACGCAAGAAGCCCATATCGGGCCTGGTCCTAGGATTTTGGGTAAGAAAACTGGTGGGGGTAGGGTTTATTTTATGTAAAATGAACTACGAATATGCCTGACTTCCCCGGGAGGGATACATAGGCAATCTATTTAAAACCGATCCTTAATATAATAACGATTTTCTCCCCCTCCCCTTTCTCATTTCTTATAAAACAGATGGATCCAACTGGCGACCAATCGTTGGGGATATCGTATGAAGCAAGTCAATAGACCCCCAAAGTGTCAAAATAGCCTTACCAAATCCTAAATACCCAAAACAGAGAATAAATTGAATATTCGCATATGAATACATGAACTTATGTGTTTACTTACAAATTATGTATTAGTAGGAGTTTGAAATATGAGGTTAGTTCGTGTCGTGACACTAGCTTATTATAAAATATCAAAGCAGGAACAATATCCATGTCCAAACAAAATCCAAAGGAAATGACTAGTAAATCAGATTATGAGAGAAGTGTCGGGAACTCTAGGTTTCCGGTACGACGGGAAATGACTCATATCGAGGATATGGTTAAAATGCTGAAGGACATCCAGGAGAAAACGTCCAGGTTGGAAAAGGCCTAAATTGCTCGGAAAAACTAGATGGAGGAGAGAAAGCCTCTACCGCCCTTCCCATCTCTATCTTCTCCAGTTTCGGAGCACTTCCCAGATCACCATGCGAGGACTAACCGCACCATATCGGTACTTTGTACCAAATTCCTCCACCCACAAATACCACCCAAATGTCCGAGACCACTCATTCTGTTCATGTCCCCCTAACCACAAATACCACCCAAATGCCCGAGACCACTCATTCCCCGAAATAACCCAACGCGCCCAAATGTCTCTTTCCAAACCCCAGTCACTCAAAGCCACTTTGCGCCACAATGTGGAGAATCAGACCACTATGAGGAGATGGAAAGGGTCTGGATGGATGAACATGAGAGTTTAGTTGAAAAGATAGAAGAAAAGTTAGCCCAATGCATAGAGCAAAGGCTGAAAGAAATTGCTCGGGCTGCCCGAAAAACTCCCAGCTTAAGTTATGATGACTTATGCATTCACCCAGGGTTAGATCTACTAGAGGGCTTCAATGTGCCCAAATTTGAGATGTCTAATGGCCCATCTACGATCATACTGCTATCAATTAGTAGGAGTTTGAAATAACCCTGCTTTAATCGTGAGACTGTTCAGTCGAAGTTTGATTGGAGAGTCATCTGAATGGTTTGTTGCACAAAACATGCGCCAATAGGTCACTTAGGAAGTTATGGCGGAATCTTTCATGGAACGGTACAAGTTCAACATCGAAGCTATGCCTGATCAATACTATTTGGAGAAAATCAGGCAGAAGTCCACAGAAACCTATAGGAAGTACGCAAGAAGGTAGAGAGTGGAATTCACTCGTGTGCAACCACCGATAACTGAGAAAGAATTGGTTACCGCTTTTGTTAGAGCATAAGACCAGGACTGTTATGATAGTATGCTTTCCATGGTTGGACGACCATTTTCAGAGTTGGTTGAAATGGGAGAGGCCATAGAAGATGGTCTCAAATCCGGAAAGATTACCAGCGTGACTGGTGGAAGCTCCTAATAAGGTATTTCAGGAGGCATGCAAAATAAAAGAGAGGAAGTAGCGAATGTGACCCGATCCTCGAGTCCCAAAAAAAAGAATTGGGACAAATCCCATTCACCCATAGAGGTATATCAACCGCCATCCCCAAGTGGTTATACGACTCCCTCGTATAGCCCAATACCCGTTTATTATGCCCAACCTGGCTACGAAATCTCCCTAAGCTACCAAAGCCCTCTACCAAATTCACAAATGGTATCACCAATCTTCCAAATTTCGGTGTTAACCCCCCAATCTCCACAAAATTACCAAGCTCCACTAAATTACCAAACTACCCAGAATTATCAAGCTCCTTAAAATTACCAAACTCCGCAAAAATTACCAAGCCCATCATAATTACCAAGCTCCACAGAACCACCAAGGTCAAAACTACCAAAATCAACCACCCCTGGCGAACTACAATGTGCCACGACCCAAGTTTGAAAGGAAACCGGTCTGAGCATTCATATTGTTATTAAAAAAACATGCATGGTTGTTCGAAGAGTTACTTTTCGCGGGCATGATCCGCATAGTGCCTCCAAAGTAGGTTGATCCCAGAAATCATTTCTACCATCCTGACCAAATGTGTGCTTATCATTTTGGCGGAGCTGGACACATCACTGAAGATTGCATCAACCTGAAACATAAGATTAAGGATTTGATAGACAAAAGGGAGATCACATTGCAGACAACCCCTCCTAACGTAAATACCAATCATTTTCCAAATCATGGCAGTGCCACTATTCACATGATCGAGAGAGAGGATGACTACGTAGTATGTAAGCATTTGAGTATAGTACCTATGAAAGCTCTAGATCAAACGGTGGCATCACTGACTATACAAGAGTGACCCAAGTTTAATGTGTTGATCCCTGCTTCGATCATTGCTTAGGTAGCCCCGGGTGTCATCAAGCCATCCAAAAAAAGTTCATTGTTGAAGCTATCATTGCACATGGCATGACCAAATCTGGGTGTTGTTATATGCTGGAAGAGTTAGCCCAAGGGGGCATGATAAAGAAAAACAATCAAAGAAGGGCAATCACGAAAGGCGAAGCCGAAGACTTCTGGCGCAGAATGCCGCCCAAAGAGTATTCCATTATTAAGCACTTGAAGAAAATTGTGGCACAGATATATGTGTTAGCATTGTTGATTAGTTCCCCCCAACACTGCCTAGCCTTGATGAGAGTGTTGCATGAAGCACATGTTCCTACCGGCACAAACATCGAGAGTCTGGCTACCACGATAGCCTATATCATAGGAGATCACCGAATATCATTCAGAAAAGATGAATTGCCCAAGAAGGGTTGATGCATAACAAAGCACTGTATATCACCGTTGAGTGCAGAAGCAAGATCGTAGAACGAGTCCTCATGGACAACGGGGCCAGTTTGAATATTTGCCCAACAACTACACTAGAACAGTTAGGGTATGACATGGGATAGATAAGAAGAAGCCAAACAAACGTGAGAGGTTTTGTGGGGGCATTAAATAACAATGGTGCTACATGCCTTAATCATCCATTTACCCT
Organism: Anisodus acutangulus; assembly: GCA_029783415.1. Lineage (NCBI taxonomy): Eukaryota > Viridiplantae > Streptophyta > Magnoliopsida > Solanales > Solanaceae > Anisodus > Anisodus acutangulus. Next base: position 19,962,635 of record CM056495.1, read on the forward strand.
TCCCAATAAACCATATTGTCCCTTCTCATTCATCTCGCGCTCCCTTCTTCAGTGTTGATCCAATAAAATCTAAATATTCGAGACAACCAAGATGAAGGAGCGAAAGTAAGTAGTGACCATCCATGAGTGTCGTAGGAAGGATGAAATTTCACTATTTTAGTAAGAAATTTTGAGTTCGAGTTTCAAGAATGAGAAAAATCTTAGTATGGAGCATTTTTTCCTTAGTAAGATATACATATTGCAAATTCAAATTAGTTGTCAAACCAATAAGTTTCAAATACCACATGTATAAAGCAAAAATAAATAAATAATTTAAAAACACACAAAAAAGAAAAAAAATTATGCCATTCGTGTAACATATTGAGAAAATTACATGAAAGTTCAGATATTGCTTCGATCGGTTATCCCAGGTCATGTGTTTATTTTAAAGACACGAGGACTTGGAATATCTGTGCAATTAATGTCCATATCAAGTCTAGAAAGAATCTGTAATTTCTTATTTACATATGCAAGTGGTATTTACATAAGCCAATATATTCTTGTAAATCTAAGATTGCTAATAATGCTAAAATTGGATATATTTGTTTCTTCTTAATTGAAAAAGGAGAAGGTCAAAAGGTGTAAAATTCACAAATAACCACCTTCTAGCCCTTAAAGGACAGCTCGGTGTACTAAGCTCCCGCAATGTGTGATGTTATAAGGTGGGATGCAATGTGGGGACTTCAGGGGGTCACCCATCCTAGTACTAACTTCAAAGTTCTAGCCGTTGTGTAATAAAACAATACTTACTATTATAGAATTTTAAATTGCACGAAATAAAGTTCAGGACATTGTCATATAATTCCATATGTACAATTTTAAGCTCCATGGTAATATTTAGTTTTCCATTATGAAACCAAAATGTGGCTAGCTTGTGGTATTACTATGGTCTCAAATATACATATCATTAATGATAGGCCTAGCTAATTGTAGGAGTAGGTGATCACAAAGTTAGTTAATGATAGTTAGAAGTTAGTTAGTTATTATTAACTACATTTAGTTAGTTAACTAATCATAGTTAGTAGAAGTAGTTATAATAGTTATTGTATACTACATATATGTATATATATATGTGTGTGTGTGTGTATACACTGCATTGTACAAGTCCAGTGAATGAAATGAATTCATCTTCTTTACCCGATTACTTCCTCTCTTCTTCTTCTGATTTATATCTCAATTCTACTAAAACTACATGGTATCAGAGCATCTCAAGCTGGAAATCCTAGCTTGAAAGTCGATCAAATTAGTTGATTCACAATTTCGCAATACAATCAAATTGTTCATGTACATTTCTGAATTTCTTGAAGATCCAATATGGCAGTTGATGAAATTGCTAATGGCAGTTTACGAAACATCTCTCGAAGAAATGCTATTGGCTCTCAAAACCTAGGGATTGATTATTCTCATCCTCTATTTATGGATTCATCGAATGTAAGTAGTATCCAAATAATCTCCTTACAATTAATTGGTGCTGAAAACTTCTCTGTATGGTATAGATCAATGAGATTTACACTTTTGGAGAGAGAAAAATTGGAAATGGTGGATGGGATTAATTCTAAAGAAAATATTTCGGGATTAGAGGGTCTATAGGACAGAGTGAATGCCATAGTCTTCTCTTGAGTGATGAATTCTGTTTCTAAAGAACAGTTTGGAGGTATTATGTATGCCTCTAGTGCTCAAATAATTTGGGATGACTTGTATGAAAGATTTCGTAAAGTATATGGAACAAGAACTTTTAACATCCACAAACAAATTGTCACATTAACTCAGGGCAATAATTTTGCGTATGTATACTACTCTGAAATCAAAGAACAATGGGTAGAATTTGAAGCTTTAGTTCCAATTCCATCATGCAATTGTGAGAGGTCAAAAAAGTTTGTGGAACACTTGCAGAAATTGAAGTTATTTAGTTTTTTATGGGGCTTAATGAGACTTACAAGACAACAAGAAGCCAAATCTTGTTAATGAATCCAATGCCTACTGTTAATCAGGCATACTCTATGATAATGAGTGATAAAAGCCAAAAATCTATTGTGGCAAGTGCTGGTGTGTTAGGGGCAACTCCTGCTTCTGAAGGTTCATATGAATCTGTTTTGTACTCAAGAACTTAAGGAAATCAAAAGTTTAAAAAGAATTACAACTTGTTCTGTAATTTCTGCAAGTTAAAGGGACACACTAGAGAAAATTGCTACAAGATTGTAAGATATCCAAATGGTTTTCAATTCAAAAAGAAAGGAGGAAACAATTTTGCCTATAATGTGATGTTTGAAACTGGACCTGAGAATTACAATGTTAATGGTGTCATAAATGAAAATGTGGAAAGTTCTACTCAACATAGTCAGTTGCACTCAGAAACTCAGACACATGGATATGGTTATTGTGGTTCTGCAAGACAACAACAGTCAATTTAGCAGTTGAGTCAAAGAGAGGCATCATGTCCACTCCTAACACAAGAGCAATATCAGCAGATCTTGCAACTCTTGAATAAATCATTTGATGTCACACATTCAACTAATATGGAAGGTATGAGTATTGCCTTGACAGTTAAATAAACTAAACAAGAATGGATAGTGGATACAGGTGCTACAAATTATATGGTAGAAAACCTGAATCTACTAAACAATCTAACTGTTTCTAAAACTGAAAATCCTAAGAGAGTGTACTTCCGAAATGGAGACATTTCTTTGGTAACTCATATAGTCGCATGTACTCTATCTAACAATAATATTGTTACTGGTGTTTTCTACATTCCACAATTCAAGTTTAACTTATTATCTGTTTCAAGGCTAACCAAAGAGTTGAAATGTTCAACTTCATTTTCTCTTGACTTTTACATTTTTCAGGATCTCTTCAATGAGAATGTGAAGATGATTGGTGAGGAATGATGACTTTACATATTATTAGATCAGACTAACAAGAAAGATGTCATTTTAGCAGCTAGAAATTCTAGACATTCTGTGTTTTCTACAGTTGATTTTGATATAGATATGTGGCATAAAAAATTTGGTCATGTATTCATTTCAATTTTAAAGAAATTACTTCCTGCAAGTGTAGAACAAATTACTGGAATATTGAATAAATGCACAGTTTTTACATCTGCTAAACAAGTCAAATTACCTTTTCCTTTAAGTAGTTCTACTAGTTCTAGTATGTTTGATTTACCACATATGGATGTGTGAGGACCATACAAAGTAGCAATAATTGAAGGAAACAAATACTTCCTCACGGTGGTGGATGATTATTCTAGGTTCACTTGGGTGTTCCTGATAAAACTTAAATTTGATATGTATAATGTAATTAAACAATTCTTCACTTATGTAAACACACAGTTTGGTAAGAAGGTTAAAGTTGTAAGGACTGATAATGGATTTTTTAACAACTTATGCAGCACCTTGTTTTAGAACTTAGGTGCCATACACCAAACTTCTTGTGCGTATATCCTTAGCAGAATGAAATAGTTGAGAGAAAACATAGACATATACTAGGATTGACAAGGGAAATGAGATTTCAAGCATGTATACCTATAAAATTTTGGGATCTATGTGTCAAAGATGCAATATATATTATAAATAGGTTGCTTAGTTTTGTTATTGGGAATATCTCTCCTAATGAGAAACTTTATAATAGAAACCTTCTCTATGGCATCTAAAAATTCTTAGTTGTTTATGTTTACCAAAAATACTGAATGAAACTGACAAACTTAAGTCAAGATCCAAAACAACTATTCACTTAGGATATGCTGAGACTCAAAAAGGCAATCTATTGTTTAATCTAACTACTTATGATTTGTTTGTCAACATGAATGTGATTTTTAGAGAAGATAAATTTATATTTAAAGAAAAAGAGCAATATATCCCAGTATTTCCATACACTGGTATGAATGATGCAGTTGACATAACTCAGGAAATACAACACATTACAAGTAGTGATCCTCAGTTGACTAGATACACTGAAGTACCAACTGAGAGGGAGAAAATGCAAGTAGATGTTGAACCTGCAGTACCTGAGCCTCAAATCCAAAATTCAGTATAAGCACAAATACCAAATGACAATCAGTTATCTATACAAACTCATGAAAATCAGTTAACTATACCTCTACAACCAAATGAAAACCAATTTCCTATACCACCTATAGTTCAAACTAGAACATCAGGAAGGGACAAGAGACCACCACTATGGTTGAAAGATTTTATTTCCCTTAGTATACAAGATGAACCATATGCCTTAGCAAAATATCTATCTTATGATAACTTGTCAACAACATATCAAGCCTATATATCAAAATTTTCCAATATCACAGAACCTCAAACATATAAAGAAGCAGCCAAAGATCCTAAATGGATAGAGGCTATGAAGGCAGAATTTGCAGCATTACAAGACAACCACACTTGGGACATTGTTAGTTTACCAGAAGGCAAATCTCCTATAGGATGTAAAGGAATTTACAAGATGAAATACAAGTCAACAGGTGAAGTGGAAAGGTATTAGGCTAGACTAGTAGCAAAATGGTATAGCCAAAAGGAGGGCATTGATTACAATGAAACCTTCATTCCAGTTGTAAAAATGAAAACTATGAGGAATGTGTTAACTATTGAAGCACAAAATAAGTGGCATATTCATCAAATTGATGTTCTTAATTCTTTTCTTCAATGTGATCTATATGATAAAATATATATGAAGCTTCCTCAGGAATTTACGAGTCAGGGGAAGAAGAATTCTGTGTGTAGACTCATCAAATTCATATATGGACAAAAGCAGGTACTCAGAAAATGGAATGCAAAGTTGTCTGAGGCACTACTGAGTTTTAAATTCAAGCAGAGTGAACATGATCACTCTTTATTTGTCAAAAGAACATCTACACGTTCGGTGTTTGTGCTTATCTATGTGGATGACATGTTTATTATTGAAAGTAGTATGCACATCATTGAAAAAACTAAGGATCAGTTGAAGAAATCCTTCAAAATGAAATATTTAGGTGAGCTTAAATACTTCCTAGGAATTGAGTTTGCTAGGTGTAAAGAAGGTATTCTTATGCATCAAAGGAAGTATGCACTTGAGCTCATTTCTGAGACTGATTTAAGTGCTAAAAAGCCTGCAATAACACCTATTGATACAAATGTTAAACTAACCACTAAGGAGTATGATGAGTTAGTTTACTCTAAAGCTTAAAAAAAGCCAAGTACATGTGATCCACTAGATGATCAAGGGGCATATCAAAGGTTGATAGAAAGTTACTTTGCCTTACTATGACTAGACCTGAAATACCATTTGGTATACAAACTCTAAGAAAATTTATTCAACAACCTAAAAAATCTTATATGAAAGCAGCCTTAAGGATGGTGAGATATATAAAAGGTCAGTCTGGGCAAGGAATACTAATGTCAAGCACCAAGAAAAATGTTATTAATGCCTATTGTGATGCAGAACGGACTGCTTGTCCACATTTTAGGAAATCAGTCTCGGGTTATTTGGTATAATTTGGCAACTCACTTATGTCATGGAAGTCCAAAAAATAATCAATAGTTTCAACGAGCTCTGCAAAATTTGAATATAGAAGCATTGCAACAGTTGTTACTGAAACTATATGGCTACTAGGAGTGATAAAGGAACTTGGTATTGAAGTGCAGAAACCAGTTGATATATTTACATATAGTAAGGCAGCAATACAATTGGCAGCCAATCCAGTTTATCATGAAAGAACCAAGCATATTGAAATCGATCGTCACTTCATAAGAGAGAAGATAATACAAGTCTTAGTGGAAACTAAGTATATTTCCACACAAGAACAACCATCAGATCTTTTAACAAAAGGGCTGACAAAAGTACAACATCACTATCTTAGCTCCAAGTTAGGAGTTCAAAACATATTCTCACTTCCTAGCTTGAAGGGGAGTGTAGAAGTAGGTGATCACAAAGTTAGTTAATGATAGTTAGAAATTAGTTAGTCATTATTAACTACAGTTAGTTAGTTAACTAATCATAGTTAGTAGTAGTTAAAACAGTTATTGTATACACTGCATTGTACAAATCAAGTGAATGAAATGAGTTCATCTTCTTTACCTCAGTTACTTCCTCTCTTCTTCATCTCTGTTCTTCATCTGTTTTCTATCTCAATTCTACTAAAACTACACTAATACATATTTGCCCTATCAACTTGTACCAAAAGTTTCTTTGACACTTTATTTTCACGACAGATATATTATACCAAAAGTAATTCAAAATGTTGCATTTACATGTCTCTTAAATATAATGTGTGACCTTTTATTTCAAAGAAATATGTGTCATTGATGCAAATAAATAAACTTTTGTTCTACTATACGTCTTTGAGATATATATGGTTATTGAATAAATCAAATTTTGATGAATAACTAATCGATTGCATTTCTTTCATTTATTCTTTCTTCTCTTTCTATTCTATTAATGACGAAATGAATTATTTTTATATATAAAATAAAATTTTCAAACGCTTTGACTATTACTATTAGTAGTAGAAAGAGAAAATCCAACTTAAGCTTCAAACTTGAGAAGAATTATCGCTCTCGACTGTTATTTTATGTTTGGTGTATTTCTGTAGGGCGAGTCTAACCACGCTGACATCCAATATGCCCCGATACGTGTCACTGCCTCCAACTCAAAATTGCATTTATACTCCAAAGATCATATTCTCCTGTCTCCACATTCAATTCCTCTTTCCATGCCAGAAATAACAAGATTTTAAGGATGCATGAGCAATCTCGTCATAAATCATAACGAAGGATATATTCTATTAAAGGAATGTACATATTTTCATGTATTGTAGGAATGTCTGTATAAATATCCTTACATACATAATAAGAATTGCTAGAAGTTTAATAACATTTACACATCAAACATGAAGCTCTTCCGACGAAATCAGAGGAGACGAGGCACTGTGCGACAAAATGCGCTATTAATTTCAGCGAAATAAATTCCAAAATTTGTAGTCCATGTTCGGACAATCTTAGGAAGCAGAATAACCGCCTAGTTTAGTGTTGTGCTTTATGTCAACTTAGTGCCCAACATTAATCTTAAAGCAAAGATTGAGTCAATCAATCAAAGACTTACAATCTGTATGTGTAGGATTTTTGTTGGGTTGTTGTACGTAGTGGATATTGAAAACTTATTTCAAACCCAACAAACGTAGAACTATTTGACTATAGGGTAATTTAAAATCGTAAACATAAGACTTGAATGGTACTTACATGTTTACAATATCTGGAATCTTTATCAACTGTGGGTGCGCACGCGAATGCCTTTTCGATTACAAGCTCCAAGCTTCAATGTATTCCTCCTTTGGAAAGCTAGGAAATCCGGCAGAGGTTCGAGAGAGTGTTTTGATTCTGAGTCTCTAAGACTTAGAATAATGATATGAAAATAAAGTGCAATGAATAATGAAGTGTAGGTCTGTATTTATAGGTGAACAATTAGGTCAAACCGGATTAAGGTTTGACCTTGGGCCTGGCCCAAAAATTTTCAACACATTCTTAATTAAATCCAAAATCTAATTTTGACTTAATTTAAACAATCATCATTCATTTAAATATCTCGATTCTAAATTGAATAATTAATACTCTCTCAATACATCCTTAGATCGAAAGCACAATCGACATAGTGTGACCCTACAAGCCTTCTCATATCGACACTAATCAAATTAAGGTCTACGCGGAACTCCTAGACGACGCCAAAAGACGAACTCAATATGTGAAGTACGTTTACATGAATCCAGTAAACTTAACCTCTATGTGGTAAGATAAAATCCTTTCATTCATGATACACTCGATCAAGCTTAGGATTTGCCAAGTATTTATCCAAATGGGTTGATCATTATATCTCATCTATATTGGTTGACAACAAGATAATATTCTAGGTATGTCTATTGCGTTGGCCAACGACTTAGTCAACCCAATATCAATGAGAAGATGATTGTTCTCTCGAATATACATTCGAGGAATGAATCCTAACCTTGGCTTAACTACCACCTTTAATCCACATTGTAATGTGCCCAATACAGGTTGTATATCAACCTATAAGGAATTTGAGCTTAGGACAGGATCAAAGTATATTACTATGTAGACAAGGTGTGTATTGACCTCAAGTCTAAGGACTTCTATCTTCCACACGCTAATCATACTTTAGACATGTATAACAAACAATATATCAACAGGGTATACCAATACTTCCAAAGTATCCATGTGTCCATCACGAGTAGACATTACTCGTAGCAGGTGAGACATACTACATCCTCTAAGGAAGTGATGCAGACCACATGTCAACTTATCACATATCATCGATATCCCATTCTTGATGATAATTAGTCGAGGCTATTTTAAGAGTTACGTTATAATATTAATATCTCACATTATTAATAATAACTTAACTTCTAGGGATGCATATTATAGAATATTATAAACAATCAACTAATAATTCAATAATTGCAAATGCCAAAATATTAATCTCCATTAATAATAATACGAATGTGTAGAAAGCACATTTATTCTAATACAGATTGTCTCTAGGACATAAATATACTTTCAATCTCCCACTTGGCCTAGAGCCAATCTCCAACATATCTAATTCCCATATTCTCAAAATGACCATTATGCTTGACTAAGCTTAATGGTTTAGTGAATAGGTCAGCTAGATTATCGTCTGTGGGAACATCGTCTAATCTAATCTCTTCAGTCTCCACCATCTCCCTGAGTATGTGGTACTTCCTTGGTATATATTTGTTTATGTTTGTTGATCTTGGTTCCTTAGCCTGTGCAATTGCACCAGTGTTGTCACAATAAATAGTTATTGGACAATAGGCACTCGGAACTACCCTTAGTTCCTTCAGAAACTCAGAAATCGCGACAGCTTCTTTACCAGCTTCTGATCCAGCAATGTCCTCAGCTTCTGTTGTCAAATCAGTAGTTGTAGCTTGTTTGGAACTTTTCCAGCTCACTGCTCCACCATTAAAAATGAAAGTGTACCCAGACTGAGATTTGAAGTCATCAAGATCCGTCTGAAAGCTAGCATCAGTGTACCCAGTAGCAGCTAGTTTTTCTTCCCCACCATAGACTAAGAAGTAATCTTTAGTTCGTCTAAGATACTTAAGAATACTCTTGACTGTTTTCCAGTGTTCTTCCCCAGGATTCCGCTGGAATTTGCAAGTCATACTAAGTGCAAAGGCCACATCTGGCCTAGTACAGGTCATGGCATACATGATCGATCCTATAGCCAAAACATATGAGATCCTCTTCATGCGTTCAAGTTCTATAGTATTAGAAGGACTGTCCTTCTTAGATAACTTAATGCCTTGTCCCATAGGTAGACCGCCTTCTTGGAATTTTCCATAGAAAAACGTCTAAGCACTTTGTCTATGTAGACTGACTGTGATAGCCCCAATAATCTATTAGGTCCATCTCTATAGATCCTAATTCTCAGAATATAGCAGGCTTCACCTAAATCCTTCATCATGAAGGTACTGGACAACCACTCCTTGACTGACTGCATGAGAGTCTTATTATCTCCCATTATCAATATGTCATCTACATATATAATAATGAAGGCAATACTCCCATCCTTGCGTTTACTATAAACACAAGGATCTTCTTTGCTTATGACGAAATCAAATGACTTGATAGCCTTGTCAAAGTAAATGTTCCAACTCCCCGAGGCTTGCTCAAGCCCATAAATGGACTTTTATAGCTTGCATACAGCATTTGGTTTGGACTCAAGCAAAAAACCCTCAGGTTGTTTCATATACACCTCCTCAACTAGATTACCATTGAGGAAAGCGGTTTTGACGTCCATCTGCCAAATGTCATAGTCATAATATGCAGCTATTACAAGCAAAATCCGAATGGACTTAATCTTAGCAACAAGTGAAAAGGTTTCATCATAATCGACCCCAGGTCGTTGATTATAACCTTTAGCCACCAACCTTGCTTTATAAGTCTGTACATTTCCAAATGCATCGATCTTCTTCTTGAAGACTCATTTGCATCCTATGGGTTTAACCTCAACTGTCAAATCAACCAAGCTCCACACTTGATTGATGTACATAGATTCCATCTCGGATTTCATGGCTTCTTGCCATTTCTTCAAATCAATGTCCAACATTTCTTCGCTATAGGTTGTAGGCTCATCGTTATCGGGAATATCTATCTCACTGTGTGTTTCCACAAGTAGATTTAGTTTTTCAGGAGGACGACGAGTCCTAGTGGACCTACGGAGTTGATTGTTTGCAGTTCAGTGCTTGGCACGTTCTGACTGTGAGAGGGTTCTTGCGTGTTAGATAATCCACTAACTTGAGAGCTTTCAGGAATATCATTTTCATGTATTTCCTAAATGGGAGGAGGTGCAACCATTGCATCTACTCCCAAAGGTTGTGTAGGAGTATCATGTATTTCTGCATTGTTCCTCGTAACACTCCCACTGGCCGAAGGGCGTACTTGAAGTACCCAATCTTTGCCAAATACTGGAACTAAATTCTTGCCTTGGTCATTCGGCAAGGATTCAACATCTATGTTATCTTACGGTTCTTGAATTTCTTCAAGTTCTATCTCTGTGCAACTGTGTTCCTTGTAGACATATTCTTCTTCAAGGAAAATTGTATTCCTGGAAACAATGACCTTACGTTCTCCAGGAAGATAGAAGTAGTATCCCTTAGTTTCCTTTGGATACCCCACGAAGTAACATTTCTCACTTTTGGATTCCAACTTGTTAGTGAGCATCTTCTTAACATATGCAGGGCACCTCCAGGGTCTCATATGTTTAAGAACTGGCTTCTTGCCACACCATATCTCATAGGGTGTCTTTTCTACTGACTTGGAAGGAACCCTGTTCAGAACATATATTGAGGTTTGTATAGCATGTCCCCAAAGGTATGTCGGTAGAGCTGAGAAGCTCATCATGGATCGAACCATATCTAATAAAGTTCAGTTTCTCCTTTCGGCAACACCATTCATCTGTGGTGTTCCAGGAGGTGTCCACTCTGATTGGACTCCATATAGCTTTAAGTAATCTAGAAAATCCTTGCTCAAGTATTCACCTCCTCGATCCGATCGAAGGGTCTTGATACTTGTTGCAAGTTGCTTCTCTACTTTCGACTTATACTCTTTGAACTTCTTAAAAGCCTCGGATTTATGTCTCATAAGATACACATATCCATACCTTGTGAAGTCGTCAGTAAAAGTGATGAAGTATGGGAAACCTCATTTAGCTTGAGTAAAAAATGGCCCACATCCATCAATATGGACCAACACAAGCACCTCCTTGGCTCGCACACCTTTCCCAGAAATTGGCTTATTGGTCATCTTTCCTCTCAAGCAAGATTCGCAGTTACCATAAGACTCCAAGTCAAATGGTTCGAGGTAGTCTAACTTCCTCAACCTTGCTATCCTTGATTCGTTGATATGACCAAGTCTACAATGTCATAGGTAGGTAGAGTTTATATTACTTATCTTAGCTCATTTGTTTTGTACATTGAATATTTCTCGACTACAGTTTAGTGTATATAATCCATCCACAAGAGGAGCAGTTCCATATATAACATTATCAAAACACAGAACTTGACTACCATTATAAATATATGAGGAAAAATCCTTCATGTCCAAAATAGGGATAGAAATGATATTCCTCGATAACGAGGGTATATAGTAACAATCATTTAACACTAGACAATAGCCAGAAAGCAAATTTAATCTATAAATTCCTACGCGCTCAGCATCCACTCGTGCTCCATTTTCAACGCGTAGGTCCACCTCTCTTGGTCCAACCTTTCTGCTATCAGTTAGCCTCTGCACATTGGTACAAATATGTGAGCCACAAATGGTATCCAATACCCAGGAATGAGAGTTATTTATAGACATATTTATTTCAATGACATACATACCTTATCCACTATAGGTAGAAGCACGTGGTGCTTTTCCTCTTCTTGGTGCAGTGCAGTCCTTCTTCCAATACCCCCTTCTTGTTGCAGTTGAGGCATACATCCTTAGCCGGATTCACCTTCTTCTTCTTCACACCTCCCTTAGGCTTTATAGCTGAGGGCGCAGCGATTGCTTTGCCCTTCTTCTTCTGCCATTGCTTACCTTTCGGCGTGAGTCGGCTAGTAGAGCTCACCATGAGCACAACTTTGCCTTTGGAAGTGGAAGACTCAAAGGTATTGAGCATGTTGTGCAGCTCCGGCAGACTCGCCTTCGTTCCATTCATATTGTAATTCACTATGAAGTTTTCAAAGGAACGAGGAAGAGAGTTCAGGATGAGGGTGGTAGCGACATTCTTTTGCATCTTCGTTCCAATTGAAACAAGTCTCTCTATCAGCCCTATCATCTTTAACACATGCTGCGAGACCTGGCCCCCTTAATTGAGCTTACACTTAAAAAGTTTTATCAGTAACTCATATTCCATAGTCTGGGATTGTGAGTTATAGAGACTCTTCAAGTGTTCGAGCATCTCATTGGGACCCATGTTCTCATGTTGTCTCTGAAGTTCCATAGACATGGAAGAAAACATCACGCATTGTGCTGAAGTGGCATCATCTAGGTGTTTTTGGTAAGCATCGTTATCAAAAGAATCATATTCAGCAGAGTCTGTCGCAGAGACTGTTGGGAACACTGTGTCCAACATGTATTCTAATTTCTCTTGTCTCAGGACTATTCGCAAATTTCTTATCCAGTCAAGGTAGTTAGGTCCAGTAAGTTTGTTCATTTCAATCAACATTTTCAATGATACGTTCGACATCTTTGATAATCTGAAGAATTAAATAGACTGGAAATCAAACTCAAAATTTATTTTCTATTATACACATTCGTTTAGGCTAATCAACATGGTCTTTTATTTAATTAGCTCCCACTATTTTAATATACTTCTACTACCCTATGGTAGAATACGGACCTATATTAATTGAGGTCATAATAGGCCAAGATCCAAGCCTATGTTATCTCCGCGTTTGATTTGGCTGATAACTTCAATAACACATCTTGGTAGGTTATAAACCAATTGCAAAACTTATTTGTAACTCTTGGTTGATCAAATATTATATTTAATCTTGTGTCCTTAGATTAGTCCGACACTTTGGCGCCAAGATTTATCTAAGCAAGTCAACCCCATTACACGACTGTGTTTATGTATCTAAGTAAATTTGGCATTTGTGAGCAAACACTTTGGTGTAAATACCCACAAAAATTTATCATTTACCTTTACATTTAAAACGCATCTATGAAAGAGTCTGGGTCCTCGTAGACTTAGAGCAAATGTTTTGACATAAATACTTGTATCGCCGAAAATGATTTTGCACTCTAACAATTATAATGGACGATGCGTTTTAATTTAGACTTGTATTTAAAATTTGGGAAATATTTTAATTCAGAGTTTTAACCAAGATCAACTCTTTTACGCTATATCCAATATGACATCTTAATATCATGCAAAACTAATGACACATATAGTTGGAACCGTCAACCCAATATGCATGATATAAGATGGTTTAATCAAATACTGGGCGGCGCATACCCAGACAGTTATAGCGGACACTATGCTAATTATTAAATAAAAATATTTAAACACTTAGCATATAGTTCATATATTATTCAATAATATACAATTAATAATAATCATGGGTTAACTTGTCTAAACTATAAAATTTAAGTCTAATCCAAACAGTCCCTTAAACATTTTCTGATTTTAAAAACTGATTTTCAGGATATTTCTGTAAGTTCCAGATTTTCAGAATTTACAGTTAAGCCCCTCAAGAATTTAAAATTTCAATTTTGAACCCCTTTAAATTCATAAAATCCAATTTTAATTTTCAGAAAATATTTTCAGATTTCAGGGATCTATCTATAATTTCCAGAATTTTAAATTAATTATAAATTTGGCCCAAGGATCAAATCTGTTGTTCTGAAATTTACAGATTTTTCCCAAGGACCAAATCTGATGATTTTAAAAATATTTCCAGGGACCAGATTGCAATTCCAGAAAATTCTAAAATTTTCATATTTTCCCCAAGGGCTCAATTGCAATTTCAAAAACCGCCATTGTTCAAGCCAAAACAGTGTTCGGTAATGTTCACTGTTCCGAAAAAAAAATTTTAAAAATGCCGGAACAGTGTTAGGTTACTGTTCACTGTTTCAAAAAAAAAAATATATATATATATATATATATATATATATATAAATAATTGGAGCCTCGGTGCCGCGGTGCTCCATCGTGGAGTTACGACGCCTCCATCTCAGAAGCACAAAATTCGCATTTCCGAAACCCTAAAGCTAGTTTAGGGTCAGATTTACATATTCATCTTCGTTACCCTTCACTATCAAACAACACATTCATCGACCATCATCCAATCCCTTCTCGTTCTTCACCTCAGTGCACCATGTTCGCAATGAACCGGTTACGCACATTGACTTAGAAGAGTTAGATCGGAATGACTTCCTCGATTACATCATTGTTTAATAGTTTGGGAGACAAGGATGATGTGCTTATAAGATATTAGGTTTTCAAGCTTTAAACAACATAAATTTCAGATTTAAACAAATTCTAACTCATATTATTATTAACTAATTACCTTATAATCATACAAAACAACCCTGGCTCTTGATACCACTGTAGGGTTTTTGTTGGGTTGTTGTACGCAGTAGATATTGAAAACCTGTTTCAAACCCAACAAACTTAAAACTGTTTGACTATAGGGTAATTTAAAATCGTAAACATAAGACTTGAATGGTACTTACATGTTTACAATATCTGGAATCTTTATCAACTGTGGATGCGCACGCGAATGCCCTTTCGATTGCAAGCTCCAAGCTTCAATGTATTCCTCCTTTGGAAAGCTAGGAAATCCGGCAGAGGTTCGAGAGAGTGTTTTGATTCTGAGTCTCTAAGACTTAGAATAATGATATGAAAATCAAGTGTAATGAATAATGAAGTGTAGGTCTGTATTTATAGGTGAAAAATTAGGTCAAACCTGGGCCTGGCCCAAAAATTTTCAGCACATTCTTAATTAAATCCAAAATCTAATTTTGACTTAATTAAAACAATCATCATTCATTTAAATATCTCGATTCTAAATCGAATATTTTAACTCTCTCAATACATCTTTAGATCAAAAGGACAATCGACATAGTGTGACCCTACATGCCTTCTCATATCGACACTAATCAAATTAAGGTCTACGCGGAACTTCTAGATGGCGCCGCAAGACGAACTCAATATGTGAAGTACGTTTACATGAATCCAATAAACTTAACCTCTATGTGGTAAGATAAAATCCTTCCATTCATGATACACTCGATCAAGCTTAGGATTTGCCAAGTGTCTATCCAAATGGCTTGATCATTATATCTCATATATATTGGTTGACAACAAGACAATATTCTAGCTATGTCTATTGCGTTGGCCAACGACTTAGTCAACCCAATATCAATGAGAAGCTGAGTGTTTTCTCGAATATACATTCGAGGAATGAATCATAATCTTGGCTCAACTACCACCTTTAATCCACATCGTAATGTACCCAATACAAGCCGTATCTCAACCTATAAGGCATTTGAGCTTAGGACAGGATCAAAGTATATTACTATGTAGACAATGTGTGTATTGACCTCAAGTCTAAGGACTTTTATCTTTCACACGTTGATCATACTTTAGACATGCATAACAAACAATATATCAGCAGGGTATACCAATACTTTCAAAGTATTCATGTGTCCATCACGAGTAGCCATTACTCGTAGAAGGTGAGACATACTACATCCTCTAAGGAAGTGATGCAGACCACATGTCGACTTATCACATATCATTGATATCCCATTCTTGATGATCATTAGTCGAGGCTATTTTAAGAGTTACATTATAATATTAATATCTCACATTATTAATAACAACGTAACCTCCAAGGATGCATATTATAGAATATTATAAACAATCAACTAATAATTCAATAATTACAAATGTCAAAATATTAATCTCTATTAATAATAATACGAATGTGTATAAAATACTTTTTTTCTAATACAGATTGTCTCTAGGACATAAATATACTTTCAGTATGATCAGGTCTGCCTTATTGTTGGGCAGTATTAAATCCATCACATAAGTAATAATTAAATTTGTATTTTTTTAACAGTTTAAATTTTTATATGGGATGATTAATACAATTTAATGTGTTATCAAATCATGCAGAGTTAGGTTTTGGATTCAAATCTTATCGCCTCCGACAAAACTAGATATATTTCCATGTACGTAACCAAGGAAAAAGATTAATCATGCACGTTACGGAAAAAGAGGGTTAACTATAGATATGTCGGTAAATATAATTTTTTGATTATCTTTGGTCAATTTGTGCTAATTTGACTTTTAAGTAGAAATATTTAGCACAGATTTCTTCTATTCAGGTGACGAAATATTTTGGTCGTTCATTCCTTTTTTTTCGTAGTCAGATTCACACAAGAGGAGGTATGTTGATTATAATCATATAATATAATTAAGTAGAGTTTGACTTATACATCGACGATATACAAAAAAACTTTTCATTGTCAGATCATTCCAACGATATTTACAAGAAAATATTCTTAAAAAGTAAGATATGTGGTCTTGAAATCATTTTTAGAAAATGAGACTTAATAGTTTTGAAAATAGGCAAGTTATCTACTGTAACATATAAAAGTGATGATAATATAATAAAAATTATAATATAATTATGCATAACTTAAACTTAATTAAATAATTAAAAATATGTTCTCTAAATAATTTTAATTTTTAAATAAAATAATACACACTTCAAGTTTAATCATGTGCATCTAATTCTAAGCAACCATTTGGGACAATCACATTCAAAATTTCAAATTGAATCCATTAAATGAGATATGCGTATCCATGATTCCTGTTGCCAGAGGGCATCAAACTGCTTAACCAATCATGAACTTCTTAATACATAATTAAGTATATTCCATAGAGTATTTTGGAGTCTTAATCTTTTCTCAAAGTCCCCATTTGCTTATTAACCGGTGAACAAGACCATTACTTAATCATAAACACTAAAATAAAGTATTATTACATCATTTTATATGAGAAAAATTGTGACTAGTAGTCCTTTGACATTCTGTCTCCCACGATTCACGAGGTTAAACTTTGACTAAGAGCCTAGTTGGTCAAGCAGTTTTTGGATCAAAATGGATATTTTTTGTTATTTGAGATGTTTGACTAATTAGTAAAATTGATTTTAAGTAGAAGCATAAAGTTTTTTCTGCGGTTCAAGAGAAGCTGAAAATTTATGTTTCTTGAAAAAAGCAGAAGCATGAATTTTTTTTTTTCAAGACAAAGGTACCCCTACCATAAATACATATTACCAAATATATCCCTCATTAATCCATTAATATCTAATTAAAAATCATTTGTTTTATTCTATGCTATATTTTTGTATTGGACTTTAATTTGTGGAATAATTTTAAATTTTATTTTGGTTGATGTTTTCTAGTATATTTATACCAATATTATATTAATATTTAATATTTTTTATTTACCTATGTATTATATTAATTGTAATTTTTAGTATGTACTTTAAATTTTTAATTAAATGAAAGTAAAAACTTAATTAAAATCTTTCTTATAGATATTTAAAATAATTTCTCTTTGTAAGAAAAATAATCGTAAACGATTATTGATGCTTGTCCCTTTTCGTAATTTGACACTCAAAACACTTTTTAAAAAGATTAGTCAGACACAATCTACTTATCAAAAATACTTTTCAAAAAGCGTTTTTAAAAAAAGTACTTCGCGAAATAAGAAGTTTTTAGTCGCTTGGCCAAACAGGCTCTACCATTGTAAAAATGAATTTTCTTTAACCTTTCGAGTTTCTATACAGGAATTATTATAACTTTATCTTCCAATTTCCTTTTATCTAGTCCCCCACTGTAATATAAGAGAGTAAAAAATTATTTTCACAATTAAGCCCACAGAAAGGGGTTAGATAGTCAATAATAATCACAACAACTACAAGGTAAATAACATTTTTCTTAAATTAAAATATCTCAATAACGTTGATTTTACTAACTCTGTAATTTTAATACAGGATTCGATAATCACAAATAAAGCAACGCATTCAAAATCCATTATATAGAATAAATCTATATATATAATAAAGCTAAGAAAAAAAAGGAGTGATGTGACACCTCTTTTTAATCAAAAATCTTATTTATTTATTTTCTTAATTTTTAAATAATTTTCTGTACTTCTCTATTTTATCAGACCAGATAGATTTATTGAGTGAGAATTTTAGATAAAAGAGATAGATTGACCCCTAAACTATAACTGAAATCTCGATATCACACTCAAACTATTAAGTATGAACTCGATATTTTGGATATAGTTCATGAACAATCTATGTCTTTTTTTATTTTTTTACTAAATAATTGGATTAATAAAACCTCATACATTAAATACCCCTTTGCAATAGTCCAATCCATGCACAACTCCGCAATAAATCCCAAATAATCCACTAATTCAGCCAACATAGTAGAATATTTATTGCTACATTAAGTAAAGTCGTTTTTCCTTAATATTGATTACGGATAATTATATGGATGACAATTCATACCTTAGCTTCTTGATATTCTGTTTTTTGCCTTATATATATCTTCTTACTCTTATTTTTTGGGTATGCTATTCTCTAGGTGTTGTGCCCTAATGTCTTTTCAATTGTGAGCCAAAATTATTTAGTAATATCTTTTTCACCACACGCAAGGTATCTAATTTTCTTAATTTAGATCGCTTCATTTTATTTATATTGATTATTGATTTACTTTCCTAATATTTTTAGCTTGATCTTCTCTTTGTTCATTGTTTTAGCTATGTAACTAATTCGTTTTCTTTGTTTGGTTTTCTTTGTTTTGGTAGGTGATTATTGGAGATGCAATAAACTATCAAAGAATAAGAATTGCTTTAGCTATTCGTTTTCTTTGTTTGGTTTTCTTTATTTTGGTAGGTTGTTATTAGAGATGTGAAAAATTGTCAACGGATAAGAAGCTATATAACTAATTTATTTTCTTTGTTTTGGTAGGTGGTTATTGCATATGTGATAAACTGTTAAAGAATAAGAATTGTTTTAACTACGTAACTAATTTGTTTCTTTGTTTTGTTTTCTTTGTTGTTGGTAGGTGGTTATTCGAGATGTGATAAACTGTCAAAGAATAAGAACGCGAGTTATTGGAGATGTGATAAACTGTAAATAAAAACGTAAAAAAAATCTATATTATTTCTTTCATTATCATTATTGTTGTCATTATTGAAAGAATTAGATCTTCCTCCCCTTTCCATTTACAAAAGGTATCAATAAATATAAATATGGGGAGAAGATTAGTAGCCTTAATCTTCTCCTTATCAATCAAATATCCTAATATAAATTTTACTACTTACCTTACAAGAATGATTCTATACTAATGAAGATTATTCTAGATGATTCATCATTTAATTACAATAATAACTCATAAATGAATTATTCTGAATTATTGTTTAACACTCCCCCGCAGTCGAAGCGGGAGAACGACGGATGCTGAGACTGTCCCGAAAATCTTCAAATAAAATCAGCGGAAGCCCTTTCGTAAAGATATCAGCTATCTGATGATGTGTCGGAACACGTAACACCCGCACGTTTCCGCGAGCCACATTCTCACGAACAAAATGAATATCTAACTCAACATGCTTTGTGTGATGATTGACTGGATTGCCCGAGAGATATATTGCACTAATGTTGTCACAGTAGACTAGTGTAGCCTTTGGCATTGGACAATGAAGCTCAAGTAACAGGTTCCGAATCCAACATGATTCGGATACTACATTGGCTACAACATTATATTCTGTCTCAACACTGGAACGAGATACTGTTGGTTGCCGTTTGGACGACCAGGAGATCAGATTGTCGCCAAGAAATACACATTATCCTGACGTGGAGCGTCGGGTATCCGGACAATCCGTCCAATCTGCATCTGTATTGGAGACCAATTTGGATCCAGGAGAGGAATATAAGTGTAAGCTATACTCTACTTAATATATCGCACAATACGTTTGAGGGCATGCATATGTTCCTCCATAGGATTATGCATAAAGAGGCAGACCTGCTACACTGCATATGAGATATCTGACCTGGTAAATGTCAGGTATTGAAGTGCTCCCGCTAAGATCATGTAAATGGTGGGATCTGCAAATGGCTTACCAGATACAACACTCAGCTTGGATTTAGTGTCCACCGGAGTGGCCGACGGTTTGGAGGAAGACATACCAACTCATTCTACAATTTCTGCAGCATATTTCTTTTGTGATAAAAACAAACCACATGAATGATGTGTCACAGCAATCCCGAGAAAATAATGAAGATGACTGAGATCCTTCATAGAAAACTCCGAACCGAGGTATGACATGATAGACTAACGAAGAACATCTGATGAGGTGGTTAGTATGATATCATCCACATACAAAAGGAGATTGCCAATATTATTACCCTGACGGTAAATGAATAAAGAATGATCCGACCGGCTATTGGAAAACCCCATTTTGATACAAACTCTGCAAACTGTTTGTACCAGGCCCGAGGGACATGTTTCAAGCCGTATAAAGATTTTTTGAGTAAGCACACATGGTTCGGAAATCTGGGTTCCCTGTAGCCTAAAGGCTGATGCATATATACTATTTCATGGAGATGCCCATGGATAAATGCATTCTTGACATCCAACTGACGAAGGGACCATAATTTGGAAAGAGCCAGACTGAGTACCGTCCTAATGGTAGTTGGTTTCACCACTGGGCTAAATGTCTCCCCACAGTCCATGCCAACCTGTTGTGTTTTGCCATCACCTACAAGACGAGTTTTATGTCTCTCAAATGTGTCATCAAATTTTTCTTTGTGATTGAAAATCCACATATATCGAATAATATTAGCATTAGATGGACGAGGTACTAACTCCCACGTCCTATTTTTAATTAGAGCATGGTATTCGTCATCTATGGCCATTTTCCAATTTAGGTCACGTAAGGCAGACACAGGGTTACGGGGCAATGGTGATTTCGTGACTTGGGTGTGCAAACTATATTTTGTATTGGGCTTGAGTATACCATGCTGGCTTCGGGTGACAGGGCAGTGGACACTAGGTTGCGGATCAGCTGGACGGACGGGACACGGTATCAGGTCAGAGGACTGGACTGTGCTGGCTCGTGGGTGATTTCCTGGGTAATGAGAAAATGGGCCAGAAACGAGAGGCCCAGGCGGCAGATGTGAGACAACTGGGGCCGCAGGGCCAGTAACTGGGTTATGGGCCATTGTGGGGGGCTGGAGTTTGGGCTGAGAGTTGGAGAATCAGCCTGGGCCGCTGGTCCAGTAGCCAGATGAGGGGTCAATAAGGATGAGCTAGAACTAGTGACTGGTTGTTGGGACAAGGCCGGGGAAAAAATGGGTGTATCCCGGTATCCAGAAACTCATATGTGTGAGATTGCAACTCATGAATTTTTCTGAATGAGAATTGAGATTCATCAAAGAGAACATGACGGCTAATAAAAATCCTATTAGATGATAGATCTAACATTTGTATCCCCGGTGATGTGATGGGTATCCCAAAAAAATACATGTTGTAGACCTCGGTTGTACTTTGTGGATGGTGGTAGATGGGAATAAGGGATAACACAAGCAGCCAAAAACCCGTAAATGAGAATATGAAGGTTCTCGGAGGTAAAACAATTTAAGGGGTGTTTGGTTGGGCGTATTTTTGTTGGGTAGGATATTCAACAAATAAGTAGCCACTTGAAGTGCATGATGCCAAAAATTAGGGGGTAGAGAGGCACAAGCAAGGGATGTCCTAACAATATTATTTATGGTTCGAATTTTGCGTTCCGCCTTTCCATTTTGGGAAGAGGTGTGGGGACATGAAAACCGAAAATTCAAACCGTTTGTTTTGCAAAAATCCCAAAATTGCCTATTATCAAACTCCCGCCCATTATCACATTAGATGTTTTTGATATCCCTTTCAAACTGTTTTTGGACGAATGCTC
This sequence comes from Anisodus acutangulus, assembly GCA_029783415.1. Lineage (NCBI taxonomy): Eukaryota > Viridiplantae > Streptophyta > Magnoliopsida > Solanales > Solanaceae > Anisodus > Anisodus acutangulus. The sequence goes on from CM056495.1 coordinate 19,984,715, forward strand.
TAAAAATGAGAAAGGTTGAAAACACTTGTGATTTTTTCGATAGGGGAAACGTCCACAAGAAATTAGAGTAATCATCTAAAACAAGCAAGTAATATCTATATCTTGAGGGGCTCAAAACGGGGGATGTCCAAATATCACAATGGATAGTGTCAAATGGCATAAATGTGCAATTATAGGAGGACTCAAACGGTAGTTGAATATGTTTACCCAAAGGACACGATTGACACTTATTAAAAGTCCGAGTACAGGAAATAAAGTTATTGCGTTTGAGGGAGTTCAAAACAGACTCTCCCGGATGTCCCAAACGCTCATGCCACACATTGGAATTAAAAACAGAAAAATTAAAATATTTCTTGTCCGGGTGGAGGAGTCAAGTAACTGGATAAAACTCTTCCTGGCTATCACATCTCATTAGCCGCGCCCCTGTCTAAAAATCATACACGAAGAAACCAAAGGGATCAAAAGCTACAATAACCCAGTTATCAGTAGTAAACTTTCTAACAGAGATCAAATTTTTAATTAATTGTGGAGCATGAATAACATTTTTCAAGGCTAATGGCGGATTTGGTTTGGACAATTTAGTAGAACCATAACCTTTAATTGGAATGGAATGGCCATTTCCGACGGTTATACCATTTGATGTGCTAAAATTAAAATAGGTCGTAAGGTTACCTTTGGAGGACGTCATATGGGATGTTGCTCCGGAGTCCATGTACCAATTTGCGTCCGGTGGATTAAGCCCAAGTGTGTGCATGACGGATTCGATGTTCGTGGGTTGGCGCACTGCCGAGTGGGCCTCCTGCCAAGTCGGTAGTAGACCAAGAGAGTGGATTGCCCCGCCTCTGGGAGTGTGTGGGAATCCAGCCTCACTGTTGGGCTTGGAGAAATTTGGCCCAGCAGTGGGCTGGACATATCCTGCAAAACCAGTAGGGTTAGAAGCATGTGTGTGTTGATAATATCCTGGGCCAGTGGATGGTGGACTGGGCCTGGTCCAGTTGGCAGATGGGTAAGGGCATGGTGACCCAGTCCAGTTCCAATGTGGCCATGTACAGTTTGGTATGAACTGCTGCTATCGATGTTGACCATGCCTCCAGAATTCCGGTAGCCACCATTTTTGTTGTGATTTCCACCATTTTTATTACCGTTACGCCCTCTTTGTCCACGGTTATTTTGCGAAGTTGCAAAATTATTACCATCATTGGTGACGATTAAGGCCGAGTCATTTGCGGTAGCCACCTTTTTAGATAAGCCTTGTTCTTCAAGAATCAATATGGACCTTGCTTGGTAAAATAAGGGAAGCGGGTTACTTTGACGGATAAGTGTTGCAACCCCGCTATACGCCTCCGTCAATCCGACAACAAGTTGCAGAACTAAACGGTTGTTGGTGACGAGGGAACCAATATTTTTCAATTGATCAGTCAACACTTTGAGTCGTTGGCAATAGGCGGAAGCATTAGAAAAATCCTCCATATCAACATTGGAGAATTCTTGTTCCAAAGCAACGACACGGGAGTTTTGATTATCATAAAAAATGTCCCGTAAGCGATTCCAAGCACCAATAGCCTTAGAATCCGGTTCCATGACCGTGTGCAACAAATTGGTTGAAATCGTTGCATATAACCAACTAAGAACAGTGGCGTCGAGAGTATCCCATAATTTTTATCTTTATCCGTTTTCAAAACCTTTTATGTGCCTTTTTCCGGGAGGATGATATGGTGAAGAACCCGGTGAGAACGGCAACAAAATGATTTTGATATTAGAACATGCGTTTTGATATTAGAGACGGTGAGAGCGGGGTGATAAAATGATTTGGATTCAGACATGATGAGATTGGTTGGATAAACGAGCAACGGAGAAACAAAGAAAACAAACAAAACAAAATTCGGGAAAAGGGAAAAGAAAAATTTTGTTGGAAGATGATAAAATTTTTGGCTAGGGTTTGTGGAGGAATAGGGTGGCCGAAAATTATACTAGGAATAGAAGATGGATCTTTTTCCTTAAGCTCTTGATACCATGAAAGAATTAGATCTTCCTCCCCTTTTCATTTACAAAAGGTATCAATATATACAAATATGGGGAGAAGATGAGTAGCCTTAATCTTCTCCTTATCAATCAAATATATCCTAATATAAATTGTACTACTTACTGTTGACACCCAATTTTGTCCCATCTTTTTGGATTTTATTTGCAATTTTTAATATTTTTGACACTTTAAGACAATTTTAAAATATAGACATATATATGTATATATATCATTATTATTATTATTATTATTTGCATTTTTATTTGTCATTTTGCATTTTTATATCACAAGTATACTTTTATCCTAATATTATATGTTATTTTATTTTCACAAAACGGCATTGCATTTTATATTTTTATTTTTTTTAAGCATCAAGCATTTCACAAATATTATATTTTTATAATATTATCATCTTTACAATTTATAAATTTTGCAAAGCTTTCTTTTTATATAATAAAACTCATTTTTATATTTTTTTAAACCCATAACCCATTTTATATCTTAACCCAAAACAATTTTATCCATTTTCGGACCCCATCCCAAGGCCCAACCGAAAAGGCCCATACTCAGCCCACAACCCATCTTCTTATACCCAATTTCCTTCCCATTAAAAAAAACCCTATCTCTTTCTCTTCTTCAACAAACACATCTCTCTCAACCACACACACACCCACACCCCCGCCTCGCCGCCGCACACCCCCGACCCTCTAACCCCGACGCGACCCTACACCCACATCACCACCACATCGCCGACACCGTCGCCGACACCAACCAGCCCCCATACATGCGACCTCACGTCGCCGACCAACTCACCCACTGCCGCCACCAGTCGCCGACACCATCACTTCACCCATATCTACAACCCCTAAAACCCGAAACCCAACTATAAAATACCCCCTTTTGTTCACTGTTTTGGGGGGTCGGTTTTGAGGATTTTTGTCCGAAAAATAGGGGAGTTTTGGTCGGTTTTTGGTGGAATTTTGGAGGTCCTAAAATCGAAATCAAAGTTGTTGTTTTTTTGGGTTCTTACGGGTCACAATCCGGGTCGGGACACTGTTCCGGTTGGGCAAAAACTTGGTCAGGTAAGTTTCCAGATTTTGGTATTCGATAATTTGTTGTTGGCTATCTGAGAAAAAAAATTGAATTGATTCGGGTCGGGTCACTGACCCGGGTCGGTCAAATTCCAGATTTTTTGTGTATTTATATTTAGTTGTTGGTTATCTGTAATTTGGAAGAAAATCGATTCGGGTTGAAAAACATCTGATTCGGGTCGGGGTCTCTGATTCGGGTCGGGTCGACCCGGTTCGGTTAAATTCCAGATTTTTGTGTGTTTATATTGTGCTGTTGGTTACCTGAAAATTTGGAAAGAATTTGATTCGCGTAGGGTCACCGATTCGGGTCGGGGTCACTGTTCCGGGTCGGGTCGACCCGGTTCGAATAAATTTCCAGATTTTGTGTTTTAATATCTTGTTGTTTATAATCTGAAAATTTGAAGAAGAAAAATTGATTCGGGTCGGGCAGCCCGGGTCAAGTAAATTTATTTTTTTTGTATTTTTGTATTTTGGTGTTGGTTATCTGAAAATTCAAAAAAAAATGTGTGTGATTCGGGGTCGGGTCAACCCGAAATCCGGGCCGGATCACTGTTCAGGATTCGGGTCTGACGTTTTAATTGTGAAATGCTGCTGTTTTTTGGCATTTTAAACATCTGTTACACAGCTATCTTGTTGTTTTACTGTTTTAACTAATATTGCATTTAGGCCGATGAAATTAAATTCGAGGCCGCGCTTTTTTTTGTTTCGTTTCTCTGTTATCTGTTTTAAACATCCGTGCAACGGATTACTGTTTTATTGTTTTAATTAAATACTGCATTTAGGCCGATGAAATTGAATTCGAGGCCGCGCTTTTTCGTTCTGTTTGGGCCATCGCTTTTGCATTTAAACATCCATGCACGGATTGTCTTACTGATTTACTGATTTATATAAATATTGCATTTAGGCCGATGAAATTGAATTCGAGGCCGCACTTTTTTTCATTTCGTTCCTCTATTTTTCAGCTTACTGTTTAAGTATCCGGGCAACGGATATCTTACTGTTCTACTGTTTTATTGCCTTATTTATATCGCATTTAGGCCGATGAAATTGAATTCGAGGCCGCGCTTTTTTCGTTTCATTTCACTGCTTTTCAAAGACTTGTTTTTAACGTCCGGCAGCGAGATATTTATCGCTTTTTTATTTACTAAACATCCCGCCTTCTCGGGAATTGCCTCTGTTTTTACGCTTACGTTTCGCCTCTACTGCTGTGTGCAGTTCCGATTTTAATTTTTTGCTGATTTGAACACGATACTGCACTGGCCGATGAAAAAATATCCGTCGATTTTTGAGGCCTCCACAGTTGTAAAGACGGAAAATAAAACTTCTGAGCAATGATGAAACTTAAATCTTTTCACCCGAGAGACCAACATGTTCGGTAGGCAAGACAACTAAAATGACCAACGAGTCATATGTTCGCAGCCACGACGTGATTGGAATGATCTTTTCAAAATTTAAGTCTGAGTCCTCCGTAATCAAAACATTTATTGTTTTGGATACGGATCCGAAGTTATGTATATTCATTTGTTTCTAACCGTTTGTTCTTGACAGCTTGCAAGGGATAAAGTCAAAGAAGGCAAATACCCCTCGGAGATTATTTATTTTGTTGTTGTTTTTACTTTCTTTAATTCAGCTTTCTTTCATTCTTTATTGTAATATTATTGTACTCGTGAAATTATTGAAATGTTTAGAATATGCATACATAGAATTAATTAATAGGGTAGTCTAAAACTGGAAACCCATCGCTAGTTTACCTATTTTTTAGGCTCGTCACCCATAAAATTTACATTGCATATATTTTTATCAATTTTCATTCAAATGCATACTTTTTCTAGCTTTACGTGTATATTAATGCCATACAAATGTATACTTGTACAAATGCATCATTTCATTGAATACTTGCAACATCATTTTAACTTTATATTTTTAAACATGCATTTTCTTAGTACAATAATTAACCTGAGTTTGATCGGATAACCGCAAGTTAGCGGATCTTAAAGGATGCCTAACTCCTTCCCTTTAGGATAATAAAGCACCCTTACCTAGAATTTCATTAGTTTCGCAGACCATAAAATTGGAGTTATTTTGCAGCATTTAGTTAGCATTTAGGTGTCCTAATTCACCTTAGAATAATTAGGTGGCGACTCCTCAAGCAAGCATTTTTAACCGATCCAGAGAGGCGATCGACCCATCGCGTCGCGAAGCCCGCAGGTCAAAATCGGGTGCGACAGCATGGCGACTCCACTGGGGAAATCAGGTTCTTAACCATAGCAAGTCCAGGTTAATTATTATTGCGCTTTATTTTGCTTCTTATTTATTCTACTGCTTTTAATTGTTTCCTTTTTGAAATTTTGTATGTTTAACTTCTTTAGTTGCTATATTCTTTTATTGCTTTCCTTAAATTGGCATTCCGCTCATATTTCTTCCACTATGGAAAATTGACATTATCACACATTACACGCGAAGTGTGTTTTGCGCACCCGCAAATTCTTTCAAATTACCAAATTTTAGGAGAGTTGGCGTATGCGCGGAGTGTCCGGACCATCCAGTGGCCGCGTAGCCTTCTCACTCGAGTAGTCCGCTCGGGAACCTTGAGTCCAGTAAGCCCAATCTTAGTAAATTTAGGATAGAGCTATACCCTTTTATTTTTAATCATGCATACATACACCATAGGTGGGTCGATCCTTGGCATCGACTCCACAATTAAGAAATCCACCAAAATTGTCGACGGGTTTCGCTCCCCCAACGACCATCAACATATTATTTGTAGCGTGATAATGATGGACTAATCCAAGCCTAATCATGACATGCCGATATTGGAAAATGTACATACATTTTGTCTTCATTTCCAACAAAAGCATTGTAGTTTGACAGCTTGGATTATTCTGTCATAATCTCTCATATTTGTCGTTTAGGCCCACCTCTGGCATAAGAGAGGCTCCATGCATGATAGGACGCATATTTAATTCCCTCACAGTTTGTTTGCTATGTTTCTTCTTTTATCTCTGTACATATTATTTAATGCAATAATTAGCTGCTTCAATTTTGTACATATCATACCATGTCGCTTGCGACTCTTGAATAGAAATTGTGTCACTGCCCAAGGATAAAGTGTTCTTGAACATCAAGACTCGGATATCGTTAAGCAATCAGGGGAGTTTTTGACCATATTTTCACACTCTTACATTTTATTATTCTTTTAGTGATTTTCCTTCTTTCACCCGTTGCTCTTATTTTTGCAGGAAGATCGTCCTCGCGAACAGTTGGGGGGGGGTCGTTCTAAAACATTATTCTTGGATATACTCCATGAAAGAACAAAGCCATAGGCTTTCACAAAGATGACCGAAAGATGTTTTGACTGGAAAAAGTCAGCCAACATCAGATTCAACGAGTCATCACTTTAATTTGTCTATACTTTTGTTTTGTTACATATTTGCAAATTCAGTTGATATGTTTAATTTTCGTTACATAATTTCTTTATATCATACCATTTTTACAACATATCCTCACGAACTACGAGTGTCTGATTCTCACCGTTCGATGTGATACGTAGGTAGTCCTTCTCGGGTTCGACAGCACTAAAAAAAATCAAAAAATCAAAAAAAAAGAAAAAGAAAAAAAGACGCACTTTTTTGTCCACCGTAGAGAGGGACATATCTGGTTTATCAATCTTTTCATTCATCCTATAATGGATATTCATTTTTTATTTACATGCATCCTATTGTGGATAATCATTTTTTTCATTGCATTCATTCTATTGTGGACAATTATTTACTTTGCATTCGTCTCATAGTGGATAATCATCTATTTTATACAATTTTTACTTTTACCATCCTAGCGTGGATGAATTTTTTTTTAAACATACATTTTATATATACTTTCTGCACGAACTACGCACACCTGATTCTCGTCAAAGATGAGATACGTAGGCAGCCCTATTCGGGTTCGGTACCCTTTATTCAAAAATACAAAAAATAAAAAATTTAAGCGTCATTGATTGACTTGGTTGATACCAACACAGTTAGGAGCGTGCATAGGAAAGAACAAGTGGAGAAGACTAACTTTGTGGTAAACCAATTCTTCTGGTACCTCCCATTTACGCCTGTGTTGACACTTAAAAATTGTTTCGCATGCTTTCAAGGTATGAACAAAGCCAACCTCGTCATTTCATGTGCATTGTGTGGTGAGTTTTAGAATAAGTTCAATTGCATTACATTGTGATCTGGAACTTGGCTCGAATGTTTGTTGAGGCGAAATCCTGAGTAACACTTGGTATAGGAAAATGATCGTAGGCTTTCTTTGATCCGTTTGAGCCTTTCCAGCTTACCAAATAACATTATCCGTAGCATTTCTCCTTTGAGCCTAAAGCCTATTTTTTTTAACCACCACATCTTATGCCTATACCCTTTCTGAGTGCGTACACGCACTATCCCTCTCTTGGCCCGATCTCCTTGAGCGCATCAGAAATGTGCAAATTGCTGAAAAAGATCCGAGTTTGAAGTTGTAATGTTCCCGAAAAAGGAAAAGAAAACCAAACAAAAGGACAACTTCACACAAAAAAGAAGTCGAAAGCCCAGACAATATCAAAAAAAAAAAAAGGAAATAACTCCGAAAAAGGGGAAAAAACTCAAAACGAAGTATTCAAAAGAAGTCAGTAAAAAACAAAGGGGGCAAAAAGAAGCAAATCGGCATCAAGACACACAAATACCAAGCACGGACATATTCCAACACTCAAGGAAGGATTAGTCACTCTTTACCCAAATAATATCCTTTCCTTTCCCAAGCCTACATTACAAACCCATAACAAGCCCTACATGATCCTATACCGAGGGTTCTCACATTAGTGGATACTCACATGACGGTCAAGCGTATGGTATCACAATTAAATGCATTGAACATCTTTCTGAAGGTGAGTGTACTTCTCTAGACGTCCCAAAGTTCAGAATGTTGAAATACATATGAGAATGAGACTATCTTTCAGTGAGGGCATTTGAAACATGAGGATGCATATATGTCAAAATCTTGGCTTGAAGCAAGTGTCGATACTCAGGTATGTCTGAGGTAGCATCTGAAGCTGTAGGAATTACCTTGAAGTCAGTCTCGGTTAGACAGAAAGCAAATAACGGAAACTCCTAAGCACAATACTAATTGTTGGTACCAACCGAAGTCAAGACGTGATTCTGTCTTTTTCATATTTTCACAAAAAAAAAACAACAACAAAAAAACCTTGCAAAATATATTGCATCATTTTTCAAACTCTAGTCACTCTCTTTTACAAAAAAAAAAAACATTCTACAAATACAAATCTCTTTTGCCTCATGAACTACGTTATGACCTGATTCCATCTGCGGGATACGTAGGCGGCCACATCAGCTTCGGTCTCATTTTTAGAAAACCCTTACAAATCTCTTTTGCCGCATGAACTACGTTATGACCTGATTCCCTCGGCGGGATACGTAGGCGGCCACATTGGCTTCGGTCCCATTTTTGAAAAAAAAAATCCTTATAAATCTCTTTTGCCGCATGAACTACGTTATGACCTGATTCCCCGGCGGGATACGTAGGCGGCCACATCAGCTTCGGTCTCATTTTTAGAAAACCCTTACAAAATTCTTTTTGCTTGCATGAACTACATTATGACCTGATTCCCTCAGCGGGATACGTAGGCAGCCACATCGGCTTCGGTCCAAATTTTGAAAACTTCACAATCACCATTTTGCTTGCAACGAACTACGTTATGACCTGATTTCCTTTGTCGGAATACGTAGGCGGCCTATATCGGCTTCGATCACACCATTGAAAATTGTCTTCCATTATCTTGCACACAACGCAATAGGCCCACATTATCGCCTTAATAAGACAAGCAAGTTGCCCGCACAAACTCGATTTTGTCCAGTTGGAAGTTCAGCATCTTCATATATATCAGAAACTGGGGCATATTTTAAGGGTTCACTGCAAGAATATGCTAATGGACCTGGAAAATGCCAGACAACCAAGTCTCCAATCTAAACCAGTCTGAGCTTGCAAGCGTCCAGGGAAAAAGCCCAAACTCACAAATTTCTTTGAGTACAGGTCTTCAGGTTGACAAAGGCAGAGAAGCCGCAACGTGTGCTTAATTTGGCAAAGACGTCGCATCGCATTTTCGTCCGTCCAAGGGCGACATTTCAATTCATAGTCCACATGAATTTGAATCGGCAGAAGATTCAACACAACGTGGAATCATATTACACCAAACTGACGGCAATGGACGTCATTTACATCTTTCACAGCATTACAACAACAGCAACACGCTTATACAACGGCGTCATCAGCAACACGCCTATGCAACGGCGTCATCTGCACAACACGTCTACACAATGACGTTTTCAACGCACCACGTCTACACAATGACGTTTTCAACGCACCACGTCTATGCAACGACGTCATTTCAACCCATGCGGGTCACAAACGCATCACGTCAATACAACGACGTCATTTCAGGCGCCCACCTCATAATGCGGGTATTTAAATTTCAATCAGGCACCCACCTCCTAATGCGGGTATTTCAATTCCAGTCAGGCACCCACCTTCTAATACGGGTATTTAATTTCTGTCCGGCGCCCACCTCATAATGCGGGTATATTTAATTTCTGTCAGGCACCCACATCCTAATGCGGGTATTTCAATTTCAGTCAGGCGCCCACCTCCTAATGCGGGTATTTTAAATTTCAGTCAGGCGCCCACTTCCTAATTCGGGTATTTCAATTTCAGTCAGGCGCCCACCTCCTAATGCGGGTATTTCATTTTCAGTCAGGCGCCCACCTCCTACTGTCGGTATTTCAATTTCAGTCAGGCGCCCACCTCCTAATGCGGGTATTTTATTTTCAGTCAGGCGCCCACCTCCTAATGCGGGTATTTCTATTTCAGTTAGGCTCCCACCTCCTAATGCGGGTATTTTAATTTCAGTCAGGCGCCCACCTCCTAATGCGGGTATTTCATTTTCAATCAGGTACCCACCTCCTAATGCAGATATTTAATTTTCAGTCAGGCGCCCACCTCCTAATGTAGGTATTTTAATTTCAGTCAGGCGCCAACCTCCTAATGCGAGTATTTCAATTTCAGTCAGGCACCCACCTCCTAATGCGGGTATTTCAATATCAGTCGGGCACCCACCTCATAATGCGGGTATTTCAATTTCAGTCCGGCGCCCACTTCCTAATGCGGGTATTTCATTTTCAGTCAGGCACCCACCTCCTAATGCGGGTATTTAAATTTCAGTCAGGTGCCCACCTCCTAATGCGGGTATTTCATTTTCAGTCAGGCGCCCACCTCCTAATGTGGGTATTTCAATTTCTGTCAGGCGCCCACCTCCTAATGCGGGTATTTCAATTTCTGTCAGGCGCCCACCTCCTAATACGGGTATTTCATTTTCAGTCAGGCGCCCACCTCCTACTGCCGGTATTTCAATTTCAATCGCGCCTATGCAACAGCGCTATCTGCATAACGTCTAAGCAACGACGTCACCTCATTACGCATATGCTACATCATCATCTGCATTGGGGAACTACTTCGAACGTTGTTCCACCCTTCCCCAGTATCTCGCCACATCTGCAACCAGTGTCATCATAAGTCGACACTGGGGCATTGTTTCTTGAATGTGCATAATCTTTTGCAACTTCTCTCCCCGTCGGGATTTTATTTCTTCCCACACATCCCTAACATTCCCTCAGTGATCAGGACAAAATTGGCTACTCAGTCAACTTCTTTGGCTGAAAACTCTTTCATCGTCTCCGGCCAAAGAGGGGCATCTGTTGACACCCAATTTTGTCCCATCTTTTTGGATTTTATTTGCAATTTTTAATATTTTTGACACTTTAAGACAATTTTAAAATATAGACATATATATGTATATATATCATTATTATTATTATTATTATTATTATTTGCATTTTTATTTGTCATTTTGCATTTTTATATCACAAGTATACTTTTATCCTAATATTATATGTTATTTTATTTTCACAAAACGGCATTGCATTTTATATTTTTATTTTTTTTAAGCATCAAGCATTTCACAAATATTATATTTTTATAATATTATCATCTTTACAATTTATAAATTTTGCAAAGCTTTCTTTTTATATAATAAAACTCATTTTTATATTTTTTTAAACCCATAACCCATTTTATATCTTAACCCAAAACAATTTTACCCATTTTCGGACCCCATCCCAAGGCCCAACTGAAAAGGCCCATACTCGGCCCACAACCCATCTTCTTATACCCAATTTCCTTTCCATTAAAAAAAACCCTATCTCTTTCTCTTCTTCAACAAACACATCTCTCTCAACCACACACACACCCACACCCCTGCCTCGCCGCCAAGACACCCCCGACCCCCTAACCCCGACGCGACCCTACACCCACATCACCACCACGACGCCGACACCGTCGCCGACACCAACCAGCCCCCATACCTGCGACCTCACGTCGCCGACCAACTCACCCACTGCCGCCACCAGTCGCCGACACCATCACTTCACCCATAACTACAACCCCTAAAACTCGAAACCCAACTATAAAATACCCCCTTTTGTTCACTGTTTTGGGGGGTCGGTTTTGAGGATTTTTGTCCGAAAAAGATCGGAGTTTTGGTCGGTTTTTGGTGGAATTTTGGAGGTCCTAAAATCGAAATCAAAGTTGTTGTTTTTTTTGGGTTCTTACGGGTCACAATCCGGGTCGGGACACTGTTCCGGTCGGGCCAGAACCGGGTCAGGTAAGTTTCCAGATTTTGGTATTCGATAATTTGTTGTTGGCTATCTGAGAAAAAAAATTGAATTGATTCGGGTCGGGTCACTGACCCGGGTCGGTCAAATTCCAGATTTTTTGTGTATTTATAGTTAGTTGTTGGTTATCTGTAATTTGGAAGAAAATCGATTCGGGTTGAAAAACATCTGATTCGGGTCGGGTCGACCCGGTTCGGTTAAATTCCAAATTTTTGTGTGTTTATATTGTGTTGTTGGTTACCTGAAAATTTGGAAAGAATTTGATTCGGGTCGGGGTCACTGTTCCGGGTCGAGTCGACCCGGTTCGAATAAATTTCCAGATTTTGTGTTTTAATATCTTGTTGTTTATAATCTGAAAATTTGAAGAAGAAAAATTGATTCGGGTCGGGACCTGTGATTCGGGTTGGGCAGCCCGGGTCAAGTAAATTTAATTTTTTTGTATTTTTGTATTTTGTTGTTGGTTATCTGAAAATTCAAAAAAAAAAAGTGTGTGATTCGGGGTCGGGTCAACCCGAAATCCGGGCCGGATCACTGTTCAGGATTCGGGTCGGACGTTTTAATTGTGAAATGCTGCTGTTTTTTGGCATTTTAAACATCTGTTACACAACTATCTTGTTGTTTTACTGTTTTAACTAATATTGCATTTAGGCCGATGAAATTAAATTCGAGGCTGCGCTTTTTTTGTTTCGTTTATCTGTTTTCTGTTTTAAACATCCGTGCAACGGATTACTGTTTTATTATTTTAATTAAATACTGCATTTAGGCCGATGAAATTGAATTCGAGGCCGCGCTTTTCGCTTCGCTTTCGCCATCGCTTTTGCATTTAAACATCCGTGCATGAATTGTCTTACTGATTTACTGATTTATATAAATATTGCATTTAGGCCGATGAAATTGAATTCGAGGCCGCACTTTTTTTCATTTCGTTCCTCTGTTTTTCAGCTTACTATTTAAGTATCCGGGCAACGGATATCTTACTATTCTACTGTTTTATTGCCTTATTTATATCGCATTTAGGCCGATGAAATTGAATTCGAGGCCGCGCTTTTTTCGTTTCATTTCACTGCTTTTCAGCACTGTTTTTAACGTCCGGGCAGCAGATATTTACTGTTTTTTTATTTACTAAACATCCCGTCTTCTCGGGAATTGCCTCTGTTTTTACGCTTCAAGCATCGCCTCACTGCTGTGTGCAGTTCCGATTTTAATTTTTTGCTGATTTGAACACGATACTGCACTGGCCGATGAAAAAATATCCGTCGATTTTTTAGGCCTCCACAGTTGTAAAGACGGAAAATAAAATTTCTGGGCAATGATGAAACTTAAATCTTTTCACCCGAGAGACCAACATGTTCGGTAGGCAAGACAACTAAAATGACCAACGAGTCATATGTTCGCAGCCACGACGTGATTGCAATGATCTTTTCAAAATTTAAGTCTGAGTCCTCCGTAATCAAAACATTTATTGTTTTGGATACGGATCCGAAGTTATGTATATTCATTTGTTTCTAACCGTTTGTTCTTGACAGCTTGCAAGGGATAAAGTCAAAGAAGGCAAATACCCTCGGAGATTATTTATTTTGTTGTTGTTTTTACTTTCTTTAATTCAGCTTTCTTTCATTCTTTATTGTAATATTATTGTACTCGTGAAATTATTAAAATGTTTAGAATATGCATACATAGAATTAATTAATAGGGTAGTCTAAAACTGGAAACCCATCGCTAATTTACCTATTTTTTAGGCTCGTCACCCATAAAATTTACATTGCATATATTTTTATCAATTTTCATTCAAATGCATACTTTTTCTAGCTTTACGTGTATATTAATGCCATACAAATGTATACTTGTACAAATGCATCATTTCATTAAATACTTGCAACATCATTTTAACTTTATATTTTTAAACATGCATTTTCTTAGTACAATAATTAACCTGAGTTTGATCGGATAACCGCAAGTTAGCGAATCTTAAAGGATGCCTAACTCCTTCCCTTTAGGATAATAAAGAACCCTTACCTAGAATTTCATTAGTTTCGCAGATCATAAAATTGGAGTTATTTTGTAGCATTTAGTTAGCATTTAGGTGTCCTAATTCACCTTAGAATAATTAGGTGGCGACTCCTCAAGCAAGCATTTTTAACCGATCCAGAGAGGCGATCGACCCATCGCGTCGCGAAGCCCGCAGGTCAAAATCGGGTGCGACACTTACCTTACAAGAATGATTTTATACTAATGAAGATTATTTTAGATGATTCATCATTTAGTTACAATAATAACTCATAAATTAATTATTCTAAATTATTGTTTAACAATTATTTATGTTATTATCGTTATTTTTGCGTGCTAGGATTTTAGTATTGATAGATAATATCAGTAAAATTAAATTCTATTTTAGTATTAACACATGAATGAAACTATTTCTGTTGAATATATCTTAGAATCATATTAAATTTTTTATATAAAAGATTAAACAAAACCAGACTACCATTTAGGCTTGCATTACCAAATTGTTACGTTATCTTTTTTTCTCTCTCTTCTCCACTACCCTTTTCTTTGTTTCCATTTAAGTTAACATATATCGTCAAACCTCTTTATAATTATCATTTGTTATAGCAACATTTCACTATAACAGTTTGATTTTCTCCGAAACTAATTTTTTCATGTTATATTTTACTTTTCTATAACAAGATTCTACTTATAACAACAATGACATTCATTATAGCGGTACACTCTTTATAAAATTACCTCTCTATAACAGTCATACTCAAATATTGTGTGATAATATTTGTAAGAAGTATATTATATAAAAAAAAATCAAAATATTTATAATAATCATCATTAATGTCATGCACATAATAAATTTCAAGTATGAATATCTAAAAGAAAAAATATATATATTTCTCATAGTGACCTGATTTAGACTTGAAATTTTTTTAAATCATATATTTTCTATCTACCAATTTTGTATAAATTTGATACTTATTTACTTTAATTTTAAATGCATATGTTCCTCAGATTTCAATTCTTTATATGGTATAACTAGTCATGGATTTATTTATAATTTATTAGTCTTTTTATTTTTAATTAATGAGATATGAAAATCAATTGAGATTTTAAAATTAACAAGTATATTATTTTCGTTTATAGCATAAAAAGTACAGAAAAATAATTATTTGCGTACTTTCGTTTATAACAGTTAAATGAGATCTAAACATCAAATGTCAATATAAATATATAATAACACTTCACTATAGCGATCATGAATTTTTTCAGACAAACATTGTCATCATAGAAAGATTTAACTGTATTCATTTAAATGAGTAATATTATGTTCGATCGTCTCCCAATATTCTTTAAGTTAAAAGATCATATATAAATTATTCTTTTATAAAAATTATAACACTAAAATCTATTTATATTTTATTTATTTCTTATATTCGCGAAGCACGAACAAATACACCCGTTATTAGACAGAAACAAACACAGGCAAGACCCGCCTAACCACCCCGGCGGCTTGATGCTACTAAAAGATAAAAATAACAGAACAAAACAAGAAACCACTAGGATGTTTTAGTCTTAATAGTAACAACGTTATCTAGGCTACTTCAAAGTGGTTTTCTCATTGGAAGGGATTTGAGATATCGTATTACTAATCAGTCACCCTTGGTTTTTGGAAAAGGAGACGTAGTATTTCACCAAAAATAGCTCCATTTACAGGTGTTTCCTTAATGTGAAGTAAAAATAATCCAACTTAGAACATTATTTGTTTTACTAGTCGTTAATATAATCATATATATAAAATATTAATTATATCATAAAGTTCATCTAAGTCGTACATATTACAGAAGATTGTTTCAGTATTCAGTGAAGATCGCTTTCGTTTTTCTTAGGAATCCACCACTGTAATTCTTCACGAAGAAAAAGAGTTTTTTTTTCTATTAATGAAGTAAGCAAAGTTCTTTTTTCAGAAGTCAAATTTCATGTGGAACTTCTTTTATGCTTTCTGAATAGGTACAACTCTTTAGAAACTTTTTTCAACAATTGTGTCCTTTCCTTTTAACTTAAATTAAGTATATAATAAAAATATATTTATTTAATATTTATTATTTATATGGATCCGGTTGACCCATATGGGTGACCTGAATCTAATTCCTTCATAATGAAAGCGGACCTATAGAATCACAACTTATGTCACCGATCGTCGGGAATTCTCACGAAGATAGTTTTTCCTGTTGGAATATGTAAAGCAACAACGGCAATAGTAAATAACTATTACAGTGATAGAAAGGAAAAACAATAAGAGTACAACTACAAGTTGTCAATATCTTGATATTTAAGTGAAGCTTCAAATATGGATCTTGTATTTGGAAATACAAGAACTTGAACTGCTACACTTCTGTCTTGTAGATCTGCTGAGAATACGAACGGTTAAAGTCCTTCGTCTGTTAAGTTAACACCTGAAACACTTAGCAACCAATTAAATAAACCACAACACCACCGGCAGAGTCGAGAAATGGCTCTCTATCTTTAAGACAAGATTGCCTCCGTATATAGGCTTTACGGAAGTGTGGACAATAGTCTCCTAAGATGAAACAACAAAATATCAAGTGTTCAAAGCCTACACAAATGATCTCAGCGAAGAACACGAATAATGAAGATTGCTTAAAGAAGGATTGATATCAGGAAAATCTGATCTCTTCGTGGTGTTGTTAACTTATTTTTATGTTCAATGTGCATATATGTTCTCATGTTCATCTATAGAATTGATCCAAGGCTTCAATTTATAGGTGTGCAAGATGGCCTCTTCAAGTGCCATACAATGGCAATCAATTGCCATGTAATGGACGACATTTAACCCCCATGTAATGCAGCAACATAATGGTCCAAGTAATAGCCATTATTGTGTGGTTCCAATGCCATTGAAGCCCCCTCAACAACCAAACCTTTGGGATTCCATCGAGCAAACACTGCCTGGGAAGCGCCGCGGCGTTGCAGCATTTAGTACCGCGGCTCCAGAAAGTCGACGAACTTACTGCCAGTCATGCGCCGCGGCGCTCCGGCGTCGCGGCCCTTCTCGGCTCCCCGACCCTTTTCCGACCCGTTCCATCTTACACATCGGTTGATCCTTCATTCGTTTACCAACGTGGAACACTTGTTATTTAGTAAATAACCATCCATCATTCTATGTCTCAAACATTTTATTTACGTACCAATACCTCTTTCATTAACGAAATTTATGATATACTTGGCACTAAGATTGCACGTGTGTGGAAACGATATTTTTGACATGCGGGGCCCAATTGTTCGAGTCTTAAATAATGGGATAAACTTAATTCCACATTAGTAAATTTCCAACAATCCTCTTTTGAAAGAGATTTTGGCGCACACACAATGTGCCTACTTTCAGCAATCTTTCAGCGAAAAGATATTGCATCAGGAGAGGTAGCTTATGCTTTGAACCTTCCCTAGTTGAATACTATCGGACTTACTTACTACACGGTGAGTGTGATGTCTTGAACCGTTAGTTTTTAATGTAAGCCAAGACAACGGTACCAACACAATACCTCCCATTTATTCATTTTTTCTTTTATTATGTCCGTTGTGGCCGTGGACACACTTGGTTGTTAAGTGCGTTCATTTGAGGCGGCATGTCCTCGCACTTAAATAGGTGATCCCCTACAAGGTATCCTGCTATACCCTACTTCACAAGTGTTAGAAATCATTAAAAGTTTCCCCAACTTTAACCTCAACCGTTTGAGGATCGTTAAAGGTTTGGAAACTTAACCTTTACCCACCATGCATCTAGCACTTTAATGTTTATCATGAGAACGACTTTGGATTCATGTTTCTTAACAGAAATCATAATCTAAAGTGCTCTTGCTACCACCGAAGTGCTTAACTGAACCTTTTGCAGCTTAATTTTTCCATTGAACCAAATTCTTAGGATCTCCAGTCAGTATGGTTGGGTTACCACCGCAAAGGTTCATATTAGTTGGGTTTTTAAGCCCATTCCCCTAGACAGGCAGAACTCTTGATCTTCGAGTAGTCCTTTAGTTAAAGGGTCTACTATATCATTTGATTAGTAATCAAGGAAGTGACACCCGTGATGATCAACTGACATACGATCTCACGTCTCTGACAGATCTGACAAATATGTCCAGATGCAGTCATCAGTGCCCTTCCTGAAGCCGATCGGCTAGCAATAGTGTATAACTGCTGAAGGCACGGGTTTCTCCCAATAAGTGATGTCCTCTAAGGAGTCGTGAAGTTACTCAACTTCCTTCAAGATTTGTTTAAAGCGATAAACTCTGATTACATCATGAATCGACCGATGCAAGTTTGCTTAGAGGATTTTCCAAGATCCACCATACACATTTACTTGTGGCTTTGGTGTTCTTTATATTTGATGTCCAGTTTGCATCACTGTGTTCTCCCGGAACCGCTGGACATCCAGAATACCATAATCCGTAGATAAACAAATATTTCAGATATCGTCATATCCGACTTAACGCCTTCTATTGATCATTTCCATAATCACGAGTGAAACTTAGTTAAACTAATCTGCTTTGTAGGCCGATACCAGGTCAGTTATAGTGTGTATAATACATTGACCTACATGTGACCTGCACATATTGCTCCTTGTATATGGGTGCACCATGATTCCAATCAGTTTTATGATCCATATCTATTGGTGGCTTCAACGAGACTGTCAACTATCTCACAATTGAGTTTGTAGTTAGACCAGTCCGTTAGATGTCTTAGAAATCCCAATTCCTAAGATGTCATATGTGATACCCATATCTTTCATATCGAGACTTTTGTTTCAATATGACTTCCACTTTCAGACTGTTGGTTTTTCCAACTGTTGGCTTTCTAACTTCAGAGTCAATGTTTCTGTTATCAGATTCTTTGTTTATATTTTATCTTAAACTTCCAGGACCAAAATGTAAACATTTCAGGGACCAAAAAGAAAGTTCACGAAGAAACCCAATAGTCCAACAAACCAACTCTAATCCTCCCCTTCCAACTCTCCGGTTAGGAAGGCTGTTTTAACATCCATGCCACGCAAGACTTCAATGGTCCTGGATGTTAAGCTATTCACAGGGGAGCACATGTATAAGTATCCGAGGCCTTATACTCGTCAGTAGATCCATCTACTTTGTACTCAATTTTGAGTATCCACTTTTACAACCCAAAGGTTCTTTTCCGGGAGGAAGATCAACCATTACACAAGTATGGTTCTATATAATGGAATCTATGACAATTCTCTGTTAATTGTCCATGGTTCATTCTCAACCATACTAGATATAATGCCTGGAACAAGTCTTTGTCCCATCTTTGCTCCATCTCGGTTCAACATCTAGAATCCCTGAGTTCTGTAGATCTGGAATATTAAGTTCCGGATAATCAGCAACTTCCGAGTCCTATAGATATGGGATGTCTAGTTTCAAATAGTCAGGCCATCGCGGGTTCTTGTTAACCTCGAGTAATTACTTCTTTTTCCTTCTCAAGAAAAGTTATCTTCAAAGAATTCAACATTATTTGACACAAGAGGCGATAAGCACTACTGTTATTTGCAGATCCAGTGGATATGCAATTTACAGTCTTAGGTCCAACTTGACCTGGTTTTGGTATTCCAACTTCTACCAAGCTATCCCACATCACAACATTTGTATGTGAGATTCCATGTTTCACACGGAGGGTTATCCTTATCCTTATGCGTATTTCTGTTGAGAATCGCATTAGCGGTAAGGATCATCTTGCCCCACATAATTTGGGTGTACGACTTTGCGCTTTACTAACATCGTTAGACTGAGGTGAGTAATGAGTAGTCGTTTGATGAACGATGTTTCACATTCACCCCTTCTATCACTACGAATTCCTCAATCCGTAGGCTTAGTTGATTTTTCAACTTCTGCTTTGTAGTGCTTATCCGCTTCAACAACTTCATCTTTACTTTTCTACAAACAAAAGATGCAATACGTTGTACCATCATCAATGAAGGTCAAAAAGTACTTGTATCCCCCCTATATTTTGTATAAACTTCAAATCACCCATGTAGGTGTGACTAAGTTCTAGAAGAGCGACGCTTTTTTCGCTATTCCTTTGACGGAACTTGGAAATGTGATTTTGCCTCTTCGCCTACCTCACATTCATTTAAAGGGTTTATGTTGATAGAAGCCAACAATCTCAACTTCGTTAGCTTTTGAATGACTTTCTATTTGACGTGTCTTAATCTATGATGACATAGATGCACGGATTACAAATATATCATTCATCTAGCTACATACATTTTGTACCATTCTTAGTCATTACATACCTGTTGGACTAGTCTCAAACCAGCTTGACCAACATCGTCCCTTAAACTAAGTTTGGGATATGTATTACCTTATTTTAGAGTGATCTCATTCCTGAAGTCCTATTGAGGACAACCTCTCCAACCCCTTCTACTTTAGAGGTGACATTGCTTCATATGAACAACCTCTTATCCGTGGTTAGGGCGTAACCGGATCATATGTGATCTAGATACTCTGGCCCACTTCAGTTGCTTTGGCAGACTGAGTGTCCAATTACTTTTCTGCCTTTCTTTTGTCCTTCAGATAATTTAAGACCTGGAAACTTTGGTCCACCTCACTAGATGTCCATTACTTTTCTATCAACTGAATTCTAGCCCACTCCAGTCGCCCGTAGGCTTTATACGATTGAGTGTCCAATATCATCTTATCAAATATATTCTGGCCCACTCCAGTCGCCCGTAGGCTTTGTACGACTGAGTGTCCAATATCATTCTTATCAAATGAATGATCTACTGTCAGATAGTGTGACATGTTCAACGTCTTAAGATAAGCCATTATCTTTTAGTCTTTTTCCCTTGTGATTGGTGCCCAGGAAAATCCCTGGCGCTTACTTAAGAGTGGTAACAGTTTTCGCACAGTCAATGGATCTCTCTCCTTAGTATGTGCGAACATACTTTACACACTTGTCATAATTACACTCAAAAGAATGGATCTTTTAAGTTTTGTTTACAATAGTCCAATATTTAACCTGGAGGGAAGGAGATTCAATAGCTGATTTTAGAGTGTAGGGAATATAAGTTTTTTTTAATGAAAACACTTTCATATTCTCAGTCTTGCTTTTACACACTTTTATTCAGATATTAACTAAACATTATTATTGATAAGGAATGATTAACTTAGACCTTTTGGATTCTGGCCCACTTCAGTTAGACTGAGTGTCCAAATACTCCTTGCCATAATTCAGATTCTTTGTCTGAGCCAGATGTTGACACCCAATTTTGTCCCATCTTTTATGATTTTATTCGTAATTTTTAACCTTTTTGACACTTTGAAAAACAATTTTAATCCACATACATACATGCGTACATATATATTATTATTCTCTTATTATTATTACTATTCGCATTTTTTACTATCATTTGCATTTTTATCATAATCATAAGTTTTATCCAAAAAATTCTAGGTTATTTTATTCTCAATTGCATTGCATTTCCATTTTTTATTAAGCATTAAACATTTCGCAAATATTATATTTTATTGTCACATTGTTATGTTATTTTAAATAATTCACATCTTTTACAAAATATGTATATATATATAATATCTTTTAATATTAAACCCCTTTTTTATATTTTTCAATTCCTAACCCATTTTTATTTCCTAACCCAATACAATTTCTACCCAACCTAAATTAAAACCCATTTTTTTCACCAAGCCCAACCCCAATTAAATTCCCTTATACCCAAACCCAAAACAATTACCCAACACCACAAGCCCAAAACTCCCCAATTAAATCCCCCATTTCATCGCCTCAGCCCAACTCCCGCTTACCATCACCCGACCCGACCCAACCTACCCGACCCATTTCCTTCCCCTTTAATTCCCCAAATCGTCCCCCCCAAAAAAAAAACCAAAATCAGAAAACCTAAAACCCTACCCCCCCAAGGCGCCGCACCCTACACCCCTGCCCCCGCGTCGCCGCACCCCTACCCCCCCCACTTCGCCGACACCACCGGTCTACCCGACACCGCCGAAACCATCCTCACCAACACACCCCCAAAATCCTCAACACATGCCCCAAAATCGATTTTGTCCCTTTATTTTGAAATTCAAATTCATTTTTAGGGGTATGAGGGGTGGAGGTCGAGTTTGAGACCTATAAACCCCCTTTGCACTCGTTTGAGGAGATATTTCTGGGGATTAAACAGATTTTGGGAGGATTTTTGGAGTTCTTTTCGTCCCAAGAAAAACACAAAAGGGGTCGATTTGTTCTTAATTTTCTTGTTATAAAACACTCCTTTTTGGTTCTTAATTTCAATCCAAAATCCCTTTGTTCTTCACATTTTGGTTCGATTCGGGTCGTCGTCAGTCGGTCGGGTCATCTGCCGGCCGGGTCAGTTCAGTCGGGTTGAACATCGTGAAACAGAATTCTATTTCAGAGGAAGATCAGACCAAAATCTACAACAAATCGTAATTCTAACATTTCCGAGCGGATTCGACGATTCGAAACACGCCTCGGTTCGTTGTCCGGAGAAGGTCAGTAAAACACATTCCTCTCGATTTGTTTTCTGTATTTTTGTGTGTTTGATGCTAATTCTGTGCTGATTATTCATGTGGTTGTGTTTTAATGCCTAAGTGTGTTAAGTGGTTAGCCCTGTTTAATTACCTATTAAGATTTAGAAATGTCATGCCTGTATTATTAAACTTATGCAGATTATGATATGAGGTGTATGTTGTCAGTACTTGTTTAGGAGAGTTATGAATAGTTAGATGTTTGTGTGTGATACATATAGTGTCTCCACCTGTTTAAGTTCATGACTAGTATTACATTTAACACAATATGTTAAGAATGTTGTTCAAAGATCTGCTCGAGTGAAGTTATGATGTAAATTAGTTATATTTTATCATGACTAATATGATAAGGTCATTGTTCGCTTTAAAGGTCATGATCTGTGGTGATTAAGGTCTCAATATATGGTTATGCTTTGGTTTTCCTTTACATGTCCGTTCTGAAATCAATGTTAAATAGGAATAAAGTTTGGTCTCTTTGAAGATTTAGATGTATGTCAACTTTTGCATATTTTTATCAAATGAGTAAGTGTTTAGATAGGTCGGGTTTAAATTCCTACTTTACGCTTAAATTTGCAGGCTGAGTTCAGGGTAGTAAAATGGGAGAGAGAAGTATTGTGTGTATGGGTGTGTTTTCTGGGTTTTTGAGTTTCTTTTAGTTGATTCATTCCTAATAGATGATCGCTTGTTTATCGGTTGTGGTATATGAGTATTTGACTTGTAATATACTAGATAATCAATCCAAGTATTTATGCCATGAGAATCTGCCTACTTATGCCCAACACTTCATATTTAATCTTAACTATGTATGTGTTGACTTAAACTATGAAATGGTGACCTTTGGTGACTAGCCATGCCTACTTCATAAAGTGTGTTGTATGACCATCTGCATTATCCTGACAAAATATTGTCTTGCTCATGTGTGTACCTGCTTTATGTGGATTCTTATGTGTCCATCCTATCCATGATCAAGATGCATGCCCTCATTGTTATCCCTGAGTAAATATTTGGTCATCTCTGCGCCCCATATGTCCATTACACTAGTCTCTGCTTATCATATCCGCCTAAGTAATACCATACTTAGTGTATAACATAGCTGAGACCCTGTGTTCATGCTTTGGTTTAAAAATGATCCTGTATGTTTGGAATATCATATGTGGCTAGTGGTATAACTCATTTCTATGTGCTTTAAAGGGTCACTGAATTGTATGCTAGCCTGATTAAGCAGTGTTCTGCCTCAAAGATGTTATATTGACTAGTGTACAAGCATGAATATGCCATATATGTGTAATTAGACCACCAAGTGGTTCTCAGATAATCTAAGATATTATTTCCAAAGAGTCGCTTAACTATTTCTCGCATGTTAGTTATGTGTGATGAACTGAATATACCTTTGCCTTGCCTAGTAAGTCTAATAAGTATGATATATTATGAGTTATTCCTCTAAGTGTCAATATGTCCAATACATAATGTAAAAATGGTTGTGTGTGCTTAGTACAAATTTTAAATGATTCTGTGCTCTTTGAAATTTTGTCTTAAATGAATATTTGCCCATCTCCATGTCCTAAATGTCTTCTGAACTAATCATCTATATGTCTTTATCTATCTAAATGCTAGATTGCATCCATGACAACATATAATTCCTTCTGAGTCATTTGGTTTACCATATTAGTATGTTAACTGATCTGGGCACATGTGTGTATTTAGCCATTCCCAAATTGATAGTTCCCTTGTTTGAAATTTTCTATTATATTGCTTAGCCGGCTGAAAGTCGAGGCAAGCTTCGGGTTGGGTTTAGCCTTCTTCGATAGCCTGCCATGCCTAAGGTTCTAGAAACCTTTCGAATCTTGTTGCGGCATCGGAAATGAATGGTGGTAGCCCCCCCCTTGATCTTCTTATCTTTCAAATTTGAAGTTTAGAGTGATTGGTCTTTAAGTTGACCTTCCCCTTTGTCTTTCTTTGTGCTACCAATAGTTGTGGTATCCAATTTGCACCTTGAGATTCTGGATATATGTCATCTTTAAATAGTTACGTTATGGGTTTTGTTGCATTTTGGTCAGCTGATTCGAGATCGCCAGCTTGCCGCAATACTTGGGCCGACATCGCACTTTTGAGCCATTATTCTGCTGCTGCGTTGTCGCGCATACCGCGCCGCAATCTGGACCATTTACACTTCTTTCGAAGCATTTTATCGCTGCATTTTGAGCTCATTTGATGTCTTATCACCGCTGTGTTTTCAACACAATTGTCGCTGCTTTCTTGGCTAAAAGCTCGCTACTTTAGGTCAAGCTTTGGACAGCCCATCGCTTCGTTTCTAACCCGCTATCTGCGTTATTTTTAAAACCCAATTGTCTGCTTTTTTCTCTACTGAAAACAATTGGTTCAAATCGCTTTGGACAACCGCAATATTTCGACTTTATCGCTTTATCGCTTTGAATAAATACCGCTGCCTGCTCGGTATTTGCTTTTCTCGCTTTCGCTTGCTCCCGCTTCAGATTACCCATCGCTTCTGCGTTTCCAGCCCATTATTGCGTTATTTTAAAACCCATTTGTCATTGTTTCTTGGCCGAAAACGATCGCTTTAACACTGTTTTTCTGTTTCGATTCATCGCTCGATTTCAGACATCAAGCATCGTCTTTACCGCTTTTATCGCTTTTAAAATAAACACCGCACCTTTCGGGATATTGCTTTCCTGTTTCACCCATCGCTTCAAAGATTAAAATTACCGTTCTCATCGCTTTTACCGCTTTTAAACTAAACACCGCGTCATTTTCGGAAATTGTTTTTCTCTACGCTCTTGCTGCTTTATTCTTTGTTTCGTTCGATTAAAAATTTTAGTGATTTGAACACGATACTACACTGCCCGATGAAAAATATCCGTCGATTTTGAGGCCTACACAGTTGCAAAGACGGAAATATAACTTCTGGGCAAGGATGAAGACTTAAACCTTTTATCCGAGATCAACATGTTTAGTAGGCGAGGTGACTAAAATAACCAACAAGTTATATATTCGCAGCCACGACGTGATTATAGTGATCTTTTCTATTTCACCCGAGAGACCGACACGTTTAGTAGGCGAGGCAATCAAAAATAAACTACATTAGTCATATGTTTGCAGCCACGACGTGATTGGAATGTTCTTTTCAAAATTTAAGTCTGAGCCCTCCGCGATCAAAACATTCACTGTTTTGAATACGGATATGAAGTTATTTGTATTTAAATATTTCTAACTGTTTGTTCTTGACAGCTTGCAGGGATTAAAGTAAATAACGACAAATATTCCTCGGAGTTTATTTATTGTTATTTCTTTCTTTAATTCAGCTTTTATTTCGCTTTGTATTGTAATATTATTTATCGCACTTATGTAATTATTGAAATGCTTAGAATAGGCAAACTTAGGATTTATTCATAGGTTAGTTTAAAATTTGAAACCCGTCACTTGACTTATTTGTAGGCTCGCAAACTTAGAAATCCTTCGCTAGTTTACTTATTTTAGGCTCGTCACGCGAATTCAAGATTTTCAAAATAACTTTTGTCATCTTTTATTTTGCTTTATTAATCATACCGAATAAGTTTATCTTTTGTCAGTTTACAATTCATTGATTTCTCAAAATTTTACTTCTTTGGCATTATAAATAAATTGTTTTACTATCAATTGTCAAATACATATTTTTCAACTCTATATGTATTTCTCTTTAGATATCATATAAATGCATATTTGAAAAATCTCTACATTCATCTATCTTTTAAAATGCATCCCCTTTTTATTAATTATTAACAAACATCTTTTAAAACTTCATGCTTCAAACACGCATTTTTTCTAATAATAATTAACCTGAGTTTTACTGGATAACCGCAAGTTAGCGGATCTTAAAGGATGCCTAACCCCTTCCCTTTAGGATAATAAAGAACCCTTACCTAGAATCTCACTAGTTTCGCAGACCTTAAAATTGGAGTTTACACTGCAGCACTTAGTTTAAATATTTAGGTGTCCTAATTCACCGTAAAAATAATTAGGTGGCGACTCCTCAATCATTTACCCAGGAATCACCCGAATACGTCTGTGCTCCGCTTTGACCCGAGCAAGGTCAAAACAGGGCACTACAGCATGGCGACTCCACTGGGGAGCATCAGGTTCTTAAACCATAGCAAGTTCGGATTAATTATTGCTTTACTTTTGTTCTTTATTTGATTTAGTGCTTTGATGTGTTTCATTTATGAGATTTTTGCATAAACTGCTTTAATTGCTATATTGTCTTACTGCTTTCCTTAAATTGGCATTCCGCTCATATTTCTTCCACTCTGGAAAATTGACACTATCACACACTACACGCGAGGTGTGTTTTGCGCACCCGCAAATTTCTTTCAAATTTCCAAATTTTTAGGAGAGTTGGTATATATGCTGAGCGTCCTGACCATCCGGTTGGTCACAGAGCCTTCTCACTCGAGCAAGTCCGCTCGGGAACCTTGAGTCTAGTAAGCCAAATCTTAGAAAATTTAGGATAGAGCTATACCACCCTTATTTTAAGTCATGCATGCATACACCTTAGGTGGGTCGATCCTTGGTATCGACTCCACATTTAAGAAATCCACCAAATTGTCAACGGGTTCTACAACCCAAACGACCATATCATCATATTATGTGTAGCATGATAATGATAGAATTGATTCAAGCCTAATAATTGAAATATCAAAATTGGGAAAATTATACTTTCTTTCTTTTACTATTTTTTAGGGATGGATCAAGTTTCGCAAATCTCTGAAGTTAGGATGGTGAGTCGCACTCCGAGTAAGCTGAGAGTATGGTGGGAGAATTTTGACCTTGGCAGCCAAATGGCGATTAGAAGAAAGTTGGGGTGCCTCATTTCACTGTTTGACATCACTCCTGATCAACATTTGGTCAGAGCCTTAATTCATTTTTGGGATCCAGATCGGGTTGTCTTCAAATTTAAAGATTTTGAGCTCACTCCCACTTTGGAAGAAATCAACTATTTCACCAACTTGATTTATCAAGACAGAGGTCAAATCATCCCTCACGGCCAGTCGGGAAAGAAATTCCTGCGCTATTTGGGGTTAAAGAACACAAAAAAACTCCGATGCTTTGAAAATAACTGGGTTTCCCTAGAATACCTTTATGAGAGATATGGCCGTCGAGATAGTTACAAGTCATTTAGAAAAGAATTCTCTTGCACTCCTGATCACTGGCAAGCCAGGCGCCCTATTGCATTTGCTGTCGCTTTACTGGGTATTCTAGTGTTCCCACTTGAGCACGGGAAAATAAGTACTTGCTTATGTTCCGTGGCTCGAGCAATTTTGAGGAGTTGACTGCGGCGCAGCTCACTTTGGTCCCTATGATATCTTGTAAACGCTTGGGCTCTCGGAAAATGTAAGAGAGGCAAAACAAATTTCTTCAAAGGTTGCAACCTTATCCTACAGATGTGGGCCGTAGAACATTTCTATCAGCGTTCGAACATGACAGATATTTGCTTCAGTGAGTCAAACAAGACCGCCAGCTTTTACGACAGGACGAAACATTTTTTGTCACCAGTCGGCACCAAGGATTGGTATGAGTTTCTAGCATCCCGCATTAGTGATCAGATTCAATGGAAATACCCATTGCTCTCAAACGCCAAGAAAGCCTATGTGAGATGCAGAAGGCTTTACTACATCGAGCTCATCGGGTTGAAAGGACTCCAGCCATATGCGCCACTACGCGTACTGCGACAGTTCGGTCAAAAGCAGGTAATCCCTCTCCAGACAAATATGAGAGTTTCAGAAATTCAATTCGGACCGAATTTCATTGTCCCTAGAACCACGCAGATTCTCCATGAATGGAACATTACTGACAAAATAGACGTTGGAGATGGACAAGCGGGGATTACTCCTGAATATTGCGCATGGCTTGAGAAGGTCACGGACAACGGGTTTTAGCCCCGAGGGGGAATCAGGTTTCGAGGATGTAGGCACAACGATCTGGATACGGACTTGTCGGCTCAAAAACACAGTTATTACTCCTAAGATGTGGTCTCAAATGCAGGACATAGTGCAATATTTAGAAAACGCAGGAGCCGGACCTAGCAGTGTTAGGGCTCCATCTTCATCTATGTAATCATGAACGAATTTTTAGTTTGGTTATCAACCATGTTATTGTATGCACTATTATTACAGTAATTTTCAACCTTTAACTTTGTTCCCAACAAAAGTATTCCCAATTCGACGGCTTGGATCAATTTACCATTATCTTGCATATTTGGCGTTTAGGCCCACCTCCGGCATAAAGGAGGCCCCATGCACATTAGGACGCGCATTTAATTTCCATATAATCTGTCTGCTACTTGTTTACTGTTTTCCACTCTATACATGTTATTCAAAGCAATAATTATTCGTCTCATACTAACTTGGTTTGTTTCATTTTTTAGAGAAGGTTTATTTTGCCTGCTTTATTTTCCAAAAGTTGATTCGCGTTGATTGAAACTGGCGGAACACCATTACTTCACGAGATCCAAGGCACAATCATCCGACAAAATGACTGATTCAGGGGCAGCCGAACAAACCGGTTTGGGACTTGTCACTCTTCCGGGAGGTGAACCAGAGACATCGGAAAGGAGAAATACTTCCGTCCCGGATGAATACCTCGCCCAACTACTGCAGCAAATGGCAACTATGCAAACTGAGATCGAACGGCTCCGGAATCTTACCAATCTTTCCATCACCACCAACACCCCCCTGCCTGAACAAGAGACGAGCGCCACTGCTCCACATACCTTTCCATCTCCTGAACCATCCTTTCCCCAGAACCTTTCCCGAAATCCCTTACCAAGCGTAACCAATCCTCAACTCGCCAACCCACAACGCACCAATCCGCATCCTATCAACCCGCAGGCGGTCCACAAAGAAAGCCCGCTACAAAATGACCCAAGATCCTTCACACTCCATATATACATCCAAATTTCCACTTACCCAAACTACCCCACTTATCCAAAATATCCCTCCCACACTAAATTACCAGTAACCCAACAAATACCAATGGCACACATCACTAACAAGCAAGATGTGCCACCGGTATATGCAACGGAAGCCCAACCTTCCACTTCTACCATACCAAACATACATCATCAGGAGATAGACCAATATGAAGAGATGGAAAGGCAAGCAAGGATTAGAAATGATGAAAGTATGGCAAGGGAAATTCATAGCCTAAAAGAAGCATTTAAAAACATCCAAACCAGCAAGGGGCATGAAGGACTCGAGTATGAAGATCTCTGCATGCATCCCGACGTTCAGTTGCCTATCGGGTATAAGGTACCAAAATTTGATTTATTCGATGGAAAGGGAAATCCTCGCTCATTTGAGATCCTATTGTGACAAGTCTGGTTGGAGTGGGTAAGGACCAGGCCATAATAATGAAGTTGTTCATAAGAAGTTTAACAGAGAAGCGCTCGGCGGTACACGTGCCAGGACCCGAAAATGGCATAACTGGGGCACAATGGCACAGGATTTTGTGGACAGGTTCAGGTTTAACACCGACACAGTCTTGGATAGATTTTATTTAATGAAATTGGAAAAAAAATCTACAGAGACTTTCAGAGAATATGCCATGAGGGGGAGGGCGGAAGCGACAAAGTTCAAATTTCAATGGCGGAAAGTGAGATGACCACGCTCTTTGTGCAATCTATGAAGGATGCAACTTATTACGAAAAAATGATAAGCGTCATTGGACGGAATTTCTCTGAAGTGGTTAGGATGGGAGATTTCATAGAAGAAGGTATCAAAACAGGGAGAATCACGAACTTAGCAAAGATTGCAAAGCGACAAGTAAGGCCATTCAATCGGACTGCGTTGGGAGCAATTAAGAAGAGGAGGGATGGAGCGTCCTGTCATGGCGGTCCAGAACATGGGTCCAACCAAATGCCAACCTACCAAAGCCCGTCATCCCAACCTCCCTACTATAATCAAAACACCCAAAATCATCACCCTCCTACTATAGCCAAAGCACACAAAGCCCTCACTTTATTATCAACACTCGCCTACTCCCTACCCTGTCTATCATACCCAACCAATATATAACCCACCACGAGCACCTACCTATAGAAATTCCCCACGGTATCAACCCACACATCCGCCTCACCGCAAAACCATCCACCAAATACTCCTGCACCGGGCAAATCACGAAAGAAGGCCAGTCAAGACATATACACCTTTAGCCGAACCTCTAGCCCAACTATACGAAAGATTGAGGACCGCGGGAATACTCCAACCCATCCCAGGGCATATCCCCAATCCTATTCCCAGGTCGTATGATGAAACTAAGCATTGTGCGTACCACTCTGGGATCACCGGACATGACACTGGAGTTTGTTTCGCCCTAAAAGACAAGATCGAGGCTTTGATCAAAGAGGGAATTATCCAGCTGAAAGGACCTTCCCCTAATGTAAATAATAACCCTCTGCCAAATCATGACAATGCCAACATAAACATGATTACCGTTGATGAAGAAAACAGTTTGGAAGGGACCATTGTGCCGATCCGAACAGAAGAAAGGGTTGAATCATCGGCTTTGATCACCCCTATAATTACAGTTCAGGTAAGAGCACCGTTTGAAGTGGAAGTACTTCCTCCGAAATCGCGGATAGTGACGTCGTATGTCGATACCAAAACTGCCCCTTGGAGCTATTCGATTGGGGAAAGGAGCAGGGGAAAGGAGAAACAAATTGTAGAAGTTGTCGTCGCTGGTATGACAAGATCCGGACGATGTTATGCCCCTGCGGACAATCCAAAAAAGGTTGTAACAGATCAAGTAGAAGAGTTCTGGAGGAAGATGCCAACCAAGGAGTATTCCGTTGTAGAGCAATTGAAGAAAACACCGGCTCAGATTTCTTTGCTATCATTGTTGATGAATTCTCCGGACCATGGACGCGCTTTATTGGAAGTACTCAAAGAAGCTTATGTACCGAGAGAGACCACAGGCGAGAAACTATCGGCCTTGGTCGGACAGATTTTAGAGGCCCATAAAGTCTCTTTTCATGACAAAGAATTGCCACCTGAGGGTTTGTGCCACAACAAAGCTTTGAACATAACAGTAAAGTGCATGAACAAGTTCATTTCTAAGGTATTGATTGATGGAGGCTCAGCCGTCAATATTTGTCCCGCGGCGACTCTCCGAGCCTTGGGAATTAGCATTGGAAAGATTCGCGAAAGTCATCTGAGAGTTAAAGGTTTTGATGGAGCCCAAAGGAGCGTTATGGGAGAAATGGATTTGACATTACAAGTGGGGCCCGTGGAGTTCGTCGTGGAATTCCAAGTGTTAGACATATCTACCAGCTATAACCTACTAATGGGAAGACCTTGGATCCATGTGGCTGGTGCAGTTCCTTCTACCCTACATCAGAGTTTGAAGTTTGTTTGGGATCATCACGAGGTCGTGGTACACGGAGAAGGGAGCAATTCAAGATGTCCCGGCGGCGGATCCCTATTTGTTGAAAGCGTGAATACGCTGGATGGGTCTGTCTTCCATGTCGAGAAATTGCATGTGCCTCCAAAGCTGAAATATTGAAGTTACCCCGGTCCTCACAATGGTGGCCCAGAAATGTTGAAGAATGGCTTTAAGCCCGGTCGAGGCCTCTGATTGAATTTAGAAGGTATGGTGGAGCCTGCTCACTTGCTCGAAGAAGGATACTTTCGGTCTCGGATACAAACCCACTTCTAAAGAAGTCTTATCACCAACCTCCGAAAGAAAAGGGACACTCCCTTGCCAAAGCCTGTTCCACCCTTGAATCAGTCATTCGTCAAAGCATATGCCGCTCAGAGTCGAATGAAGATGATGCAGACGACCTCGCGGAAGGACTCAAAAGCCTTTTTATTGCGTAAGAAGAAATGGAATGCCATGTAATTACTGGATGATTTTGATGAAGGCCCAACTATTTGGGATGCGAACATGGAGATATTTTGAAAAATTGGACTGTGCCCTACTGTTTCTCCGGAAGCTTGGTAGAAATTACCTTAGTACTTTTTGAAACAATGCGATTCTAATTGAGGCTTGAATCGCATCTATGCATTAATGTGTTTTGCCTCCATCTTTTGAAAGCTCAAATGACAAATCCACATTTCTTTTGCTATTTAAAAATTTGTTTTGTTTACTAATTTTCTTTTCTCTTTCAAAGATGCAAACTAATAAATCATCGATAATGTGAATGTGACATGTAATGAAACAAACAAACAAAATCCAAACAATGAACAGGACTTCGAAGAGTATGATGAAGACTCGCAACCAGAAGAATTGACAGAGGAATTGGAACATTTTGAGAATAAACCAAAGCCAAATTTAGAAGAAACTGAGGCAATAAATTTGGGGGATGCAGAAAATGTGAGAGAAACAAGAATCAGCGTCCATCTGAACGCCCCACAAAGGAAAGAACTGACGGATCTCTTGAGACAATATATCGACGTATTTGCTTGGTCTTATGACGAGATGCCAGGGTTGAGCACAGATATTGTTTCGCATAGATTGCCTATCGATCCATCTTACCCTCCGGTGAAACAAAAACCAAGGAAAATCAAGCCTGATTTGAGTTTAAGGGTCAAGGAAGAGGTGTCCAAGCAATTCGACACAAAGGTCATTCGGGTCACAAGATACCCGACTTGGTTGGCCAACATTGTACCTGTGCCAAAGAAAGATGGAAAGATACGAGTGTGCGTGGATTATCGGGATCTCAACAAGGCCAGCCCGAAGGATGACTTCCCTCTTCCAAATATTCACATACTCATTGACAACTGTGCAAAGCATGAGTTACAATCATTTGTTGATTGCTTTGCTGGTTACCACCAAATCTTGATGGATGAGGAAGATGCAGAGAAGACAACATTCACTACACCTTGGGGGTATCTTTGTTATCGAGTAATGCCGTTCGGACTCAAGAATGCAGTGC
The DNA here is from genome assembly GCA_029783415.1 of Anisodus acutangulus. Classification (NCBI taxonomy): domain Eukaryota; kingdom Viridiplantae; phylum Streptophyta; class Magnoliopsida; order Solanales; family Solanaceae; genus Anisodus; species Anisodus acutangulus. Next base: position 20,018,104 of record CM056495.1, read on the forward strand.
CACCTACATGAGGGCCATGACTACCATTTTTCATGATATGATCCACAAAGAAATAGAGGTCTACGTAGATGACGTTATTATCAAGTCGCGAAGGACTTGAGATCACTTGACAGATTTAGAGAAGTTTTTGACCGACCGAGGCGGTATAACCTGGTTAAATCCCGCAGTGCGCATTTGGTGTCCTCTTTGGGAAGCTGTTAGGTTTCATCGTAAGTAGAAGGGGTATTGAATTGGACCCCTCGAAGGTAAAAGCTATTCAAGACTTGCCTCCTCCAAAGAGTCGAAAGGACGTAATGAGTTTCCTTGGTCGCCTCAACTACATCAAGAGGTTCATAGCACAATCAACAGTGATATGTGAGCCAATATTCAAGCTACTGAAGAAAGACGCTGCTACCAAGTGGACATCGGATTGCCCGGCAAGCTTTCGATAGAATCAAAGAATACTTGTCTAACCCACTGCTTTGGTGCCTCGTAACCGGAAGGCCGTTCTTTGTTATATCCGCCTGTGTTAGAAAATGCATTTGGGTGCGTCTTTGGGACAACATGACGAAACAGAAAGAAGGAGCAGGCCATATACTACTTAAGCAAGAAGTTCACACCGTATGAAGCTCGGTATACTTTGTCGAACGCACTTGTTGTGCCTTAACGTGGATTGCACAAAAGTTTAGACATTATCTGTCTGCATATACCACTTATCTCATCTCAAGGATGGACCCGCTCAAATACATCTTTCAGAAGCCCATGCCCACTGGAAAGCTAGCAAAGTGGCAAATCTTGCTAAGTGAGTTCGATATCATATATGTCACCCAAAAGGCTATCAAAGGACAAGCACTAGCCGACCATCTTGCTGAAAATCCTGTGGATGAAGAATACATGCCTCTCCGGACTTATTTTCCGGACGAGGAGGTACTGTTTGTTGGAGAAGACATCTCAGAAGAGTACCCGGGTTGGAGAATGTTCTTCGACGGAGCTGCAAACTTCAAAGGGGTTGGTATTGGAGCAGTTTTGATTTCGTAATCAGTCAACACTCCCCAATTTCGGCAAAACTCTGATTTCCATGCACCAACAATATGGGGGAATATGAAGCTTGTGTACTGGGACTTAGAATGGCCGTTGATATGAACATTCAAGAACTGCTGGTTATAGGTGATTCAGACTTATTGATTCATCAGTGCAAGGCGAGTGGGCGACCAAGAACGGAAGATACTTCCTTACCGCATTGCGTGAAAGAATTATGCAAAAATTCAGCAAGATAGAATTCAAGCATATCCCACGAACTCAAAACGAAGTTCACGATGCTCGCAACGCTGTCCTCCATGATTCAACATCCAGATAAGAACTACATTGATCCCATCAAGGTGAGCTTATCGGATCAGCCGGCATATTGTTTCAACATAGATGGAGAGTTGGATGGAAAGCCTTGGTACCACGACATTAAGAGATATCTCAAGATAAGTGAATATCCAGAAGGCATAACCAGTATACAAAAGAGGACACTTAGGAGGTTAGCAAACCATTTCTTCCTCAACGGAGAGATCCTCTATCGGAGGACTCCAGATCTCGGTTTGTTAAGATGTGTTGATGCTCGAGAGGCAAGCAGTTTAGTTGAAGAGATACACGGAGGCACGTGCGGGCCTCATATGAATGGCTTCACTTTGGCAAAGAAGATTCTGAGAGCAGGATACTTTTGGATGACCATGGAAACAGATTGCATCCACTTCGTGCAAAGATGCCATCGATGTCAGATTCATGGCGATCTAATCAAGGTGCCTCCTAACGAACTCAATGTGACGAGCTCTCCTTGGCCATTCGCAGCTTGGGGCATGGATGTCATTGGCCCTATCGAACCTGCCGCATCAAATGGACACAGATTTATTCTAGTGGCAATTGACTATTTCACAAAGTGGGTAGAAGCATCGTCCCACAAGTCAGTAACAAAGAAAGTGGTAGTTGATTTTGTCCGCAATAACATCATTTGTCGATTTGGAATCCCTGAGTCGATTATAACAGACAATGGGGCTAATCTCAAGATGTCGATGAATGAGATATGCGAGAAGTTTAAGATCACTCACCGCAATTCCACTCGCATCGACCTCAGATGACGGGAGCAGTCGAACCAGCCCACAAAAACATCAAAAGAATACTACGAAAGATGATTGATAATTACAAGCACTGGCATGAGCATCTGCCTTTTGCACTTTTAGGATACCGCACTACGCCGGGACTTCTCTGGGCAACGCCAGTATCTATTGGTCTATGGAGCAGAAGTGTGTTACCAGCCAGTGGAAATACCATCTTTGAGAATTATCCAAGAAGTCGAAATGAGCGGCGAAATGGATACAGAATCGATACGAACAATTGATCTTTGATTGATGAAAAGCGATTGAACGCGATGCGCCACGGACAACTTTACCAAAACAGAATGGCCAAAGCTTTCAACAGAAAGTAAAACCAAGGACTTTCGAACCGCAATTGGTGCTAAAACGAATATTCCCGCACCAAAATGAAGCTAAAGGAAAATTCGCACCTAACTGGCAAGGGCCTTATATGGTTCACCGGGTGTTGACTGGAGGAGCGTTAATCCTAGCTGAAATGGACGGTGAAGTATGGCCAAAAGCTATCAACGCGATGCAAGTGAAAAGATACTACATTTAGGATTTTTACGTGTAATGCATTTCTTGTGTTGTAAAAATTGCGCTCCCAAAGTGGATACGCAAAGAACCCATGTCGGGTTCCGTTTCCTAGATGGCAAATTTCCCCAGAAACACATTTCTTTGTAACATGAACTACGTTATGACCTGATTCCCTCGGCGGGATACGTAGGCGGCCACATCGGCTTCGGCCCCATTTTAGAAAATCCTTACAATCCTCTTTTGCTTGTAATGAACTACGTCATGACCTGATTCCCTCATGGGGATACGTAGGCGGCCTAAATCGGCTTCGGTCCCACCATTAGGAAATATTTTCTCCTCTATCTCACAGAAGACAAAATGCACCCATCTGATCACCCTGATAGGGCAGGCAATCTACACAAGACTCGGTTGTCCGTTCAAAAGATCGTCATTCTCATATATCAGACACTGGGGCATTTTTAAGGGATCACTACCAGAGGACGCCGATAAACATGGAAAACCATCGGCAAACTAAGTCTTCAGCCAGAAGAATTTTGGATAAGACGTTTGTTTTGTTTCACCGCATGTCACTGCTCGACAGACATTTATATATATATATATATGCAGTATTTCCTATAAGCAAATTATTTTTTTCAACAAACATTTTTCATCAAAATTCGATAGAATTTTTATGTTTCTATTTTTTGCATTTTTCTACAAATTGTTTTTGAATGTTTTCATTAACGGCTGGCCAAGACTGGAAGCGAGAGAGGGCTACGGTCCGAGTTAGCGGGACATGCAAATACCAAGACCCGAAGCTACAAAGTCAACGCGAATCAACTCCCCTCCCAAAACTCATAAATTTATTTGAGTACGTGTTCTTCAGTCGAAACAAAGCAGGAAGCTGCAACATTTATGAGCAGATTCGCAAAGCCTCCGCATCACAACTCACTACAAGAATCACTTTCCTGTTTGGAGATTGTACAAAGACGTCATGCTAAACTACATGTTCCCAACCGTGTTGTGTCCACGGAGAGAACGGTATTTCGACTTACAGGGTCGCATTCTCATCTACTCAACTTTTGCATCGCTTATGTCCACACATTAACTATCATGGCATGGCAATAGGGCCCCACTTTACCTTACGTCAACACGACGACACAAATCAGGCGCCCACCTTCTAATGCGGGTATGTTTTAAATCAGGCGCCCACCTTCTAATGCGGGTATGTTTTAAATCAGGCGCCCACCTTCTAATGCGGGTATGTTTTAAATCAGGCGCCCACCTTCTAATGCGGGTATGTTTTAAATCAGGCGCCCACCTTCTAATGCGGGTATGTTTTAAATCAGCGCCACCTTCTAACGCGGGTATGTTTTAAATCGTAGCCCACCTTCTAATCTGGGTATGTTTTAAATCAGCGCCCACCTTCTAATCGCGGTATGTTTTAAATCAGCGCCCACCTTCTAATGCGGGTATGTTTTAAATCGGTATCCCACCTTCTAATCGCGGTATGTTTTAAATCAGCGCCCACCTTCTAATGCGGGTATGTTTTAAATCAGCGCCCACCTTCTAATCTTGCGGTATGTTTTAAATCAGCGCCCACCTTCTAACGCGGGTATGTTTTAAATCAGCGCCCACCTTCTAATGCGGGTATGTTTTAAATCAGCGCCCACCTTCTAATCTGGGTATGTTTAAATCAGCGCCCACCTTCTAACGCGGTATGTTTTAAATCAGCGCCCACCTTCTAATCTGGGTATGTTTTAAATCAGCGCCCACCTTCTAATCGCGGTATGTTTTAAATCAGGCACCCACCTTCTAATCTGGGTATGTTTTAAATCAGCGCCCACCTTCTAATCTGGGTATGTTTTAAATCAGCGCCCACCTTCTAATCGCGGTATGTTTTAAATCAGCGCCCACCTTCTAACGCGGGTATGTTTTAAATCAGCGCCCACCTTCTAACGCGGTATGTTTTAAATCAGCGCCCACCTTCTAACGCGGTATGTTTTAAATCAGCGCCCACCTTCTAATCTGGGTATGTTTAAATCAGCGCCCACCTTCTAATCTGGGTATGTTTTAAATCAGCGCCCACCTTCTAATGCGGTATGTTTTAAATCAGCGCCCACCTTCTAACGCGGGTATGTTTTAAATCAGCGCCCACCTTCTAACGCGGGTATTTAAATTTCAATCAGCGCCCACCTTCTAATCGGGTATTTAAATTTCAACAGCGCCCACCTTCTAATGCGGGTATTTAAATTTCATCAGCGCCCACCTTCTAACGCGGGTATGTTTTAAATCAAAGCGCCCACCTTCTAATCTGGGTATGTTTTAAATCAGCGCCCACCTTCTAATCGCGGTACATTTTAAATCAGCGCCCACCTTCTAATGCGGTATGTTTTAAATCAGCGCCCACCTTCTAATGCGGGTATGTTTAAATCAGCGCCCACCTTCTAACGCGGGTATTTAAATTTCACCAGCGCCCACCTCCTAATGCGGTATTTAAATTTCAACAGCGCCCACCTCCTAATGCGGGTATTTAAATTTCAGTCAGCGCCCACCTCATGTCTGGGTATTTTATTTTAAATCAGGCGCCCACCTCATAATGCGGGTATTTTATTTTAAACCAGGCGCCCACCTCATAATGCGGGTATTTTATTTTAAACCAGGCGCCCACCTCCTAATGCGGGTATTTTATTTTAAATCAGGCGCCCACCTCCTAATGCGGGTATTTTATTTTAAATCAGGCGCCCACCTTCTAATGCGGGTATTTTATTTTAAATCAGGCGCCCACCTTCTAATGCGGGTACTTTATTTTAAAGTGTAAACAGGCGCCCGCCAACGCCATCATCTGCACAACATTAAGCAACGACATCATTTCAACTTACAAAGTCATATTCTCACATACATATCTTATGCAACTGTTATACACTAACTCTTGTCTTTAGCTCTGGTCCACAGGAATTCGAATCGGCGGGAGCTTTCAGCATAACGTGGAACTATATCTCACGGCGAACCAAGGCAATTTGGTCAAACGACCTACTTCGAACGTCGATCCGCTCTTTCCCATTAATTTCTCGTATCTGCGACCAGTGTCATCCTAAGTCGACACTGGGGCATTGTTTCTTGAATGTGCACCATCATTTTGCAACTTCTCTTCCCCTCGGGATTCTATTTCTTACTATGCAGTCCCGATGGTCAGGACAAAATTGGCTACTCAGTCAACTTCTTTGGCCGAAAACTCTTTCATCGTCTCCGTCCAAAGAGGGGCATCTGTTGACACCCAATTTTGTCCCATCTTTTATGATTTTATTCGTAATTTTTAACCTTTTTGACACTTTGAAAAACAATTTTAATCCACATACATACATGCGTACATATATATTATTATTCTCTTATTATTATTACTATTCGCATTTTTTACTATCATTTGCATTTTTATCATAATCATAAGTTTTATCCAAAAAATTCTAGGTTATTTTATTCTCAATTGCATTGCATTTCCATTTTTTATTAAGCATTAAACATTTCGCAAATATTATATTTTATTGTCACATTGTTATGTTATTTTAAATAATTCACATCTTTTACAAAATATGTATATATATATAATATCTTTTAATATTAAACCCCTTTTTATATTTTTCAATTCCTAACCCATTTTTATTTCCTAACCCAATACAATTTCTACCCAACCTAAATTAAAACCCATTTTTTTAATCCAAGCCCAACCCCAATTAAATTCCCTTATACCCAAACCCAAAACAATTACCCAACACCACAAGCCCAAAACTCCCCAATTAAATCCCCCATTTCATCGCCTCACCCAACTCCCGTCGGCCCATCACCCGACCGACCCAACCTACCCGACCCATTTCCTTCCCCTTTAATTCCCCAAATCGTTCCCCCAAACAAAAAAAAACCAAAATCAGAAAAAACCTAAAACCCTACTCCCCCAAGGCGCACCCTACACCCCTACCCCACGTCGCCGCACCCTACCCTCACACTTCACGACACCACCGGTCTACCCTGACACCGCCGAAACCATCCCCTCACCAACACACCCCCCAAAATCCTCAACACATGCCCCAAAAAATCAGATTTTGTCCCCTTTATTTTGAAATTCAAATTCATTTTTAGGGGGGTATGAGGGGGGTGGAGGTCGAGTTTGAGACCTATAAAACCCCCCCTTTTGCACTGTTTCGAGGAGATATTTCGGGGGGATTAAACAGATTTTGGGAGGATTTTTTGGAGTTCTTTTCGGGTCCCAAGAAAAACACAAAAAAGGGGTCGATTTGTTCTTAATTTTCTTGTTATAAAACACTCCTTTTTGGTTCTTAATTTCAATCCGAAAATCCCTTTGTTCTTCACATTTTGGTTCGATTCTCGGTCGTCAGTCGGGTCAACTGCTGCCGGGGTCAGTTCAGTCGGGTTGAACATCGAAACAGAATTCTATTTCAGAGGAAGATCGAATTCGAAAATCTACAACAAATCGATTCTAACATTTCCGAGCGGATTCGACGATTCAAACACGCCTCGGTTCGTTGTCCGGAGAAGGTCAAGAAACACATTCCTCTCGATTTGTTTTCTGTATTTTTGTGTGTTTGATGCTAATTCGCTTTGATTATTCATGTGGTTGTGTTTTAATGCCTAAGTGTGTTAAGTGGTTAGCCCTGTTTAATTACCTATTAAGATTTAGAAATGTCATGCCTGTATTATTAAACTTATGCAGATTATGATATGAGGTGTATGTTGTCAGTACTTGTTTAGGAGAGTTATGAATAGTTAGATGTTTGTGTGTGATACATATAGTGTCTCCACCTGTTTAAGTTCATGACTAGTATTACATTTAACACAATATGTTAAGAATGTTGTTCAGCATCTGTTCAGTGAAGTTATGATGTAAATTAGTTATATTTTATCATGACTAATATGATAAGGTCATTGTTACCTTTAAAGGTCATGATCTGTGGTGATTAAGGTCTGAATATATGGTTATGCTTTGGTTTTCCTTTACATGTCCATCTGAAATCAATGTTAAATAGGAATAAAGTTTGGTCTCTTTGAAGATTTAGATGTATGTCAACTTTTGCATATTTTTATCAAATGAGTAAGTGTTTAGATAGGTCGGGTTTAAATTCCTACTTTCTGCTTAAATCTGCAAGCCTGAGTTCAGGGTAGTAAAATGGGATAAAGAAGTATTGTGTGTATGTGTATGGTTTCTGGATTTTTGAGTTTCTTTTAATTGATTCATTCCTAATAGATGATCAGTTGTTTATCAGTTGTGGTATATGAGTATTTGACTTGTAATATACTAGATAATCAATCCAAGTATTTATGCCATGAGAATCTGCCTACTTATGCCCAACACTTCATATTTAATCTTAACTATGTATGTGTTGACTTAAACTATGAAATGGTGACCTTTGGTGACTAGCCATGCCTACTTCATAAAGTGTGTTGTATGACCATCTGCATTATCCTGATAAAATATTGTCTTGCTCATGTGTGTACCTGCTTTATGTGGATTCTTATGTGTCCATCCTATCCATGATCAAGATGCATGCCCTCATTGTTATCCCCTGAGTAAATATTTGGTCATCTCTGTCATGCCCCATATGTCCATTAGACTAGTATATGCTTATCATATCTGCCTAAGTAATACCATACTTAGTGTATAACATAGCTGAGACCCCGTGTTCATGCTTTGGTTTAAAAATGATCCTGTATGTTTGGAATATCATATGTGGCTAGTGGTATAACTCATTTCTATGTGCTTTAAAGGGTCACTGAATTGTATGCTAGCCTGATTAAGTAGTGTTACGCCTTGATATGTTATATTGACTAGTGTACAAAGCATGAATATGCCATATATGTGTAATTAGACCACCAGTGGTTCTCAGATAATCTAAGATATTATTTCCAAAGAGTCGCTAACTATTTCTGCATGTTAGTTATGTGTGATGAACTGAATATACCTTTGCCTTGCCTAGTAAGTCTAATAAGTATGATATATTATGAGTTATTCCTCTAAGTGTCAATATGTCCAATACATAATGTAAAAATGGTTGTGTGTGCTTAGTACAGCTTAAATGATTCTGTGCTCTTTGAAATTTTGTCTTAAATGAATATTTGCCCATCTCCATGTCCTAAATGTCTTGAACTAATCATCTATATGTCTTTATCTATCTAAATGCTAGATTGCATCCATGACAACATATAATTCCTTACGAGTCATTTGGTTTACCATATTAGTATGTTAATCGATCCGGGGCACATGTGTGTATTTAGCCATTCCCAAATTGATAGTTCCCTTGTTTGAAATTTTCTATTATATTGCTTAGCTACTGAAAGTCGAGGCAAGCTTCGGGTTGGGTTTAGCCTTCTTCGATAGCTTTGCCATGCCTAAGGTTCTAGAAACCTTCGAATCTTGTTGCGGCATCGGAAATGAATGGTGGTAGCCCCCTTGATCTTCTTATCTTTCAAATTTGAAGTTTAGAGTGATTGGTCTTTAAGTTGACCTTCCCTTTGTCTTTCTTTGTGCTACCAATAGTTGTGGTATCCAAATGCACCTTGAGATTCTGGATATATGTCATCTTTAAATAGTTACGGTTATGGGTTTTGTTGCATTTTGGCTGCTGATTCTGAGGCGCCGATTCTTTGCAATACTTGGGTGACATCGCACTTTTGAGCCATTATTCTCTGCTGCGTTTGCAGCGCCAATTTCTTGCAATCTGGACCATTTACACTTCTTTTCGGAAGCATTTTACTGCTGCATTTTGAGCTCATTTGATGTCTTATCACCGCTGTGTTTTCAACACAATTCTTTGCTATTTTCTTGGCTAAAGCACGCTACTTTAGGTCAAGCTTTGACAGCCCATCGCTTCTGCGTTTCTAACCCGCTATCGCGTTATTTTTAAAACCCAATTGTCTTGCTGTTTTCTCATTTGAAAAATGGTTCAAAACCGCTGGACAACCGCAATATTTCGACTTTCTTGTTTTTATCGCTTTGAATAAATACCGCGTCTGTTGGCGCTGTTTTCTGTTTGATTTGCTCCCGTTTCAGATTACCCCATCGCCTGCGTTTCCAGCCCATTATTGCGTTATTTTAAAACCCATTTGTCATTGTTTCTTGGTAAACGATCGCTTTAACACTGTTTTTCTGTTTGATTCCATCGCTCGATTTGATTCATTTCTTGTCTTTACCGTTTTTCTTGTTTTAAAATAAACACCGCACCTTTCAGATATTGCTTTCTGTTTGATCCCATTGTTTCAAAGATTAAAATTACCGTTCTCTCTTGTTTCTTGTTTTAAACTAAACACCGTCATTTTCGAAACTGTTTTTACGCTCGCTCTTTGCTTTATTCTTTGTTTACATTCTGATTTAAAATTTTACTGATTTGAACACGATACTACACTGGCCGATGAAAAATATCCGTCGATTTTGAGGCCTACACAGTTGCAAAGACGGAAATATAACTTCTGGGCAAGGATGAAGACTTAAACCTTTTATCCGAGATCAACATGTTTAGTAGGCGAGGTGACTAAAATAACCAACAAGTTATATATTCGCAGCCACGACGTGATTATAGTGATCTTTTCTATTTCACCCGAGAGACCGACACGTTTAGTAGGCGAGGCAATCAAAAATAAACTACATTAGTCATATGTTTGCAGCCACGACGTGATTGGAATGTTCTTTTCAAAATTTAAGTCTGAGCCCTCCGCGATCAAAACATTCACTGTTTTGAATACGGATATGAAGTTATTTGTATTTAAATGTTTCTAACTGTTTGTTCTTGACAGCTTGCAGGGATTAAAGTAAATAACGACAAATATTCCTCGGAGTTTATTTATTGTTATTTCTTTCTTTAATTCAGCTTTTATTTCGCTTTGTATTGTAATATTATTTATCGCACTTATGTAATTATTGAAATGCTTAGAATAGGCAAACTTAGGATTTATTCATAGGTTAGTTTAAAATTTGAAACCCGTCGCCAGCTTATTTGTAGGCTCGCAAACTTAGAAATCCTTCGCTAGTTTACTTATTTTAGGCTCGTCACGCGAATTCAAGATTTTCAAAATAACTTTTGTCATCTTTTATTTTGCTTTATTAATCATACCGAATAAGTTTATCTTTTGTCAGTTTACAATTCATTGATTTCTCAAAATTTTACTTCTTTGGCATTATAAATAAATTGTTTTACTATCAATTGTCAAATACATATTTTTCAACTCTATATGTATTTCTCTTTAGATATCATATAAATGCATATTTGAAAAATCTCTACATTCATCTATCTTTTAAAATGCATCCCCTTTTTATTAATTATTAACAAACATCTTTTAAAACTGCATGCTTCAAACACGCATTTTTTCTAATAATAATTAACCTGAGTTTTACTGGATAACCGCAAGTTAGCGGATCTTAAAGGATGCCTAACCCCTTCCCTTTAGGATAATAAAGAACCCTTACCTAGAATCTCACTAGTTTCGCAGACCTTAAAATTGGAGTTTACACTGCAGCACTTAGTTTAAATATTTAGGTGTCCTAATTCACCGTAAAAATAATTAGGTGGCGACTCCTCAATCATTTACCCAGGAATCACCCGAATACGTCTGTGCTCCGCTTTGACCCGAGCAAGGTCAAAACAGGGCACTACACCAGATATAGGACTTTTTCTATATGATTGAACATCATCTTCAACCTTCTCCTCTTGTCCCAGTTGACATCCCCAACCTCTCGTAGGCACTTGTTTCCACCACCATCGGGAGCGGTGACACCAACTTGTCCTTGATCTTTAGTCGTACTAGCATGACTATCAGCAGTATTTTGAAGCTCAGCATCATATTCAGAGATCCCTCCTTTGACGGAAACGGATTTGTAATTGTCGTCAAAGAGAGAACCATATATATTTTCAAGAAGAAAACCACAACCAGATTTGGTCATACACTTGTCGACCAACATCTTTCGAATCACTAATACAATCCTGTCTTAAAATTATTGGAATATATAAAGCAACAACAGGAATAGTAAATAACTATTACAGTGATCGAATTGATAAACAACAAGAGTACAACTACAAGTTGTCAATATCTTGATATTTAAGTGAAGCTTCAAATATGGATCTTGTATTCGGAAATACAAGAACTTGAACTGCTACACTTGTGTCTTGTAGATCCGATGTGAATACGAACGGTTAAGTCCTTCATCTGTTAAGTTAACACCTGAAATACTTAGCAACCAATTAGATAAACCACAACACCACCGGGAGAGTCAAGAGATGGCTCTCTATCTTTAAGATAAGATTGCCCCGTATATAGGCTTTACAGAAGTGTGGACAATAGTCTCTCAAGATGAAACATCAAACTATCAAGTGTGCAAAGCCTACACAAATGATCTCAGCGAAGAACACGAATAATGAAGATTGCTAAGAGAAGGATTGATATCAGGAAAATCTGATCTCTTTGTGGTGTTGTTAACTTATTTTTCTGTTCATTGTGCATATATGTTCTCATGTTCATCTATAGACTTGAGCCAAGACTTCAATTTATAGGTGTGCAAGATGACATCTTCAAGTGCCACACAATGACAATCAATTGCCATGTAATGGATGACATTTAACCCCCAAGTAATGCATCAACATAATGGTCCAAGTAATGACCATTATTGGGTGGTTTCAATGCCATTGAAGCCCCCTCAACAACCAAACCTTTGGGGATCCATCGAGCAAACACTCTTGGGAAGCGCCACGGCGCTGCAACATTTAGCATCGCAGCGCCGCGGCTCCAGAAAGCCAATGAACTTACTGCCAGTCACGCGCCGCGACGCTGATAGGGGGTGCCGCGATGCTCTGGCGCCGTGGCCCTTCTTGGCTCCACGGCCCTTTTCTGACCCGTTCCATCTTACACATCGGTTGATCCTTCCTTCATTTACCAACGTGGAACATTTGTCATTTAGCAAATAACCATCCATCATTCTATGTCTCAAACATTTCATTTACGTAACAATATCTCTTTCATTAAAGAAATTTACGATACTTGGCACTAAGATTGCACGTGTGTGGAAACGATATTTCTGACATGCGGGGCCCAATTGTTCGAGTCATAAATAATGGGATAAACTTAATTCCACATTAGTAAATTTCCAACATTTTCTTAGTGGTGTATTTGACTATACGTTATAGCCAGGGTTTAAAGAAAACAGGCTAATGAGCTAACATGCTAAATTAGCAGTACCCTTCTAGATAGACCTGACTCAATAACTATTTCCAACAGGATCAAATTTGTCTGTGTATTATGCAAAAAGAAATAACTTTGCCTCCTTGGATTTTTGGTCTAATTTACATTCGTCAGTAAAAAAATAGTTTTGTCTTTGTCCTTAACTCTTAACAGAGTAATCTAAGAGTAATTTTAAGATATAATCAAAAGCTGTTTAACATACTTAGATATTATCGTAGAATAAGTTGGACATGTTGAGTCCATCCACTTCATTTTGGAGCTATGTTAATGACAAGTCAAAGATGAGACAATATACTACCAATAAAGTATGTGTTAAAACATTTTGTTGGAAATTTGCCTTTGGTGGGGAGGTACGTCCACCCATATTTAATGACTTAAACACTAGGGTTTCGTATTTTGGAGGCTTTGTCTCTTCACACATGCATAATCTACTAAGTGAGTAGATGACCGTAGGGCCAAGAATCGTCAAATTTCATTGAGAAATGAAAGAGATATTGGTCCATGAAGTAAGGTGTTTTAAGTATGAAAATATGGTGTGGGACAAATCTACCACATCGGTGGAAAAGGAAGAATTGTTTTCTTTATAAGTCTCAAAATTGGCTAAGGGTTTGGGACCCCAAGGGGTAACCCATGTGTTTGAAGGAGGAATGACCTAGATGTGCTTGGGTTCAAGGCTAAGTCCACACGCGCGCGCGCCGCCGCCGCCGCCCATCCCGTCCCATCTGAACTCGGGTCTCGGGTCGTGGGTCGTGGGTCGTGGGACTTGGGCTTCTTATGATATTATCTCTTTGGATCCCAAATTACTTAATATTTACAATTTGGTCCTTGGAGTTTCTGGAAAGCTAAAATTGGGAACGACGGAAGGCAGAAAGTTTCTGCCTACCGTTTGTGTTGATTTTTGGAGCGTTAAAACTCTATTAATCTGCACTTAATCACCTCCCTAAAAGCTCCTTCAAGATGCACAGTAAATCAGTCATTACTTGGCTGATTAACTCCATCCATAAACTGTCATTACTTGGCTGATTTATTCCATCACTAATGGCCATTACTTGGCAGTTGAGATGTCCATCCCCTTATGCTATATATTGCAGCCTTTTGGCTCAATTATTGAGATTACAAAAGACTATAATATACAACCCAAAAATAGAAGAGAGAATAACTAAAATTCTGTCCACAAACAGTGAACACAAAATTCAAAACTCTTCCTTCCTTTTCCGTTCTTCAGTAAGTCATTTTGTGTTTATTTTCTTCATCATAATCAACCTATTTACTTTGTAGTGTTGATTAGTTGTTGTTTTATCTTGGGAGACTATTGCCCGTTAACGTAAAAGCATATATACGGGGCAATCTTGTCTTAAATACAGAGAGCCATCTCTCGACTCAGCCTCAGTTATAACAATCCAGATTTAGTGTTTCTTGATTTCAGGTTATCAAGATTCAAGACTCAACAAGCTTGCGGCAGTTCTGAATATTGACTTGTTTGTTTATCCTTTCGAATACTTGTAATATTTATTTACTTACCGTACTGCTTTAAATATCTAATAATTTTAAGACAAGATTCTATTAGTGTTCGAAAGATGTCGGTCAAAAGTTGTGTGACCAAATATGGATATGGCTGTGGTTTTCTGGTAGAAGAGACTTGTGATTATGTTGTTGAAGGTCAACGTGTTCATGGTGTCACCGCTCCTGAGCATGGTGGGAACAAGCGCCCACGAGAGGATGATGATGTCAACTGGGACAAGAGGAGAAGGCTGAACATGTGATTCTATCTTATAGCAGAAGGCCTATATATGTCCCAGACAAAAGATCCGACTTATGGTAAGGAGGAAATGGACACTTAGTCCGATGAAGTGACTGAAGTGAGCCAGAATCCAAAATTGGGATAAGTAATTTTCCTTCCTTGTCAAAAATAAGATTAAATGGTGTCTGATTAAAAAGGGCTTAAAGTAAGGAGGAATATGAAAATGTTTTCACGAAATTATTTATATTCCTTACGCTTTAAAATCAGAAGTTTAATCTCATCTTCCTTCCCGTTTAAAGATTGGATTTTGTAAACAACTTAAAAAGATCCGTTCTTTTAAGTGTAATTATTAAAAGTGTGTAAAGTATGTTCGCACATACGAGGGAGAAAGATCCACTGACTATGCAAAAACTGTTACCACTCTTAAGTAAGCGCCAAGAATTGTCTGAACACCAATCATAAGGGAAGAAGACTAAAAACTAAAGTCGTTCAGCCTGTCACACTATTTGGCAGAAGATCCTTCGTAGGATGATATTGGACACTCAGTCATACAAAGTCTACAGGCAACTGGAGTGGGGCCAAAATTCCTTTGATAGGATGATATTGGAAACTCAGTCATACAAAGCCTACGGGCGACTGGAATGGGGCCAGAATTCATTTCATAGGAAAAGTAATGGACACCTAGTGTGGTGGGCCAGAATTTCCAGGTCTCTAATGATCTGAAGGACAAAAGAAAGGCAGAAGAGTAATGGACACCTAGTGAGGTGGGCCAGAGTTTCCAGGTCTTAAATGATCTGAAGGCCAAAAGAAAGGCATAAAAGAAATTGGACACTCAGTCTGCCAAAGCAACTGGAGTGGGCCAGAGTATCCAGATCACATATGATCCGGTTAGGCCCTAACCACGGGCAAGAGGTTGTTCACGTGAAGCAACACCACCTCTAAAGTAGAAGGGGTTGGAAAGGTTGTCCTCAATAGGACTTCAGGGAATGGGATCACTCTAAAATGAGGTGATACATGTCCCAAACTTGGTTTAAGGGACGTTGTTAGTCAAGCTGCTTTGAGACTAGTCCAACAGGTCTGTAATAACTAAGAATGGTACAATATGTCTGTAGCCAAATGAATGATATATTTATAATCTGTGCATCTATGTCATCATAGATTAAGA
Organism: Anisodus acutangulus; assembly: GCA_029783415.1. Lineage (NCBI taxonomy): Eukaryota > Viridiplantae > Streptophyta > Magnoliopsida > Solanales > Solanaceae > Anisodus > Anisodus acutangulus. The sequence goes on from CM056495.1 coordinate 20,033,858, forward strand.
CACGTTAAATAGAAAGTCATTCAAAAGCTAACGAAGTTGAGATTGTTGCCTTCTGTCGAAATAAACCATCAAAATGAAAGTGAGGTAGACGAAGAGGCAAAATCATCTTTCCATTCCGTCAAAGGAATAGCGAAAGAAGCACCGCTCTTCTAGAACTTAGTCACACCTACATGGGTGATTTGAAGTTTATACAAAATAGAGGGGGGAGACAAGTACTTTATGACCTTCATTGATGATGGTACAACGTATTGCATCCTTTGTTTGTAGAAAAGCAAAGATGAAGTTGTTGAAGTGGATAAGCGCTACAAAGCAGAAGTTGAAAATCAACTAAGCCTACGGAATGAGGAATTCTTAGTGATAGAGGGGGAGAATGTGAAGCATCGTTCATTAAATGACTGCTCATTACTCACCTTAGTCCAATGGTGTTAGCCAAGCGCAAAGTCGTACGCTCAAAATATGTGAGGCAAGGCGATCCTTACCGCTAATGCGATTCTCAACAGAAATATGCATAAGGATAAGGATAACCCTCCGTGTAAGACATGGAAAAGATCTCACATACAAATGTTGTGATGTGGGGTGGCTTGGTAGAGGTTGGAATACCGAAATAGGTCAAGTTGGACCTAAGACTGTAAATTTCATTTCCACTAGGAACTGCAAATAACAGTAGTGATTATCGCCTCTTGGTATCAAAGAATAATGAATTATTTGAGGATAACTTTCCTTGAGAAGGAAAAAGAAGTAATTACTCGAGGTTAACAAGAACCCGCGAGTGCCTGACTGTCCCGAACTAGACGTTCCGTATCTATAGGACTCAGAAGTTGTTGTCTATCTGGAACTTAATATTCCAGATCTACAGAACTCAGGGATTCTAGATGTTGAACCGAGGCGGAGCAAAGAGGGGACAAAGACTTGTTCTAGGCCTTCTAGCTTGTATGGTTGAGAATGAACCATGGACAATTAACAAAGAATTGTCATCTCCAAAAGCGCTGCTTTGGAAAGAAGCTAAAGAGAGAAATAGATTCCATCTTATAGAACCATACTTGTGTAATGGTTGATCTTCCTCTGGGAAAAAATCACCTTTGGGTTGTGAAAAAGAATACTCAAAAGTGAGTACAAAGTAGATGGATCTACTGACGAGTATAAGGCCTCGGCTACTTGTAAATGTGCTTCCCTGTGAATAGCTTAACATCCAGGGTCATTGCAGTTTTGCGTGACATGAATGTTGAAACAGCCTTCCTAACCGAAGAGTTAGAAGGGGAGAATCAGAGTTGGTTTGATGGGCTGTTGGGCTTCTTCCTGAACTTTCATTTTGATCCCTGAAATGTTTACATTTTGGTTCGGGAAGTTTCAAATAAAACAGAAATAATGAATCTGACCACAGAAACATTGACTCTGAAGTTAGAAAGCCAATAGTTGGAAAACCAACAGTCTGAGAGCGAAAGTTATATTGAAACAAAAGATATGGGTATCACAGATGACATCTTAAGAATTGGATTTCTAAGACATTTAACGGGCTGGTCTAACTCCAAACTCAGTTGTGAGATAATTGACAGTCTTGTTGAAGACACCAATGGATATGAATCATAGAACTGATTGGAATCATGGTTCACCCATAGACAAGGAGCGATATATGCAGGTCACATATAGTTCAATGTATTGTACATACTACAACCGACCTGGTATCGGCCTACAAAGCAGATCAGTTGAACTAAGATTCATTGATGATTTTAATAAATGATCAATAGAAGGCGTTGAGTCGGATATGATGATAACTGAAATATTCGCTTATCTACGGATTACGGTATTATGGATGTCTAGCGGTTCTTGGAGAATACAGTGATGCAAACTGGACATTAGATGTGAAGAACACCAAATCCACAAGTAAATGTGTATGGTGGGTCTTGGAAAATCCTCTAACCAAACTTGTATCGGCCGATTCATGATGAAATCGGAGTTTATCGGTTTATACAAAGCATGCAAGAAGTTGAGTAACTTCACGACTCCTTAGAGGACGTCCCTTATTGGGAGAAACACGTGCCTTCAACAGTTATACGCTGTGGCTAGTCGGTCGGCTTCAGGAAAGACACGGATGATGGCGTCTGGACATATCTGTCAGGATCTGTCGGAGATATAAGACCGTATGACAGTTGATCATCACGGATGTCACTTCCTTGATTACTACTCAAAGGATATAGCTGATCCTTTTAACTAAGGGACTACCCGGAGATCAAGTGTTCTGCATATCTAGGGGAATGGGCTTAAAACCCAAACAATACGAACCTTTGCGGTGGTAACCCAACCATACTGACTAGAGATCTCAAGAATTTGGTTCAATGGGAAAACTAAGCTGCAAAAGGTTCAGTTGAGCGCTTCGGTGGAAGCAAGAGCACTTCGGATGATGATTTCTGTAAACATGAATCCAAAGTTGTTCCCGTGATAGACATTAAAGTGCTACTTGCATGGTGGGTAAAGGTTAAGCTTCCAAACCTTTAACGATCCTCAAACGGTTGAGGTTAAGGTTGGGGAAACTTTTAATGATTTCTAACACTTGTAAAGTGGGGTATAGCAGGATACCTTATAGGAGATCACCTATTTAAGTGCGAGGACATGCCACCTCAAATGAACGCACTTAAGAATCCAAGTGTGTCCATGGACACACCGGACAAAAGAATAAGAAGAAAACGAATAAGGAGAGTTATTGTGTTGGTATCATTGTCTTGGCTTACACTAAACACTGATGGTTCAAGACATCACATTCACCGCGCAGTAAGTAAGTTCAATGGTATTCAACTAGGGAAGGTTCAAAGCAGAAGCTACCTCTCCTGATGCAATATTCTTTCACTGAAAAATTGCTGAAAGTAGGCACCTTGTGTGTGGGCAAAAATCTATTTCAAGAGGGGATTGTTGGAAATTTTCCTTTGGTGGGGAGGTGCGTCCACCCGTATTTAATGACTTAAACACTAGGGTTCCGTATGTTGGAGGTTATGTCTCTTCACACGTGCATAATCTACTAAGTTAATAGATAACCGTAGGGCCAAGAATCGTCAAATTTCATTGAGAAATGAAAGAGATATTGGTCCACGAAGTAAGGTGTTTGAGGCATGAAAATATGGTATGTGACAAATCTACCACATCGGTGGGAAAAGGAAGAATTGTTCTCTATATAAGTCTCAAAATTGGTTAAGGGTTTGGGACCCTAAGGGGTAACCAATGTGTTTGAAGGAGGGAGGACCTAGATGTGCTTGGATTCAAGGCTAAGTCCACACGCGCGCCACCGCCGCCCGTCCCGTCCCATCCGGGCTCGGGTCGTGGGACTTGGGCTTCTTCTGATATTATCTCTTTGGATCCCAAATTACTTAATATTTACAGTTTGGTCCCTGGAGTTTCTGGAAAACTGAAATTGGGAAGGACGGAAGGCAGAAAATTTTTGCCTACCGTTTGGGTTAATATTTGGAGTGTTAAAACTCCATTAATCTACACTTAATCACCTCCCTAAAAGCTCCTTCAAGATGCACATTAAATCAGCCATTACTTGACTGATTAACTCCCTCCATAAATAGCCATTACTTGGCTAATTTATTCCCTCACTAATGGTCATTACTTGGCAGTTGAGAAGTCCCTCCCCTTATGCTATATATTGCGGCCTGCTCAATTGTTGAGATTACAAGAGACTACAATATACAACACATAAATAGAAGAGAGAACAACTGAAATTATGTCCACAAACAGTGAACACAAAACTCAAAACTCTTCCTTCTTTTTCTGTTCTTCAGCAAGTCGTTTCGTGTTTGTTTTCTTCGTCAGAATCAACCTATTTGCTTTGTAGTGTTGATTAATTGCTGTTTTATCTTGGGAGACTATTGCTCGTTAAGGTAAAAACATATATACGGGGCAATCTTGTCTTAAAGATAGAGAGCCATCTCCCGACTCAGCCTCAGTTGTAACAATCCAGATTTAGTGTTTCTTGATTTCAGGTTATCAAGATTCAAGACTCAACAAGCTTGCGGCAGTTCTGAACATTGACTTGTTTGTTTATCCTTTCGAACACTTGTAATGTTTATTTACTTCCCGTACTGCTTTAAATATCCAACACATTTCATATCAGTGGTTTAAGGGATGGGTGGACTTGGTTGGACAATTCTCCTCACAAACTAGCATTTGGGGTTGAGTTAAACCCTTACTTCATTCTTTACCTGATATCAGAGCATGACTCATCCCAATTATTGTTTCTCAATAGTGGGCCCCATATTAAAATTTTCCACTCATTAGATGTCCAGTTCTGGGCGTGTGGGTGAGGTGTTAAGATATTCCACATCGGTGGTTTAAGAGATGGTGGACTCTTTATATGGATTTGGGAAATTCTTCCCTCACAAATTAGCTGAGATTGAATTAGACCCAAAGTTCATCCTTTACGATATGAGATATGATGAACCAAAAGTGTAACAAATGACGAAATTAAACTGTTCCAAATATTACAGGAACAAATTAGAACCTTTTCCTTTTCAACCTAAACAAGCACAATATATTTACCTTAAAGTTGGTATTTTAGAACCACCTTCATGGTCAAGATACAGACCGCCAACAGATATCAATGTCGTTTCCAAAATATATAGTTTTATATAGTCCAAACAAAATGAATTTAAAGATAGGGCCATATGGATCATGAGTTGTCCCATAGTTTTCTATATATGTTCAAAAAGAGAAGGGAAGTTCTAAAAATCTGGTAGCGCCTTAGGAAACTATAAATGTTCCAATAACTATATTTAGTAGTGCTATATTTTAAAAATAAAACGTAATATAGAGATTATCAGTCTTTGCTCTTCACTTTTTGTAACCAAACACCAAATTATGACTAGGACATTCTTTTTTAACCAAAACAGTTGGCTAATACTACCGGCTAAGTTGATTGGTTTGCTAAATGCAATAGGGAGACATAAACTTCTTGATTGTTTATTACTTTCCAGATTTGGTAACCTTTTCTTATTCTTTTTTGACATTATTCCTTTTTGTTGTAATGATTGTATTCAGTAGTTTCCATCTATCTCAATTATTTTATTAAGAGAAAAGGTTCAATTTATCGTCCGAGTATGGTTTATAGTTTAAATTTGTCCTCCGTTAAATTTAGGAATCAAATTTGTCTTTCCCGTTAGGATACGTGATAAATTTGCCTTTATATAGATGGAAGTTTGACTTGAAGTGCACAACACAAAAAAAGTAGCCACATCATATGCACGTTGAATCCACATCATATCCACATAGGCTCTTAAATCCAATTCTTTTAACCCATAACCCCTAAACCGTTTTCCCATCCCATAAAATCAGACGACCACTAAGCAAGAAATATCCAAATTCATGATAGAACAAGAACGAGAACAAAGAGATGAAGCTTCCCAGGAAGCACTAAAATCAAGACAAAAAGGGGAAGTACCTCTAGTTCTCTCTAACAGAGCAATTCATTATCGCCCCAGAAAGACGCATACTTAAAACATAAAGAATCCACACGTAACAGGAACTATTACACACCCCAGAATAAAATTTTAAAAATAAATATTAGGTGTTTCCCTTCTTGTACGAATAGATGATTTTTGAACTGTGAAGCTTTGTGTCACCAGAAAATAGCCTACAACAAAACTAACAGCTAAAGAGGCAGAACCAGAAACTAGAACAGGCACAATTTTTCGAGAATTTAATCCAAAATAAATAAAAGAAGAAAAAGATATTACCCTTTGCCATCGCTGAAAGGAAGAAAGTTAAAAGAAAAATGCGCAACAATTTTTTTTTCTTCTGCATAGATTCTGCATCTTAGTAAACGATTCAAAGGGCACCCAGGGGCACAAGCGAGTTGGTAGGCAAGGTGATTGGGGTACAACCACTCCGACGTCGAGGGTTCGAATCCGTGTGGTGACAGTCTTTGCTGAAATATTGCAAGGGTTGTTGCTGGGTTCGTGTCCCGTTGGTCCTCTTCCTTGCAAGGCTGTCACTCACGCATATCCCTCGATTTACATCCCACCTGGCCAAGGGGCCTTTGGTACAGGTGGGGGGTTTCGCCTTCGGGACTTTTCCCTTCACAAAGTAAACGATTCAAAGACGTGGGTAGCAGAGACTTGCAAAAGCAAGTATAATGAACTAGGGTCGTATGATTTTATGGGATGGGGAAACTGGTTAAAAGAATTGGGTTTAGTAGGCTAGTGGATATGACGTGACTAATGTTTTTTGTGTTGTCGAGTTCAAGTCAAACTTTTATCCATGTAAAGGCAAAATTTTCAAGTATCTTAATGGGAAGGGCAAATTTGATCCCTAAGTTTAACGGAGGATAAATTTAAACTATAAACCATACTCAGAGGGTAAATTTGACCCTACCTGCAATCTCCTATTAATACATGGGAGAAAATAACAGACAGGGTTCCTAATGTTTGAGGTATGTTCAATATAATCCCTTAAGTTTGTATTGAACAATACTATTGGTCCTTTAAATTTGTCAAAGTTTAATACCTTTAGTCATGTCAAATATTTAACAATTTATGTTCGTTAGATTTGATGAAAACAATTGAAAGAAAAGATTTAACCTAGCTTAAACGTCAAAAAAGTCCTACCGAATCCTAAAATATGCAACACAAAAAATTGCACCATACGCTAAATAAATTATATATAAAAGATAGCGTAACTACAAAAATTATAAATCTAAATATGAGTTCCCGCTAATTTTCTTTTTTTCATAGTTTGCATCAAATTTAACAGATATATTTCGGTATAAATATTTGAGAGACTAAAAATATTTATTTTTGACAAATCTTAAAAATCAAAATTCTTCAATGCATGCTTAAATGACTATTCTGAACCACTCTCAAGTATAAGGAGCCATTTTTGTCATTTTCTATAACACATGTTACCGGATAATTCTTATATTCTGTAGGGAGTAGGGACATTTATACATGTCATTTTGGATATAAGAAAGGGTTAAAACGCATTAAGCAGTGTAAATGTGCTTGATGTATTCAAGTGCAGACCAAATTGAAGCTTTTTTATAGGTACAATGCAAAAATACCAAATTAAAGTTATGCATACACTGTATATATGTGTCTAGTGTAAGGATTTTAATTTGCTTCTTTTCGTCTCATTGCTCAATACCAGGCTGACATTGACGTCAACTGTTCTTTAAATTTTATAGGTTGCTTAGGGTAATTAAATAGCCAAAAATTACTATGCGCAATAGAAATTAGTCTAATGCAATTTCAAAAGTTTGTTCATGAAGTGAGTGTTGTCTATGACAATAGTCCATTTCTTCAAATAAAACAAGACACTAAGTACTCCCCTTACAATGTTATTTATTAATTTAGAGTATGAACAATATAACCTAAAGTCAATTTCCATGATCGATAATGATAGATTGCATGTGAGAGAGAAATACGGATTTTTTTAGAGTAAAAATATGTATAATTGAAAGTGAATCAAGAGATATTTTAGCAGCTTAAATATCTCATCTTCATTCATGATTTGTGTGATTTTGCGCTAAACGCGGTAGAATTGCTACTACCACAAAAAATATTTTTATATTATAATTTGAAACACAATTTCTTTTAGAGTAAAAATATGTATAACTGAAAGTGAATCGAGATATACTTTAGCTGAAAGAGAATAATTCCTTTCTGATTTTATTAATGTAATTGATTTATATATATGATATATAATAATTATTCTAGGTTATAATTACATAAATCAAATATACACTTACCTAATACAAAAAATTACTACCATAACTACATATATACAAGATTACTAATGATATCAAAAGAATATATTATGTATATTCTATCACACCTCCGCAGTCATAGCGGACGGTTGTCGTACGGTGAGATTGTCCCTAAAATCTTCAAACAGAACTAAGGGAAGCTCTTAGTAAAGATGTCAGCAATTTGATAACGTGAAGGGATATGCAAGACACGTACTTATACACGACCTACCTTTTCGCGAACAAATTTGTGTGACCATAACCACAAGTTGGAATTGAATGACCATTACCAACAATTATGCCATGATTTTTGCTCAAATTGAAATAAGACAAGAGATTGCCTTGCACGGATGTCATATGAGAAGTAGCACTGGTGACCATGTACCAATTCACATTTGGAGGATTTAGCCCAAGTGTATGCATTGCCGCCTCGATATCCGTGTAGGTCGGAGAGATTGTTAGGCCTGTAACAACGAAAGCTTGTTGTGGCCGAGGCCCGAGCAGGTCAGGCTGCTGCCAGGCCGAGGCCCGAGCAAGTCAGGCTGCTGCCAGGCCGAATGATTTCGAGGCCCATTCTTGGCTTGCTGCTGCTGCCGTCCACTGGGCCTGGCCCAATTTTGTGTAGGGTAAGGGCAGGAAGGCATGGGCCACTGCCCACTGGCCTAAGCTTGCTGCTAGGAGTGATGTGGTCCGGTTCCCTGCTGGCCGCCACTGTCGCGATCACGTCCGTCACTACCGCCACCATTTTTATCGCGGCCACCACCATTTTTACCGTCGCAGTTTTTTCCATGGTTTTGACCCTTTTTTCCACCCACGTTGTTACGGTTTTGACCATGAATTTTGGAGAATGATTGAGAGTCATCGGTTTCTCAGGACGTGACCACCATCATGAGGGAATGGGCTTCAGTTTGCGGCCTTTTTTAGCCAACCCTGCTTCTTCTAGGGTGAGCATGGAATGTGCTTGGTAGAACGGTGGGATATGATTTCTTTGGTGACGAAGAGTTCCAATCCCATTATACGTCTCGGAGAGGCCCGCATCCATCTGAAAAATGAGACGATCATTTGTGACGGGCGCGCCGACGTTCTAGAGTTGATTCGACAATTCCTTGAGCCTTTGACAATAGGCGGAGGCATTCAGAAAATCCTCCATAGTTATGTGAGAGAATTCTTGCTCAAGGGTTACGGCATGAGGATTTTTGTTATCTGAGAATATATCACGCAACCTATTCCAAGCTTCCATAGCCATGGTGTCTGGTTCGATAATTGTGTGTAAGAGGTCCGTTGAGATGGTGGAATATATTCATTGGAGGACCATAGCATCAAGAGTCACCCATAACTCTATTTCATCGTCGGTGGAAGACACCTTCTCCTTGCCTTTTTCCGGTTTGACGATGTGATGGAGGACTCTATGAGACCTTGCGTGAATTTTAAAAAGTTGTGCCCACGTCGCGTATTAGACATTCTCCATTTCAAGGATGATAAGAATGTTGTTCTTGATGTTGGAGACTGCAAGAGCAGAATGAAAGGTATTCTTTGTGTTATACATGATTGAGGATCACGAATAAAATTAGTATGGCGGAAAAAAAATTGGCGAAGGGAGGCCGAGAAGGAGGTAGGGCGGCGGAAGAATGGAGAGGAGAAAAAAATATTGCCCTAGACTGCTGATACCATGAAAGAGAATAATGTTTCCGCAGCTCCGAACTTTGACCACAAAACATAGAACAAAGCAGAAAAGAAGCTTTCTTCACTTTGACGATCCTAGTGTGAGTGGATGCGTAGTTTGAAAGTATTGCCACTTGAACTCCCTTGCTGATTTCATTAATCTAATTGGGTTATATACATGATATACAATAGTCATCCTAGGTTATAAATACGAAAATCAAATATACACTTAACTAATACAAAGATTACTACTATAACTACAGATATACAAGATCACTAATGATATCAAAAGAATATATTGTGTATATTCTATAATTAGCATCTTAAATCTCCCATCTTCATTCGTGATTTGCGTGATTTTGCGCTAAACGCGGTAGTATGGCTAAACATGAATATTCTTTTTATATTATAATTTGTAATACGCTAATGCGATAGTATTTAAGGTAACCTTCATGCATTAAAATCTTTTTTAAACGTGATTGTATAGATGTTGTAAGATATTCTCGTTATCTTTTTGAAAACTCAAAACTCAAAGTTAAACACGATAAAATCTATGCTATATTTGTATTATATTGAAAACAAATTCACAATATAGAGATTTACCTTTTTAAACGTGATTGTATATATTTTGTAAAATACTCTCCTGCTTTTTAAAAAATCAAAACTCAAACTAAACACGGTCATATCATAATTATTATATCTATAGAAAAAAAATATTCCGACAAAATAACACTCGAAAAATGGTGTTTGGGCTTGTTGGCCCATCTGTGAGGGGACCCAAGAGGTGGAGCGGCCGACACACAGTAAATGGTGGGTCAATGGGAAGGGAACAGATGGACCAGTTATGGATGGGCCTGTTTCTACTTCTTCCATTGTTGTCTTGAGGATCTGTTTGTTCATATGAATTCAGGTAAGCAACAGCCAACAAATTGAAAAAACAAAAACAAAACAAAAAACAAAAACACCCAACAAATTCACTTGAACATAATATTAGTTTCTTGAACATAATCATATCTTAATAATATAGAGAAGAGAAATCGGTTTTATTGCCCCATTTCAAATTTTCTTCGAGTTATATGTCCTTTTCACAAGAGATAAAAAAAATTACGTAGAAATCAATAAATAAAATACATAGAATATTTATAAGACCATTTTTTGTCATTTAAATTGCAACTAATAATAAGAGTTATGTCTCAATTGTAAAAGAAATGCAAGTTATCTTCCCAATGTTTTCAAGAGGAAGTGATCTCGTATGCCAGAGGCGGAATCAAAATTTTAAATTTATGGATTTTCAATCATAATTTTATTTATTTATTAAATTTTGATTAAATTATTTATACATATTAAATGTATCTTTATAAAAGGATAAGATTTGTGCCAAAGCAATGACATTTTACCGAATCAGTAACTTCAAATGTAGAACCGCCTCTGGCCTGTGCTCACTTACAATATTGAAAAGAAAAAGATGATCAACAAGGGTTCCGATAGGATGAATATGATCCCTCCAGTCTTAACTAGAGATTTGGTGTTTGAGTTTTGAATATGGAAAAAATTCTATTAGACAGCGCATTCCCCTTTAATGAGCCTCACACGACACGAATTCAAATTAGCCGACTCTCAATGCAGATATCAGACCTCGGATAGAAAAAAAAGAACTTAGCAAATATATCTTATGTTATTTTTGCAGATCTCCTAATCTCCGGATTTTCAACCATTGGAGCAAAATAAAATTTATAGATGTTGAAATTAATGCCACTGTGCTAGTCCCAAAAGAACCCAAGTGAGTGTTGAGAGCCACTTGCCGCTTTCTGTTCAATACACTTACATAACACGGTACAAAATTAAAGCTATAATTGTGCTAAAACTGCTATATATAAGTGAAACATATCAAATGAAATGGTTTAAAAGCGCGTTAAATTAGCAATACATCTCGGCAACACCACTAAATCAATCAATTAATCAATTATTTATTTAAAAAAAAACAAAAAATAAGAACTTCAAAGTCATATATATGCATGCTGACTTGTCTTTCATGATTGTGCTAAAATTCCTATATATAACCGTGTTATCTAGGAGCAGATACCAACAAACAAACTATCTATCTCAAATATCATTCATCATCTTACAAATTATTCAATCTCTCCAAAATCTTTCTACTACTTTTTTCTCTCTTTCAAAAAAAAATTTCAAGTTCTTATTAACGAAGGATTATATAGGCTTTTTCATTTTCATTTTCTTGAAGAACTTCAAAGCCACATTTGTGATTATTTTCCCAGAATTTTAATTTAAACGTGGAAAAAATATGAAGCTTTTATCAGAAAAAGCCACGTGTAATTCGCACGGACAAGATTCTTCGTATTTCTTAGGATGGCAGGAGTACGAGAAGAACCCGTACGATGAAGTTCAGAACCCAAAAGGAATAATTCAAATGGGTCTTGCAGAGAATCAGGTAAATTACGATTTATGACTAACAAAATTTTTCCTATATATTCTGTTATATTTGCAGCTTCCCATTTCTTATTGTCGGATTTTATTTGATAGATTCCTCTGATTTTCATCCTGGATATCCTCTGATATATTTATTTATTTATTTTTGCCTTGTGCAGCTATCTTTTGATTTATTAGAATCTTGGCTAGGCCAAAACCCAGATGCAGTTGGGTTTAAGAGAAATGGAGAGTCTATATTTAGAGAACTTGCTCTATTTCAAGATTACAACGGCCTTCCTGCTTTCAAAAATGTACGTACACTATACTATTATTTACTACTATATATTTTGAATAATAATATATGTTCACGTATAGAGTAGTTGTCAAGTTACATAACCTTACATTTTTATGTTTAATTAATTAATGCAGGCATTGGTTAAATTCATGGCGGAAATTAGAGGAAATAAAGTTACCTTTGATTCAAACAATCTCGTCCTCACCGCCGGTGCTACTTCCGCAAATGAGACTCTCATGTTTTGCCTCGCCGACCCCGGCGACGCTTTTCTCCTTCCCACCCCTTATTACCCTGGGTAAGTTATACTTTATTTTTACACTTTCTGAAATACATAACGTAACATACATTATTTTCTCTATATATTAAACTAATTTATCTTTTATGGACCACCCTCTAGTTTCTCATAATAATGTAAAAATTATTTTTTATACTGATTGGCTCCTTTGCTTATGTTACATTTGTACATATGCAGATTTGATAGAGATCTGAAGTGGAGAACTGGGGCGGAGATAGTGCCGATACAATGTACAAGTTTAAATGGCTTCAGAATCACAGAATCCGCTCTTGAAGAATCTTACAGATTAGCTAAAAGTCGGAACCTTAGAGTGAAAGGGGTACTAGTGACCAATCCATCGAACCCATTGGGCACGACATTAACGCGAAAAGAGCTCGAGCTACTTGTTAGCTTCGTTGCGGAAAAGGGCATACATCTCATTAGCGATGAAATCTATTCGGGCACGGTTTTTAACTCGCCTAAATTCTTCAGTGTCATGGAAATATTAATCGAAAATAACTACATGTCCACCGATGTTTGGGACCGAGTTCACATTGTCTATAGCCTTTCCAAAGATTTGGGCCTTCCGGGTTTTCGAATTGGGGCTATTTACTCAAACGATGACGTTATTGTCTCCGCGGCAACAAAAATGTCTAGTTTCGGGTTAATTTCTTCGCAAACTCAGTATTTTTTATCGGTCATGCTCTCCGATAAAAAGTTTATGAAGAAATATATCTCCGAAAATCAAAAGAGGCTCAAGAAAAGACATGCCATGCTGGTAAAAGGACTTGAGAGTACTGGAATTAATTGCCTCGAGAGCAATGCCGGTTTATTTTGTTGGATCGATATGAGACATTTACTAAAGTCCAATACATTTGAAGCAGAAATTGAGCTATGGAAGAAAATAGTTTACGAAGTTGGGCTTAATATTTCGCCCGGTTCATCATGCCATTGTGCTGAACCGGGCTGGTTCCGTGCATGTTTCGCGAACATGTCAGAAGATACATTGAATCTCGCGGTTCAACGTATTAAAAGTTCTGTTGATTCCTCCGATGTGATCAGTACCAATGTTGATCAGAATAATCCGACTAACCAAAATACGAGTACGAGTCCGAAGAAGAAGTTATTCTCCAAGTGGGGTTTTCGGCTATCCTTCAACGACCGTGAACGATAGTGTGTGAATAGAAGGCGGATTCAGAATTTAAATTTGACAGGTTATTTACCTCCTGAGCGTGAACATTTCCTTGTCCATGATGATTTTTTAAAACTCAATGGTTTTAGAAGTTGAGTTTCTAAATTTTTTAAGATCAAAATTATACATTTTTTTTTTGTATTTTTAATGTAGAGAATGCACTCGGTCCATGTGATGGACGAGAAGTGTTTTTTCATTTTATCATCTGTAAATGCACTCGGTCCATCTGTGATGAACGAGAAGTGTTTTTCTTTTTATTTCATCATTTGTAAACATATCAAATGTCGAATATATATACCTGTGTGAAATCTTCTTGAATTGGTCAAACTATAGCATTATTTCACATTTTTTCTTGTATTATTCATCACTTACATCACATGATGATGTTCCCATTTGACATTGAAAACACAGCATATTTATATGATCCATTATTTATTTTAGATTTCGGTTTATCATCATATAGTACTGAACAATTATACGGGCGAATATACAAGTTAATGGGAATAACGGATGCGGCGAAATTAACGGCAACACGCTATGTTTTATCATGCCGACGTTGGACCTTGGATATTGGCCAAATTCTAGGTCTTAAAATACGAATTCAATTCAAAAGGATAAGAGTTTTTTCTTGACTAGCCCTAAAACTTGTGCATATAGAATTAACAGAATTAGAAACTATACTGGCTTTATGGACAAAAATTTTCCCTTCGTTTATCTTGGTTGTCCTATTTACACCGGTAAGAAAAAATATCTTATTTTGATGGTATGGTTTTTAAGATCATTAAGAGACTTAATGGTTGGCAAGGAATATGCTATCTTGTGGTGGTAGATATGTGTTAATTAGAAGTGTCATTCAATCTCTTCCTATATATATGCTCTCTGCCATTAACCCTCCTATAGGTACAATTGAGCTCATACATATGCAACTTTTTCTGGGGCACTAAAGATTTTAAAAAGAAATATCATTGGAGTGCATGGAGTAAGTTGTGTTTTCCTAAAAAAGAAGCAGGATTGTCATAAGAAGCATGCAGGATATTGTGGATACCCTTACGTGAAAAGATGGTGGCATTTTAGATCCAAGAGCACACTTTGGGTTGAGTTTTTGAAAGCTAAATACTGCTCCAGAATCAATCCAGTTGGGAAGAGATGGATGTCTGGCAATTCCCAAGCCTGAAAGTTTCTACTACAAGCAAGGGACAAAGGAGAAAAGTTCATTATTTTGAAGATTAACAGAAGAAATTGCAGTTTTTGGTGGGATCAATGGATTGAGAATGGCCCTTTAGCATACATTTGTACAGATCAGATGCAAGGAAGACTGTCAAGACTCCAAGTAAAGGACTTCATGAACAATAACACTTGGAACATGCAGAAATTATACAATATAGTTCCTGGACAAATTTCCCTTCATATAAGCCCAATTGAAATTGAAAATAGAGACATGGATGACTATGATGTCTGAAATAAATCAGAAGATGGACAATACAACAACAAGAGTGCATGGAATTTGATTAGAAAGTATAGAGAACAAAATTATTTTCTCAGAATTTTTTGGCACTGTGCAATACCTTTCAAATTCTCTTTTATTTGCTGGAGACTATTTTTTGGAAAGCTACCATTCAATGAAATCAGGGAAAAATTTGATAACCTATAGACTGTTTATGTTGCACTGTCCCTCGAGTGAAAATTATTCAACATATTTTTGTGGAGGGTGATGTTGCTAAAAATCTGTGGAGCAATATTGGTGCCCCTTTGGGAATTAGCCATCAGGGGGTACCAGTCAACAGGGTTCTACAAGAATGGTGGAAGTTTAAACCAAAAAATAGAGTGCACAAGATCTTGCTACAAGTTGCCCCCATTGTGATATGTTGGGAAATATGGAAAGCCTGATCTTCTTATAGATGCGGTGGTAAAACAAGATTCAGTCAATATAATATGATCACTCAGTGCATGTTGAACATAAAAAATGTGATTATCTGTACTTTTTCTAAGGTTTCAAGTTTCAACTGAGGGCAACTGGAACATTATGTGTTAGCACATAGAGAGGCTTAAGCCAATGATCAAATGCACACCTGTGTACTGAAAAAAATCAGAGAAAGGGATGGTGAAAGTAAATACTGATGATGGTTATCTTAGTGGTAGCAACAAAACAGGAATTGGAGGAATTCTTAGGGATGAACATGGAGAATTTATAATGGCTTTCTCAAGAACAGTGGACTGCAATAGCAATAATCAGGCAGAAGCTTTGGCTTCAAAATTTGAAAGCAGTTGGTGCACACAAAATGGTTTTAACAACATTCACATAGAGTTGGACTCGACCATTATCACTGAAAGAAATAATCACTTGATTATTCTCATTAATGAAAGAGTATATATACAATTTACAATTTCCATAATAGGAAAATTCTATTCATATTCTACTCCCAAAACCTTATTCTACTTGTACAATAATTATACAATTATGGTAAGTGTACAATTCTAATTTAATACAAAACCTATGTTACCTGATATACACCAAACCCTGATATACAAGTTATGTGTATCACAGACTGCTACTATTTATCACACCCCGCAGTCATAGCGGGCGGTCTTTGTACGCTGAGACTATCCCTAAAATCTTCAAAAAGGACCGAGGGAAGACCTTTGGTAAAAATGTCTGCAATTTGATACCTAGAAGGGACATGGCAGACGCGTACTTGTCCACAAGCTACCTTTTCACGAACAAAGTGGATATCCATCTCTATATGTTTAGTGCGCTGGTGTTGAACCGGATTACTAGAAAGGTAGATGGCACTAATATTATCACAATAAATCAAGGTAGCTTTCTGAATAGGCCAATGAAGCTCTAAAAGAAGATTACATAACCAACAGGATTCAGAGACCACATTGGCTACCCTTCGATACTCAGCCTCTGCACTAGAGCGTGATAATGTAGACTGACGCTTCGCAGACCATGAGACCAAGTTATTACCAAGAAATATACAATAGCCAGATGTGGAATGTCTGGTGTCTGGACAGCCACCCCAATCAACATCTGTATACGAGACAAGTGTAGACGTCGATGAAGGATATAAATGTAAGCCATAGTCAAGTGTACCCTGGATGTATCGAATAATTCGTTTGAGCGCATTTATGTGCTCAACCCTGGGATCATGTATAAACAAACACACATGTTGTACGGCATACGTAATAGCTGGTCTCGTGAAAGTAAGATACTGAAGAGCCCCTGCAAGACTGCGATAGCGTGTCGGATACTCGTAAGGTGAGCCAACCGCAACACCTAGCTTGGGTATAGTATCAACTGGAGTGGAAGTGGACTTGCATAAGGACATACCAGCTCGTTCAATTATCTCAGATGCATACTTATGTTGTGATAAAAATAGCCCACCTGCATGACGAGTGACAACAATCCCCAAAAAGTAACTCAAGGGCCCAAAGTCTTTCATAGCAAATACAGAACTGAACATTGTTATGATAGACTGGCCCAAAGCATCAGAAGAGGCAGTCAAGATAATATCATCCACATATAATAATATATAGGCCAGGAAAGTACCACACCGATATATGAATAACGAATTATCAGACCTGTTATGAGAAAACCCAATAGTCGAAACATAGTCTGCAAATCTCTTATACCAAGCCTGTGGAGCCTGCTTAAGCTCATACAATAAACAGACATGATGAGGATATTTGGGATCTCTAAAACTCAAGGGCTGATGCATGAAAATTATTTTCGTAAAATCACCATGTAAGAAAGCATTATTCACATCTTACTGATGAATGTGCCATGCTTTCTAAAGAGCCAAGTTGAGCACACTGCGAATGGTAGCCGGCTTGACCACCAGACTAAATGTCTCACCACAATCTACACCAACCTGCTGAGTCTTACCATCACCTACAAGACGAGCCTTATGCCTCGCAAGAAAACAGTTAGAATTTTTTTTATGAGTAAAAATTCACATAGACCGAATAATATTAACACTAGGCGGACATAGCACCAACTCCCACGTCTTATTATCAATAAGAGCATTATATTCATCAGTCATAGCAATTTTCCAATTCGGGTCATGTAAAGCGGACACTGGGTTACGGGGCAGGGGGGATCTAAGAATATTAGAATTTAAATTAAAGTGCATTTTTGGTTGAAAAATACCCCGTTGACTACGAGTGACCGGTCTGTGACTCGGGGGAGAATTGGGTGGATTTTGTGACAAAAATGGAGGGGTGACGGACTGGCCAGCAGGCAGTGGGCCTGTTAGCCCAACATTGGACACAGAAATAGGAGCTGGACCATGAACAGAAACTGGCCCAGTAGCCGAAACAAGCCCAGAAGTAGGGGCAGAACTGGGCTAAATATTCGGCCCGGTTACTGGACCCGTGACTGGAGGGCTAGGTAGAGATAATAAGTCGGATGGTCCAGCAGGCAGTGGGCTCGCTGGCTGATTTTGGATACGTGACAAGTTCAATAAATGGTGGATAATATATGGAGAGACATCGTCATCCAAAAAATTATACGAACTAGGAATGAGACTACTCACATTAGCAAACATAAATTAGGTTTCATAAAAAAGAACACGGCGACTAATGATTATTTTATTAGATGATAAATCAAAATATGTAACCACGATGATTGGACGGATAACCTAAAAACACACAAGGGGTAGAACGGGCCTGAAGTTTGTTAATTGTGGTTGACGAAATTAGTGGATAACATAAGCACCCAAACACCCTAAGATGTGAATACGAAGAAGTCTTATTATATAGAATTTGAAGAGGGGAGGAATAAGCCAAACCTTTTGTAGGAAGTATGTTAAGAAGATAAGTAGTCATTTGTAGAGCATGATACCAAAAGGAAGGGGTACGGAAGCATGGACCAATAAAGTTTGAACTATATTATTAATGGTACGAATTTTGCATTCGGCTTTCCCATTTTGTGAGGACGTATGAGGACAAGAAAAACAAAAAATTATTCCATTAGTACCACAAAAATCTCGAAACACCCCATTATCATATTCTTTGTCATTATCACATTGAATATTTTTTATTTTCCGTTCGAACTGGGTACGCATGAATGCTCTAAATTTTAAAAAGGTGGAAAACACTTGAGATTTTTTGGCTAACGGAAAAGTCCATAAAAATTAGAATAATCATCCAAAAATAGAACATAATAACGATGGCCCAAAGAACTGAGAACATGAGATGTCCATAAATCGCTATGAATAATATCAAATGACATTAAAGTACGAAAATTAGAGTCTACAAACGGTAATCTAACAAATTTTCCTAGAGGACAAGATTGACAAAGTGGAGTACTATGCATACCCTTACAAGAAATAAAATTGTTTTTATCTAAGAAAGACAAAATTGACGACCCCGGATGACCTAGACGTGCATGACACAAGGAAGGAGCAAGAGCTGCAAAAGTAGAGGGCAAGGCTTGACTCGAGAGACCGAATGTGGGCGTGATACGATAAAGATCTCGCCTACTATCACATCTCATGAGAGGAATCCCCGTCTTGAAATCCTTCACAAAAAACCCAAAAGAATCAAAATTAACAGAAACCCAATTATCAATGGTGAATTTACAGACATACACCAAAATTTTCATTAAGTTAGAGGAATGAAGGGCATTTTTTAAGACAATAGGTGAATGTGGGGGGGGGGGGGAGACAAAGTTTTATGACCATAACCACGAATTGAAATTGAGGTGCCATTACCAATAATTGCCACGATTGTTACTCAAATTGGAATAAGACGAGAGAGTACCTTGGTCGGATGTCATGTGAGAAGTGGCGCCGATGTCTATGTACCAATTTGCGTCTAGTGGATTCAATCCAAGTGTATGCATAGTGACTTCAATGTTGGTTAGAATGGGGCCCGCAGCATGATGGGCCTGTGGAGGCATAGGCCCAAGCACACCTACTTGCTGCCCTGGCCCAGAGTTGTTGTGGAAACTATTAGACCAAGTTGAATTGGGCTTGGAGGGATGCTGGGCAGCCCACTGTCGAGTGGCTGGATTATAGGGAAAATATGGGTTGTTGGGCCAAGGGCCACTGGCCCAGTTCCACGTCCAAGGAGCCCAAGGCCACCAGGCTGCCTCCGGCCCACTGCCAATGTTTCGAGGTCCACCCCCGCCTTAGTGACTGTTCCCACCGGCGGTGTTACTATTCCAACCGCCAACGTTGTTTCCACTGAGATTATTATTTTGACCCTTTTTGTCTCCACTATTGGTTTGGTTTTGGCCTGAATTGTCAACAAACCCGTGAGAGGTTTTAGAGGAAGTCATCATCGCCAAGGAACTAGCAATGGTAGAAGCCTTTTTGGCCAAACCGACTTCTTCTAACGTAAGCATAGAACGAGCCTAATAAAATTACGAAAGATGATTGCTTTGACGAAGAAGCGTACCAACGCCACTATAGGACTTAGATAGGCCTGCAACCATCTGATGGACAAGACAATCATTGATAACGGGCGCGCCAACATTGTGGAGTTGGTCCGCCAATTATTTCAACCTTTTGCAATACGCTGTAACATTTGGGAAATCTTCCATGTTGACGTAGGAGAATTCCTGCTCAAGGGTAACAACGCGAGAATTGCGATTGTCTTGGAATATATCACGTATTCTATCCCAAGTAGCCTTTGCCGTAGTGTCTGGCTCAATAATCGTTTGCAATAGGTCGGTAGAGATAGTGGAGTAAATCCACTGAAGAATGGTAGCATCAAGGGTTGTCCATAATTTAGGATCATCCATGGGTTTAGGCACCTCCGTATCAGTAGAAGCCGCGGGGATAATGTGATGGAGGACTTGATGCGAGCGTGCGTGAACTTTGAACAGTTCGGCCCACGTCGCGTATTGGACGTTTTCTATTTCAAGAACTATAGGGATGTAGTTCTTGATGTTCGAAACAGCAAGGGCAGGATGAAACGTGTTCTTAGCCATAACAACAACGCAAGACGTGAGGAAGGGATTTGGAAAAGAAATTTTGGAAAGGGAAAGAAAAAAGAGAGAGTACTCGGAACCGAGAGTATGGTCTCGGAAAATGTGACACGAGAAGGGAGTTTGGGAGAGGAAAATTTAACCTAGACTTCTGATACAATTAAAGAAATAATCCCTTGATTATTCTCATTAATGGAAGAGTATATATACAATTTACAATTTCCATAATAGGAAAATCCTATTCCTATTCTACTCCCAAAACCTTATTCTACTTGTACAATAATTATACAATTATGGTAAGTGTACAATTCTAATTTAATACAAAACCTATGTTACCTAATATACACCAAACCGTGATATACAAGTTATGTATATCATATACTGCTACTATTTATCAATCACCAAGATGATCACTGAAAAAGATTCGAACAATCTAAAGCTGAAACACATCATTAATGTTACCTCAAACAACCTTAGAGGAGAAAATACTATTTTCTCTCATTGTTTCAGAGAATCCAACCAGGTGGATGATTTTTTGGCTAAAAGACATCCATGGAAGACCACAATATCATCTACCTCAACTATCAAGACCTCCCCAAACAAGTTAAGGGGCTGATCCAGATTGACAAACTACAGATGCCTACTTTTAGAAGAAGTTTTGAGAAATGTAATTTCTACATTAGTTAATTTTTGTAATTTTTATAAGGTAAAGAATGGATCTTAGGCCTAACTCAACCCCAAAAGCTAGCTTGTAGGGTAAGGATTGTTCAAGTCCATATAAAGAATCCCGTAATTCTGACACTTTGTGAATTCTGACAATTTTTCTTTGCGACACCATATATTTCTTGCAGCTTTGATTGCAGGACTTGAGCCCTGTAATTTTCATGAGCCAATGAAAGATGTTGGTTGGAGAGAAGCTATGCAAGAAGAAATTAGTGCATAGGAAGATAATGGGACTTGGGTGATAGAGGAGTGAGTTACCTTCTTGGGAAAAAGGCACTTGGATGCAAATGGGTGTACAAAATCAAATATCACGCAGATGGGAAAATTAAGCGATTGAAATCTCGACTCGTCATTTTTTATAATCATCAGGTTGATGGGATTGATTACAATGAAACATTTGCTACATTGGCTAAAATGGTGACGGTTCGTGCCTTTCTTGCGGTTGCGGCTGCTAAGAATTGGGAATTGCATCAGATGGATGTGTATAATGCCTTTCTTCACGGCGATTTAGATGAGGAAGTTTACATGAAATTACCTCCTGGCTTTACCGTTGACAAACCCTGCATGGTTTGTCTCTTGAAGAAGTCCCTCTATGGTTTAAAACAGGCCCCAAGGTGTTGGTTTTCTAAGTTGACATCTTCTTTAAAGAGGTACAATTTTCAACAGTCTTACTCTGATTATTCGCTATTTACTCTGTGCCAAGGAACAATACAACTTAATGTACTCGTAGATGTGGACGACTTGATTATCTCTGGCAATGATTCTTCTGTTGTAGCTGCATTAAATAAATATTTGAGCGCGTGCTTTCATATGAAGGATTTGGGTCTGTTAAAATATTTTCTGGGTATTGAAGTAGCCCGAAGCTCGGAGGAAATTTTTTTGTGCCAGCGAAAGTACACCCTCGATATAATAGCCGACGCCGGACTTCTGGGTGCAAAGCCCGCCGGCTTCCCTATAAGTAGAATCATACTCTGGCCTTAGCTAATGGGGTGTAACTTGCTGGTCTGGAGTGTTATCGTCGATTAGTTGGTCATCTGACTTATCTTTCATTCACTCATCCTGACTTAGCCTATGTACTTCATATTCTGTCCCAATTTATGCAAGGGTCGCGTCAGCAACACTAGGATGCGTCTATCTGAGTTGTTCGATACTTGAAACGAAGTCCAGGTCAAGGTATTTTGCTACGGGCTGATAGTGATATGTTATTAACAGGTTTGTGTTATTCTGATTGGACGAGTTGTCCGTTGACTAGGCGCTCTATTACGGGATGGCTGATTTTCCTAGGTTGTTCCCCTATTTCCTGGAAAACCAAGAAGCAACACACAGTTTCCAAAACATACGCGGAAGCCGAGTATTGCTCGATGGCGGCAATCACTTCAGAGTTGAAGTGGCTGAAAGCAGTATTAGGTAGTCTCGGGGTGGATCATCCTCGTGCTATGACTTTATTTTTTTACAGTAAGTCTGCACTGCATATAGCCTAGAATCTTGTTTTCCACGAACGAACGAAGCATATTGAAGTTGATTGTCACTATATCTGTGATGCAATCCAGTATGTGTAATTACTACGAGTCACACATCTACGAACGAGTAGCTTGCCGACATTTTCACAAAAGAATTAGGCAAGCGCCAATTTGTATATTTACTCCGCAAGTTGGGCATTTATTGTCGCGCCCTTTTTCGACCCCACGGGTCAAAGCGGAGCACAACATGTCCGGTGATTCCTGGGTATGATTAAGGAGTCGCCACCTAATTATTTATGGTGAATTAGGACACCTAAATATTAACTAAATGCTGCAATGTAAACTTCGATTTTAATGGTTTGCGAAACTAATGAGATTCTAGGTAAGGGTTCTTTATTATCCTAAAGGGAAGGGGTTAGGCATCCTTTAAGATCTGCTAACTTGCAATTATCCAATCAAACTCAGGTTAATATTATACTAAGGAAAGTGCATGTTTAAAGTATGAAGTTAAAAAGACGTTTGCAAATGATTAATGAAAAGGATGCATTTGTATAAGTATGCATTTGCATGGTATAAAATAAAAATACATGTAAAGTTTGAAAAAGTATGCATTTGTGACAATAATAAGGAAGAAAGCAAATTATTTATAATGCCAAAGAAGTATTTTCTTGGAAATCACTTTTGAGTTGCAAAAAATAAAAAAAAGGGATAAACTTTTGTATAATTAATAATGCGAATAAAAGATGACCAAAGTTGTTTTGAAAATCTTGAATATGAACGACGAGCCTAAAATAAATGAACTAGCGAAGGATTTCTATTTTTTTGCACTAACCGAACCTACAAATGAATAAACTAGCGACGGGTTTTAAACTACCCTATTAATTATCCATTCATGGCCTAGTTATTCTAAATATCCTAACAATCACACAAGCATTAAATAATTATTACAGACCCAAATAAAATAACGAAATTAAAGAATAACAATGCAAGGGAACTAAAGCGGATGACGATGTCATCTCGCCCTATTTATTTTGAAATGCCGAGTTTGGAGAATGCAAGAGTGCGAATGCGGGTCTTCATTTGACAATGCTCATGATGAGTCTCATAACGAAACTCTTCGTAGCTTCCGATGCATTTCATGTAAACAAAAGAAAAGAAACGGATTAGGAGACGGAACATGAATATATATATATATATATATATATATATATAACGCAAATAAATAATTCATAAAAAGTAATATGTTATTGAGCCTCGGGATGCAAACAATATGCAGGAGAGTATAAAACGAGCCAAAAATAGAATTTCAGACCAAAAATAAATTGGCTCGGATGCGCGATGGGCCCAATTAACACGCAGAAATAGAAAGCAGACCCAAACATGTAATTTCTAGATATATATATATAAAATATTGGCCCAGATGCACAATGGGCCCAATTAACACATATTCATAAATATACAAACCCACATTTGATATCCACTTAAGCATATGAGGGTAGGTATACATGATATATTCAGAATATAACTGATATACGTAAAGGTATACGCAGATATACAGTTCTTGTATACACTTAGTGTATACTGAATCTGTATACCTTGTATACTTTAGGGTATATCATGTCACAGTTTCAACAAAGCAAATAAAGAATATGAGAAGATAAGCCAACATGAGCAGATTCAGACCATAAAATGCTAAGTAGATACCATCACACAAGACACACTTAACATGTATAGAAATGACACACTTAACATGTATATCTATCATGCTGCAAAGGTTATCTAAATCGAACAGAATCCGGACAAGAAAATTTACATGCATTCAGCAGATGTCAAAACAAAGCCCAAGTCCACTCACTTTTATGCATAGGGAGGCAGAGCTAGATTCCTCTCTAATTAAATGAGAACTACAGACATTCTTAGACTTAGACCTAAACTATTGAAAGGAAACAATAGATATACTATATGCTTACCTTTTCTCAAAATTCGAGTGAAATGCGTCATAATAAGGATACACGATAAACTGGCCGAAACAGAATTTTAAAGTCTTCAAGCATGATCTTAGACTAAGCTAGCTATGTGATATCAAACATATAAAAAATAATGCATAACCACATATTCCTATTTCAGCTAGTATATACTATGGCCATTCATACACAAGCTTCACTTAAACAAACACACAATTTAGATTGATATTTGTTGCGAATGTAACCAAAATTAAGCGTAATTTCAAGAAACAAATAGGCAGGAAAATATGAGCAGGAAAAACTGAAACCGAATCACATTACAAGTATCTCATCCGAATCAAACTCATAACAAGTATACAGTTAAACTCTTAAACTCAAAGATGAAAACTTTAAACATAAGACATAATTTAGGCTGATATTTAATGCAAATGTAGCTCAAATTAAGCTTGATTTTCAGAAACCAATTCCCAGAAAAGATAAGTAGTAAAACTGAAACTTGGATCACATTACAAGTGTCTCATCCGAAACAAACATATCATTAAACCCTCAAAGATAGAAATTTTTAACATAACACACTTAACCAATTGTCATATTTTTTAGAAGCAAGTTGATAACATCTATCAAATAGATTAACAAACCATATCCTATGGAACATGAATCTAGCAGTTCACAACCAAATATGTCCAAAACATTCACATTAACTAAATAGATTAAACCAAACTATTTTTTAAACATTAATAATAATTATGGCAACATAATGACTTCAACACCACATAGTTAATATAAACATACAGAATAATATAGAAAGATAAGGGAAAAGAGATGTATTTAAGGACCTTCTCCGGGAAGCGAACCGAGGCGTCGTTTTGAATCGTCAATCCGCTCGGAGAAATTATTTTAGAATGCTGGTTTTCTGATTTAGAACTCTGATTTTTGGATTTCAGAAATTCTGATTTTAGACTGCTGGTTTTCTGATTTTGGACCCGACCCGGAACCAAAAAAACAGTGGGAAAATAGCAAAAAATTCCAGATTCTTCAACACCAAAAACCAATAATTTCGACCTATATTTCGGAATCTTTAAGGGGTAGGGGTGTAGGGGTGTGCGGCGATTGGAGAGGGCAGGGGTGTAGGGTTTTAGGTTTTAGGGGTGTGTTTGGTTGAGAGAGAAAAAGGGGTGTGGGGGTTTTATTTTTATTTTTTAGGTTTAAGGGGATGTAAAGGGGTATTTGGGCTTGGGTCGGGGAGTTTAGGGATTGGGCCGACGAAATGGACGATTTGGGGTGAGGGGTTGGGCCGAGATAGCGGTATTGGGAGTTAAAAAGAGAATTGTTTTGGGTTAAGAGAATTAGGAAAATAAAGGGGAGATGGTTGGGCTTGGGGAATTGGCCGGTTGGGCCTGGGTAGTTTCTGTTGGGCTGGCCGAAAATGGGGTGGCCAAATGGGCTGCCCCTTTTAAAATGGGTATTTGTTTTGGGTTGGAAAATTGTTTTGGGTTAGAAATGAATGGGTTATGGGTTTTAAAAAATAATAATAATAAAAAAAATAAAAAGGGGTTTAATATTAAAAATGCTTTGATAAACAAAATGTAAAATTATTTAGAATATAGTATAAGATGCAATAATGATAAAACATAATATTTGTGAAATGCTTAATGCTTAATTAAAAAATAAATAAAAGGATGTCGTTTTGTTAAAAATAATATAGAATATTACAATAGAAATTATGATCATGATTTAAAAAGATAAATGGTTGTAGAAAAAGAATACGAATAATAATAGTAGTTATAATATAGTAATATTGAGAATAAAAATATATGTGTACATATATGCCTATATATGTATATATATAAAAAATATATTTTTTGAGGTGTCAAAAATATCCAAATTGCAAATAAATCAAAAAGGATGGGACAAAATTGGGTGTCAACATTTATGACTTGCACGCTCCAACTTGGGGAGGGGGGGGGGGTATTAGGATTCTCTTTGTATATCTCCTATTTTAGGTATAATTATATTTCTATTGTAATTAGGTCAATTAGTTACCTAGTTTGTAGCAAAGTAGATATTTTATACTACTATATATATTGTATATTATTGATGAATAAAATTAAGAAAACCTATTTCTCAAGTCTTATCAACGAAGGAACTTTGTATAGGTTAATTCCTTCCTATATATTGAATTCTTCAATCTATCTTTTGTAGACTAGAGGCAAGGTACCATGTCCCCCTCTAATCAATGTAAGGTTTTTGCTTATTAATATAACATGATAGGGGTTAAGCCAAACGCCCACATCATAGGCTCACAACCTAATGGTGATGATTTAATATAAAAAAAACTTTGGATCAGATCAATTTTTTTATGTTTGATTTGGGTAAAAATTTCGGCTTTTCAGATCGGATTATACCTGTAATCATGAACAAAGTAAATTAAAATTTCAAATAAATGTCTAATAACCTAAAATGAAAGTGTAACATTTTATATCATTATATGTATACATATATTTCATATTACGGGTCGGATTGATTTAAAGTTATACCAACCCGTCTGAAATTTTAAGAAACATAACTCTTATCCGAACCAAATATCCAAAATCCTAATTCGATCATCCAAATAGAGTGAAGAGGTTTGGATTCTCAAATATATTCAAATTGTGCACAGCGCCTTACCAACTTATATATCTTATCAAAATATATTATTCCTCAACCAGCTTAATTCGGTTTAAGGCTTGTTCTGCTAGTTCACCGGAATTCATTATTGTATATTGACTCGAGCAGCTATTTATTATGTAAGAAAAAATTTCAAGAGTATACATATAGTAAGATCATACCATTTTGAATTCAGATTCTAAATCAAGATTCTACAATTCTTGATGGATCTCGACAGATCCAACCATATATATAATGTAATAGTTTGGATTCATCTAGAGACGACATTCATGATTTAAGTTTTATCCGTTATAATTTTTAAATATTTTAGTATTGCACCCATTGTATTTAAAATTATGGATTCAGATCTACTATGTGTAGCAATTTTAATGGACTTTTCCATATAAATGTGTCTTCCGCATCGAAAGTATTGGGTTCGACAAGAGGCTGAGCCACAACTTTAGCTACAAATTTGGCAAAACTCAGTAACTTTGGCTCAAATTCTGTATTTGTATTAAAAATTCATTTGATATGTATGAATAATGTTAGAATAGGAATAGGATTTCATATATAGCAGCTTAATAGCAAAATGATTATAATGTAGTGTCTATAAATAGGGATCAGTGTAATCATGTAGATACAACAATTCAATAATAATATTTTCTCCCACATGGTATCATAGCCATCATAAAATATCATCACCGTGTGTCTTTTCGGTGACCAGCAATTATTCTCCGGCACTGCCAGACGACCATATTCTGGTCTCCACAGTTGCTATGCAAAATCCGATAATACCATCGCATTGAGCGTTATCTCGCGACAAAAACCCCAAAAGCTCGTCGGAAAATTCCCTGTCACGCGCTCCCACACACCGAGCAGAAGTAGAATTCCGGCGAGATCTACTCCACGCGTCGGGCGCGTGAGCTATTTCCTAGCCATTTTTTCGAGCGACCCTTTTTCCTGTCAGGGTCACCTCTAGAATCCGAGCTCACCCATATAAATTCCTTCAAATTTCGAACACTTTCAAAAATTTCGGCTAGCTTCCTGACGACTGTTCCAGTTTTCAGTGATATTCCGATGACTTCCAAAGTCGGTTATCTATTCTAGGGGGTGCGTCTGGTGATTTCGACTTGACACATAATGTTGTAATTTTTTAGCAGCCGAACAGTGTTTCCCTGAGTGACCATTACTGTTTTCAGGTGTGAACATTGTTTTCTAGACAATGTTTCAATTCCGACACCAGTAACTTTAGGATCTTTATTTTACAAAATATGGTTTTAGACAAAAGTTGTTTATTTTCTTTGTGTCATATTCTCTTGAAGTTGTCCACTTAGAGATATCTTTTCAAGTCCTATGATTACTTGAAACCCCTTAACAAGAGGATTGGAAAATCGAACATCTCAGATTGCGAAGAATCAATGAAGCGGTCGCTTTGGAAGATCTCGATCCAAGTGTAGTTATTGTAATAGACTTGGACACACTCGTGAAGTATGCAGATCTCGACCTAAGTGTAGTGATTGTAATATGTTTGGACATGCTCGTGAAGTATGTTATTCTCTGCATGGTCGACCACCCAAGAATATTCATATTGCTCAAACTACCACTACAGGTAACCAACAGATTTATTTATCTGAAGAAAAATATAATGAGTACCTTCAATATCGAGCAAGTAAACATACATCTTCACAAGTAGCCTCTGTCGCATAATCTAATACCGCTGGATCGTGGGTTGTAGACTCTAGCGCTTCTGACCATATTTCTGGTGATAAATCACTTTTGTCGGTTATTAATTATTCACTGTCTTTTCCCTCTTTTACTTTAGCCAGTGGGATCCAAAAAAAAAAGAGTTGGACAAGTTAAACCCATATCTTCGATCACTCTAAATTCTGTTCTCTATGTCCCTGGTTGTCCTTTTAATCTTACATTGGTCAATCGTTTGACTCGTGCCTTAAATTGTGTCATACTATTTCTTGATGATTCTTTTATTATATAGGACCGTAGTAGAAGACAGATGATTGACGTAGGATATGAATTACAAGGACTATACTACCTTACCTCTACTCATAAATCCTCCATAACAGGTCTAGTTACAGATCCTCTAGACTTGATCGATAAACGATTGGGACATCCGAGTCTGTTCAAGCTACAAAAGATGATGCCTAGTTTGTCTAGTCTGTCCAAATTAGATTGTGAGTCATGTCAACTTTGGAAATATACTCGCACTACCTTTCCACGTAATGTTGAGAGTCGTGTAAAGTTTATTTTTTCAATAGTTCATTATGATATTTGGGGTCCTAGTAGAATCAGTTCACCTTTAGGATTTTGTTAGTTTCATTGACGATTTTTCCAAATGCACTTGGTTATTCTTAATGAAAGATCGTTCTGAGTTATTCTCTATATTCAAGAGTTTTTGTGCTGAAATACAAAATTAATTTAGTATTTCTATTTGTACTTTTCGTAGTGATAATGCCTTACCCCACGTTATGGGAATTCACTAGGTATGTTATTGTTGTTGTTGTAGTAGTAATAATGCCTTAGAATATAAATCCTCTCAATTTCAGCAGTTTATGACTCACCAAGGAATTATTCATTAAGCATCTTGTCTGTACACACCTCAGCATAATATGATAGCAGAAAGGAAGAATAGACATCTCATTGAGACTGCTCACACTCTTCTCATTGAATCCTATGTTCCGTTGTATTTTTGAGAAGATGCAGTACTCACATCTTGTCATTTAATTAATCGAATGCCCTCATCTTCTATTCAGAATCATATTCCATATTTCATAGTATATCCTCAGTCATCTCTATACTCTTTTCATCCTCATATATTTGGGAGCACATGTTTTGTGCATAACCTAGTTCCGGAGATAGATAAATTAGCCTCTCGCTCTCTTAAATGTGTCTTTATTAGTTATTCTCAAGTTTAAAAGGGGTATCGTTGCTTCTCACCTTATCTCAGTCGATATCTTATGTCTGTCGATGTGACATTTTTTGAGTCTTAACCTTACTTTAGGTCTCCTTCCGATCATCCTGATATCTCTGAGGTCTTACCTATACCTCAGGTTTTACCTACACCGACCTTTGATAAATCTATAGTTACTTCTACATCTCCAGTTACGGTGCCACCAGTTCTGATTTATCATCGTCGACCACGTCCAGCATCAGACCCAACATCAGGTCCAGATAATTCATGTCCTACGTCGGACCCTACACCTACTATGGACTTTTCTCATTCTAATCAGCCGATTGCACTTTGGAAAGGTAAACAATCCACTCATAATACTAATCCACATTATACCCTTTTAAGTTATCATCGTCTATCATCATCCCATTATGCATTTGTATCATTATTGTCCTCTGTCCCAATTCCTAAGTCTACAAGTGAAGCCCTTTCTCATCCGGGATGACGACGGGCTATGATTGACGAGATGTCTACTTTACACACTAGTGGTACTTGGGATCTTGTTCCTCTTCTTTCAGGTAAATCTATTGTCGGTTGTCATTGGGTTTATACAGTCAAAGTTGGTTTGGATGGTCAAGTTGACCGGCTTAAGGCTCGCCTTGTTGCGAAAGGGTATACACATATATTTGAGCTTGATCACAGTGATACTTTCTCTCCCGTGGCTAAAATAGCATATTTCCTTCTCTTTCTATCCATGGTTGTTGTCCACCATTAGCCTCTTTTTCAGCTGGACATTAAGAATGTTTTTCTCTATGATGATCTTAAGGAGGGAGTTTATATGGAGCAACCACCTGGTTTTGTTTCTCGGGGAGAGTAATATAGTGTGTCGATTGGGTCGGTCACTTTATGGTTTAAAACAGTCTTCTCGAGCCTGGTTTGGTAAATTCAGCACAGTAATTTAGGAGTTTGGCATG
Source organism: Anisodus acutangulus (assembly GCA_029783415.1). Lineage (NCBI taxonomy): Eukaryota > Viridiplantae > Streptophyta > Magnoliopsida > Solanales > Solanaceae > Anisodus > Anisodus acutangulus. The sequence continues at coordinate 20,065,043 of CM056495.1, forward strand.
ACTCGCAGTGATGAAGATCATTCTGTGTTTTATCGATATTCTGCTCCAGATTTAAGTATTTATTTGGTGGTTTATGTTGACGATGTCGTTGTAACTGGCAATGATCAAGAGGGTATCACTAATTTAAAGCAACATCTCTTTCAATATTTTTAGACTAAAGATCTCGGCAGACTGAAGTATTTTCTAAGTATTTAGGTTGCCCAATCCACGTCAGGTATTGTTATTTCACAATGCAAGTATGCCTTAGACATTCTTGAGGAGACATGAATGATGAGATGTAGACCCACTGACACTCCTATGGGTCCGAATGCTAAACTCCTGTTATGACATGGGGAGCCACTCAGTGATCCTGAGATATAGGTTGTTGGTTAGTAAGTTGAATTTTCTCACAGTGACTAGACCTGACATTTCATTTTCTGTGAGTGTTGTAATTTAGTTTATGGATTCTCCCTGTGATAGTCATTGAGATGCAGTTGTCTGCATTCTGCGCTATATTAAGTCAGCTCTAGGTAAAGGACTGCTTTTCAAATACCGAGGCCACGAGCAGATCATTGGATATACAGACGCTGATTATGCAGGATCACCCTCTGATAGACGTTCTACATCCGGATATTGTGTTTTAATAGGAGGTAATTTAGTGTCCTGGAAGAGTAAGAAACAGGGTGTCATTGCTCGATCTAGTAGTGAATCAAAATATCGAGCAATGACTGTAGCAACTTGTGAGCTAGTTTTGATTAAGCAGTTTCTCAGAGAACTAAAATTTGGAGAAATCGGTCAAATAAAACTTGTGTGTGATAACAAAGAGGCCCTTCATATCGCATTAAATCAGGTATTTCGTGAGAGGACTAAGCACATTGAGATTGACCGTCACTTTGTCAGAGAAAAGATTATCTCTGGAGATATTGTTATACAATTTGTGAAGTCGAGCGATCAACTTGCAGATATTTTCACCAAGTCTCTCACTGGTCCTTGTATTAATTACATCTGTAACAAGCTCAGTACATATGACTTGTATGCACCAGCTTGAGGGGGAGTGTTAGAATAGGAATATGATTTCATAAATAGTATCCTACTAGCAGGAGGATTGTAATGTAATGTCTATAAATAGGGCTCAGTGTAATCATGTAGATACAATAATTCAATAATAATATTTTCTCTCATATTTTTTCACAAATAATATAGGCAAAACTCAATAAACAAAAAATTATGGCTTGAAATTAGCCAAAACGGTTGACTCCGCCTCTAGCATTCATATGAACCCACAACCATATACACATCCGTCTTTTAATTCATTCTAAACGAATATCTTTGGTTCAAATCCTGCAAATGTATTATAAAATCTATTAAATATTAAATTCTTTTTTTATTTCGAATGACGAATAGAACAATGACTCAGTGAACTCAATATCACTATTTGTTCATTCTTACTTATAATTATATGTCTTCTATAGTTCTAGTAGGAGAATGTCTTTTTTTTTTTTACAAATTTAGGCATTCTCATACATAGCAATGAGAAAAAGGTATAGCTAGCGGACAAGGCCAAGTCTTTTCAAGTTCTTGACAAAAAGGTCCAAGAGAAAACAGAAAACAGTTAGAAAATTGAGGAAAAGGTTAATAATTTGTTTTTGCTAGATAACTTCATCAACTATGGAAGTGGTAAAGTTGCTTGCAAGTAATCTCAGTATCTCATTCATGTGCTGACAAATTTACGCGACCATTCATTTGCTGACAAATGTTACTTCTTTTCTTCTGGATCGATAAAATATTTACTCCATGCAAGTAGTATTTTATGATACCGAAATTCGAGAAGAGTGCACCATTACAAAGATTCAGGATGCAAAATTTAACGAGTTCAATCCTTTAGATTTTTACCATTACACTTATTATTCTTATGAAATTATAAGCTTAAATAATACTCTCTTACATATATGTATGTGTCAAAAATGCTGGAATCAGATTCATTGACTATATGATACATCCTCCCTGTTACTAGTTTCAATATACACATTTGGCTTAGTTTAATACAAAATTTCTGTAACAATAAATAAATATGAATTTCAATGTGTCATCCGAAGTGGAAACTCTAAAAGAATAAACAAAAGAAAGAAAGAAATAGTAACTTAATTAAGATACAAGAAGGGACGTCAGATATGGGTAGGCCCGAGCCAGCGGAGCCTGAGGCGAGCCCAATTGAGCCAAGCTCAACCTAGCTTTTTACAGTACAACTAAGCCGAGTTCGAGCTCTTTAATATTTAGTTCCCTCGAGTGTTACGTCATTAGAAAATTAAGTTTATGATAAATTGACTTGAAAAATATAAGCATTACCAGTTTAAATTGATCATTGTATTACTATGGTTGAATTATATACAATATTAGTCTAAATTAGAATGAGTTATGTTAACTAAATATTGAACATAGAATAGAGCCTTCAGGCAAAAAATAAAAACTAGAAATTAAAAATAAAAGTAACAATAAATTTTAAAAAATTGTACAACGTTAAATTTCTTTATTTTTTGTATTCTTAAATTTAAAGTATTAATTATATTTCGTAACACTCATAAAGTATCTTAAGGATGTCGGTAAAATATTTAATTGCATCAAATTAATTAAAGAAGTACGAAATTATAATAAATAATTATTATTGAATTGGCATTTTACTAACTTAATTAAGATTGATGGATGAATTTTAGTTTTAAAGTAATTAATCACTACATGATCAAAGCGAGTCAACCGACCTGAATCGAGCCAACTCAATCGAGCTCGAGCTTTGACCGAGCTGAGTTAAATACAATCGAGTCGAGCCGAGTCAAGCAAAGCCAAGCCCTTATTCGGCTCGGCTCTATTCCCAGGCCTACTCGTGAGCGTGTCTAATTCTAGAAAAAAAAGGGAAAAACAACAAGATAGACATAATTAGATTGAACATCTGGCCTCACTTAGAGAGGTGCGCTAAATAATATGACACTTTGAGCTTAAATGCACGCGCACATAGACACATGAATATATGAGTGTCCGTAAACCCAAACCTCCGTCTAAGCACGCCACTAGTTAACAGTAGGGGTGGCCAACGGGGAGGGGTGGGTCAGGGCGGGCTTGGCGGGATCGGGGTGGGTCAGGGCGGGCTTGGCGGGATCGGGGTAGGGCGGGACTGGCGGGGTTTGCCGATGTCCCGTCCCGGTTCCGGCCCCGTCGAAAAAGAGTAGCGGTCCTAGCGGGCCGGGATCGGGTTGGGGGGTGGGATTTTCATTTTTTTTTTGCACTTAATTTAAAAAAAATAACATATATATAAACAACTTAATAATTGAACAAGATAGTGTAATAAAAATATCTCAAGACTGTTTTTGTGCCTCTTATATTATTTACTAGAAATATGATTTTTTTGTAATACAAATACAATTATCAAAATTGCAACTTTATGTTGTTCAAAAGTTGCAAATGGCATAGTAAAATTGCAATTAAAGAAATTACATTTTGAAAAATACCTGTTCTAGTTTCTTTATAATTTCTTGTGGTTCTTCAGTTGGAATTAGTATTTGTTGGTCAAATTGCTCCACGTCGCTTCCACCACATTCGGATAAGATGTCGTTGTAGTTTTCGTCTTCTTCTTCGTTGATCTCCGGTTGACTGCACCTTCTCCGCTCCGGTCGTATCCAATCTCTGAATAATACTACAATCTCCAAGCTGCCTCCGGCTAATGAGTGTCTGTGCTATCCTATTTGATATCTGCCGGCAGAAAAAGTGCTTTTAGACGATGTTGATGACACTTGAGTGTTCAAAACATCTCGGGCTATCATTGAAAGTGTCGGAAAGGTCTTCTCATTCCCTATCCAGTATTTCAGCAAGTCTTCACGTCCTTCTTCATTGACAACTGCTTAGTACGGTATACTACCCTGCAAAACAAAAACATCAAACTCGCTAATTTGGTTAGTAGTGTTACCACCACACATTTTATTTCTAAGACTTTCAATACTAGATGCAGAAACAACATGTCTTTTATAAGGTTGTATTGAAGAAGAATACAACCTTATAAAAGTGGGATTTAATACAACACCAATAATATAAATAGTGGGAATAGGAATAAAATATTATTTTATTTTGATAAACATTTTTAATAGATGTCTTATAATCTGGTTTATCCATATATTCATTAAGTAATAAAAAATATTAGAGCTATATAAAACAACATAGTTGAAATAGTAGGATAATATATACCAGAAATTTCTTTTGTTGCTTAAAAAACTTTCTCTAGAAATACAATAAGTCCGGAATTTTTTCCCCAATCGCTATCTACACCATATCAGTTGGATTTTGATTATGGGCGTTAAAAAATAAAGTTATAGGTCTTCTATAGTCATAAGCAACAAGTAGTTGCCCGTACAAAGAATTTCACCTAGTGGGTACTTCTTGATGAATTTTTTTATAAGGTAGTTGGCAATCGTGACAAGTTTTTTTATAATTATTTTTTGTTGTATTCTATTATTTTTTAAAATAAAGTTTATAGCATATTGTATTTTACTAAGAATGTCTTCAAAAAGTGATAGACCATCCTTTACAACTAAGTTATATATGGCACACACATTTTATATGAAAATGATTTGGAAAAGATGGAGTTAAACTATTTTTAAAATTTGTAATAACATAATTATTAGAAGAAGCGTTATCTAATGTAATAGTCATAATTTTATCAGTTATTCCGTAATAATCGCACACTTGATAAATATTTTCTGCAATAAAAGTACCAGTGTGCCTATCATCTATATATCTATACGCTAAGATATGTTTTTGCATAGACCATTTATAATCTATCCAATGACAGGTTACCGTTAAATAATCATGACCGTTAGTACTACGTCCTAGATGTGATATCTACTTTGCCATTAAAATGATATAATAAATAACGTAAATACTGTTGATATTCATGTGCAAATTTAAATACATCTCTCTTAATAGTTGATCTAGAAAAACCGGTAAAAGCAGGATTATACATTTATCTAATGTAATGAATAAAACCAGGAGATGAAGGAAATGAAAAAGGTAAACCCTCCACAACAACTAATCTTGCTATTGCTTCCCTATCTCTATGTTTATTATAATTATGGCCTACAATCCCCCCCCCCCCATCGTGAGGTTAATTTGACCATGTACTTGGTCCCGGATAGTATGTAAACCTTGTTCTGATGGAGAGTATGTTTGCGCACCCGATTTTCCAGCCTTGTATTGGGCAAACCTAGCTGGGTGATCCCTTTCTATGTGTCTCATTAAACCCCCTGTCCCACCCTGACCTTTTCCAGTTTTAAATTTAAAAGCATTTTTACAAATTTTACATCTAGCTACTTGATTGTCTACGTCTCTATCAAAAAATTTTCATGCATATGAGTTTAATGATCGCTTTGCTGGACCTCGTCTCATACTAGGGGGGAATAAGACGCATTCCAGTTGTAGGTGCACTAGTGGGTGTGTCATCTAGATTAGTCGGTGTGTCATCTAGATCATCTTCTAAATTAAAGTCTTGTTGAGTTCCAGAAAATATCTCCTCGTCTAAATCTAATGGTATTGAAGGAAAATGTTCAGTATCAACAAAATCATCCTGTGTAGGAATATGATCCTATCTAGAAATAAGATGACTAGAAGAAGTACCTCGACCCTTGTTACCCCTACTAGAAGAAGCCTTACCCTTACCCTTAAACATACCTGTAATTCCTTTTATTTTAATTATGCTAATAATAGTTAAAGATAATGAAATTAAGTGCGCTAAATAAAATAAAGAAAAAATTATAATTTAATGAAGGAACGAATGTACCAAACGCCGACGTAACGTCGACGTATAATCGAGAAGTTGAATATTGAAACTTTGCTCGATGGAAGATCCTCAAGCTAGTTGCCAACTTCACTCCCAAATGAATAAATAAAATTGAATATTTAGTAGACAATGTAGACTTTTAGAGAGATAGTTTGAGAGATTAGAGAGATTGTAGGAAGATTTGTGAGAAAGATGAAGAGAAAATGAGGTATTTATAGTTGGAAAATTGTGTTAAAGTGTAAATATAATAACCTAGGGGTTAAAAATAAATATTAAGGAGATAGGGGGGTTGGGGGAGGGGGAGGCCAAAAATGGCCGTTGCATAGCGGTCAAAATATAAAATGGTCGTTGGCGCAATGGTTGTTTTGTGCAAAGGGGAGAGATTGGGCGGGATCGGGGAGGGACCGGGAGGGGGGGCTGGCGGGATTGGGGCGGGTCGGGTCCAAGCGGGATGAGACCATGTCCCGTCCTGGTACCGTATTTTTTTTTACATATCAGGGTCGGGGCGGGACCGAGGCGGTGTCGGGGCGGGACAAGGACGATCTGGTCCACTGACCACCCTTAGTTAACATCATATTTTTAATCTTTCTTAGCATGTAAGCTACTTATTTTTCAAATAACTAATTAATGATCACTTATTCTGAATAGGTTTTTATATCATTATCTTTTAGTTAATCTAATAATCGAAGATCATCGTGATTTAGTCAGCGGTTCAGCTTTATTAGCTTACGTTCTGGTCAACTTTTTATACTTGTATGTATTATTATTTTCTTAATTTGTTTTCTCTAAGTCACATTATGGCATTGTTCTCACCCATCTCATTATACCAATCATGTTATGCTTGATCTAATATGATTTTTTAAATGTTAGAGAGCAGTAGAGCACTAAAGACAAAGTTGACGGTTATGGCAGGGGAAGGAATTAATAAAATAAATTTGGTGGTTGATCATATTTTTTTTTGGACTACTGCTATGTATATTTTGTTTTTCTTACTTGCATGAGTTATTGTTTCTTTTTTCTTCCTTTTCTTTTACATAATTCGCTATCATCACTTACTCACTTTGTTTGTCTTACTTTGCTTGAGCGTGTGTTTTGTCTTGAAATGAGGATCTTTCGGAAACAACTGCTCTACCTATCAAGGTAGAGATAAGGTTTGCGTACACTCTACCCTTCCACATACCCACATTATGGGATTTCACTGGGTATGTTATTATTGTTTTTTTGTTATTTTTTGTGGGACTAGCTATTTGGTGATACAATATGCTTTTAAGCTATACTTTTTGGGGTAAGAAAATCATTAATCATTTTTGAGGATGGAATTTAATTCGTTTAGAGAAAAGCTCAAAATCTAATGGTAATATATTATGTTCCACATTGCTAAATTTCTAACAGAGATATCTCCTTTTTTAAAAAATAAAATAAAAGAGTCTTTCTGTTATTGTAACTACATATGTGTTGCCAAACCGTTTCACTAGGTTGGTGCAATTATTAAGCATGAAAAATAAATAAACAATTCGAGATCAGCCAATATTCTTCAATATAATTATGATCCCAATTTTCTGTATGTAAAAAAATTATGATCCCAATTAAGAATTCTGAGAAAATAAACCCCAGGCAACATCAAAATGTATCTCATATAGATATAGGGCCAGAAGTACTTAACAAATAAAATACGGAAAAGGGCTATACATATATCCCTGAAATATGAAATATTGTTTACTGATACCCTCAGTTATACTTTTACGCCACTTATATCACTATCGTTATAATATTGGCCAAATATACCCTTAAATGAGACGGCGAGCCACATGCTACCATCCCACTTATTCGCCCATTTCCACCCTTTAATCATAATCCGAATTAAGAAAACCCATCTAAACCCGACCCGATTTAATTAAACCCACCCAGATCCAATCCGGTTCTCTTCGTTAACTCCCCAAAATATTTCACCTAAATATTTCTCACCCACTACCAGGTAGCGGTGCTGACGGTGCCACCGAATGAAACGACGAAGATACGACAGAGTATGACTGAATAGATGGTGTCGGAGATTTGTTATCGAATTCTGCCGGCTGTTGTTGAGAATTAAAAATAGCAGGAATTTCCGGCAAAGGAGCTGAGACGCCATTAATTGATGTGGAAATTGGGTAGCGGAAAATTATGAATTTTGAAAATAAAATCTATATATTCATAAAAATTGCGATGACACTGCACACAAGCGCTGCTAGCGATTTTGATACATCGTCGTCATCCGATGATACGTGTTTTTTTTGTGTTCTAAACCTACTACTTTAATTCAGTTTTATTTTCTTGATACAAATTGGTATAGGATAAGTAGTAATCAGAAGAAGAGGAATTTTCAGATAGAGGCTTTCAAGCACAAAGTAGTGGTGGTTTTGAAGTGACAGACGTCTTTACAAAAAAATCGCGGGCAGTGAGCGGCAGAGGATGGTGACGCTTGCTGATGAAGAAGACGATGAGTTCTTGGTGTGGGTCCCACATTTGTCATGTGTTTGGTCGGTTGTTTATGGGTTCAATACGTGTAGGGGAAAATCGGGTCGAGTGTGAGTCAAAATGAGGGATGAGTTTTAATTAAAATTGGGGATAATTTATTTGGTTCTGGGGCTGCCATATGGATGACAATGTAAATTAGGGGCGAATCTGAACTATAGTATAACGATAATGGTATAAGTGACGTAAAAGTATAACAGAGGGTATCACTGAACGATAAAATATTACTAATAAGTATCTCTCCTATCTTTATATTTTAATTTATAATTATCTCCCCTGAGATATAGATGCAGCTAATTAATAGTCTATCTTGGTCCTAGTATTTCTCACTATGATTAATGAGGTTGGTAGCTATTAACAAATGATTGAAATAATAGAAATAATGCAAGTATGATTTTTTAAACTATTTCCTTGATTATGTTGACTCTATGCATGTGCCAAGCGAAATAAATTAAAATGCTTATTATTGAGCACCATATGATAGGCTCTCCGTTGTAATTGTAACTAACCAAATATATAGTTCGTTACAATTTTATTTATTTATTTATTTATTTGTACTCGGAGATTTTTAGTTGTGATTCATTTAGCATATATCTGATTCTGGACGGTCGTTAAATACATAATTTAACATATAGTTATCACCATATAATATAGTATACGATCTTCTTTTTCGTTTTCGTTTCTCTGGAAAATTAAATTAGATGACTACTTGTACTTTACTAGTTGACTAATAAAATTTTGTATTTTCCTTGAAAAAGCATCAAGATTACATCACAATAATTAACAAGATCTCCCTGCATTAACCTTTGCATCAAATGTTTTATTTTTGGTTAGCAAAACATAAAGGGTAAGACAAACAATTAGTCAACAAAGATACTGCGAGTTAAAAATTGGATTTACATGAAGACATGTTTAACCATTTTGGGACATAAGTAACTTCATTAGTATAGAGTTGTTTCCTGTCAAGACATGAATTTTTAACACCAGATTTAGACACTAAACGTTTAATTAGGCTGAGAAAATGACTACCAAAATTAAGATTAATAAGGGTGAGTAATGCTACAAATATGACAATGTTAAGTATCCCACATTAATTGACTGAACGAGTTAATGTTGTTATTTTCTCGGGAAATCCCCACCTCATGAACCATCTTAACGTTAAATTAGACACGATATCTACTTTCTTAACATAGTATCATAGAATAGACAAACCTGTCTCTATTCTTGGATTACCAAATGTTAGGCTAACATCTATATATTGCTCACACTCCAAATGTCCAACCCTCAACATGAGGGGGAGGTATTAAATGTCCCACACTGATTGAAGTAATGAACCTTTTTCTCTTATATCGTTTGGGAAACCTCACCTCATGAATACACTTTGAACGCTGAGTTGGGTCCAAAATTTATCTTCTTAATGAACACAATGTAACAGGGTATTTTTACAAAACCATCCTACTATGAATGAAGCTACTCTTTGCAAGCATTTTTTTTTATTATTTGTGGAGTAATTTGGAGTCTAAAGTGTTGAGTGTTGTGCGAACAAAAGTTCTACATTAGTAGTTGAAAAGCAAATGAATATAATTAAGTTATAAATTATAAAGTGTAAAAATACTCTTAATGATGTAACACCTTTTGAGAAAAATTGTACGGATTTAACTTAAAACGGAGAGTTACACACCATGTTAGATTATCTTTAGGCCGATTGAGCCCAACATCTACAAGGCAATATAATCCATAACAAAAATTTGATTGAATAAGGGTATGGGAAGTCATATGGGTTTCACATGAGTATGTCATGCAAGCACATGCAAAAGACCATATGAACACAATAATTTTCCTAACGATGTTGTAACCAGGTTGGGTATTAGGGTTTCATTCAAGGTTCAATATACTATGTCCTTTTGCAGTTCATCTTAGACAATGTTGGTCATTTCAGAGTAATGAACACGATACTTTGTCTCACCTTATAAACAACATCTTTCCCTACTTCCCTTACCTCTACATTTAATTCTCTTAATTAAGACGAGAATAGGTTATCACATACATATATATTCTCCCAACAATTAATTCAATTTATATGATGTAGTTTAATTGTGTACAGAGTCTAAAAAATGAAATAAAGATGTTTGAAATTTGTTGTTATATTAAGCGTGTAATGAAAGTTATATAAACATGCCATTGAATATAAAGTGTGAAATTTAGAGTAAAATTTCTTTCCAAAAATAATATCACATAAAATGGAACGGAGAGAATATCATATATGTTAGATTATTCTTGTTTGAAGTTGTCTAGTCTATAAACTTGAGTGGACCTTTGGACCTACCAACACTATCAAAAAGCTAGCTCATGAAATGAAGAATTGTTAAAGATCTTATAAAGATATCAAATTCCGCATTCACAACAGAGGTGAGAAACTCAAAAGAACTTGAACAAAGAAACTATTTCTTAATTAATTTGCTCTCTTATTCTCAATCTGGCCTCGATACATAACATGATAAGTAATCAACTTTGAATCTAATTCAACCTAAAAAACTTAGCTTATAAGATGAAGTTTGTCAAAGATCATACAAAGAGACCTTTACCCTCAACCACATGTTAGGATTTAGGTCTCAAATTCAACCTAATCAGAAAAACAGTAAATAAGCAAAAAAACAAATAACACACAGATTTACAGTGGTTCACTCTCAATACGAGAGCTAGGTCGATCAGCGTTCCACACTCTGCGTAAGGTCTTCATAATGTCAACGATGAATTATGCTCCACAACTCAACACCACAAGTCCACAACCGATGTTGGAAATTCAAGAAATTAAACGAGAGAGAATTAGAACTCATTTCTTGATTAAAGTCTAGCGATAATGGAAATTAATTAGATCAATTATTGGACATGTTACTAAGAAGTTTGTGACATCAAGCAATCTGGCAATGATACTATGATAGATAATGGATCTTGGATCTAACTCAACCTCAAAAATATAATCCACGGGGCAAGGATTGCCCAAGAACATATAATGAGACAAAGTCTTATATTATTGGAACATGTCTAGAGGCTATGTTATTGAAAGAAATAATCCCTCGATTATTTTCATTAATGAATGAGTATATTTACAATTTACAATATCCATAATATGGAAAATCCTATTCCTACTCTACTCCCAAATCCTATTCTATTTGTACAATAATTCTACAATTATGGTAAGTGTACAATGCTAATTAAATACAAATAATATGTTACCAAATATATCTCCAAACCATGATATACTCGGCATGGATATCACATACTCCAAACTATTTTGTGTTTTTGTGATATACACAGTATACATAAGGCATTGTATATGTCGTGTATACCGTGTATATCACGGTATACTTTCACACCCCCGCAGTCATAGCGGGCGGTCGTCGTACGCTGAGACTGTCCCTAAAATCTTCAAATAGAACTGAGGGAAGACCCTTAGTAAAATGTATGTAATTTGGTACCTAGAAGGGACATGTAAGACACGTACTTGTCCACAAGCTACCTTTTCTCAAACGAAGTGGATATCCATATCGATATGTTTAGTGTGCTGATGTTGAACATGATTACCAGAAAGATAAACGACACTAATATTATCATAATAAACCAATGTAGCTTTCTGAATGAGACAATGATGTTCTAAGACAAGATTACGTAACCAACATGATTCAGAGACCACATTGGCTACCCCTAGATACTCGGCCTCTGCACTGGAGTGTGATAATGTAGACTGGCGCTTTGCAGACCATGAGACTAAGTTATCACCAAGAAACATACAATAACCAGACGTGGAGCTTCTGGTATCTGGATGGACACCCCAATCGACATTTGTATATGATACAAGTGTAGAGGTCGTCGATGGATATAGATGCAAGCCATAGTCAAGTGTTCCTTGGATGTATCGAATAATGCGTTTGAGCGCATTCATGTGCTCAAACCTAGGATCATGCATAAATAAACACACATGTTGTATGACATACGTAATATCCGATCTCGTGAAAGTAAGTTACTGAAGAGCTCCAGCAAGACTGCGATAGTGGGTGAGATCCTCATAAGGTGAGCCAGCCGCAACACCCAACTTAGGTTTAGTATCAACTGGAGTGGAAGTAGACTTACACGAGGACATACCAGCTCGTTCAAATATCTCAGTGACATACTTTCTTTGGGATATGAATAACCCACATGCATGACGAGTGACAACAATCCCCAAGAAGTAACTCAAGGGCACCAAGTCTTTCATAGCAAACTCAGAACTGAGTAGTGTCATGATAGACTTGCGTAAATCATCTGAAGAAGCTGTCAAGATAATATCATCCATATATAATAGAATATATGCCAAGGAAGTACCACGACGATAGATGAACAGAGAATTATTAGACCTGCTGTGAGAAAACCCAATAGTAGATACATAATCTGCAAATCGCTTATACCAGGCCCGTAGGGCTTGCTTAAGCCAATACAATGACTTCTTCAATAAACAGACATGATAAGGATATTTGGGGTCTCGAAAACCCAACGGTTGATGCATGTAAACTGTCTCCTTAAGATCACCATGTAAGAAAACATTCTTCACATCTAGCTGATGAATGGACCATACTTTCGAAAGAGCCAAAATGAGAACAGTGCGAATGGTAGCCGGTTTGACCACCAGACTAAATGTCTCACCACAATCCATGCCAACTTGTTGAGTTTTACTATCACCTACAAGACGAGCCTTATGTCTCTCAAAATAACCATCAGAATTATCTTTATATCTAAAAATCCACATCAACCGAATAATATTAACACTAGAAGGACGGGGTACCAATTTCCACGTCTTATTGTCAATAAGAGCATTATATTCGTCGTTCATAGCTAATTTCCAATTCGGGTCTTTTAATTCAGACACTGGGTTACGGGGTAGTGGGATTTAAGAACATTAAAATTTAGATTAAAATATCTTTTTGGTTTAAAAATACCCCGTTGACTATGAGTGACAGGTCTGTGACTCGGGGGAGAAGTGTGTGGATTTTGGGGAAAATTCTGATGGGTAACGGACTAGCCAGCAGGCAGTGGGCCTGCTGGTCCAACACTGGAAACTGGACACGGGAGGGAAGCAGAAACCGCGGCTAAAGCACTCTCGGTAGTGGGCTGGACTATCGGCCCAATAGTTGGACCTGGGACGGGGAAGGGACGGGCAGTGGGTATTTGCAGGCCAGTAGGCAATGGGCCTGCTGGCGTGTCATGGTCATTGGATCGGACCATTAAGTGGTGCATAATGTACGATGAGACTTCATCATCTAAAACATTATACGAACTAGGCACGAGACTACTCACTTTAGCAAACGGAAATTGGGTTTCATAAAAAATAACATGACGACTAATTATGATTTTATTAGACGATAAATCAAAATATTTGTAACCACGATGATTAGATGGATAACCCAAAAAAACACACAAGCGGTAGAATGGGCTTCAATTTTGTTAATTGTAGTTGACGGAAATAGTGGATAGCATAAACACCCAAAGACCCTAAGATGTGAATACAAAGGGTTCTTATTATAGAGAATTTCAAGAGGAGAGGAATATGCCAACCCTTTGGTAGGAAGTATGTTAAGTAGATAAGTAGCCATTTGTAGAGTATGATGCAAAAGGAAGGAGGTACGGAAACATGGACCAATAAAGTTCGGACAATATTATTAATGGTACGAATTTTTTGTTCGCCTTTTACATTTTGTGAGGACGTATGAGGACAAGAGAAACAAAAAACTATGCCATTATCATCACAAAATTCCCGAAACAATCAATTATCATATTCTTTTCCATTATCACATTGAATATTTTTTATTTTCCGTTCGAATTAGGTACGGATGATTGCTCGAAATGTTAAGAATGTGGAAAAAACTTGAGATCTTTTCGCTAACGGAAAGGTCCATAAAACATTAGAATAATCACCCAAAAATAGAACGTAATAATGATGGCCCCCAAAACTTAAAACGGAGATGTCCATAAATCGCTATGAATGATGTCAAAAGTCATTAAAGTATGAGAAGTAGAGGCTATAAATGGTAATCTAACATGTTTCACAAACAGACAGGGAGTACTACGCGTACCCTTACAAGAAATAAAATTGTTTTTATGCAAAGAAGAAATAATGGATGACCTAAAGTGACCCAAACGTGCATGCCATATAGAAGGAGCAAGAGCTTCAAATGTCGATGGCATGACTTGACTCGAGAAACTGGTGGCGGGCGTGATTGAATAAAGATCTCTCCTACTATTGTATCTCATGAGAGGTATCCCCATTTTGAAATCCTTCATGGAAAACCCAAATGGATCAAAATTAACAGAAACCCAATTATCAGTGGTGAATTTTCGAACAGACACCAAATTTTTAATTAAGTTAGGGGCATGAAGGGTATGTTTCAAGACAAGAGGTGGATGAGGGGGGGGGGAGACAACGTTGTATGACCGTAACCACGAATTAGAATTGAGTTGCCATTACCAACAATAATGCCACAAATTTTGCTCATATTGAAATAAGACGGGAGAGTACCTTGGTCGGACGTCATGTGAGGAGTGGCGCCGGTGTCCATGTACCAATTCGGGTCGGAAGGATTCAATCCAAGTGTATGCATGACGACTTCAATATCGGTGGGTGTCGGGATCAGAGTCAGGCCCGCAGCAGTGAAGACAAGCATAGGCCGAGACCCTAGTAGACCCCCCTGCTGACCTGACCCAGATCACTGATTACGGTTGTCGTAAGGACCTGGAAAGTTGGGCCTGTGATTGGGCTGGACCGGGGCCCAATTTCCCTGGAAATAACTGGGCGGGCAATAAGCTAGACTAGGCCACTGGCCGCTAGTCCAGGTCCACTGCCAAGGGGCCCAGGGTTAGGAACAAGCGAGTTGGGGCCCAGTACCCCGAGGCCCACTGTCGGCGTTGCTACTGTTCCGGTTGCCGTTGTTGTTACTGCCTCAATTTTTGCCATTATTTTTACTATTTTGCCCATTATTGCCGCCATAATTGTTGTGATTTTGGCCCGAATTGTCAATAAAATCATGAGAGTTATCGGATGAAGTCATCATCGCCACTGAATTGGTGCCGGTAGCCGCCTTTTTTGCCAAGTCGACTTCCTCTAACATGAGCATCGAACGGGCTTGATAAAAAGGTGGAAGCGGATTACTTTGACGGAGGAGAGTCACAATGCCATTATAGGCCTCAGATAGGCCTGCAACTATTTGTAGAACAAGATGATTATTGGTAACAGGCTCTCCAACGTTACGGAGTTGGTCCGCCAATTCCTTGAGTCGTTTACAATAAGCGGAAACATTCGGGAAATCTTTCATGCTGACTTGGGAAAATTTTTGCTCAAGGATGACAACTCGGGAATGTTGGTTATCCTGGAATATATCACGCAATCTATTCTAAGTAGCCATAGACGTAGTGTCCGGTTCAATGATCGTCTATAATAGGTCGGTAGAATTAGTGGAGTAAATCCACTGAAGGATGGTAATATCAAGAGTGATCCATAATTGAGGATCCTTCGCGGGTGTAGGGACAGAGGGAGGAATTATGTGATGGAGGACTTGATGTGAGATTGCGTGAATTTTGAACAATTCTGCTCACGTCGCATATTGGACGTTTTCCATCTCAAGAACAATAGAGATGTGGTTCTTGATGTTGGAAACAGTAAGGGCAGGATGAAACATGTTCTTTGTAGACATAACGAAAGAACAAAAGGCGAATGAGGGATTTGGAAGAAAATTTAGGAAGAGAGGATGTAAGGGTGCACATATTCCGAGAATGGACACAGAAACCGAGGCAACAGAAGAGAGAAAAATCGGTAGAAGCAAGACCTAGACTTCTGATATCATGAAAGAAATAATCCATCGATTATTTTCATTAATGAATGAGTATATATACAATTTACAATATCCATAACATGGAAAATCCTATTCCTACTCTACTCCCAAAACCCTAATCTATTTGTACAATAATTCTACAATTATGATAAGTGTACAATGCTAATTAAATACAAATAATATGTTACCAAATATAGCTCCAAACCGTGATATACTCGACATGTATATCACGGACTCCAAACTGTTTTGTGTTTCCGTGATATACACGGTATACACAAGGCATTGTATATGCCGTGTATACCGTGTATATCACGGTATACTTTGAGTTACCAAGAAGTTTGTAACATCAAGAAAAATAAGAGAGCAAATTAAATTTTGTTAATTATCATTAATATTCTTATTTGATAGAAGCACCTTATTGCCTCTCAGATTTGTGGAATCCTGGAATTTATTTTTTCTCTAATCTCAATAAATAAATAAATTATGGACCATTTGTACATCACCTTTCTCGATGCAATATTGTCATTTTATTTTTACTATAAAATGGATGCAATATTGTCATTTTCTTTTGCGTTTTAATGAGATCTATTGGAACAAAGCTATGTTAATATTCCTATTTAGCTAGTTATATTGCTACTCATTAATTGTTTAGTATGCTATTAATATCTCTATTTGGTTCGAGTGGTATCAATTATTAATATGTTAAGTGTTATTAATGTCAAAAATTATTCAGTTTCGCAGATTGGTCCTACAAGATCTTTTTTGTTCAGTTGTACCCAAAATATTTGCACATAATGAAAGAGATTTCATACCGAAGCGATACAATCAAATTTACTTGAAGTCAAACTTAATAAGCATTATTAAAATAATTTTATTTGTGAATTTGAGACTTGATTAACAAGTATAACACCACGTAATATATATTATCTTGCAAATATTTATGTTAATATTTTTAAAAATTAGAATTTAAGTTAAAAAATTATAAAAAATATTTTTTAAAAGGTGGGCTGGCTCGTCCAAGCCCACAACCCACATAGTGATGGATTGGGCTTAATGGTCGGACCTGACCCGTCAAATTTAAATGCTCGTGTGGACTGGGCCAACCCGTTTGACAGCTCTTACTCTCATTCCAATCGATCAACGAGCCATCTAATTAAAAGGAGTCCCGCAAATTTGCTAAAAGAGAAAGAGAGTGAAAGCATAGTAGTCGATGTTAGAGCGTAGATGAAAGCCCAATCCACGTTTTGGAGAGGGTCATTTGCACTTTTTCTCCTATTTTGTGCTGACCTTAATTTTTGCCCTTCAAATGAGTTGATTTTTAATTTTTGACCTTTAAAATTGAACTTATTCCAATAGGGACATACGTTACGCGTTATAATATCCACAAGTTATGTAAAAAATGGAAAATGTCTAAAAGACACCCCAACTTTTGCCGGGATTTGTTGTAACACACGTAACCTTTACAATGGTCCTATTACCCCCCGTGAATATATTTTTATAGCATTTCTTGCATTTATCAGAAAAAATTGAATCAAAATCCGACGCGACACATGCTAAGTCTTGATTATAAAATAATATAGTGATTTACAAGATCAAATTCCAAGAGAATCAACTGCTTTCTCCATGAAAAAGATTAAGAGTGTAGTGGAGAATTTTAATTTTTTGTTTTGTTCGAAGAGTGAACTGACATGAAAATGATTGGACTCCTTTGTTTTTTTGACCTTTTGTTCAGCACGTGTTTGAATTGTTATCCAGTTCACTCGATAAATGCCAATGAAACTCCTAAAAAATATATTTATAGGATAATAAGACTATTGTAAAGGTTAGGTGTGTTACAATAAATTCGGACAAATGTTGAGATATATTTTAAGCATTTTTTTTGTAAGGATTTTATGCCCCTACATGCATAAGTTCATTTTTAAAAAACAAAAATTAAAGACTAACCCATTCGAAGGGAAAAAATCAAACACCAGTCCATTTGAAGGGCACCATGCAATTACTTGTCTTGGAAAAGACCAACAGAGACAGCCCGTTTCTATTTCAAAGGGCCTAGGCTTTCAATTCTATTCATGACTTGGACTAGGAGAGTTTACTCTTGTATTTAGGAAGCCCATTTTAGAATGTCCATGCATGTCCCTAAGCACAAAATATTAATGTAACTAAGTTCTTCTTTACTGGTGTATGCTATGTGAATATAAATTAATCAATCAGTGAATCTACTAAATTAATAAAGGAAAGAAAAAAAGCTAAGTTCTTACAATTGGATAAAATAAAATGAATAATTTACTTTTATATATATCCTTACAATTGACAATAGACTTTATTGTCATACAAGGTTGTGTTTGTGGAGCTGACATTGATAAATAAAATACAATTTCAAAATTCCAAGATGAAATATATTACTGAAATTAGGGAGCTGAAGAAAATCAATGATGATATTATTGAGAATCTTCAGATAAGAATTGTAGTTTGATTCTTAATATCCCTTTCCGTTCTCCAGTATAATAAAAAGTTCTAATTTTTTTCTAGGAAAAACGAAAAATATATTGTTCTAACTTAGAAAATAGAAGTTTCAAGAAAGAAATATCTAGCAGTAAAGTTGCCAGAAAATTGGGAGTCCACACGGATTTTAGATTATAACTATGAGTATTCTAATTTCTAGGTTATACTTTTAATGTTATTATTCAAATATTATTCAGATCATGTTAACACTTTATGATGCAAGTTAATTTTTTTAGTACTCTAACGGGTCTTAAATGAAATGCAAAGTTATTTCGCAATATTGCTAAGAAATTATTTTTCTAATTACACCATGAAAAGTACTTTTAATTTTTTACTCGCCAACTAAAGATTAAATATTTTCTCATTTGGGTGAGATATTACATAAATTGGGTCAATTCGTGTTTTTACCCAATTCATTTTCAACTAAGTCTGGTTTTTACCCATATTAAATATGGGCGAGTTAAGTTGTGCCGTTTTGTTTCACTCATTTTAAATCCATTTTAAATTTTACTCAACCCACCCATTTGCCGTCCGTACTTGTAACATATCTTTTAAGTTATTATCGTTCATTGAGGAAATTATCAATGCAAGAAATCTATTGAATATATATATATATATATAAATAGACAAATGATATGCATTCTTTGTAGCACTCATATACACATATGTTCATATTTATGTTATGGATTTTACAAATAAAACATACTTGAAATATTCTGTTTTAAACAAAATTGACAAAGTTCATTTACTTTTTGAATTAGCAACACATCTTTTTTGATGTATAATCCAGCTAATGAACATGATTCTATTAAAAAAAAAATGTGTTGCTGAGTTAATATAGGAATAGCTTCCATTAGCATCTTCTCCTTCACTGTTATACACAATAATGTTTTCTAAACTCGACATACACACATTATTTCACTATCGAATATCATAGGTGTACATTCGCCATTTACCTTATATTTGATTTTCATTAACTAATATTAGTATCTACACCAGGTTGCTTTTAAATTGCAGCTACTAAATCATCAAATATAAAAATTATATGGTTCATAACTCCATCAGAAGTGAATTCACAACGCTGTTGTCAATATCCTAGTACCTACCATGATAAACCTAATTAAAAAAAAGATATTATTGATATTGTATTTATCAAAATCTTTGAATGGATATTCGCAAAACTAATATTTTTTCTTTGGGATGATTCTTTGAGAATTTGTAATTCTTCAGTCCGAAAATTCAACTTCAAATCATGTATAACTCACTAACCTTGAATGTATACTCATCTGTTGTCATTGGTCTTATAGATATAGAAAAATTGTGATTCTTCTAGTGGCAAATAACATTTCGTTTCCCTATATCTTTCACACAATATTTTGATAATGAAATGGTTTGTAGATGGGATTAGATGTTTATTTGGGTTTAAATCTCTTGAATTAATGCAAAAAAACTCGATGATCATATATCCATAAAGATACTATACAAGTGTGATTTTCGCATATAAATCTGTTGAGGTCGGCCCTTTTCTAATCGAGGATTAATTTTTGGGAGAGCAGCTGAGGTTGGCCCTTTTCAAATATGCAGCCTGATGTTATAAGTATTTCATGTTAATATTCTCATTGATTGATTATATATGTTCTTTTGTTTAAGATATAGTGATATACGTGTTGATTTTGTGTAATTGAAGAGAGAAAATTATGTCTATGCACGTGCCATCGCTGGTTATAGCAAGGTAGAGGAGCAATTATATTTTACATTGTGTCACGTTATGGTACTACGTACACAAAATAGAAAATTAGTACTCTATGTTTCAATTTGTGTATTACTTTTCATTTTTTGAGAGTCAAACGAAATTTTTTTTCTTCGCAATTTATTTGTATGTCTTTTAGATTGTAAATTATTGTAACTTTTAATACTTTTATGTAATATATAAATGTATGTCCGAATTGATGATCAAAATAAAAAAGTTGACTATCGGAACTCAAACTGTATCACATGAATTGGGACAAAGAGAGTAGTAGAGTGTTGATGTATTCTTATTGTGATGCTCATGAGATTATATTAGGATTCTCTTTGTATATCTCCTATTTTAGGTAGAATTATATCTCTATTGTAATTAGATTGATTAGTTACCTAGTTTGTAGCAAAGTAGATATTCTTGTACTACTATATATATATTGTACATTATTGATGAATAAAATTAAGAAAAACGTATTTCTCAAGTCTTATCATGGTATCAGTGCTAGCCGACTAGCAAACCCTAAAAAAAATTATTCTCTTTCGGCCGCCATCGGAATTGCTTTTCCGGTAGCCAACGACAATTTATTTTTTTCTTTCCGGCAGCCTCTTCGACGCCTGACATCCCTAGCTTATCGACGTTACCATGTCGAATAATATTGCCAGTACCGAACCACTTGGCGCATCGACTAGTGTCGGATATTCGACCTTGGCTGATTTGAACCAGGATCATGTTCAAATTCTTTTGAATTTGATAAATACTAAGGGGCAATTGAATGATCGGATGACGGGTAAGTCTTCTAGTATGCCTTGGATTATTGATACAAGGGCATCACATCACCTAACGGGGAGTCTGTCATGCCTCATTAATGCACAATGGATTTCTGAGTGGCCGGTAGGCCTTCCTGATGGCAAACGTGACATTGCGACGATGACGGGGTGTGTGGTTCTTTTAAGGGATTTGACTGTTGAAAATATTTTATTTGTTCCCAAATTTAACTGCAATTTAATATCGGTGTCACAATTGATTGATGATTCTAATGTAATGTCCAATTCACTAATTCTTTGTGTGCTATACAGGACCAACATTCGGGGAAACTGATTAGAGCAGGTGAACGTTGGGACAAACTTTACTTTTTCCCTAGGGATTCCTACAGTGCAAGCATTGTCGGTTCCTGGTTTGACAGAATTTGAGATGTGGCATCGACGATTGGGTCACCCTTCTAACAAAGTTGTCAAGTTAGTTCCTACAATTAGCTCTAGTAGTGCTAGAAAATATTTGAATAAATCATGCGTAATTTTCCCCCAAGCAAAACAAATACGTGATAGCTTTCCTGTTAGTGAGAATAAATCTAGTAGAATATTTGAGTTAATACATTGTGATTTGTAGGGGCCAAATGGTACACCCTCTTCGTGTGATGCGATTTACTTCTTGACATTAGTTGATGATTATTCAAGAGCAGTTTGGGTATATTTATTGCATAATAAGACTGAAGTTTATACAACTTTTTGCTCTTTTATTGCAATGGTTGAGCGCCAATTTGATACAACAATTAAAATTATGCGGAGTGATAATGGAACAAAATTTAAATCCATGTTAGACTATTTCAATACAAATGAAATTCTCTTTCAAACATCATGTGTGGGTACCCCTCAATAAAATGAACGAGTGGAAAGGAAACATCAACATATACTAAATGTGGGTCAAGCATTGATGTTTCAGGCTAATTTACCAATTACTTTTTGGGGGGAATGTGTACTTGCAGTTGTGTACTTAATTAACCTAACCCCCTCATTCTTTCTTGACAATAAGACTCCGTATGAAGTTCTTTTTGGCAAACCACCTACCTTTGATGAACTAAACATTTTTGGGTGTTTGTGCTTTGCTCACAATCAGAAAGCGAAAGGAAATAAAGTAGAAAATGTGTGTTTGTCGGCTATCCGAATGGAAAAAATGGGTAGACGTTGAATGATCTGGATAATGGGGATATATTTGTGTTACGTGATGTTAAATTCTATGAGAACGAGTTCCTATTTGAACCCAAAAATGATAGTTCGTCATCGCATAATGCTATGAAAAATGTAGGCGTATATGTGGATTTTTTGGGTGATTTGGAGTCGGTCATAGATGAAGGGGTTGTTGCCAGAACCATCGGGGTAATGGCGATGAGACAACAAATGGGGTAGTGGAGGGCATCGATGGGGGCAGTGGGGGATGTTGTTGCCCAGCCAGTGGGGGGCGTCGACAGGGCAGTGGGGGACATTGCTACCCAGGCAGTGGGGGACGTTACTTCCCATCCCACTCGGGTCCCCTCTGTGCCTGCGTCCCAGCCTAGCGGCACCCCTCAGCCTCTCACCCAACCACCCCACGAGCAGACCCATTAACTATCGAGGTAGAGAAGGATTTGGGGTGAGGGTTGAGGGATAAATGCCCTTCGGTCTTGGTGCGTGATTTTGTTGAACCGAATGTGCGGAAAAAGAGTCCTTCTCAAGGTTCATCAGCTTCACATGGTTCTTCGGTTACTCTTTATCATATATCACACTTTGTGAATTCTGACAATTTTTCTTTGCGACACCGTATATTTCTTACAGCTCTGATTGTAGGACTTGAGCCCCGTAACTTTTATGAGGCAATGAAAGATGCTAGTTGGAGAGAAGCTATGCCAAAAGAAATTAGTGCACTGGAAGATAATGGGACTTGGGTGATGGACAAGTTACCTCCCGGGAAAAAGGCACTTGGATACAAATGGGTGTACAAAATCAAATATCATGCAGATGGGAAAATTGAGAGATTGAAAGCTCGAATCGTCATTTTTAATAATCATCAGGATGAGGGGATTGATTACAGCGAAACTGTAACACCTCGTATTTTCGGGTAGCGGTTGAACACATAAACGTAGACAAGTAGACTCGTACCCCGGAAAGTTTATGTCATGCTTACTTACACTAATAAGGAAATTAATATATGAAAGGATGTGATTCCAAAATAATTTTGGATTTAACAAGTGTGGCGACGGAGATCAATAATAATAGTTGTATATCCCCAAAGAGGTAACGGACTAGTGTCATATTACAGGAATTATGACATTGGGTATAAGATGATTTTATAAGTCGCCAGGATTTAAGTGAATTAGGATCGAGAAGTTAGTTGCGTGTATAATTAATTAATTATGGAATTAATTAATGATAAGTGGAGAACCATTTTAGTGGAATATTACGTGTAGTCTAATAAAGCAATGGTGCAATGACAGTATTAGAGAAAGGGGTCGCTGGCAGCTTCACAGGCCTTCAACCGATCTTCTCTCTCAATAATTCAAAGCCATCAGTTCTTCAAGCTCCCTCAATCCTTAACACTACTGAAGGAATCATTCCATGAAGAATTAATGGTCACACTTCTATTAGGAAGATGAAATCTCAGTTGGTGGGTTCTCAGAATTCTCGGTCGAAATTGAGGATTTTTTGTAAGTTTTATATAACCAAAAAGGGGAGAAATTTGTGGTGTTCTAGACTTTAGTTCCAGGGAAATTGAAACCTTGAAGCAAGGTTGAAGGTTTAGAAACCAAGCTGAGACTTTGAGTCTCGGCAAAGCTCAAGCAAAACGATTCCAGTGCTTCTGGTTCTGTCCGTCGAAATCTGGTACGGGCGAAAGGCTTTCTGATGACCTTCGTTGCTGATTCTAACTGATGTAATTCTTCTTATCCTTTGGGTTATATGAATCGCCAAACATGATTCTTACTAGTTTTAAGACGATTATCGAAAATGCTAAGTTTGGGTTGGGTATTGTCGGGACTGCCGTAGTTGTAAGGTGTTGGAGTTGCATGTGAAATTATTGTATTGTTTTGGATGCTATAATAGTAAAAAGAAGGATTAAGAGGGTTGGGTGTTTTGCTACATGCATATGTTTCAATATAGAAGGAATATAAGTTCTACGCGTACAAGGTGTTTGTTAGAAGGTCTCAAAGAATTTGTTTCTAGTATTTTGATTCAATTATGATTTAAATCATCCGTGTGATGTAGATAATCGTTCATAGAGCTTACAAGGACCCGCAGAACTTAGATAAATTCGACAACAAGGTATGCAAGGATCTTTCCTTCTTTTGGCATAATTCTATGTGTGAAACGTAACTATCGTGTTGCTACATAAATTACTGTACTCCTAGTAGTTAAGAATGATCATGTTATTGACTCTTATGTTAAAAACATGTTTAATTATGTTTCTAAGTTCTCATTGAGGCACACGAAAAAGGTGTTGATATTCTCAGTATTAACCAAAAGTACAAAGATATTGGGCCAGGATGTATTATTGTCATTCATACATTCTCGTTTGCATTGCATTCATATATTATCCTGGACCACTTGTGCTATGCGCATTACTATATGTTAAATATTATATATATATATATATATATATATATATATATATGGGGATTGGGGAAATAGAAAGGCGTTATATACGCACACCACCTGCTGCTGGTACAGACTATCATAAAAGAGCCCTAAGAGGCCAATATGATGTGGTGATGTGATGTGATGTGATGCCTGTGTGTCTTATTGGGACGGGTTGCACGATCCGCAATACTAACATATATTGGGACGGGTTGGACGATCCACAACACGAACATATATATATATATATATATCGTATTTGCATCATGCATACATTCGTTTGCCAATATATGGTATGATGCCCATAATGGCTGTTATGGTAAGAAAATGCCCGAAGAGGCTGATGTAAATGTATACTGCAATGTGCATACATTTAGGCATGTGTATTAGGGTCCTCAAAGACATTTACTGATGTTCAACTGTTTCTGTTTCAGATTATGATATATCTCTGCTATATTATTTCGTATGCTTGACATACTCAGTACATCAGTCGTACTGACGTCTCTTTTGTCTGGGGACACTGCGTTCTATTCCCGCAGGTTCATATTGAGAGGGTGACGGTTCATACTAGTAGGTTGCTGGTTCAGCTGGTGTCTGGAGCACTCTATTTATTTCGGAGTCGCAATTTGGTCATGGTATATTCTTCTCTGTAGAGGCTTGTAGATAGGTGTTCTGTGGTTAGTTGTCATGTATGACCTTGTCGGCCCTGGTATATAAATGTGTAAATTGGGGCTTTTAGGTTGGAACTTTATTTAATCTACCACGACTCTGTCCGTGTTAATTATTATTAAGGGTAGAGTGTAGATGGGGTGCCCGGCGGGTAGGGTCCGGGTGCCCGTCGCGGTCCTCCGGTTTTGATTGTGACAAATTTGTATCAGAGCATGTCTGTCTTATGGAGTCAACAAGACGTGTCTAGTAGAGTCTTGATTATGGGTGTATTGCGCGCCACACTTATAAGAAGGAAGATACAGGGCATTTAGAATTATTTCCATTCTTTCATAATCTAGATCGTTCGATAAAGCGGAGTCGTGAGAGTATTGGTTCCTAATCAATTTTCTCATTTGAACTACAGTAACGTCCACAATGAGAAGCACCTTGGATAATAAGAATGCGGGTACTTTCGCAAGACAATATGTTAAATAGATACCACCCGTTGGCAATGGTCGGAGGGTAACAAAAATTGAAAGAAGAGATGTGAGTTATACTATGGACTCTGATCCATCAGAAATCATGGAGTCTATAGAGGATGATCCATCTGAAGATCTTTATGAGTCACCCGCTCCAACACCTTCGGTTCTTCCAGCAGGAAGTGGGGTGGGGGGAGTTCCGACTTCACCAAAGACTTTAGCATCAGTGTCGGGCTCTACTGACCATGGGATAGGTGCAACAACACAGGGATGCGTACAACATGATTTTCCTCAGACATCACGCCATGACCGAGACCCCGACCCTTCCGAGATTTCGGATAGTCCTTAATCTTGGGGATTCGTTAATCAGGGTTTGCCGGTCTATATTATGGGATACACGTTGGGGGAAGACAAGAGGCAGGCAAGGATAAGGCAAGTGGGTAGTAAGGATATGAGGGTTCCACTCTGAAGTATGTCGGATCGAGGCTCATAAATAAGACTAAGATGGGATAATGCAGATACACCAGCAAGATCATAAGGCTGTCCTAGTACCTATTTCGATAATCCATAAGATCTTTAAATTAATTACCTTTAAAATAAATGATGTATTGTGTTTAATTGATTTATAGATTTTGTATGTGGATTGATAAGATTGTTGTACAGTTTGATGTGGTGATGCTATGCGTCTATATGAACATGTTTATTAGAATAATGAAATGTGTGACTAGTATGTGGTTTTAGTTAACTCATGAAATAGCTTTAAATTTATTTTGTATGTATAGCTAGGCAATAACAACCTTACTCAAAACTGATGTAGGAGTGATTAATGTCCATTAGGGGTAATTTGAGAGAAATAAATCACTTGCATGACTTATAATGGCTTTGTCCTGCTTATGTATATCCTATCTCCTATTTTGTTCACATGTATTAGCCTTAGTGTTACACCATTTTTCTTGTCTCTGTCTTGGTAGACCTAATTCTTGATAAGTAATCTATTTGCATTCTCAATTTAAAATGATAAATATTGAGTCTTTTAGAAAACTTAAGGTGATGTCTGATTATGATAAAATGTTATGTTGAATATCATGCCTACATACTTTCATATGTTGAATCTGGAAATGTCAGCTTGAAGCCTAAATCACCTAATCTAATGCCTTGTTGAATAAAGTCTAAGATCTGAGAATTGTATAATCAGTTACTAGATGGTACATGTTTGGACTGCTCTCATGCTAAGTTGGAAATGATAAGTTACCTACTAAAAGGCTGTGCCATGTTTATTAATCTAAATAGAATAGTGTGGTTTAGCTTTTGAGCCTGAAAGGTCTGTTTGTATCATCTTGGCATTACATGTTTCCTCTGAGGTTGTAACCAGACAGGTTGAATCCAGGGATGCATATTTTTTATTGGTATGATTAACTAGATTCCTAACATGTATGTTTTGTGCTTAAAAGTGACCTGCTTAGTTTTGATATGAGATATTATATGTTTTGTTGGCTGGTTGATCCATATTATAGCTGGTAAGGTCCACATTGATGTAGCCTAGATCAATAGGGATATAAATTATGGTGTTGTACTATTCTTAGTTTGGACATATGAGTATATGAGTTTGTGTGCTACCCTTCTTTACCCTCATTGGCCATGTGCATATGTACTTAATTGGAGTCATGTATAATCTAACTAAGTTTAAATGAAGGTCCACATACAACTTCAGATCTATTTGCAGTTGTGCATGAAAGGTCTAAGTCATAGTAGTGATGTAGAAACATATAGAGTGATGTTTGGTTGCTGGATATGATATTAACAGGATGTATGATCATTAGACTTTTTTTTTTTACATTTCTCTAGGCCACTTGAGGGCCTTTTAAAATTGGTTTAAGTATGAATGTGGTTAGATGTTATGCTTTTTGCTATTGTGATGCCAAAAAAATGTAGTTTTTGACCTCCAAGATGAATTTTAACCCTTCTTGTTTTAAAACATGACCTCTTATGTTAGAATTCTAATTAAAGACATGTTATAGGTAAGAAAATGTGCAAAATTTGCTTAGTCCATAATGCACCTGCCAATAGGTGTTATTTTCTGCTTTTTTGTGAGCCTGTTGAGAGATAAACACTTATCTGGTAGTTGATAGCATGCTATTTTGAAGGTATATGATCAAGTGTTCATCTTGAAATTAAGATCTGAGGCATTTAGCTATCATACTTACTGTTAGTATGGCTGCTATATGATGTTACCTGATATACTATTTAGTTGCTATTTTTTTTTGTAACTGCTACTGCTGTCCCTGTTACACTTTAAACATATATTGTGCCTTAGTTTGTGGCAGATGTTGCTGCCCTTTTTCAGTCTCAAATGTCCTATTTTCAAACATGTTGTGCCCTCTTAGTTATTTGTATCCTTTGTTAAGACTTACATGGCTCTTAAGATACTACACTTTGAGTGGTGGCTGCTGCTTTGTTGCTATTTGTTGATTACCTACTGTCATGATTCCCTGAGTTGTTGTAGATTGGGTAGGGTTGTGGTTGCCTTTGAGCTAAATTCCATTTATGTATTATTGCTATTTGGCTGCACATATAGCCTTGGGGGACTGCCTTGTGGTGCTGAAAAGGGCTGCTGCTTTGTTGTACTATAGTGTAAATAGTTATTGCATTTCAAGTTAAAATAAGTCCTAAGACAATTTTGAGGCTTGGAGACTGCTATACCTTAGTTATTAACACTTTATTTGATTTAAGTCACATATGATGTGCTTGAATAATTGCCTAAAGTCCCAACAACTATCCAAGGGCACATGGAATGATACTTGGCTAACTGGGGTGGGACCTGGATCCTTGGATGTAATGTTAATGAAGGTGAATGACTCTTGGACTATTTTAAGTATTTTGATTCAATTAAGAACATGGCAGAGTGGTATATCAGTGACATCATGATGTTTAGATTAAGCGTTTTGTCATGTGTTTCTATTTTGTTTTGATTTAAATCTTTTCTGGTATGTGTTGTTTGGTCAGAAAATGTTATATATTGAATTCCAACATTGGATAATCATATGTCAACCTATTACTATCATCTAGATAGTTTCATGGATTGAGTTTTGGTAACTAGGTTACTATTTAAATCACCTTAGTTAATCTCTACTTAGTTAAAACTGAAAATTTTGAGTTGCCATGCTTAAAAGCTATGTTCTGTGGTCTTGTTTAAGAAGCAAATGAGTTAGATCATGTCTGCTCACTTAGAATGAGAGTTGCAAGAGGCTTAAATATGATTACTCTTATTTACTTTGTGAAATAAGGATAAGGATCCTAGGCTTAAGACTTGGGTCCTGCTCATTTCTTGCTTTCTAAGTACTAGGAATATTTCTGTTCTATCTAACAATATTATGATTACATTACATTGTGCTCTAATGGACACACTGGGTACCATTCTTCTATTGTGCATAAACCAACGTAGTTAAAATTAATTAAGACTTATAGGATGTGTTGAATTGTCACCTCAATGGCATGTGTTTCAATAATGAAATGAACTTGAAACTCTTGTGATAAATAACTAAATTTCCTAGATGTAGTCCTAAGGCTGACCATAGAAAGCATAATGGTTGGATAGTTATCTGGTAATAGGGAGTGTGAACATTTGTGTGAATTAATCTTCCTTTTCTCTTCATGGTTGTCTTGTACTCATGTGACTTGTTCAAAACATCATATTTGCTTTCCTAAAGGCTGATTGTAGTAACAATCAAGCTAGTCTTGCTTAAACTATTTGCATCATGGTTAACTTAGAGTTTTCACTTCCATTTAGATTAAGTACTAAACTGTAATAATAGCATGAGTTGTATCCATCATCTTGTATATATAAAAAGAATTTGGATTAGACCTATCATCCCAACATTCGAGGACGAATGTTTCTAAGGGGAAGAGGATGTAACACCCCGTATTTTCGGGTAGCGGTTGAACACATAAACGTAGACAAGTAGACTCGGACCCCGGGAAGTTTATGTCATGCTTACTTACACTAATAAGGAAATTAGTAAATGAAAGGATGTGATTCCGAAATGATTTTGGATTTAACAAGTGTGGCGACGGAGATCAATAATAATAGTTGTATATCCCCAAAGAGGTTACGGACTAGTGTCATATTACAGGAATTATGACATTGGGTATAAGATGATTTTATAAGTCGCCAGGATTTCAGTGAATCAGGATCGAGAAGTTAGTTGCGTGTATAATTAATTAATTATGGGATTAATTAATGATAATCGGAGAACCATTTTAGTGGAATATTACGTGTAGTCTAATAAAGCAACGGTGCAATGACAGTATTAGAGAAAGGGGTCGCTGGCAGCTTCACAGTCCTTCAATCGATCCTCTCTCTCAATAATTCAAAGCCATAAGTTCTTCAAGCTCCCTCAATCCTTAACACTCCTGAAAGAATCCTTCCATGAAGAATTAATGGTCACACTTCTATCAGGAAGAGGAAATCTCAGTTGGTGGGTTCTCGGAATTCTCGGTCGAAATTGGGGATTTTCTGTAAGTTTCATATAACCAAAAATGGGAAAAATTCGTGGTGTTATAGACCTTAGTTCTAGTGAAATTGAAACCTTGAAGCAAGGTTGAAGGTTCATAAATCAAGCTGAGACTTTGAGTCTCGACAAAGCTCAAGCAAAACGATTCCAGTGTTTCTGGTTCTATCGGTCGGAATCCGGTACGGGCGAAAGGCTTTCCGATGCCTTTGTTGCTGATTCTAACTGAGGTAATTCTTCTTATCCTTTGGGTTATACGAATCGCAGAACATGATTCTTACTAGTTTTAAGACGATTATCGAAAATGCTAAGTTTGGGTTGGGTATTGTCGGGACTGCCATTGTTGTAAGGTATTGTGGTTGCATGTGAAATTAGTGTACTGTTTTGGATGCTATAACAGTAAAAAGAAGGATTAAGAGGGTTAGGTGTTTCTCTACATGCATAGGTTTCAATATAGAAGGAATATAGGTTATATGCGTACAAGGTGTTCGCTAGAAGGTCTCAAAGAATCTGTTTCTAGTATTTTAATTCGATTATGATTTAAATCATCTGTGTGATGTAGATAATCGTTCATAGAGCTTACAAGGACTCGCGAAACTTAGATAAATTCGGCAACAAGGTATGCAAGGCTCTTTCCTTCTTTTGGCATAATTCTATGCACGAAACATAACCATCATGTTGCTACATAAATTACTCTACTCCTAGTAGTTAAGAATGATCATGTTATTGACTCTTATGTAAAAAATATATTTAATTATGTTTCTAGGTCCTCATTGAGGCACCCGAAAAATGTGTTGATATTCTCAGTATTAGCCAAAAGTATATGGATATTAGACCAGGATATATTATTGTCATTCATACATTCTCGTTTGCATTGCATTCATATATTACCCTGGACCACTTGTTCTATGTGCATTACTATATGGTATATATATATATATATATATATATATATATATATATATATATATATATATATATATATATATGGGGATTGGGGAAAGGGAAAGGAGTTATATACGCACACCACCCGCATCTGGTATAGACTATCACAAAAGAGCCCTAAGAGGCCAATATGATGTGATGATGTGATGATGTGATGCCTGTGTGGATTATTGGGATGGGTTGCATGATCCGCAACACTAACATATATTGGGACGGGTTGCATGATCCACAACACTAACATATATATATATGTATATACCTCATTTGCGTCATGCATACATTCGTTTGCCAATATATGGTATGATGCCCACAAAGGCTGTTATGGTAAGAAAAATGTCCAAAGAGGCTGATGTAAATGTATACTTCATTGTGCATACATTTAGGCATGTGTATTAGGGCCCTAAAAGGCATTTACTGATGTTCAACTATTTCTGTTTCAGATTATGATATATCTCTGCTATATTATTTCGTATGCTTGACATACTCTGTACATCAGTCGTACTGACGTCCCTTTTGTCGAGGGACGCTGCGTTTTATGCCCGCAGGTTCATATTGAGAGGGTGACGGTTCACACTAGTAAGTTGCTGGTTCAGCTGGTGTCCGGAGCACTCCATTTGTTTCAGAGTCGCGATTTGGTCGTGGTATGTTCTTCTCTGTAGAGGCTTGCAGATATGTGTCCTTTGGTTAGTTATCGTGTATGGCCTTATCGGCCCTGGTATATAAATGTGTAAATTGGGGATTTTTAGTTGGAACTTTATTTAATCTACCACAGCTCTATCTGTGTTAAGTATGATTAAGGGTAGAGTGTGGATGGGGTGCCCAGCGGGTAGGGTCCGGGTGCCCGTTGCGGTCCTCCGGTTTGGGTCGTGACAGAAACCTTTTCTCCAATGGCTAAAATGGTGACGATCGTGCCTTTCTTGTGGTTACGACTGCTAAGAATTGGGTATTGCATCAAATGGATATGCATAGTGCATTTTTTCACGTCGATTTAGATGAGAAACTTTACATGAAATTACCTCCTGGCTTTACAGTTGACAAACCCGACATGGTTTGTCGCCTGATGAAGTCCATCTATGGTTTAAAACATGCCTCAAGGTGTTGGTTTGCTAAGTTGCCATATTCTTTAAAGAGGTACGATTTCCAACAATCTTACTCTTATTATTCACTATTTACTCTGCGCCAAGGAACACTACAACTTAATGTACTCGTATATGTCGATGACTTGATTATCTCTGGCAATGATTCTTCCACTGTAGCTGCATTTAACAAATATTTGAGCCTGTGCTTTCATATGAAGGATTTGGGTCTGTTAACATATTTTCTGGGTATTGAAGTAGCCCAGAGCTCAGAGGGATTTTTTTTGTGCCAGCGAAAGTACACACTCGACATCATAGATGACGCCAGACTTCTGGGTGCAAAGCCTGCCGGCTTCCCCATCGAGCAAAATGATACTCTAGCCTTAGATAATGGGGTGTTACTTGCTGATCCAGAGCGCTATCTTCTGTTAGTTGGTCGTCTGATTTATCTTTCATTCACTCATCCTGACTTAGCCTGCGTAGTTCATATTCTTGCCCAGTTTATGCAAGAGCCGCGTCAGGAACATTAGGATACGGCTATGCGAGTTGTTCAATACTTGAAAGGAAGTTCGGGTCAAGGTATTTTGCTACGGGCTGATAGTGATATGTTATTAACAGATTGGTGTGGTTCTGATTGGGCAAGTTGTCTGTTGAATAGGCGCTCTATTACGGGATGATTGGTTTTCCTAAGTTGTTCCCCCATTTCCTAGAAAACCAAGAAGCAACACACGGTTTTCAAATCATCCGCAGAAGCCGAGTATCGCTCGATGGCGGCGATCACTTCGACGTTGAAGTGGCTGAAAGCACTATTAGGTAGTCTCGAGGTGGATCATCCTCATGCTATGACTTTATTTTGTGATAGTAAGTCTGCGCTGCATATAGCCCAGAATCCTATTTTCCACGAACGGACGACGCATATTGAGGTTGATTGTCACTATGTCCGTGATGCGATCCAGGAAGGTGTAATTACCATAAGTCATGTGTCTACGAACGAGCAGTTTGCCGACATTTTTACAAAAGCATTAGGCCAGGCCAATTTGTATATTTACTCCGCAAGTTGGGCATTTATGACTTGCACGCTCCAACTTGAGGGGGTATTAGGATTCTCTTTGTATATCTCCTATTTTAGGTAGAATTATATTCCTATTGTAATTAGGTTGATTAGTTACCTAGTTTGTAGCAAAGTAAATATTCTTGTACTACTATATATATTGTATATTATTGATGAATAAAGAAAACCTATTTCTCAAGTCTTATCAGATTATCCAAGAGATATTGACCTACTTCACTCTGAACCAGCTTCAGCTTCTGGTCACATAACGTCACATAGCACGAACCATGTTGCTATAGATATACGATCTGATGAATTACTTAGATTGATTAGTTAATATGTTATTTACTTATTGTATTAATTCAAAGTGGGTGATGTTGTAGAAGTTAGTTAGGCATTGAGTCCTTGAAGATCCGTTTGTCGATTCTTCTTTCATCTCTCTCGAAATACTTGGTATTAGCATGTCTATTTTATTTAAGCTTGAGTTGATGAAGTTTGTTAGATTAAGGGTCCTGCCCGCATGGTTGTCTTTACTTTTTTGAGTGGCTAAAATTTTCTGATGTAGTGCGTTCTTATTGCAATTGGTAATTGAACCAAAATTACCAATTTATCATTAACTATTAGATGTGTCTATTGGTATATTAATGCTTGTACTACCTTATGTTAATGTTTCATTTTTATTTTCTCTCTTCTCATGTTGGGAGTATTACTTGCGAGGCACGTACATAAGGAATGAATGCACATACAATAGATTAGCTGTTTAAAAAGAGTTCTCTACTCTTGAAAATTAAAATCAACTTATCAACCATAAAACTTCTGATAGAGAATATCTTTTAATTATATTATTTGATGTAATTATGTAAACTAGATATTTTCATATAATTAGGTTTGTAATTATAAATAACTATATATATTACATTAATGAGCATACTTAAGACAAGGATGAATTACACAATTCTACATGGTATCAGAAGCTAAACCTTAAAATTTTCTCTCCCCTAATTTTTTCTACCCTAGTTCCGGCGGTCCCCCCACCCCCTCCCCCTTGTTTTGTGTTTGCACAGCCAATGGCCTCCCTCCATGGCTTCTCCCAAATCGTCCTCCTCCACCAACGACGTCACACATCATCACCCTCCTCCTCCTCCCTCTCCTAACACCTTTCATCCGGCCTTTGCCGTAACAAATATCAAGAATAGTATTTCTTTGGTTCTTGATCAAGAGGATGGACAATACTCATCGTGGGTTGAACTATTTCAAATACATGCTTGTGCCTATAATGTTCTTGATCACATCGATGCCACCATACCCCGTGCAACTGACGCCGACAACCCGATGTGGAAATGACTTGATGCAATCATCAAACAATGGATATATGGCACTATATCCAAGAATTTGCTTCATACTATTATGAAGACAGGTGCTTCGACTCACGACTTATGGAGAAGGCTAGAGGAAATCTTTCAAGACAACAAACATACATGTGCCGTGTATCTGGAGGAACAATTTAATAACACCCGTCTTGAGAACTTTGCTAATATGTCAGACTATTGTAAATAATTGAAATTAATTGCAGATCAATTATCTAATGTTGCCACTTCGGTTTTAGAAACGAAGATGGTTTTAATACTAATTAATGATTTGACAAAGGGTGAGTACGATACACTTGCGACGATGATCCAACAAGTCGACCCCCTTCATAGCTTCAACAAGGCTCAGTCACAATTTTTATTGGAGGAGACTAGACGTGCTAAACAGGATGAGCATAATAATAGGCGTTGGTGGTTGATGCACCAACTCACACCATCGCACCCGCCGGACCACCGCAACATATGGACCAGCAACAGTAGCGGGGTAGCCGAGGTGGTGGAGGTGGCAACAAGGGCCGAGGCCGTGGTAACTGGTGTGGCGGCAAAGGACGAGGACGTGGAGGAAAGTCTAATTCTAGTGGACAGAACCAACAGAACTAATAATACCCTTCCTAGTGGGCCAACCCAATGTCATGATCGATTCCAGGACAGTGGGCCTCTCCCCTGTGCCCTTACCCGACATCTCTGGCGTAGAACGCAGGTCAACATCAACAGTCGAGCGTATTGGGCCCTCCTCCTGACCAATGCACAGCCCAGCATCATCAGGTCTACTTCTCACCGGCCTAACAGTAATAGCAATAACCATATGGCCTTATGACCCCTACCGAACTGGGCCAGGCCTACAACACTATGAATCTATAGCAGCCCGACGATATTTGGTACATGGATACGGGCATCACATCCCACCTCACTCGTAACTCCGATAATCTCCCTCAACTATTTAATTTGACCAACCCTCAATTTATTTTGGTCGGAAATGGCAATCACATTCCAATTTAAGGCTATGGCACCACTCAAACTCCACCACCTCACCCTCTTTTTTCCATAAAAATGTCGTATATGCTCCTAACAATATTAAAAACTTAATTTCTATTAGGAATTTGCTTGTCACAATTCCGTATCTGTTGAGTTTGATCCTTTTGTTTTTTCTGTGAAGGACCTACATACCGGGACAACTCTTATGAGATGTAATATTGTGGAGGACCTCTATCCTTTCTCAGCTACTTCCGTTGCAAGTGTCAATCCACAAACCTCTCTAGCTGCAATTTCTCCATCAACTTGGCATAGTAGACTTGGGCACCAGGAGCACCAGTTTTTAATTTACTTAGAAGTCAAAATTTGATTCAATGTAATAAATAGAATTTTACCCACGACTGATACTCTTGTCCTTTAGGAAAACATGTTAGACTTCTTTTTAAGTCATCTTTGAGTATAACCTTTTCTCCATTTGATATAATTCATGCGGATTTATGGACATCGCTCATTACTAGCAAATTGTGTCATAAGTATTATTTGGTGTTATTAGATGACTTCTCTCATTTTATTTGGGCCTATCCTCTCAAATATAAGTCCCAAGTTTACTCCATCTTTCTTGAATTTTGAGCATATGTTAAAACTCAATTTGAAAATAACATTAAAATATTTCAATGTGAAAATAGTCGTGAGTTTGATAATTTCCCCTTTCATAAATTTTGTGCGGACAATGACATGGTGTTTCGATTCTCTTGCCCCCATACCTCACCTCAAAATGGTAAAGTCAAAAGAATCCTTCGCACTATTAACAATATGATCTGTACTATGCTCTTCCATGCTTCTCTTCTCCTTTATTTTGGGTCTATGCGTTGCACATGGTAGCATAAATTCTTAATATATTAACAACGTCCCTTCAAAATAAAAATCCAACAAAAACTCTCTTCTATTGGACCCCCTCCTATGGTCACCTTCGGATTTTTGGTTACTTATGCTACCCGAATCTCGCCTCCACGGCTCCTCACAAATTAGCACCTCGGACCACTCCTTGCATTTTCTTGGGTTTCCATTTGAATCATAGGGGGTATTTATCCTATGATTTGTCCATAAATAAAATTTTAGTCTTTCGTTACATCACATTTGAGGAATACATTTTTCCATTCGCAAATGTTCAAAAATTCTAAGTCACTGACTATGACTTCCTTGACAATTCAGACATTTCCCCTCTCATTAGAAACACAGAGCTACAGTGGATTCATCTTCAAGTCCAACGGTTAGTCAGGCCCAACCCGTGCCCCAAACACCGTCATCTACCTCCCTCCAGGCCCAACCACAACACGAGCCCAACTCCCTGTCCCCTTCATCCACACTGCCAGCCCATGATCACCAGCCAATACCGACTACCCCCTACCCACATCGTCCAATTCCCTACCCTCATCTAACATCTATCATCTTAGCCCATATCAGACGCAACCTGACCCCTTCCCATAAAATGTCACATGTTCGGTCCCTATCCCTACACACAACATGGAAACTCGTGCCTAACACGAGATTTGCAAGCCGAAAGTACACTTTAACCTATCCACTCAAGATATCTCACATCTACCTAAAAACCCATAATTAGCCAAGCTTGATCCAAATTGGAATGTCGCCATGCATTAGGAATTTGATGCGCTCACTACACAACATACTTGGGATCTTATCCCGAATCCAGAGGGGGTCAATGTAATTACTTTTATGTGGCTATATCATCACAAATTTAGGAATAGTGGTGAGCTTGAACGCCATAAGGCGAGGCTTGTGGCGAATGGCACGGGGAAACAAGAGGGAATTATTTGTGGTGAGACCTTCAGTTCAGTGGTTAAACTAGCCACCATTCGTACTATTTTGAGCATTGCTATGGGGAAGAAGTGGTCGATTCATCAACTTGAAGTGAAAAATACGTTCTTATATGGGGATTTGAAAGAGACTGTCTATATGCATCGACCACCTGGCTTTGTGCATCCCTCTTCTCCTCGGCATGTTTGTCGTCTCCCAAAGTCACTATATGGCTTGAAACAAACCCCTCGGGCTTTGTATGAGCGTTTTGTCAATTACATTATGCAGATCGGTTTCATATGCAACAAAAGTGATAATTCACTTTTTATTTTTCGTTGAGGTAACGAAACTGCATACCTTTTGCTTTATATAGATGACATTTTCTTGACTGCCTCCTCTAATATGTTGAAAAATGAGATCATTACATTACTAAAATATGAATTTTCCATGACGAACTTGGTAAATTGAGTTATTTCTTGGGGATTTCCGTGACCATATTCGAAAATAATATGTTCATGTGTCAACGTAAGTATGTAGAGGATATTTTTTATAGGGCTAAAATGATAAATTGTAAGATCATGCATACTTCAGTCGACTCAAAGTCGAAGCTTAGCGCTAATGATGGGGATCTGGTGCTTGATCCATCTCTTTATAGGAGTCTTGCTGGTGCACTTCAGTAACTTACCTTCACTAGGCCCGATATTGCTTATGATGTTCAACATGTGTGATTGTTCATGCATGCTCCCAAGAAGCCTCATCTCAGCGCTCTTACACGTATCATTCGGTACGTTAAAGGCACTCTTGACTATGGATTACATTATTCATTTGTACCAACCAGGTTGATATCTTATACAAACGCTGATTGGGGAGGTTGTCATTACACACGTCGATCTACTTCCGAATATTGTGTATTTTTAAATGATAACCTCATTTCGTGGTCTGTAAAGCGGCAATGTATGCTTTTTCATTTGAGTGCAGAAGTAGAATATATAGGCGTCGCGAACATTGTTGCCGAAACTTGTTGGCTCAAAAATCTCCTTCTAGAGCTTCATTGTCCCTTACGTAAGGCATCTATTATTTACTGTGATAATGTATCTGCTGTCTACTTGTCTCATAATCTGGTTTAACATCAACGAACAAAACATATTGAGATGGGTCATATTCATTTTGTTCGTGAAAAAGTTGATATGGGTCAGATCCAGTCTGAGCGTCCAGCCTCCTCCCGCTCCGACTGCGGGGGTGTGATAGAGAATATGTTTATTCTTCGTATATCCTGTAATTATATTATTTGGCGTAATTATGTAAACCAGATATTCTCATATAATTAGGTTGTAATTGTAAATACCTATATATATTACATTAATGAGCATATTCCAGACAAGGGAGAATTACACAGTTCTTCAACTTCCTCATCTCTAAATTCTGAAAAAACTATATGAAGAGTTTCCATATAATAGAGTTGGTGATTACTCTGATAATGTATGATATTGATTGTTTAATTGATGTCAGGAAGAAACTAAAAAAGAATAATCCATTGATTATTTTCATTAATGTAAAGGGTTTATATACATGATATACAATATTTAATTGTGAAAATTAAATCTACCTTTTCCTAATACAAGACTATTACCATAATTACATATGTACAAGAATTCTAATAAGAATATACACGATATACACGTATATTCTTTCACACCCCTGCAGTCATAGCGGGCGGTTGCCGTACGCTGAGACTGTCCCTAAATTTTTCAAATAGAACTATGGGAAGACCCTTAGTAAAGATGTCAACAATTTGGTACCGTCAAAGGACATGCAAGACACGTACTTGTCCACGAGCTACCTTTTCGCGAACAAGATGAATATCCATCTCGATATGCTTAGTGCGCTGATGTTGGACCGGATTTCCAGAGAGATAGACTGCACTAACATTATCGCAGTAGACCAAGCTAGCTTTTGGGGTTGAGTTAGGCCCAAGATCCATTCTTTACTCCCTTGATTATTTTCATTAATGTAAAGAGTTTATATACATGATATACAATATTTAATTATGAAAATTAAATCTACATTTTCCTAATACAAGACATTTTTTCTTAATACAAGACTACTACCATAATTATATATGTACAAGAATTACATAAACCGACTAATGATAGATGAAAACTAAGAACAAGTGGAATCCTTCAACTTCCCTTCTGCTAAGTACTATATTTCTTATTTATAATTTAAACATTGAAAAGAAGAGTATAAATACTTGAGAACTTACCTGTAACAACTCTGACCATGTAATTTTTTTAGACCTCTATAGATATTAGTTAAACTCATTTGTTTTGTTCTGGTGGATAAAATGTAACTCTTTTCTCTATAATCATTCTAAGATTACCCTGCATAATTAGCCTTTTTGTTTAACCAGTCCGGACTAATTCGGATCTACCTGATAGATTCACTATAAAGGTAAAATATTATTTACCAAGAAATTTTTCATATTATTACTATTACTTATTTAATTTTCAATTATATAGTGATCGAATAGGGACACGCGACAACGTAAAAAAAATCATAAATCAATATTTCACCTAAATATATAGGAGTTATTCAATCTAGTAAAAAGTGTGCTTCTAGCTATTCAATCTTTCTGGTCCCAGATATTCATTATGCCTAAGAAAATTGTGAAGCTGGTAGAAGCAATATGTAGGAGTTTCTTATGGAGTGGAGGGAATGAGATCACTAAGAAGGCATTGATGTCGTGGGATAAGGTGTGCTCACCAAGAACAGCCGGAGGGTTTAATGTCACTGACTTGTACCTATGGAATAAAGCAGCTGTATGCAAGCATTTCTGGAATTTATGTAGAAAGGCACACAGGTTATGGATCCAATAAGTGCACATATACTATATAAAGAAAGAACAAGTCTGGGATGTCCAGCCTTCTCAACCTGCCTGGATGGTGAGAAAAATATTGAAGACTAAAGAAACTTTTGTGAAAGCTGGATATAGTCCTGCAGAGGTGTCAAGTATGTCCACTTTTTTCAATTAAAAACATCTACCTACAACTCAGAGGGCAATTTCAAAAGGTGCATTAGAGGAAAGTAGTATGCAAAAATCTGTGTAGTTCTAAGTGGATATTCAATCTAACTCTAGTAGCCAATGGTAGAATAGAAAGATGGGGTGTTACCAGAGATACTATGTGCCCGTTATGTGAAACTGAAGATGAAACCATTGATCACCTATTCTTTGATTGTAGCTTCTTTGGAGGTTACCAGCAGAAAATTCTGAATTGGATTAGGATCAATAGAAGACCATTGTGCTAGACGGAAGAGCTAAACTGGGCTGTCAAAAAATGCTACGGGGAAAGCTGGCATGGCTCAGTTATATAGGATGGTGTTGGCTGGAAGTGTGTACCTGATATGACAAGAAAGAAATCAAAGAATATTTCAGCAGAAGAAGAGGAGCATTGAAGACTTGAGCAAGATGTGCAATTATTTCGGGGACTAGGAGAGTTAAATTACTAACCTTAGGCAATTTGAATTGTAATAGGTGACTGATGGATACTGTGTAGGAGGAGGTAGAACAATTCTGTAGGTTTTTTATTTAATTGTAAATACATGTCCTTGGTAATAAAATGTTTACTTACCAAAAAGAAAATCACCTAAAATGCTTTTGAAATCAGTTGCTACCTTTTAATTTTTTAATCTAAATTAAAGTTAAAATAATGGACTAAAATTGAAAAGTAAATATAGTTGGCAAATATTATTTGAAGTTAAAATAATTTTGGGTCCTTTTTTCCTTTTTAGGGACCCTCTCTTTAATAAATTCTCTTTTCTTTTTCGTAACTTTTTCTTTTTGGGACTTTCTCTCTTTTCTAGCAATTTTGAACCTGTAACATCCACTCTTAAAAAAGAAAAAAGATATTTGAAAATTAAAATTGTATTTAAGCATGAAATACATTTGAAAAAAATTGAAATTATGAACAAATATTTTACTTGAATACTTAATAGTACAAAAGTTATTTACCATCTTTTTAGAAAAGATAGAATTAATTTTCAAGAACTTTATTATCTTGTGGTCATTATTTGACCTTTTTAGGCTTTATTTGCTTGCACTTAATCTGAATATGAATGCATTTATTTTTATTCTTAATATTTCTGAATAGATCTGATTCGTTCATATGTGGTACAAAGTTTGAAAATCATTCCGACCGTATTTCTTGCTCTTTTACTTTTAAATTTTATTTTCCTAATTATTGTGGTGTTACACTTCTCGTTCTTCTCCGCTTTTATCTCCCTGTGGAATGGTATCATCCATGGATAAAGATGTCTTCATCTTTCCTCTCCCCTCCATTGTCAAACCAATCATCTAAAACAAAGGAAGTAAGAAACTGTTTATAGATGTGACAAAAGAAAATGCCCATAACCACGTGTTCCCAATTTCTAATATTAACCTAGCTCTATTCCTAAAGAAACGCAATTAAAAATCTTTTATGGCAGCGACCATATGCCGCAGAAGCGGCGTCTAAAAGATTGAAACTCTACAACCTTTTAAACCCTAACCAGAAGAACAAAGAAAGAAAAACACGAACCCTAATCACTAAAGGCCTTCTACAACAACAACAATATATCCGGTGAAATCTCACAACGTGGGGTCTGAAGAGGATAGAGTGTACGCAAACCTTTTCTCTACGTAGAACGGTTGTTTCCGAAAGACCTTCGTATAAATTTCCAAAGGTCTTCTCTGCCGCGGAATTCCAAAGTATAAATTTCATCTTTGAATTTTGAGTTTCGGAGGTTAGAAAATGATTTCAATGCAGATTTGAAAGTTCAAATTTACTGGTGGATATCAAGGGTTACGGCATTGGTGGATATCATTGTGTTGGAGCCTATGGGTCAAAGTTGAAATTCTATTTCTTTCCTCATTAATTAATTTTGAAATAAAATAAAATATTTTTCATTCAGATGTTAAAAACTAACGGTTTTAATATTTAGTATTCTGATATAGAAATA
Source organism: Anisodus acutangulus (assembly GCA_029783415.1). NCBI lineage: Eukaryota > Viridiplantae > Streptophyta > Magnoliopsida > Solanales > Solanaceae > Anisodus > Anisodus acutangulus. Next base: position 20,107,691 of record CM056495.1, read on the forward strand.
ACATCTTAATTAATCAGATGTGTATTTAGATTCAGATGTCTTAATCTTAATGCAAATAAATGAGATCTTAATTAATAAGAAAAAAATAGTTATTTCCATGTATGGTAATGATACTGGGACTGCAAATATCTCTTCTTCAAGTTTTAGTATTTCGCTTTTAAAGTTTGAAAGGTGAATCTTTTTATAATATTTTAGAATTTTAAACTAAACTACTAAAATATTCATATCTATTAATAAGTTTTTTGACGACAAGAATAAAGGTAGTATATTGATACAAATAGCTAATTTTGATATGCAAAATGTTAAACTTATCATTGGGCAAACATGTTGATATATATGGGTTTGTTTTAAGCGTAAGAATGAGAGATGAGAGATATATACTTCACGCTCTTTAGCACAAGATTTTGAGTCTCATGTGTCTGCTATTTCACCATTAAATAACACTATATCATAACACAAGTACTTACAACCACCTAACTTATTACATTTTTCAAAAAATCAAGCTAAATATACCTGTTATACAATTTAATTACAACATTCCGATAACTCAAAGTGTAAATAGATGGGAAGATTTTTCAAAAAAAACAAGCTAAATATACATGTTATACAATTTAATTACAACATTCCGATAACTCAAAGGGTAAATAGAGTGGAAGTTGATTGATTCTTTAATAACAGGAAATTTTGAAGGTAATCCACATAGTGGAAGTGATTAAATTATTCAATTGTAAATATAACAATTCTCATAGAAAGTTAAGAGACACGTTACATTTTTGCTATAATAGAAGTGTCGGTCAGGATATAGGGACCGACATCCCTGTTATAGGTCAATAAAATTAAATTGAGGGCAGTTTAGTCATTTTACCTATAAACTAAGGTAGTGAATCCATTGAGTTACTTTCACTCGCATCTTCATACTATTTAATTATTGCTAGTAAAAATTCTCTGGTGTATTTATTCTCAGCCAACAGACCTAAAATATGTTATTTATCCTCGAAATATTGTATAGCACCTACAATTAAGTATTTTGAATTCGATACACGCAGGACATGGTTCAAATAGTGGATCGTCCATGGCTGGGAGTTAGGGTTTTAGAGAATGGGTGAGAGAGAGGTAGCAGCGAGTGCCGAGTTTAGTTTTTTTGTGTAGATTTAAAGACAAGTTGGTTCATAGCCTGATATAAGGTATATTATTATGGGCCCACAATTGGACCAATATACCTAGAGGAGCCATTATATTTCAAGATTCGAACTTCAATGCTGAAACATGCACAATTTAATTTATTTCATATAAAATTGTAACTTAATGATGACGTTCAAATTCACTTCTTAAAGAGAGAAAGTGTACACGGTTGTCATAATATAATTGACTCAACTATGAGTTGGGATCGAATTCACAGAGAATAATATAAAGGCGATTAAGAAAGAAAGAAATTATCACTTTCTAAGCTAAGTCAAACACTTGATAATATTTTAATTTTAAGAAAGATTATAACTAATGCGAAAATATAAACTAACCTAGAAAGCAAGTAAAATAATTAATGGCCACAAGCATGGATACAGTGGAAATTACTCTCAAGTAACGATCCAATGTATTTCATGATTTTACAATTAAGAATGAGTTTCTGTAATAGATAATGATTTCTAAGACCTCATTGAAAGTCTCCCAACCAAATCAATGAATTTCACCATAAGCTCTTCCAAGCCTTAGAGTGTGTAGTTAAGCACAATCAATTTAACTTCAAGTTAACTATCATGTTCCTAGCTCAAGTTATTAGATGAGGTTTAAAGCCCCAAATCCTTGCTATTTACTCTTTTCGTAATTCTTACTCTCTTTTCCAAGCGAAATAAAAGTAACTAGGAACAATTAATGTTGGCCACCATTAAAAGATATTAAAGCAAGAAGAGTAAATAGAAAACATCAACCCACTTTGTTAGAGATAAAAATTGCTCAATACATAAGCAAAACATGAGAGTCAATCCAAACTTTAACAAGGAATGTCTTCATAAACAAGATTCAATTAATGGAATGGAGTACTACACACTTAGATATTCAATACATAACAAGGAATTGAAAAACTAAGTAAAAGGGTAAAATTTCTCATTAAAGCCTTCAAATCTTCAATAAGTGTGGGTGTAACAACCATAGCTCTCCAAGATTGTGTTTTTGCCAAAAATGAGAATAATGTCCTCTAAGTCTTGCTTTTGTATTACCCCAATTTTCCACATCAAAATATGACCAAAACAGCCCCAAATTCTCAGATTTGCAAATCTGACCATTTTGGCTCCTCTGACCACTTTTTCATTTTCTTCATTTTAGCTCCGTTATGACTTATTTTTTCTTGGTTTATTTTTCGATCACTTCTAAATCATATAAACCTGTAAAACTGAAATAAATCATAGTAAATGCACTATTTTTTCAACCAAACATAACAAAAATCTAAGACTAAAGAAGAAATAAATTGATAAAATACCAATTTATCACTTAACACACAACTATTAAGCAATGACGATGTAAATTATCCAAGGGAAATAAGTCTTCCAAATTAGAAGAAAAATGTCCTCTTCTTCAGCTTGAGAAGCTGAACTGACGTGCTTTGAGTCCATCTACAATAGAATATTATAAAATTATATATTAATTACTCAATAAGAAAAACTTGAGATTAAATATATTTGAAGACTCCAAAATATTTCTTAGGAAGTCATCTGCTTCTAACATGTTCCCACCACTGGTATCGTACTTATCAGTCAGTTCTGATGTGCCTAGAAATTACGGCACATTTGATAGCAATTTCATGGATTATTGTTGTTCTTTTTGCATTTATAGTAGACGTTTTTATGTTATTTTGATTTTTGTAGGATTTTTATATTGGAACATCGAGAGTGGAGAAATCTTTTGAAACACGGATAAAAGTGCTGAAAAAAGAATAAAGTACTGAGAAGGTCACTTCTGCAGACCATAGAACCAGACTGCGGACCGTAGAATGGTAGATATGTCACAGAAATAGACAGTAAAAGAACAATTCCGAAGCCCCGAAGTGCGACCCAAAATGCGGACCGCACTTCCGTTCTGCGGACCACAATTCGGTCTGCGAACCACTCATTCAATTCAAGTTCAACTCAGATAGCGAAGACACAAGACACTCCACTATTTAGTTTTGCGGACCGCACTTCCTACCACAGTTCCAGGCAGTCCAAACAAGAAACCACTCTGTGAATCTTAGGTCCGTATTACGGACCACACATCTCACACCCCAAACTGGAGGGTGTGGCCGGCACCCAGTGCCTTGCTAGTCCGAGCGTACCACTCTGATGACTAGTCTTCTGTACAAGCAGAACTTTCGGCCGACAAGATCGTACTGAGGTATATCGCAACAACTCTGGATGAGAGGGATTAACCCAACACACATTTATACAATGGGACCTACAAGGTCATAACCTGGTTTAACAAAAGATAACCTAGCCGACGAGGCTATACACCCATACTATACATACAAAAATAAGTTTGAAAGTTTGTGAGCTTATACGAGTGACTGAACTAAGATATGGTCGGGACAGGGTTCCGACCTACCCATATCATACATAACTCCGCAAAAAACTCCATATATATAACCAGGAAGCTCCGGAAAGTCGAAGCTTACTTACTGACGGCTGAACTCGACAACTCTTACTATGGTGGCCTTGTAGAGTCTCTATCAGAACCTGTGATATGAACACATAGCACCTCCAGAAAAAGGGACGTTAGTACGAAATAGTGTACTGAGTATGTAAAACATAAATAAAAATATGAATGTGTAAGCTGTAAGGAAAAACATATAAGCAATATAAAGTGATTAGCTGTAAAGGAAAGCATAAGCAACCTGGGGCCACATGGGGCAAACAATGAAACTCTGAAACTTAATACCACTTATCTGGATAGGCTTTTACTGTCTGCAATCTCCTTGTCTTATAGTGCAAGGTATAACATGTCCTTAATCTTAATTATATGTATGAATATCTAATGCAATATGCACTCTAGTTCATATATATTTTGCAAAACGTGCAACCCGATCCATCATATGTGTATGTTGCAGAATGTGCAACCCAATCCGATATATGTGCTTGTTGCGAAACGTGCAACCCGATCCTCTATAAAATGTAGTTGTTGTGGAACGTGCAACTTGATCCTCTATATGATGCAGTTGTTGCGGAATGTGTAACCCGATCCTCCTTATAATCCTGATTGTATGCATGACATCAATGCTAATGAAAACATGTCAATACCAATGTAAATTGAGGGTAAACAACGGACTATAATAATAACGGCTCATTGGCCCCTTTTGAGACTCATAGACTTCTTGGCTTAACTCTTAAAATGACTCTTAGTCGACTCGACGATTATTTCTTTGGAATGCTTCCTTTCGAAGACTTATGCCATATTTGGTAACCAAAAATGAGGATCATAAGAATATGAATAAGCGATAAACATTTCTTAACATAGAACTTTGATAGACAATAGAGTGGAGTTCGCTACGTTTCTTTTTGAAAACGATGGTTCTTTGGATTTCATACTTTTGAAGAATGGGATAACCTTACATACCTTAAACACGAAGTGATAGGTCGTGCTATAAGCCCTTGTATTCCTTACGAATTATTATATATAACAAACAAAGGGTCGATATAAATATCGAATCCACAACCAAATAAGAAACTCCTTTTAGGCATCTTCTAGATAACCTTAAACACAAATAATTCTTAGACTTATTAACAAATGGGGTATTTATGTAATTTTACCCCACGATTCTCTGAACATACCCGCTTAGGTTTACGATACCAACAATCAATATGTTAATCAATATCAACTCACAACTCTAACAAAATCAGCCCACAACTCAACTTATCATAATTTCATAGGTTTACGGGTTTCAGCTACGAAAATTCTTTCACAATCTATCCCAAATCATCAATTAATCACATATATAGATAAATAAGGGTAAATTTTACCTCAATGCAACCAAGCCTTCATGAAACAACAAGTTGCCCTAAATTATAGGGTTCCCAAAATCGCCTCTCCACAGGGGTGATGATTTCTATGATAATCACAGAATTAGTGACGTTAATCCAATGTAATATGCTTTAAAATTGGTCTTGAATGTTTGAAAATTACTAGAGAGGATTTTGGGAGTGTTAGGATCAAATTTAGGGTGAAAAATGAGGTCTAAATTGACCTGACCCGTACTTAACCTGTCAAAAACAAATTCACCCTCATACTTTGATGGTACACTCGACGGACTGTCAAACTTCCAATGGTCCGTCAATCTTCCCAGTCAAACTTCCTGGAAGATTGACGGCTTATGATGGGTATTTGACGGTCTATCATATGTCCCGTTAAGTTGCCTAGTTTTCCCATTTTGTCAAAACATTCTTCCTTCGATCAGTTTAACTTCCAAACACTCTGGTACCTTCATAACCAAGTTGTAACCCTTCCTTATGCTTCCGTAAGGTCGTATATCTTCTCGGTAATTTGATATCCATTGACGTCACAGCGGGACGTAAAACTACGGGGTATAACAGTAGACCTGTTATGCGGTCTTGTTCTGCGATTGCAGAGTGGTTAGGCGGTGGAATTTTTATAATTCTGTGTAGTGCAAAAATTTGGTCCCTATATAAGCCTACCTAGGATTTGGTGATTTGATACATTGATACCTAGCTAGCCATTTTTTGAAAGATTCATTGTGTCTTGTATTGTAGAGACAACATTTACTATTCATCTAGAGTTGCATTGATTTCAGGAATATTGTGTTTATCATCCATATTGTTGAAGACAATCACATTTATTAATTCAAAGATCATTGTAAGTTTTCCTATTATGTTCATTATGTATATGTTCATTTATTGATTTGTTATGCATTTATTAGTGAACATGAGTGGCTAGACTTCGGTTGGGGTTGTGATGAAATAATGAAATGTGGTAATTGGAGTAGTTTATAAAACATGAAATGAGTGTATTAATGTGGGATTAAAATACCCCTCACTCTTAATGTTTAAGAGTTTATTGCAAACACATCTTTATTGCCTATTGTCTATAGTCAAATTTGAAAAATGAGACTAGAATCTAAGAAAATGGGTATGTTGATTAGAATTTGGGGATTTAAACCCCATTTAATTATTTCAACCTTAATTAGAAGAGAATCAACTAAGGGTAATACTGGGAGTTCATATATATCACACTTTAGAGCTTGAAAAGCCTAAAGTGAAATTAGGTCGGTCAATTGAGAAATTCCCACCTAGATAATAGTTCCCATTACTCATACCATACTAAATACACCCACTTAAGCAAAAATTCAATACCACTTCCATGCATTAAGTCACAACCCTAACATTCTCAATTACTTGATACATTAACCATTACTTAATTTGATAATTTGAATAGTTAAAACAAATAAGCAAACAAATAAATGTGGTTACCATAGAAGTAAAGTAATTAGTAAAGATATAATACAACGCGAATGGTATAATTTCTCATCATATTCCTTGTGGGATTCGACCCCAACCTCGTTGAGTTACTATAATTGACAATGGCCGCGTTATACCATATTAAGGTTGTAATTTGGATGAGATCAAATTTTGGCGTCGTTGCCAGAGAATACGGTCTTGAAATTTTCTATTTTTAGTATTATTACTTTGCTAAGAACTTTATTTCTAAATTTACGTTTACTTGTTATTTTTGTGTTGTAGGTGCTATGGCGGAGTTATCCATTGATGAGGGAAGCATAGAGATGGACATATTTGCTAATGTCATCTGGCCACGCCAAATTCAGGGGAATGCAAATTTCCACATAACTTCCACCATGCTCCAATAGTCAACAACAAGGGCCTATTTAGTTGGATAACTTGCCTTCCGAGTCCATCACTACATAGACCGAGTTGGTAGAGGCATTCCTTGAGAGGTTCTTCATACCGGCTCGCATGCTCTAACTCCGAGATGAGATCTTGACGTTCCGTCAATTTCCGGGTGAAGCCTTGCATAAAGATGGATAAGGTTAAAAAATCTCAAACGGTGCTACAATCATGGGTTGAGTGATGATGTCTTACTCCAAACATTCTATCGGGAACTAGATTCGGTCAACAAGTCGATTGCCAACAACATAGCGGAGGGTGCCTTGATGGATAATTCATTTACGGTGGTGAGTGAGCATCTTGATAAGCTCACAAAGACAAACCATGTTTGGCATACAAGATCATAGGAGGTAGTTGGGGGTGGTCTCTCTAAGGTATTGTGTGGAGAGACATTGAAGAAAGAGGAAGAGAAGGATGAGACCATGGCGTAATTGATGACTCAAATGGCGGTCCTTACCAAATATGTAATGGAAAAGGGACCCAAAAATGTGAATGCGGTTACTAGCATGGTCGTAAACTAAGTGCAACCGAGATGGTATCCTATGATCCTGAGAGGTACAATGAAAATAAAGAAAATGTGAACTTTGTGAACAATGTGCAAGGGGTTTTTTTCTCCCTAATTACCAAGGATCGGGCCAATCGTGGAGATCTAGTAATCAAGGTTGGAGAAATGATCAAGGCAGCTCTAATTGGGGAGAGAGAGAAACAACAATGAGTACCAAAATCATAGCTCCAACCCTTATATTCCACCAAGGGGGCAAGATTACCAACAACCTACCCAACCTCCTCCTTACCACAATCATGAGTCTACTAGCGATCCCGCTAGTTCAAAACATATAGAAAAGATATCAAGGGTGTTGAAATATCAAGACAAGTCCGATGCCAACATAAAGGAGCTCAATAATCTTGTATCCTCACATTCGACATTTATCAAGCAACTAGTGAGCCAATTGGGGAAAAATTACCTACACTAAACCCAAGATAAAAGGGGACTCTTTCTTGTGATATGGTGGTCAATCCAAGAAACGAAGGGCGAGAGGTGTATCATTGCCTAGCTATCTCTACTAGAAGTGGGAAAGTGTTTGAGGAGTCAAAGATGCCGACGGATGTGGTATATAAACGGTTGATGGCATTTGAAAAGCCAAAGGAGTGATGACAAGATAGTAAATGATTTTATCTTGATCGATGATAAAGAAAATGTTCTTGAAAGTGAAGAAGGGAACGACAAAGAAGAGGAGGCTCCAAAAGCCTATTCCAAGGCCTCCTCCTCCCTTTTCAAAAAGGTCTGCCATGAGAATTGAAGATATCAAGTTCACAAGTTCTTGAATATGCTAAAGCAATTGTCGGTTAATAATCCACTTGTTGAAGCCTTGAAACAAATGCCGGGGTATGCCAAGTTTATGAAAGATTTGATCACAAAGAAGCGAAGGGTGTGTTTTGAGATGGTGGATGTTGCTCACTAATGTAGCGCCATCGTTTCTAGCTCCATTGTGAATAAGCAAGATGATCTTGGTGCTTTAACCATTCCGTACACCATTGAAGTGTACCAATTCGCAAAGACTTTTTGTGACCTTGGAGCAAGCATCAATTGGATGTCGTTCACAATTTTCAAAAAGTTAGGATTGGGCAATCCCCGACCTACAATTATGAGATTTCTCATGGTGAATAGGACGGTGAAGAAGCCAATAGGGATCATATATGATGTTCTTGTGAAAGTTGACAAATTTATCTTTCTAGCCGATTTCGTGATATTAGATTGTGCCGTTGACTATGATGTTCCATAATCTTGGGATGACCATTTTTAGAGACGGGGAGAGCGGTATGTGATGTGAAAAGTAGAGATATGAAGTTCTAAATGAATGATGAAGAGGTTACCTTCCATGTGTGCAAATACATGGAACAATCTATAGATATGATGGTGATTTTAGTGATTGATGATGAGGTAGAGTTGAACGCCAAAGTTGATGTCATTGAAGGGGCATTGATGGAACTATTGTTGAATTATGATAATGATGTAGTTGAGGGAATTTTGGAGACTGTGCTTGCTCTTGAAGGACAAGGGTCCTATTTTTATGCTCCTAGGCGTTTGGCCTTGGACTTTGAAAATCGTGGAGTCCCTCTTCTCAAGCCTTCTATTGAGGAACCGCCAACCCTTGAGCTCAAGCCACTTCCACGCCATTTGGAGTACAAGTTCTTTGGACCAAATGACTTTTTTCGGTTATTATCTCATAAAAGCCCAATGAAAGCTAAGTGAAAGCTCTATTATCGATCTTGAGAACCTATAGAAGAGCAATCGGGTGGACAATTACAGAAATCCGAGGGATAAGTCCGGGTGTATGTACTCATCGAATTTATCTTGAAGAGAATAGTACCCCGAGTGTTGAGCTTCAAAGGAGTTTAAACCCCCCAATGTAAGAAGTTGTCAAGAAAGAAATTATTAAGTGGTTAGATGCAAGGGTAGTGTACCCCATTTCCAATAATGCATGAGTGAACCCCATGCAATGTGTACTGAAGAAAGGAGGGATCACAGCGGTCCCAAATTATAAAAATGAGTTGATACTAATGAGGACAGTAACCGGGTGGAGAGTTTACATGGACTACCAAAAATTGAATAGAGCTACAAGGAAGGATCACTTCCATCTACCTTTCATTAATCAAATGCTTGATAGGTTGGAGGGAAAATCTTACTATTGTTTCTTGTACGGGTACTCGGGCTACAATCAAATCTAAATAGCCCCGAAAGATCAAGAAAAGACCATATTCACTTATCCATATGGTACATTTACGTTTTGAATGATGCCTTTTGGTCTTTGCAATGCTCTCGCCACCTTCCAACGTTGCATGATGACAATCTTTTATGATCTAGTAGAAGATGTTAAGGAGGTATTCATGGATGATTTCTCCATGGTTGGAGAGTCCTTTGAAGCTTGCTTGGAGAATCCTTCCCTAGTATTGAGAAGATATTAAGAGACCAATTTGGTATTGAATTGGGAGAAGTCTCACTTTATGGTCACGAAAGGTATAATCCTTGGTCACAAGATCTCCAGGGATGGTATTGAAGTAGACAAGGCCAAAATTGAAGTGATGGCCAAGTTTCCTCCTCTAACAACTGTCAAGGGTATTCGAAGTTTCTTGGGGCATGCCGGGTTCTATAGGAAATTCATCAAGGATTTTTCAAAGATCACAAGCCCAATGTGCAAGCTCCTAGAAAAAGATGCTAAGTTTGAGTTCAATAAAGCCTCAAAGCTTTTGAGGATTTAAAAGAGAAATTGATTTCGGCTCCGATAATCGTGACTCCAAACTAGGATCTTCCATTTGAATTGATGTGTGATGCAAGTGGAGTTTCCATTGGGACTATGTTGGGCCAAAGAATCCTTCAACCAATCTACTATGCAAATAGATCAATCAATGAAGCTCAAAAGAATTACATGGTGATGGAGCAAGAGTTGTTAGCCATTGTCTTTCTTTTGAAAAATTTTGGTCTTACCTATGGGGTTCTAAAGTGGTGGTGTATTTCGATCATACAACCCTTTGATACTTAATGGCAAAGAAGGATGCGAAGCCACGCTTGACTAGGTAGGTACTCCTTCTACAAGAGTTTGATTTTGAGATCAAAGATCGGAAAGGTTGTGAGAACCAAGTATTTGCATCATCTCAAGATCTCATCCCTTGGTATACCTATTTCGCTAATTATTTGATGAGTGGAATCATGCTGTATCATCTAAACTCTCACCAAAAGAAGAAATTCTTGAGACTCCCTGCACTACTATTAGGATGAGCCTTATCTCTTCCGAATTTGGGCCAACAACATGATTCGAAGATGTGTGCCTGAGGTTGAGACTTTGCCTATCACGGAAGCATGTCATACTTCAATGGTTAGAGGTTACCAAGCTAGTCAACGCATGGCATCCAAAATTCTTCAAAGTGGTTTTTATTAGCCAACAATCTATAATCATTCACATGATTTTATGAAGCATTGTGACCAATGTCAAATAGAGGCAATATCTCGAAAAGACATGAATTACTTATGTCTCCTATCTTCCAAGTGGAATTTTTTGATGTGATGGGAATAGACTTCATGGGGCTATTCAAGAGTTCGTTTGGCAATAAATATATACTTGTGATGGTTGATTATATACCCAAGTGGATTGAAGACGTATCCCTTTTGAACAATGAAAGGAAGAGTGTCAATGCGTTCCTCAAGAAGAATATTTTCACTCAGTTTGGGACCCCTAGAGCTATCATAAGTGATGAAGGTTCTCACTTTTGCAATAGAGTGTTTGCCTCTCTTCTTGAGAAGTATGGGGTAAAGTATAAGGTGGCAACTCCTTACCACCCCCAAATAGGTTGTCAAGTGGAAGTATCCAACCGGGAGATAAAGAGTATTTTGACAAAGACGATGAATCTTATGAGGCCAAATTGGTAGAGAAAGCTAGATGACATTTTGTGGGTATATAGAATGGCATACAAGTCTCCTATTAGGATGTCACCGTACAAGTTGGTAAGGCATGTCATCTTATGGTAGAGGTGCAATATAAGGCTATTTGGGCATTGAAGAAGCTAAACATTGATCGGGAGAATGCATCGAGGTTAAGGATGGATCACCTCAATGAGATGGATGAGTTCCATCTACAAGCTTATGAAAGTTCTGTTCTTTACAAGGAGATGATGAAGTTCCTCCATGATATGAGAATTTTGAAGCGGGAATTTTCACTCTGGGAATTGGTCTTGCTCTATAATTCTAGACTCAAGTTGTTCCCCTGGAAGTTAAAGTCAACATGGTCGGCCCTTTCAAAGTGATGAAGGTCTTCCCGTATGGTGCCATTAAATTAGAGAGAAAAGTCGGTCACCTTTTCAAGGTGAATGGCCAAAGAGCCAAGCATTATTTGAGAAGTGTTGATGATCATATGGTTAACACAATCATCACCCTCTATGAACCTTGAAGAATGTGTGGTAACAATCATCGAGCCACGACGTTAAATTAAGCGCCAATGGGAGGCAGCCAATGTTTTTACTTTGTTTTCTTGTTCACTTGTGTATTTTAATAGTTTGTTAAGTATGTAAGATGTGAAAACACAAGTAAAATTAGGAGAAAAATGGGAAAGATGTGTAAAACAAATCGAAGGAAGAAGAGAGACCATTATGTGGCCTCTTCTGCGGACCGCAGGCACAGTTTGCAAAACGTGCAATGGACCGCAAATCTCCAAAGAAAGTTTGAAAATGAGAGTTAGAAAAGGAGGAACTGCGACCTGAACTGGGGATCACATTCCTAAACTGCGGATCACACTTTGGTCCACAAAATTACATAGTGTACCTGGGTGTTTTTTGGAAAAATTGCGGAGAAACAAACCCTTTTGCGGATCGCAGTCTGATTTTGCGATCACATAAAGGTTACCATGTTAGCTAAGTCAAAACAAGGTAAGTAGCCACAATCTAGTTTTGCGAACCACAAATCGGAACTGCTACCCGACTCCGACCGCAAGTCGGGCAAAGGTATAAAAGGGTTAAAAGCCCTAATATCTCTCATTCTCTCTTTCGCACTCAAGTTTAAACTCAAACACTCCCTCTTATCTCTCAACTGTTGCACATCTTGAACGCATGTATCTCTCACACAATGTTCACCTTGCCCAATCATCTCATACTCCTTGTCTCTTCGTCGATGATAAGGTATGTTCTGTCTTTCCTCTTTCCTTTGTTGCACAAGAATAGGTAAAAAATGGACGGTGGTTCATGAAATTAACTTGTGAAGTTGGGATGTTGGATAATAATTGTATGATGCTTATGTGTGCCCCATGTAGCCACTAAGTCGCGTGATTGTTCTTCATTGCCTTATTTGCCCCTATTTATTAGAAATTGCAAATAATGTGAATTTGAAATTGTTAAAGTATTGTGAAATTTAATGCATATAGGGGTTGGGCTCGAGCTTAATTGTGTGACTATTGAATTTTGGTACACGATTTGTGTGGGAAAGATGTCAATTGATCGAAATTTTGAAAATTACCTAAACATGCCTATAATTATTGATTTTGGTGTTGAAGTCGTAGTGAAGTCTGAGTACCTACGAGCACTAATTGTGATCATATATTAGGTTAGTGATATGTATGTTATGTTGTTATGGGTGTGGCAATACTAAGTATTGAAAATCGAGGCAAAATCTTGAATATAACCCAAATTGCGCCGACTGGGCACCCATTTGTGAGCTGGAAAATGGTTTTGCGGATCACAGAAGGGTACCCCAGTCCGCAGAATTGCCCAATTAATTTGGATATTTGAAAGGCAACTCTGCGATGCCTTTTGTGGCGTGCAGAATAGTTATGTGGATTGCAAAATAGGTCGCAGTTTTGCCAGTGATATTAGAAATTTTGAGGTAAAAGTGCGATAGCAGTCTGCGGACCGTAGTCTGGGTTTACGACCTGGACTGAGGCCCACAGACCAGGTCTACGATCACTGAAGTTGTTTTCCAAATCCTATATTTTTATTCTTTCTTTTTCACTTTGTAATATAACTTCTTATTTATTTTGCATGTTTTATTCTTGTAATTACTTTACGAAAAAATTTAAAAATAATTTACTTTGCTTTTCATGCCACAGTGCAAGACTCATCACATATTTTGTTTGCAGAAATGGCTCCTAAGAAATCGCAAGCACAAAAGGGTATCACAATCAATGAGCCGATACCCTCGGCTAGATCTTTGAAGCATACTGCGTCCAGGTTGATACCTTAATGTCGAGGGAAACTCAAAGTCCATACTCACAGAGAAATAGTCGGGCTGGGCAATACGAGAAAGTGACCCAACACTATTATTTCTAGTGATGAGGGGTCACAAACCTTCCATGCTACGCATATTTATCCTCCTAGTCTGAGGAGGAGGAGGCCCAAGCGGCCGAGTTGAGGCAAAAGAGGGCCCAAGAGGTCAATTGGTTTGACATAAAAGGTTCCAAAGAGCAATATCATGGGTGGCAGTGTTTTGTTGAGCCATTGAATCAGTACAATGAGGAATTGGTTCGTGAGTTCTACGCCTCCTATGCCGCATCCGTACCAGAGAAAACAAAGGGGCAACCTAAGGTCTTACTAAAAGAAGTAGAGGTTGGTGGGGTGAAAGTTCCTTGTGGCAGCACCGTAATCAACAACGCCATCCATCCTAGCCTTGAGCGTGACCACAATGAGTTTGCTATCAAGATCATGGGCCGAATATATGATGAGCGCCCATCTACAGCCGCCATTATGACCAAGGAAACCCCGTAATAGATTGTCGGTGGGAAGAAGATTTATAAGAATACCTTGAGTAAGGAAGCCAAGTTTTGGCTGAATTTTATGAGTAGTCGGTTGTAGTTGTCTTACAATGAGATGGATATTCCGTTAGAGAAGATTATCTTGATTGCTTGCATTATGAGCCGAGTCAACATTGAGGTCGGTGATGTGATTGAGAAGGAGCATAGCAAGAGAGCTCAACAAGAAAGGATCTTATTCCATTTCCCCTACCTGATTACAGACTTCTGCCATAGGGCCAATGTTCCTGAGCTGTCTCGCATGGATAATGTCATCGACGCCTTATTGACGTGTGATATTATGAGAGTTCAAGCTGAAGAAAACCACCAGTGCCTCAGTAGACACCTCCCCACAAGTTATGTTGGTTGATTTAAAGGGATCCGCATCTGAGCGGATAGAGACACATGCCACCACATCGGCCGACCCCACTTCAGTTATCCCCTCCACAGCCGGCATATCTACTTTGGTTGGTACTTCAGCAATCCTTATTTCTTCCGCACCTTCAGCTACTACTAGATCAGATCCCGTCTTATCGAGGGATGGTATAGTGAAGATATGCCAGATTACAGCCATTGCTGATGCTCAATCATCTCATCTTGGGAAGAGAATTCCATAAATGATACAGAGTGCCTTAGCCCCGATTAGAGATGCCTTGGGGGTGGTTCAGCAGAGACAAAAGGAGCATCATGATGCACTTATTCTCTTGACATATCGGGTACATAGATTAGAGGTCGGTAGCTATAGTGATGTCTCTTCACTTCGGGTAGACATAGATAGCTTGAAGAAGGAAGTGTAGAGCTTGAAGACTGCTGAGATCGATAACCTCTTGGGTATCCCTCTCCAGCCACAATATTTAGAGACAGAACATGTGAGCTAGCTCAGGTTGGAGGGCTAGAGAGAGGGTACAGGTGAGACCCCCGATAACTTCCAAAGGTAGGTAGATGTTGATGATGAAGATGATGAGATAGATGAGGAGGGACTTGAGAAGCCCCGTGCTATTGATAGAGTTATTACTGATGAGGACCTACTATTGACAGAGCAGGTAGTTGTTGATGTGATGGTTGCACGATTTCGAACGGATACCTTGATAATTGGTATGAGTGGAGTGGCCCAGGAGCCATAGGCAGATGTTGAGACTGGAGGTCCTACTCCTCTACCAGTTGTGGGCACCACTTCATACGACCCAGAGATCAGTCCACCACCATATAGAGTGAGTCTGAGATAGATGATACAGAGATACCCGTTCCCTCTCCACAGTCATAGGGCATTGATGCCCCAGTAAAGGCCACTTCCGTGAGCAAGAATCAAGAGGGTTCTTAGTAGCCCTCAGGGAGACCCTCAAACTTTCTGTCCTTACATTTTATTTTTTATGCATTGAGGATAACACATATTTTTAAAGTTAGGGTGGTGTACTTTGTATGTTTTTGGGAAGAAATGACAATTAGCTTGTACATATGTGTTCGTATTTTGTTATTTTTCGTATTTTATTATGTTTTATATTTTGTACCCCTTGGTTTTTTTTTTGTCTAGTTCTTTTTCAAGGGTTTATGTTCACTAACCATGACCTACTAATAAAATAGTATGACTTGGTTGGTGCTTGTATATAATTTCTAGCAAATGTAGCTCTTTTGGGTTTTGATGACACTCCTCGAAAAATTGAATTTTTAAAAACATAAGTATCATTATCCTTCAAATTAATGATTGTTCTATGAAAGCATGTCTCATTTTATGACTCTATGTCTACTTGTGTTTGAATCTCATAAGATGATAGCTTATGTTTGATAGAGAGTATAAAATGAAGCGGTTCTTGTAGTTCATGTGCATAGAGTGGTAAGGATTTGATTGCGATCTTGTATTTGCGTGTGTCATCTAGAACTTGCCTCATTGGTTTGTCACAGTGAAACTAGAGTTGCTTGATTGGGAAAATGATCTTAGGCCTTCACATGAGAGTGAACCTTCTTGAGTAAAGACTTCTTTGACCTACCCATGAGTTGAGAGAACTAGTTTTACCCTTTGAGCTTTTTGGCTTTTCTTTGGCAACTACATTATGAACCGAAATCCTTTTTGAAATAAATCATCCTTTGAACCAAATCTCTCCTTGAATGCATGAAAAATGATTAATGAGGCCAAAAGCCTAAGTTGGATGTGGGATGCGAGAAGAAAAGAAGAGAAGAAGATTGTAATGTGAGTGGTTCTAAAAAAAAGAGAAAGAGAAAATCGAGAAAATGAAGAAAATGAAATGCAAAAATAATTGAAAAGGAAAAGAGAAAAGGAACCACAAAAAGAATGAAATAAAATAGGGAATACTTGAATAAAAGAGGTGGAAAATGAAATTGAAAAACAAAAGAAGGAGTTGAGTAATGAAATGAAAAACATGTAGTGAAAAGGAGGAAAAAGTCACTTGTGCCCAAATGAATACCCTACTTGTCCCTAAGCCTACATTACAAGTTTGAGAAAGTTCTTAGAGATCGGAAACCAAACACTCTTTGAGTTGTAGTGACTTAAAATAAAGGCAAGCTTATGGCATGATACTTATGACACTTGACATTCTTTGTGAGTGTGAGTGATCTTGTTTGTCCCTTGTTTTGAAAAGAAAATCTTTGAGTGAGTATGAGACTTCTTCTTTGTTGTGAGGGCACATTGAATTGCATGGACCTTATGAAATGAAAGCTCCTCTAGTTGAACATCTCGACGCATCTATTCACTAGTAGCGTCTAGACATCTCTTGAGGCTTGATGTTTATGGGCTCATTGATAGTAGATATGCACTCTTAAACTTTTATTTTGAAAAATATGAGGGGTTGTCAATATGTGAAACACATGCTTGAAGAATTGTAAGTAGAACCAACCACAATCATCTTTGTTTTATCATTAGCCGTACCTTAGTGATGTTTAGGTTGCCTGAGGATAAGCAATAGTTTAAGTTGGGAGTGTTGATGCGCCTAGAAATTATGGCACATTTGATACCAATTTCATGAATTATTATTGTCCTTTATGCATTTATAGTAGACATTTCTTAATTAATTTAGGGTTTTACAGGATTTTTGCATTGGGATACCAAGAGTGGAGAAATATGCTGAAACACAAACAAAAGTGCTAAAAAGGGATAAAGTGCTGAGAAGACCACTTCTGCAGACCGCAGAACCAGACTGCGGACCGCAGAATGGTAGCTATGTCGCAAAAATAGAGTGAAAGAAGAATTCTGAAGCCTCGAAGTGCGACCTAAACTGTGGACCGTACTTCCATTCTGCGAACCAGAATTCGGTATGTGAATCACTACTTCAATTCGAGTTCAACTTGAATTGCGAAGACACAAGACACTTCTGCGAATCGCAGTTCTGTTCTGCGGACCATACTTTCTGCCACAGTTTCAGACAATTCAAATAAGAAACCACTCTGCGAACTCTATGTCCTTTTTGCGGACCACAAATCTGTTCTACGGTCGTAGAGTGGTCAGGTGATGACATTTTTGTAATTTTGTGTAGTCCAAAAATTAAATCCCTATATAAGCCTACCTAGGGTTTGGTGATTTGACACATTGATTCCTACCTAGCTAGCCACTTTTTGAAAGATTCTTTGTATCTTGTATTGTAGAGACAACATTTACTATTCATCTAGAGTTGCATTGGTTTCAAGAATATTGTGCTTTTCATCTATATTGTTGAAGACAATCTCATTTATTAATCCAAATATTATTGTAAGAATTCCTTTTATGTTCATTATATCTCTATTCATTTATTGCTTTGTTATGTATTTCTTAGTTAACATGAGTGGCTAGAATTAGGTTGGGGTTGTGATGAAATAATAGAATGTGGTAGTTGGGGTAGTTTATAAAACATGAAATGGGTGTATTAATGTGAGATTCAACTATTCCTCACTCCTAATGTTTAAGAGTTGGTTGCAAACATCTCTTTATTGCCTATTGTCTCTAGTCAAACTTGAAAAAGGAGACTAGAGTCTAGGAAAGGGGTAGGTTGATTAGGACTTGGGATTTGAACCCTATTTAATTATTCTCAATTTTAATTAGAAGAGAATCAACTATGGGTAATAATGAGTGTTCATATATGTCACACTTGAGAGCTTGAGAAAGCCTAAAATGAAATTAGGTGGGTCAATTGAGAAATGTCCACCTAGATAATAGTCCCCATTACCCATGCATTAAGTCACAACCCTAACATTCCCAATTATTTGATACATTAAGCATTACTTAACTTGATAATTTGAATAGTTAAAACAAACAAACTTGGTTACCATAGAAGTAAAGTAATTAGTAAAGACATAATACAACGCAAATGGTATAATTTCTCATCGTATTCCTTGTGTAATTCGACCCCAACCTCGTTGGGCTATTATATTTGACAATGTCCATGTTATACCATATTAAGGTGTAATTAGGGCGAGATCAGGTTCCAAAACGATCTTTGCAATTGAAGGTGAAGTAGTTCTAGCCTTCTCTACACTGATTCGACGGAAGATTTCGTAGCTACATGTTTTATTTTATGGCTATTTATAATAGTAATAGATGATTATTTAAGTTTAAGCGACTAAGACTGTTGAGTTGGTGGAACCTAATTCACCGTCAATACTATGAAAACCCTACACAGAGTGTGGAACACTGCTCGACCTGCAAATGGAAACAAATGTAATGTTATTTAGTGGAGGGTATTTTGGAAATTTTAGGCTTGTATTATGTTCGCCCTAGTTTGGTAATATATAAACTAGGGCGCCGTTTTTCTTTCAGAAGAGTGGTAAAAAAAGAGAGAAATAGAGAATTATAAACTCAAAACTCCATTATAGTAAAATCTGCAACGGTAAAATGGACGTAGCTCTCGCTTTGAGGGTGAACCACTATAAATTTGTGTGTGTTATTTATTCTTCGCTTATTTACTATTTTTCTGATTAGGTAGGATTTCGGATGTAAATCCTAACAACTGGTATCAAGAGCGACAAGTGGTGTTGCGATTCAAAAAATAATAGGAGACGAAGATGGTTCGGTGCACGTCATCGGGAAATTTGATGGTAAAGATTATACGTTTTGGAGAATGCAGATTGAATACTATTTGTATGATAGAAAGCTTCATCAACCGCTGAGCCCGAAGCCAAAAGAGATGAATGATGCAGATTAGAATCTCTTTGACAGACAGGTTCTGAGAGTAAACTGATTGACGCTGTCGAAGAACGTTGCTCACAACATGGCGAAGGAGCAGACCACCGCTGACTTGATAAAGGTTCTGTCCGACATATATGAGAAACCTTCGGTGAACAATAAAGTATTTCTCATGAAGAAACTCTCTCATCTATAGATGGAGGAAGATGCTCATGTTGCGATGCACGTGAATGAATTCAAGACGATTGTTAATCAATTGTCACATGTTGCAATCGAGTTTGACGATGAAGTGCAAGCTTTAATTTTGTTGGAGTCTCTACCGAATAGTTATGAGTCGATGAGAGTAGCGGTTAGTAATTCTGTTGGCAGTGATAAACTAAAATTCAATGATGTTAGAGATCGTATCCTTGAATAGATTCTGGTGAAACATCGACAAGTTCTGCTTTGAATATTGAGAACAGAGGCAAAAATTATGACAGAAACTATAACCGAAATAAGGGCAAGTACAAGTCAAGGAATGACAGGGGTCAATCCACATCCGGGCAAACACTTGAGTGTTGGAACTGTGGGAAATCAGGTCATATCAAAAAGAATTGTAGGGCACCGAAGAAGGAGGACAACAAGGGGAGTGGAATCAATGCTGCCCCTAAAGACATTGGTGATGCGTTGTTGTTGTCTGTTGACAGCCCGATCGACTCTTGGGTGCTTGACTCAGGAGCGTCTTTCCACACCACCCCACATTGTGATATAATGACGAATTACGACAATGTTTATTTGGCAGATGGTGAGCCTTTAGACGTTATTGGTACTGGAGAAATTAATTTGAAGATGTCAAATAAACACGTGTGGAAGGTCACATATGTGCCGAAGCTGATGCGTAATCTGATCTCCGTGGGTTAGCTTGATAATGAGGGACATAATTTTAACTTTGGTAACGGGTCCTGGAAGGTGACGAAGGGCACTACTGTGGTTAGTTGAGGTAAGCAAACTGGTACTCTTTATATGACGATGAGCTATCGTGATACAGTCGATGTTGTTGACAATACAAAGAAGACAGAGTTGTGGCACTGCAGGCCGGGGCATATGAGAGAGAAAAGGATGAAGCTTTTAGTGAAAAACAATGTGATTCCAGAGCTGAAGTCGGTGGACCATCATATGTGTGAGAGCTGCATTCTCAGAAAACAGAAGCGAGTAAGTTTTTCAAATGCTGGTATGGAATTAAAGGCCAAGAAGCTTGAATTGGTGCACACTGACATGTGGGGACCTGCCACTGTCCCCTCACTCAGAGGATCACATTAGTATGTGACCTTCATTGATAATTCAACTAGAAATCTATGGGTCTATTTTTAAAAAAAATAAATCTGAGGTGTTCACAGTATTCAAAAGGTGGAAAGCCATGGTCGAGAATGAGACAAACCTCAAGTTGAGGAGCTTGAGGTCCAACAACGGTGGAGAATACATTGATGATGACTTTAAATAGTATCGTGATTATAACGGGATCAAGATGCTGAAGACTATTCCTGGAACTCCACAATAAAATGGAATAGCGGAAATGATGAATCGAACATTGAACGAGCGTGCACAGAGTATGATAATACATGCTGGATTGCCCAAGACATTTTGGCAGATGCAATCAATACTGCAACCTTCTTAATTAACAGAGGCCCGTCTGTTCCTTTCGATTTCAGAATTCCAGAAGAGGCTTGGAGTGAAAAAAAGGTAAATCTTTCTTTTCTGAAAGTGTTTGGTTGCTTATCCTATGTTCATATTGATGTTACTACTAGAAGTAAACTTGATACGATATCTAAGAAGTGTTATTTTATTGTCTATAGTGCCACCGAGTTTGGATATCCATTCTGAGATGACCAAAATTGAAAGATCATCTAAAGCAGGAATGTCGTATTCAATGAACAAGTGTTGTCCAAGGACAAGTTGCGGTAGAGTTCAGAATGTAAGAACAAGGAATCGGAAATAGTTGATTTGAGAGACTTCTCGGCACCCGAGCTACAGCCAGGTACTACTGAGGCAAAGGAATAAGCTAGTGATGGCGGGGTTGATAAAAATGTTGATTCTGAAACAAATCAGTGGACGCTGATCACAAAATTACGCAGATCATCCAGGATCAGTAAGCCAGTTCACAGGTTATCTCCGTCCCTCAACTACATTCTACTCACTGACAGAGGGGAGCCGGAATGTTACGAAGAAGCAATGAAAGTTGATGAATCGATCAAGTGGGAGCTGGCAATGAAAGATGAGATGGACTCACTGTTGTCAAATTATACATGGGAGTTAGCTGAGTTACCAGAGGAGAAGAAGGCATTGTAGAACAAATGGGTCTGCCAGATAAAGGAAGAACATGATGGAAGTAAGCGCTATAAAGCAAGGCTGGTTGTGAAGGAATTTCAACAGAAAGAAGACATTGACTACATGGAGATCTTCTCTCCCGTAGTCAAGTTGGTGACAATCAGAACTGTTCTTGGGCTGGTAGCAAAGGAAGATATGCATCTTCAACAGATGGACGTGAAAACTGCTTTTCTTCATGGTGATTTAGATGAGAAAATCTACATGAAACAACCTAAGGTAGTTGAGGTCAAAGGGAAAGAGAATCTGGTGTTCAAGCTTCAAAAGAGCCTGTACGGATTGAAACATTCTCCAAGACAGTGGTATAAGAAGTTTGACAGCTTTATGAAGAAAGCCAAATTCGTAAGGTGCGAAGCATATTACTGTTGTGACTTCAAGAGATTTGAAGACTCTTATATGATACTGTTTTTTTGTGTTAACGACATGTTGATCGTAGGAGCAGACCTACATGAGATTGATAGGCTGAAAAGGAAGTTGTCAGAAGAATTTGCAATGAAGGATCTAGGAGCCGCAAAGCAAATCCATGGGATTAGAATCATCAGAAGTAATGAGGGCCTCAAGGTCTGACAAAAAGAATACGTACAAAATGTTCTCATGAGGTTCAACATGGATGATGCCAAGCCAGTCAGTACATCCTTGGCTGGACACTTTCATTTTTTGAAAGATCAGTCGCCGGTGATCGAGGACGAAATGAAGCATATAGACAAGGTACCTTATGCATCTGCTATTGGTAGTCTTATGTATGTGATGGTATGTACGAGGCCAGACATTGCACATGCAGTGGAAGGTGTTAGCAGGTTTATGAGCAATCCGGGAAAGAAACACTAGGAGGCTGTGAAGTGGATTTTCAGATATCTGAAGGGCAGCTCGAGTTCAGCTTTGTGTTTCCGAAAGTCAGAGACAGGATTGCAGGGATATGTTGATGTTGACACTGGTGGTGATGTTGATAGTAGAAAGAGCACATCCGAGTATGTTTACACCTTCTGAGGTATTGCGATTTGTTGGGTTTCAAAGTTGCAGAAGATAGTAGCTCTCTCTAGTTGTGAGGTTGAGTATGTTGTCGTGATGGAGGCCACGAAGGAGATGATGTGGCTACAATATTTTCTCGGGAATTAGATCAAGACCACGAGGGGAGTATGTTATACTGTTATAGCCAAAGTGACATTCATTTGGCAAAGAACCCAGTTTACCATGCTCGAATGAAGCACATACAACTCCGGTACCATTTCATCAGATTAACTTTGGAAGATGGAGTATTAATGCTTGAGAAGATCCCAGGGAGTCAGAATCTAACAGACATGCTGACAAAGGTCGTGCCGAATGATAAACTGAAGTTGGACTTCTTGGATGAGGATCGGAGACTCCGCTGCAGATGGAGACAGATGATTGAAATTAGTCTCCAAGTTGGAGATTGTTGAGTTGTGGAGCCTAATTCACCGCCGACACTATGAAGACCCTACGCAGAGTGTGGAACGCTGATCGACCTGCTGATGGAGACAAAAGTAATATTATTTAGTGGAGGGTATTTTGAGAATTTTAGGCTTGTATTATGTTCGGCCTAGTTTGAGAATATATAAACTAGGGCGCCGTTTTTCTTTCAGAAGAGTGGTCGAAAAAGAGAGAGAGAGAATTGTAAACTCAAAATTCCATTATAGTAAAATCTGCAGCGGCAAAGTAGACGTAGCTCTCTCATTGAGGGTGAACCACTATAAATTTGTGTATGTTATTTGTTCTTCGCTTATTTACTGTTTTTCTGATTAGGTAGGATTTGGGACGTAAATCCTAACAAAGACTTCAACTATATTAGCAGTTAAGTATATATTTTTCCCATCCCAAATCTGTGTCACCCAACCCGATTTGCTTTCTCAAGCCCCAAACTACATATGAAATTCAGAAACATAATTCTTTTTAGTTTGATTAATAATTTCAATTGTATAATTTTTCTATCGTTGGTTAGTTGATGACTTAATTAGGCATAATTTAAGTTGAGATTAAGTGTACAATAGAAAACAATCTCAGTTGGGGTGTCAAAATGAAAATAAAACTAACTTTAAAGGATCGTTTGTCCATATCCAATTGCCTTGGTTGATCTTCCCTTTCTTAACTTGATCTGAGAATTCTTCAATCTATCAATTCTTGATTGCAAGTTTAACAATATTTTTTAGTTTGATTAGAAATTTAATTTAATTTGATAATTTAAATTGTGAGTAAGAGTTCAATGGAAGACATTCTCAGTTGGGGTGTTAAAATGAAAATGAAACCACCTTTCTTAACTTGATTTGAGAATTCTTCAATCTATTCTTTATTACAAGTTCTACGTTTTTCTTCTTTTTTGTTTGAATTTGAATTTTCAAGGCTGCTTTCCTTTTATGTTCTTTTACCAAAGCAGGCATTAACTTTGGACTTTTCCTACTTCATAATATTCTTCATATCTCTGTGCCATAATAACTACTCTCTCATTTTTATTCCATTCAATTTCTATATTTGGTAAATAATAATTTAACTTTAAACTTCTTAGTTTATTTTAAACCATAAGTATCAAAAAAAATTCTTTTTTTCATCTTAAATTCGTGTCTTGTCGAACATCATCACATAAATTGGAACCGAGAGATTAATATTCTTTCCATTAATATTTTCTTAACTCTTCTTCTTGTTGAAAGATTATGTTCGTACAAAATGAGCTCTTACTTAAACAACCCCAAAAGAATTTCAATATACTATTCCTTTGAGTATTAATTTTAATTATATCAATTTGAATTTGGCTACATATGTCTTCTTGGAGTAACTGATAAAATTGTTGTTATGTGATCAGGAGGTTATGGATTCAAGCCGTGGAAACAACCTCTTACAAAAATATGAGGTAAGACTATGTACAATAGACTCTTGTGGTCCGGCCCTTCTCCGAACTCCGCGCATAGCGAAAGCTTAGTGCTCCGGACTGCCTTTTTTTAGGTCTTCTTGAGCTTGGACTTTTTACTAACTTGCTGTATGTGGATCCCTTTTTTCGACTTGAGATTTTTTGATATATCTAGACTCCAATCCATAAGTCATGAATCATGATCCTTCGTTTAGTAAAAAATCAATCTTGGATCTCTTCATTATTTTCCTTGAATATTATAAAAGAATCTTCTTTGTTTTGTGTTAAATAAGGCAATATACACACAATATACATGTGTATATTGCCTTATATTCACTCTCGGTTTCTGCCCATATTTGAGGCTCTCGGTTTTACATAATTGTGAATATTAGACAAGGTAAGAATATTGTATATTAGGAAAATATATGTGTAGTATATTGTAATGTATTTGTTACCATAATTAGGAATATACACTACCATAATTGTAGAGTTAGAATTATGGTAGAATAAGATTTTAGGAATAGGATTCTCCTATTTTGTAACTTGTATATATACCTATTCTATTAATGAAAATAATCAAGGGGAGTATTTCTTTCATGGTATCAAGAGACTAGGTTTTACAAAAAAAATCTGTCCCAAAAATTTTGCACCTCTCGGCCGAGTACCCCCCCCCCCTCTCAGATTTCTCTTCTGAAAGTCGTCTTCCGCTCTCAAAATCTCTCTTACTTTTCCCAATTTTTCCCTCCTACTTTGTTCTTTCAATATGTCTAAGAACAATTATCATACTGCCCTCATGGTTTCTAACGTCAAGAACAATATCCCTATTGTCCTTGAGATGAAAAACGTCCAATATGCGACCTGGGAGGGGTTGTTTAAAATTCACGCTATCTCCCATCAAGTTCTTCATCACATCATTCCTCCCGCTACACCTCTTCCCGCGGAGGATCCTCAGTTATGGATTACTCTGGATGCTACCGTTCTCCGGTGGATCTACGCCACTATTTCGGTTGACCTTCTACAGACGATTATTGAGCCGGATACCACGGCTATGGCTGCCTGGAATAGATTGCGTGACATACTCCAAGATAACCAACATTCACGTGTCGTCACACTCGAGCAGGAATTCTCTCTAGTTTGAATGGACGAATTTCCAAACATTTCTGCATATTGCAAGAAACTCAAGGAGTTGGCGGATCAACTCCGTAATGTTGGCGCACCGATAACAAATAATCGTCTGGTTTTACAGTTGGTTGTCGGCTTTTTGGAGGCCTATAATGGGGTTGGAACTCTCCTTTGTCAAAGCAACCCTCTTCCTGACTTCTATCAAGCCCGCTCCATGCTTACTATGGAAGAAGCCGGTTTGGCTGAAAATGCGGCTACCGGTGCAAGCCCCGTCGTCATGGTGGCGTCCTCCCCAAGTTCTTCGGGTTTTGTTAATAATTCGGGTCAAAACCATAATCATGGTAGCGGCAAGAATAATCGCAAGAATAATAACAAAAATTACGGGGCAAACGCGGTGGTTCTGGTGGTCAGCAAGCAGGCGGTGGGTCCCATCTAGAGAACAGTGGCCCACCACCTCCTGGGCCCAGCAGTGGGGCCCATGGCAGTGGGGTTGGGGCAGTGGGTCGTGGGCCAGCAGCCCTTATAATCAAGCAGCAAATTCCAGCGGCCAGTGGGCTGACCAACAGTTCAGGCCCAACAACCAGTAGTGGTGGCCCAGCAGCAGTAGCTACGGCCCAGCTCAGTCACGGTCTGGAATTCTTGGGCCCCGACCTCCGCAAGCCCATCATGCAGCAGGCCCCACTCAGACCGATATCGAGGCCGCAATGCACACGTTGGGGTTGACTCAACCGGACCCAAATTGGTACATGGACACTAGGGCCACTACTCACATGACTTTCGAATCAGGTACTCTCTCATCTTATTCCAATTTGAGCACCCCTCGGGGTATAATTATTGGTAATGGCAACTCTATTCCAATTCAGGGTTATGGTCAGAAAACATTGTCTCCCCCCAATCCACCCCTTATCTTAAAAAATACTTTACATGCCCCCAAATTGATTAAAAATTTAGTGTCTGTCAGAAAGTTCACCACTGACAATTCGGTTTCTGTTGAATTTGATCTTTTTGGTTTCTCTGTGAAGGATTTCAAGACGGGGAGTCATTTCATGAGGTGTGATAGTAGGGGGGATCTTTATCCTATCATGCCCGGTTTCAGTCCATCGAGTCAAGCCTTACCGTCAGTTTTTGCAGCCATCTCTCCTTCCATATGGCATGCTCACCTGGGTTATCCGGGATCTTCTATTTTATCAATTTTAGATAAAAATAGCTTTATTTCTTGTAAGGATACGAGTCGTACTCCACTTTGTCAATCTTGTTCATTAGGAAAAAATGTTAAGTTGTCATTTGTAGACTCCAATTCTCATACTTCAATGCCATTTGATATTATTCATAGCGACCTATGGACGTCTCATGTTCTTAGTTCATTGGGTCATCGATATTATGTTCTCTTTTTAGATGATTATTCTAGATTTTTGTGGACGTTTCCAATTGCGAATAAATCACAAGTGTTTTCCGTCTTCATCAAATTTAGAGCATTCATTCATACTCAATTCGAAAGAGAAATAAAAAATATTCAATGTGATAATAGGAAAGAGTATGACAATAGGGAGTTTTGGGAATTTTGTGCTAATAATGGGATCAATTTTCGGTTTTCGTATCCTCATACATCTTCACAAAATGGGAAGGCCGAACGCAAAATTCATTCCATAAATAACATTGTCCGAACTCTTTTAATTCATGCCTCCATACCTCCATACCTCCATATTTTTGGCATCATGCTCTACAAATGGCCACATATCTTCTTAACATAATTCCTTCTAAAGGTCTGACATCTTCTTCCCCCCTCCAAATACTGTATAATAAGAACCCTCCTTATTCTCATCTTCGGGCTTTTGGGTGCTTGTGTTTTTCGTTATTCCCATCCACCACAATTAACAAACTTCAGGCTCGGTCTACCCCGTGTGTATTTTTGGGTTATCCGTCTAATCATCGTGGTTATAAATGCTTTGATTTATCCTCCAATAAAATCATAATTAATCGCCACGTCATTTTTTTATGAAACCCAATTTCCTTTTGCGAAAGTTCATACTCCAGAGCCTCGGTCGTATAATTTTTTGGATGAACAAATATCCCCGTATATTATTCGGCATTTTTCGGACATCTCCCGCACCCAAAATCCTCCAGCGGGCCCACTGCCCACTGGACCCACTGTGTCGTCCCCTATTCCAGTTTCTGGATCAGTCCCAGCAATTGGGCCAGTCCAGCCCAATTCTGGAACTGGTCCATAAGGCGCCCCAGTTTACCGATTTGGGCCAGCAGGCCCACTGCCTGCTGGCCCGTCCATCCCGAGCCGAGCAAATTCCCAAAATTTACTCAATTCTTCCTCGAGTCATAGATCGGTCACTCGTAGTCAACGGGGTATTTTTACACCTAAAAGATATTTTAATTTACATTCTGATGTCTCTAAATCCCCCTTACCCCGTAATCCTGTGTCCGCCTTAAATAACCCTAATTGGAAAATTGTTATGACTGATGAATATAATGCTCTTATTGATAATAAGACGTGGGAGTTGGTGCCCCGTCCATATGGTATTAATGTTATCAGGTCTATGTGGATTTTTGCTCATAAGGAGAATTCAGATGGTTCATTTGCTCGACATAAGGCACGGCTTATGGGTGATGGTAAGACTCAGCAGGTTGGGATAGATTGTGGGGAGACGTTTAGCCCGGTAGTTAAGCCGGCTACTATTCGCACTGCGCTTAGCTTGGCTCTTTCATCTTGACTGCCTCAACCGATGCCTTGCGCCAGGCTATCATGGCCATGCTCAGTTCTGAGTTTGCTATGAAAGACTTAGGGCCCTTGAGTTATTTTTTGGGGATTGTTGTCCAATGTCATCCAGGTGGTTTGTTTTTGTCTCAATGGAAGTATGCTGCTGAGATCATAGAGAGGGCTGGGATGTCATCCTGTAAGTCCACTTCTACTCCAGTTGATGCCAAACCCAAGCTTAGTGCCGCGGCAGGTGCACCAAACGAGGACCCGACCCGCTATCGCAGTCTTCCAGGGACCCTCCAGTATCTTACATTTACCAGACCAGTTATTACGTATGATGTTCAGCAGGTGTGTTTATTCATGCATGATCCCAGAGTTGAGCACATGAATGCAATCAAACGCATCATTCGGTATATTCAGGGGACATTGGACTATGGGTTGCACTTGTATCCTTCATCTACATCCACACTTGTCTCTTACACAAATGCGGATTAGAGTGGTTGTCTGGACACCAGACGGTATACGTCAGGATATTGTATGTTCCTTGGAAACAACTTGGTCTCCTGGTCTGCAAAGCGTCAGGCGACTCTATCCCGCTCAAGTGCAGAGGCAAAATATGGAGGGGTAGCTAATGTGGTCTCAGAATCATGTTGGCTACGTAATTTGCTTTTAGAGCTTCATTGCCCCATTCAGAAGGCAACCTTAGTATATTGTGATAATGTTAGTGTCATTTACCTCTCAGGTAATCTGGTTCAGTACCAACGCACTAAGCATATCAAAATAGACATTCATTTTGTTCGTGAAAAGGTTGCTCGGGGGCAGGTACGCGTATGTCATGTCCCGTCAAGATATCAAGTTGCAGACATATTTACAAAGGGTCTTCCCTCGGTACTCTTTGAAGATTTTAGGGACAGTCTCAGCGTTCGTAGACCGCCCGCTATGACTGCGGGAGTGTGTTAAATAAGGCAATATACACACAATATACATGTGTATATTTCCTTATATTCACTCTCGGTTTCTGCCCATATTTGGGGCTCTCGGTTTTACATAATTGTGAATATTAGACAAAGTAAGAATATTGTATATTAGGAAAATATATGTGTAGTATATTGTAATGTATTTGTTGTTGACACCCAATTTTGTCTCATCTATTATGATTTTATTCGTAATTTTTAATATTTTGACACTTTTAAAACAATTTTTAAATATAGGCATATATGTGCATATATCTTATTATTATTATTATTATCCGCGTTTTTACTGTCATTTGCATTCTTTATCATAATCATAAGTTTTATCCAAAAAATTCTACGTTATTTTATTCTCGCAAAATTGCATCGCATTTACATTTTTTATTTAAGCATTAAACATTTCACAAATATTATATTTTTATTATTATCACATCGTTACGTTATTTTAAATAATTCACATCTTTTACAAAAAAAAAATATATAAATATGTTCTAATATTAAGCCCCTTTTATATTTTTAATCCATAACCCATTTTTTATTTTCCTAACCCAAAACAATTTCTAACCCATTTTTCATTTTTTCCAACCCAATGCAAATTCTACCCAAACAAAATTCACCAAGCCCAAAACCAAACTCCCCAATTAAATTCCCTATTCCCTTCCCTTTATTCCCACAAGCCCAAAGTCCCCAAAACAATTCAACTCCCTCTTCCCTTATTTCGCCCACCCGAAACCCCAAGCCCAAACCCATTCCCTTTATTCCCTTCCCCTTTATTTCCCCAACTCCCATAGCCCACATCCGAGGCCCAATCGGCCAATACCCCAAACCCATTCCCTTTTATTTCCCTTACAACCAAAACCCAAAACAATTAAAACTCAAATCCACCAACCCAAAGCCCAACTCTCACACCCCTTTTATTCTACATCCAACTCCCAAACCCCCAAAACCCAAAAACAAAATCAAAAAAACCTACACCCTAATTCTCCCTGCAGCCGCCACCCTACCCAACCCCCACGCCGCATCCTACCCTACCCCGCACGCCGCACCCTACCCCCTGCCACACCTACACCGAACCCTACACCGCCTCCTGACACCACCAATCTACCCCATCACCTTTCTGCAACACATGCCCCAAGAACACGCCCCAAAAATTCAGATTTTTTTGGCCTTTAATTCAAATTTCAAACTCGTTCTTGGGGGGAAATCCACCTATAAATATCCCACTTGTTCTTCATTTTTGGGGTAAGAAAAATCTGGATTTGGAGGAAAAAATCTGAATTTTGGAAGTCCGAAAATCGAATTCAAGTGTTGAAATCCGAAATTTAAAATCTAAGATTCTCCTAAGGTTGGTATTGTTTCTTTTTTGTGTTGTTCATCATCTTAAAGAGTCCGAAAATATAAGTTAAAATTATTGGGATTTTGGTAGGGAATAATCTGAAATTTTGCTACTTTTTCACTGCTTTGATTCGGATTAAGTCGAGATCGTCACGGGTCGGCTGACCCGCCTTCGGATAATTTCCAGTTTTTTTTTTGCATTTTTATATCTGGTTGTTGGTTATCCAAATTTGGAAAGAAATCGATCCGGTTGAAAATTCTGGTCGGGTCCGCATCGCTCCGGTCGGTCAGATCGTTCGGTCGGGTCGACCCGTTCGGATAATTTCCAGATTTTGTATTTTTATATCTTGTTGTTGGTTATCTGAAATTTGGAAAGAAATCGATCCAGCTTTGAAAATTCGGATACCGGGTCGGGTCGATCCATCGTTCGGTCGGGCCGACCTTTCGGATAATTTTCAGATTTTGTATTGTTATATCTTGTTGTTGGTTATCCAAATTTGGAAAGAAATCGATCAGGGTTGAAAAATCCAATTCGGTCTGCCTGGGTCGACCTTGGTTCGGATAAATTCCCAGATTTTTATGTTTTTCATATCATTCTTTGGTTATCAAAAATCTGAATTTCGATTTCATTGGTCACCGCTCATAATCCGGTCTGTTTATTTTTCATAAATGCTTCTTAGTCCTTTTTGGTTCAAATTTGAATTCTGGCCTGATAGTTTAGTCACTACTTTCTGTTTTTTTGGCATTGTTATTATGTTATTGATGGAATTAATACCGCCTTCTCTTTGTTGTTGATTCAAACTAATATTGCATCCATCTTCCCTTCCTTCTCGATTTCATATTACTGTTTTACTGTTTTTTTACTATTTTAAAACTAAACACCGCGTCTTTTCGGAATTTGTCTCTCGCTTTTTCTCGCTTCGACATCGCTTCGCCATCGCTTGCTGCCTTGTTTTAAAATTTTACTGATTTGAACACGATATTACACTGGCCGATGAAAAATATCCGTCGATTTTGAGGCCTCCACAGTTGCAAAGACGAAAATATAACTTCTGGGCAATGATGAAGACTTAAACCTTTTTATTTCATCCGAGATCAACATGTTTAGTAGGCGAGGTGACTAAAATAACCAACAAGTTATATATTCGCAGCCACGACGTGATTATAGCGATCTTTTCTATTTCACCCGAGAGACCAACACGTTTAGTAGGCGAGGCAATCAAAATAAACCACATTAGTCATATGTTTGCAGCCCTCCGTGATCAAAACATTCACTGTTTTGAATACGGATATGAAGTTATTCGTATTTAACTGTTTCTAACCGTTTGTTCTTGACAGCTTGCAGGGATTAAAGTAAATAAAGACAAATATTCCTCGGAGTTTATTTATTTTATTTCTTTCTTTAATTCAGCTTTTATCCCGCTTTGTATTGTAATATTATTTATCGCATTTATGTAATTATTGAAATGCTTAGAATAGGCAAACCTAGGATTAATTCGTAGGGTAGTTTAAGACTTGAAACCTGTCGCCAGTTTATCTATTCGTAGGCTCGGTTAATTCAAACTTAGAAATCCTCCGCTAGTTATTTATTTTAGGCTCGTCACGCGTATTCAAGATTTTCAAAATAACTTTTGTCATCTTTTATTTGCTTTATTTATCGTACCAAATAAGTTTATCTTTTAATTTGCAACTCAATGATTTCCAAAAGATTTAATTCTTTGGCATTATAAATAATTTGTCTTTACTATCAATTGTTAAGAATGCATGTTTTTCAACTTTACATGTATTTCTCTTTAAATACCGTACAAATGCATACTTGTACAAAAAATACATTCTTTTATTAAATATTTGCAAAACTTTTGTTTAACTTTATATATTGTAAACATGCATTTTTCTTAGTATGATATTAACCTGAGTTTGACCGGATAACCGCAAGTTAGCGGATCTTAAAGGATGCCTAACCCCTTCCCTTTAGGATAATAAAGAACCCTTACCTAGAATCTCACTAGTTTCGCAGACCTTAAAATTGGAGTTACATTGCAGCACTTAGTTTAATATTTAGGTGTCCTAATTCACCGTAAAAATAATTAGGTGGCGACTCCTCAACCCTTTTACCCAGGAATCACCGAACACGTCCGCGCTCCGCTCTTTGACCTGCGAGCGGGTCGAAAATTGGGGCGCGACAGCATGGCGACTCCGCTGGGAAAATTCAGGTTCTTAACCATAACAAGTTCAGGTTAATCATTATTGTGTTTATATTGCTCCTTATTTGATCTATTATTTTTATTTATTTATTTTCTGTTGAAATTTTGTATGCATAACTGCTTTAATTACTATATTCTCTTATTGCTTTCCTTAAATTGGCATTTCGCTCATATTTCTTCCACTCTGGAAAATTGACACTATCACACATTACACGCGAGGTGTGTTTTGCGCACCCGCAAATTTCTTTCAAAGTTCCAAATTTTTAGGAGAGTTGGTATATGCGCGGAGTGTCCGGACCATCCGGTTGGCCGCGTAGCCTTCTCACTCGAGCCGTCCGCTCGGGAACCTTGAGTCTAGTCAGCCAAATCTTAGAAAATTTAGGATAGAGCTATACCTACCTTTATTTTTAAGTCATGCATGCATACACCTTAGGTGGGTCGATCCTGGGTATCGACTCCACAATTAAGAAATCTACCAAAATTGTCAACGGGTCTCACAACCCAACGACCAATCAGCATATTACGTGTAGCGTGGCAATGATAGACAAATCCAAGCCTAATCATGTCATGCCGAATTGAAAAATGTACATTTATTTTATCTCATTTCCGACAAAAGCATTACAGTTTAGCAGCTTGGATCAATCTGTCATAATCTCGCATATCTGGCGTTTAGACCCACCTCCGGCATAAGGGAGGCCCCATGCATTTTAGGATGCGCATTTAATTGCCATACAATCATTTTGTTGTTTTCTCCTGCTTTTTCACTCTGTGAATATTATTTGAAGCAATAATTACTCGCCCTATACTAACTTGGTTTTCTTCATTTTTAAAAGGTTATTTTGCCTAGATTATTTTTCCCAAGGGTTGATTCGCGTTGACTAAAACTGGCGGAACATCCCTACTTCACGAGATCAAAGGTCCGATCATTCAAAGAAATGATCGATTCAGATGCATCCAACAGATCGCCTGGAACTTATTGCTCTTTCGATCGATGAACCGAAGCTTTGAAAATAGAAATGCTTCCGCCCAAGAAAAATACATCGCCCAATCATACAACAAATGACAGCCATGCAGATCGAGATAGAGCGGCTCCAAAATCTCACCAACTTGTCCATTAGCGCCAATATCCCACTCCTGAACAAGGGACGAATGCAATCGCACTACGAACTTTTTCATCTCCTGAATCGCCATTTCCCCAAAACCTCCACGAAAATTCGCCACTAAACAAAACCAATCCATAACACACTAAATCACAAGCTAGTCCACAACAAAGCCTCGCCACAAAATGATCCCAAGATCCTTCACAACTCCACATACCCAAATTACCCCACTCATCCAAAACACCTCTTCCACGCAAAATCACCAGACAGCCCAACACATATTGATGGCACGCGTCGCTGATCCCAACGAGCAGCATGTGCCACCAGTATATGCAACGGAAGCTCAACCTTTTACTACCACAGTACCAAACATGGCTTTTCAGGAAATCAACGAGTGTGAAGAAATGGACAGGCAGGTAATGATCAGAACCAATGAAAGTGTGGCGAAAGATATTCATAGCCTAAAAGAAGCATTCAAGAATATCCAAACCATCAAGGGGCATGAATGACTCGAGTACGAAGATTTGTGCATGCATCCCGACATTGAATTGCCTGTAGGATATAAGGTGCCAAAATTTGGCTTGTTTGATGGGAAAGGAAATCCTCACGCTCATTTAAGATCATACTGTGACAAACTGATTGGGGTAGGTAAAGACCAGGCCATCATAATGAAGTTGTTCGTAAGGAGTTTAACAGAAGAAGCACTCGACCGGGTACACGAGCCAAAACCCGCGAAAATGGCGTAATTGGGGCACGATGGCACAAGATTTCGTGGATGATTTAAATTCAACATCGACACGCCTTGGACCGATTTTATCCGATGAAGTTGGAAAAGAAGTCCACAGAGACCTTCGTGAGAATATGTCATGAAGTGGAGGGCGTAAGCGTGAAAGTTCAACCCCCGATAGAAGAAAGTGAGATGACCACTCTTTTTGTACAATCTTTGAAAGATGCAACATACTATGAGAGAATGATAAGCGTCATAGGACGAAGTTTCTCTGAAGTTATAAGAATTGGAGATTTCATAGAAGAGGGAATCAGAACAGGAAGAATTACAAACTTTATAGCATTGCAAGCAACGAGTGAGACAATCCAGTCGGACTCATTTGAGGGAGCAGTAAAGAGGAAGAGAGAGGGAGTGTCCTCTGTGGTGACAGTTCAGAAACATAGGCCAAATCAAATGTCAACCTACCAAATGCCATCACCCCAGCCTCCCTACTACAATCAAAACAACCAAAGTCCTCAGCCTTCCTATTATTGCCCATACGCCCAAAGTCCTCAACCTTATTATCAATACCCACTTGGTCCCTACCCTGTCTACCATACCCACCAATATATAGCTTCGCCTCGAGAACCTGTCTATCCAAATCCCTCGCAATATCAGCCCGCATACTTACCTCAGCCACGAGTCCATCTACCAAACGCACCCAGACCCCGCACAAAACACGAAAGAAAGCCAGCTAAAACCTATACACCTTTAGCCGAACCTCGAGCCCAGTTATATGAAAGACTGAAAACCGCAGGAATACTCCAGCCCATCCCAGGAAATGTCCCCAATCCTGTTCCTAAATGGCATGATGAGACCAAGCGTTGTGCATACCACTCGGGAATCCCTGGACACGACACTGAAAATTGCTATGCCCTCAGAGACAGAATCGAGGCATTAATCAAAGAAGGAGTTATCCGACTGAAAGGACCTGCCTCTAATAAAAACAATAACTCTTTGCCAGATCATGACGATGCAAATGTGAATATGATTACTGTTGATGAAGAACACAACTTGGAAGGGACTATTGTGCGACCCGCAGAAAGGAAAAGGTTAAATCATCGCCCTTTGTCACCCCTATGATTACACCCAATTGAGGGCACCGCTCGAGTAGAAGTACTTCCTCCAAAGTCGCGGGTCATGGCACCATCTTTTCTTGGAAAAGTCCTATCAACCAATCTCCGAAGGAAGAGAGATGCTCTTTGCCAAAGCCTGCTCCACCTCGAAGTCACTATTCGTCAGAGCATGCGCCACTCAGGAATCAAAGGAGGACAATGCAGCCAACCTCGTTGAGGGATTCAAAAGTCTTTTCATTACTGAAGAAGAAGCATGATGCAGTGTGATTCTCGAGGATTACGCTAAAGACTCAACCATTTGGGATGCAGAGCAAGAAGATGATTCGGGAAATTGGACCTGTGCCCCGACCTTATTTCTCCCAGAAACTAGTTAATTTCGTTAATGTTTAATGAAATAATGCGATTCAGATTGAGGCCTGAATCACATATATGCATTTAATGGATTTTGCCTCTACTTTTTGAAAGCTTAAAAAGATAAATCTGCATTGCTTTTGCTATTTTAAAATCTGTTTTGTTTAAATCATGCAAACTAATCTGTCGATAACGTGTGACACATTTGAAACAAGCAAGCAAGGCTTCGAAGAATATAAGGAAGACTCACAACCGGAAGAACTGGGGCATTTTTTTTGGAATAAGTCAAAGCCAGATTTGGATGAAACATCAGGATGGTTGATAAGTTACAAACATCGGCACGGACGTTTGCCATTTGTACTCTTAGGCAACTGCACTACAATCTGGACTTCTACTAGGGCAATGCTATATCTTTCGCAGTCAAGTAGATACAGAATCATATACTAAGAGACTGATTGATGAAAAGCAGATGGACGCAGTTGTCCGGGGCAACCTTATCAGAATAGAATGGCCAAAAACCATCTATGCAGATGCAGTGAAGAGATACCATATCTAAGATTAGTTATTCTCTATGTAATACTTTTTCTATGTTGTAAAAGTTGCGCTCCCTTGGCGGGATACGCAAAGAACCCAGGTCGGGTTCCGTTTCCTAGATTGCAAATTTCCCCAAAAACATATTTCTTTGTAAACCTGAACTACGTTATGACCTGATTCCCTCGGCGGGATACGTAGGCGGCCACATCGGCTTCGGTCCCATTTTAGGAAAAAAAAAAAACCCTTACAAATCTCATTTGCTTGTAATGAACTACGTCATGACCTGATTCCCTCATGGGGATACGTAGGCGGCCTAAATCGGCTTCGGTCCCACCATTAGAAATATTCTCTCCTTTATATCACATATGACAAAATGCACCCATCTGATCACCCTGATAGGACAGGCAAGCAATCTACACAAGACTCGGTTGTCCGTTCAAAAGATCGTCATTCTCACATATCGGAAACTGGGGCATTTTTAAGGGATCACTGCCGGAGGACGCCGATAAACATGGAAAGGCATCGGCAAACTAAGTCTTCAAATTTAAGAGGATTTTGGATAAGACGCTTGCTTTGTTTCACCGCATGTCGCCGCCGACAGACATTTACATATATGCATACTTTCTTATAAGCAATTTATTTTCAACAAATACTTTCATTAGAGTTTGACAAGATTTTTATTACTAATATGCATACTTTCTTATAAGCAATTTATTTTCAACAAATACTTTCATTAGAGTTTGACAAGATTTTTTTACTAATATACATACTTTCTTATAAGCAAATCATTTTCAACAAATATTTTCATTAGCAGTTCGACAAGAACTTTTTAATGATAAGCATACTTTCTTATAAATAAATTATTTTCAACAAATATTTTCATTAACGGTTGGCCAAGACTGGGAACCAGACAGGGCTACAGTCCGAATCGGCCAGGACATGCAGCTATCAAGAGCCAAAGCTACCAAATCAACGCTAATCAACCGCCTCCCCAAACTCACAAATTTTCTTTGAGTACGTGTTCTTCAAAGTTGAAAAGCAGGGAAGCCACATGAGTTATGATCAATTCCCAAAGAATTTCGGCACCACAACTCACTACAAGGATTACGCTCCTATTTTGCATCTATACAAAGACATCATCTTGACCTACAGGGCCCCGACTATTATGTCTGCACAAAGATGTTATTTCGAATCACAAAGAACGACAACAAGGCAAACCCGACGGCAAAGACGTCGCATCACATTTTCGCCCTTGCCAGGACGACATTTCAATTCACATGAGTTTGGATCGGCGTAAGATTCAAGACAACGTGGAACCCTATTACAAAGAAACCGACGGCAAGGACGCCACTTACATCTCTTACAACAGACAACATTACAATAACGCCATCGACGTTATAGCAAAGACGACAATTATCTTTACAAAGATTACAACGGCGTCAACAAGATTACAATGACGTCTTCAACGCAAAGAACTATCTTTACGGCAACGCAAAGACGACAATTATCTTTATCAGATCTCGACGACGCCAACAAAGATTACAATGACGTCTTCAAACGCAACAACTATCTTTTACGGAAATGCACCAACTATCTTTTACCGCATCTCAACGACGTCAACATCATTACAATGACGTATTCAACGCAGCAGACTATCTTTACAAGATTACAACAACGCTATTGACGCGTTCTGCAAAGAAATCAACTATCTTCAACAAAGATTACAACGACGCCTCAAAGATAACAAATTTATCCGCAATAAAGAAACATCATTACAACAATGTCATCGACGTTCGCAAAGACAACAAATATCTTTACAAAGATTACAACGACGTCAACAAAGATTACAATGACGCGTCTTCAACGCAATAAACTATCTTTTACAAGATTACAACAACGCTATTGACGCATCGCAAAGACATCAACTATCTTCAACAAAGATTACAACGACGCCTTCAACACAACAAATTATCCGCAATAAAGAAACATCATTACAAAACAACGCCATCGACGTTCAGAGTACAACAAATATCTTTTACGATTACAACGACGTCAACAATATTACAATGACGTCTTCAACGCAGCAGCCTATCTTTACAAAGATTACAACAACGCTATTGGCGTTATCGCAAAGACATCAACTTTCTTCAACAAGATTACAACAACGCCCACGACGTTCACGGCAAAGACGACAACTATTTTTTACAACAACAACGACATCAGCAAAGTCTATACAACGACGACATCATCAACGTCTATACAACGACGACATCAGCAAAGTCTATACAACGACGACATCATCAACGTCTATACAACGACGACATCAACAAAGTCTATACAACAGCGACGTCAACAACATTACAACGACGTCTTCAACACAACACGTCGATCCAACGACGTCATTTCAGGCGCCCACCTTATAATGAGGGTATTTTAATTTCAGTCAGGCGCCCACCTTATAATGAGGGTATTTTAATTTCAGTCAGGCGCCCACCTCCTAATGCGGGTATTTCCAAGTTATTTCCTCTATAATTTTTCTCAGCAGTTATACACTAATTTTATCTTAAGCTTTAGTTTGCAGGAGTCTTAATTTGCAGGAACTTCATCACAATGTGGAACTATCTCTTACGGCGAACTGAGGCAATTTGGTCAACGACCTACTTTGAACGTCGATCCGCTCTTTCCCATTAGTTTCTCGCATCTGCGACCAGTGTCATCCTAAGTCGACACTGAGGCATTGTTTCTTGAATGTGCACCATCTTTTTGCAACTTCTATACCCCTCGGAATTCTATTTCTTACCATGCGATCCTGATGATCGTGACAAAATTGGCCACTCAGTCAACTTCTTTGGCCGAAAACTCTTTCATCGTCTCCGTCCAAAGAGGGGCATCTGTTGACACCCAATTTTGTCCCATCTATTATGATTTTATTCGTAATTTTTAATATTTTGACACTTTTAAAATAATTTTTAAATATAGGCATATATGTGCATATATCTTATTATTATTATTATTATCCGCGTTTTTACTGTCATTTGCATTCTTTATCATAATCATAAGTTTTATCCAAAAAATTCTACGTTATTTTATTCTCGCAAAATTGCATCGCATTTACATTTTTTATTTAAGCATTAAATATTTCACAAATATTATATTTTTATTATTATCACATCGTTACGTTATTTTAAATAATTCACATCTTTTACAAAAAAAAAATATATAAATATGTTCTAATATTAAGCCCCTTTTATATTTTTAATCCATAACCCATTTTTTATTTTCCTAACCCAAAACAATTTCTAACCCATTTTTCATTTTTTCCAACCCAATACAAATTCTACCCAAACAAAATTCACCAAGCCCAAAACCAAACTCCCCAATTAAATTCCTATTCCCTTCCCCTTTATTCCCACAAGCCCAAAGTCCCCAAAACAATTCAACTCCTCTTCCCTTATTTCGCCCACCAAAAACCCCAAGCCCAAACCCATTCCCTTATTCCCTTCCCTTTATTTCCCAACTCCCATAGCCCACATCCGAGGCCCAATCGCCAATACCCCAAACCCATTCCCTTTATTTCCCTTACAACCAAAACCCAAAACAATTAAAACTCAAATCCACCAACCCAAAGCCCAACTCTCACACCCCTTTATTCTACATCCAACTCCCAAACCCCCAAAACCCAAAAAACAAAATCAAAAAAAAAACCTACACCCTAATTCTCCCTGCAGCCGCCACCCTACCCAACCCCCACGCCGCATCCTACCCTACCCCGCACGCCGCACCCTACCCCCTGCCACACCTACACCGAACCCTACACCACCGCCTGACACCACCAATCTACCCCATCACCTTTCTGCAACACATGCCCCAAGAACACGCCCCAAAAATTCAGATTTTTTTGGCCTTTAATTCAAATTTCAAACTCGTTCTTGGGGGGAAATCCACCTATAAATATCCCACTTGTTCTTCATTTTTGGGGGAAGAAAAATCTGGATTTGGAGAAGAAAATCTGGATTTGGAGGAAAAAATCAGAATTTTGGAATTCCGAAAATCGAATTCAAGTGTTGAAATCCGAAATTTAAAATCTAAGATTCTCCTAAGGTTGGTATTGTTTCTTTTTTGTGTTGTTCATCATCTTAAAGAGTCCGAAAATATAAGTTAAAATTATTGGGATTTTGGTAGGGAATAATCTGAAATTTTGCTACTTTTTCACTGTTTGATTCCTGCCTGGTCAGATCGTTCGGTCGGCCCGACCAGTTCGGATAATTTCCGTTTTTTTTGCATTTTTATATCCTGGTTGTTGGTTATCCAAATTTGGAAAGAAATCGATCCGTTGAAAATTCGGTCGGGTCCGTCTTGTTCGGTCGGTCGGTCTTGTTAAGTCGGGTCGACCGGTTCGGATAATTTCCAGATTTTGTATTTTTATATCTTGTTGTTGGTTATCCAAATTTGGAAAGAAATCGACCCGGTTTGAAAATTCGGATACCGGGTCGGGTCGGTCAATCGTTTCGGGTCGGGCCGACCGGCTTCGGATAATTTTCAGATTTTGTATTGTTATATCTTGTTGTTGGTTATCCAAATTTGGAAAGAAATCGATCGTGGTTGAAAATCCAATTGGTCGGGTCGACCGGTCGGATAAATTCCAGATTTTTGTGTTTTTCATATCTCATTCTTTGGTTATCAAAAATCTGAATTTCTGATTTCATTCGGGTCACCGCTCATAATCCGGTCTGTTTATTTTTTCATAAATGCTTCTTAGTCCTTTTGGTTCTCAAATTTGAGTGGCCTGATAGTTTAGTCACTACTTTCTGCTTTTTGGCATTGTTATTATGTTATTGATGGAATTAATACCGCTTTCTCTTTGTTGTTGATTCAAACTAATATTGCATGCATCTTCCCTTCCTTCTCGATTTCATATTACTTGTTTACTGCTTTTACTATTTTAAAACTAAACACCGCGTCTTTTTCTAATTTGTCTCTCTGCTTTTCTCGCTTCGACATCGCTTCCTCGCCATCGCTTGCTGCCTTGTTTTAAAATTTTACTGATTTGAACACGATATTACACCGCCGATGAAAAATATCCGTCGATTTTGAGGCCTCCACAGCTTGCAAAGACGGAAATATAACTTCGGGCAATGATGAAGACTTAAACCTTTTTATTTCATCCGAGATCAACATGTTTAGTAGGCGAGGTGACTAAAATAACCAACAAGTTATATATTCGCAGCCACGACGTGATTATAGCGATCTTTTCTATTTCACCCGAGAGACCAACACGCTTAGTAGGCGAGACAATCAAAATAAACCACATTAGTCATATGTTTTGCAAACCACGACGTGATTGGAATGTTCTTTTCAAAATTTAAGTTCGAGCCCTCCGTGATCAAAACATTCACCGCTTTGAATACGGATATGAAGTTATTCAGTATTTAACTGCTTTTAACCGCTTGTTCTTGGCGACTTGCGAGGATTAAAGTAAATAAAGACAAATATTCCTGAGTTTATTTATTTTATTTCTTTCTTTAATTCAGCTTTTATCCCGCTTTGTATTGTAATATTATTTATCGCATTTATGTAATTATTGAAATGCTTAGAATAGGCAAACCTAGGATTAATTGTAGGGTAGTTTAAGACTTGAAACACATCGCTTGATTTATCTATTCGTAGGCTCGGTTAATTCAAACTTAGAAATCCTCCGCTAGTTATTTATTTTAGGCTCGTCACGCGTATTCAAGATTTTCAAAACAACTTTTGTCATCTTTTATTTGCTTTATTTATCATACCAAATAAGTTTATCTTTTAATTTGCAACTCAATGATTTCCAAAAGATTTAATTCTTTGGCATTATAAATAATTTGTCTTTACTATCAATTGTTAAGAATGCATGCTTTTCAACTTTACATGTATTTCTCTTTAAATACCGTACAAATGCACTTGTACAAAAAATACATTCTTTTATTAAATATTTGCAAAACTTTTGTTTAACTTTATATATTGTAAACATGCATTTTTCTTAGTATAATATTAACCTGAGTTTGACCGGATAACCGCAAGTTAGCGGATCTTAAAGGATGCCTAACCCCTTCCCTTTAGGATAATAAAGAACCCTTACCTAGAATCTCACTAGTTTCGCAGACCTTAAAATTGGAGTTACATTGCAGCATTTAGTTTAAATATTTAGGTGTCCTAATTCACCGTAAAAATAATTAGGTGGCGACTCCTCAATCCTTAATTTACCCAGGAATCACCGAATACGTCCGTGCTCCGCTCTTTGACCTGCGAGCGGGTCGAAAATGGGGCGCGACATTTGTTACCATAATTAGGAATATACACTACCATAATTGTAGAGTTAGAATTATGGTAGAATAAGATTTTAAGAATATGATTCTCCTATTTTGTAACTTGTATATATACCTATTCTATTAATGAAAATAATCAAGGGGATTATTTCTTTCATTTTGAATCTTCTTACTCCAAGATTCTAACAAAGATTCCTTTTAAAATATTGAAAAACTTCCCTTTCATAATTGTTGTAGTAAATCATTCAACAATTGGAATTTGAAAATTTTCAAATGTTGTTTCTTCCATTAAACTTGGAGCTCAATTTGCGGAAATAGTCTTTCTTAATATATATTTTCTCTATAAATTCATCACACAACATTCCTTTTCCATAATTTGTTTGAATCTTCACCAAACTCTTCTTCGTTGAACAAATCTGCATAAATAGATTTACCCCAAGTAAACATTTTTCGATTAAAACTTATGTTGTCCTGTTATTACCGAAGTCAATAGGTGAAACATTGGGGCTAGCAAGATGGTTAGAAAATTATTTTTCCTACTCGTCAACCAAAGAGTGCTGAAAATAATTTTATTTACTTATCAAACATCATAAAATTCAGAGAAAAGGACTTATTTTTTCATGAAAAACATTTTTCTTCATACCAAAGACACCCTCCACAAAAAAGGCTAAATGACTTTTAGTTTTTGAACTTCTCTAAATTGAGAAGTCCACAAAACTCACGATTTTACTGAAGCCAAGGTTATTGATGGCTATAACATTTTAAGTGTATGCCTTCCAATTAAGCGTCTCAATAGTAATGCCGTACAATAAAACACTCTATTATTAAAAAGAAGTGATAATTAGAAGTTAGAACACAGACTTTTGGGTATTCTGTATTTTTCAAATCTTGTATTTACAAGCCAATCAAAGGCAGATCCAGAGGCAACACTGCTATTTACAAGGTTCAAATAAGGTAAATATGGGATCGGTGTGATAAACTTTGGGCTTGGATTCGGGTTATTAGTTTCTTCGATTTATATAGACAAATCGATCGGAAAAAAATTATGACAACTTAGCGCAAAGATTTTTTTTAATAATATTGATAATATCATAAATATATATGGTCCATTTATAATTGCACTTAATAAATTTTTATATTCTAAAAACACTCAATGATGGTGTAATGATTTATATTACATAAATATTTCACATTCTAAGTAATAAACTAAATATAAAGAAGTCGGAGATCTTTCATGTACATAATTACTGAGATGAAGTCATACTTAAAAGTATCGAGTGACAATAAAATCTAAAGAGGCTCAAGAAATCAAATGGAATCCAATCTAGTTATCCAATCAAATGGGATAACAAAAATAATTAATTATTTCAATCAAGCTTAAAAAGAAAAGAAAAACATTTCTCACTTTGACACCCAATCATGTTGGGATATAGTCCCTCCGACCAGTTTCAAACTATCTATCGTGATTTCTAAAAATAGCTGTCTCAAATTATTTGTTATTTTGAAAGTCAAGACAAAATTATTATTTTTTCCCATTATATTCTAAGTAGTAATCGTTCTTGAAGACTACAAACATCTCAATAGAGTAAATATTTAATTAATAGATGTTATATCTAGAGAATATATTAATAATCTCTATATATTATGTAATTATTATTCTAGTGTAATTATGTAAAGTAGAGATCCTTCTCCAATTAGGTTTAGAGATCCTTCTCCAATTAGGTTTTGTAATTGTAAACACCTATATATATTGCATTAATGAGAAGCCTCCAACCAAGAAGAATTACACTATTCTACATGGTATCAGAAGCCAAACTATAGCCTCCTCTCAAACCCCTTGTACCGTACAATAAGTGATTTGTGCATAAACC
Source organism: Anisodus acutangulus (assembly GCA_029783415.1). Lineage (NCBI taxonomy): Eukaryota > Viridiplantae > Streptophyta > Magnoliopsida > Solanales > Solanaceae > Anisodus > Anisodus acutangulus. The sequence continues at coordinate 20,152,501 of CM056495.1, forward strand.
AACGATCTTTGCAATCTCATTAGTTCCCACAAGGAGAATATTTCCAGGCTTGATGTCACAGTGGATGATTCCTCCGTTGTGAATGTGACTGAGCCCTAAAAGAACATTATTTGTGTGTTTCTTAACTTCAAGCTTCGGCATTCTTTCACCTGCATCAGAAGCCAATTTCTCTTCCGCAAAATTTTGTAGCCTCTACAACCTCCTCTTTCTCCTCACTTCTGTCAACCATATGTCTTCTCCCGATGATGCTTGGTACATGGATACGGGCGCCACATCCCACCTCACTCGTAACTCAGATAATCTTCCGCAACTATTCAACTTGAATAATTCTCAATCTATTATGGTCAGAAATAGCAATCGCATTTCAATTCAAGGATATGACACCACTCAAACTCCACCACATCACCCTCCCTTTTCCCTAAAAAACATCCTATATGCTCCTAATATCATTAAAAATTTAATCTCTGTTAGAAAATTTGATAGTGACAATTCTGTATCTATTGAGTTTGACCCTATTGGTTTTTCTGTAAAGGACCTACGTACGAGGACAACTCTTACGAGATGTAATAATGTGGGGGTCCTCTATCATTTATCATCTACTTTCGTTGCAAGTGTCCATCAACAAACCTCTCTAGCCATAATCTCTCCATCAACTTGGCACAGTAGACTTGGACACCCAGGGGCACTAGTTTTTAATTTTCTTAGAAGTCAAAATTTAATTCAATGTAATAAAGAAAACTATACCCTCAACTGCTACTCTTGTCCTCTAGGGAAGCATATTAGACTACCTTTTACGTCCTCATTAAGTGTAACTTTTTCTCCTTTTGATATCATTCATGCGGATTTATGGACATCTCCTATTACTAGCAATCTGGATCACAAATATTATTTTGTGCTTTTGGATGACTTCTCTAGTTTTCTTTGGGTTTATCCTCTAAAATAAAAGTCTCAAGTTTACTCCACTTTTCTAGAATTTCAGGCATATGTTAAAACCTAGTTTGAGAAGAACATAAAAACATTTCTATGTTACAATGGTCGTGAGTTCGACAATTCCCCTTTCATAAATTTTATGCGGATAATGGCATGGTGTTTCGATTCTCGTGCCCCTATACCTCACCTAAAAATGGTAAAGCCAAAAGAATACTCCGCGCCATTAACAATATGATTCGTACAATGCTCTTTCATGCCTCTCTTCCCCCTCTCTTTTGGGTATACGCGTTAAAAATTGTAGAATGCCTTCTTAATATATTATCTACCCGTACCCTTCAAAATAAAACCCCTACCGAAATTCTATTATGTTGGATCACTTCATATGATCACCTTCAGATTTTTGGTTGTCTATGCTACCCAAATCTTGCCACCACGGCCCCTCACAAATATGGATGACAATTGGGCTGGGCGAGTGCGCGTACCCCCTCCCCCACACTCGTACCCGCTAAAACAATTTATACCCATCAGTGGCGGGTACATTTTAAACATCCATACCCGCCTAAGCGGAAATATTCCTAAATCCACACCCGCTCCACCACCAAAGTGGATATCCTCAAAATTCATTATTATTGGGCTTATAGACTGCTAAAATTATGTGTGCTAAATTATTTGGGCTTTAGATAAATATAAAGTTGTACAAATAAAATTATAGTTGGCGGGTATAAGGCGGGCAAGTGGATTTAGGGCAGACGGTTGGATGAGGGGCGGGGCAGGCGGGTATGAGGTGGATATAACTGCAAATCAACCACCTACTCATACCCTCCCCGCCATCCCTACTGCCCCCACTTCCCGTCAGCCCAAAAGTATTGCTTCTAACCCATCGTATGGAAACCTATGCTCAGCACGGGATTTTCAAACTGAAAGTCCACTTTAACCTATCCACTCAAACCACCTCACCTATACCTAAAACCCCAAAATTTGCTAAGCTTGACCCGAATTAGAATGCGGCGATACGTGAGAAATGTAATGTGCTCACTACACAACGTACTTAGGGTCTTGTCCCAAGATTAGAAGGGGTGAATTTGATTCGTTGCATGTGGCTATATCATCAACAATTCAGAGATAGTGGTGAGCTTGAACGCCATAAGGCGAGACTTGTGGCTAATGGCACGGGGCAACAAGATGGAGTTGATTGTGGTGAGACATTCAGTCCAGTGGTTAAACCAGCCACCATTCGCACTATTTTGAGCATAGCTATGGGAAAGAATTGGCCGATTGATCAGCTTGATGTGAAAACCGCGTTCTTACATAGGGATTTAAAAGAAATTGTATACATGTATCGACCACCTGGATTTGTGCATCCTTCGGCTCCACACTATGTCTGCAGATTTTGAAAGTCACTTTATGGCTTGAAATAATCCCCCAAGGCTTGGTATGATCGTTTTGCCACTTACATCTTGCATATTGGGTTCATGTGCAGTAAAAGTGATAACTCAATTTTTATTTTTCATTGAGGTAATGACATTGCATACCTTTTGCTCTACGTCGACGATATTGTCCTGACTGCCTCCTCTGATGTGCTAAAAATGATATCATTACTATGCTCAAATCCTAATTTTCCAGGACAAACTAGGGTAAGTTGAGTTATTTCTTGGGGATTTCCATAACCAGATCCGAGAATGAAATGTTCCTATATTAGCGTAACTATGCCGAAGAGATTAACACATGACTCAAAGTCGAAGCTTAGCGCGAATGACGGAGATCCGGTGTTTGATCATTCTCTTTATAGGAGTCTCGCTGGTGCACTTCAGTATCTTACTTTCACTAGGCCCGATATTGCCTATGCGGTTTAGCATGTGTGTTTGTTCATACATGATCCCAGGGTGCCTCACTTCACAGCCCTTAAACGTATCATTATGTATGTTAAGGGTACTCTTGACTATGGGTTACATCTTTATCCATCTGCACCGATCAGACTGATATCATATACGGATGCAGATTGGGGTAACTGTCCAGACACACATCGATCTACTTCCGGCTATTGTATATTTTTAGGTGATAACCTCATCTCATGGTCTGCAAAATGGCAAGCCACGCTTTCCCGTTCGAGTGCAGAAGCAGAATATAAAGGTGTTGTAAAAGTTGTTGCTGAAATTTGTTGTCTCAGAAACCTCCTTCTAGAGCTTCATTATCCCTTACGTAAGTCATCTCTTGTCAACTGTGATAACATATCTGCTGTTTACTTATCTCATAACCCGGTTCAGCATCAGCGAACCAAACATATTGAGGTAGATGTTCATTTTGTTCGTCAGAAGGGTTTCATGGGCCATGTTCGGGTGTTACATGTTCCCTCTTCCTATCAATACACAGATATATTCACTAAGGGACTTCATCGGCAGTTGTTCCTTGACTTCAGATCCAGTCTCAGCGTCTGGCCTCCTCCTTCTCTAACTGAAGGAGTATGATAGAGAATATATTAATATTCTCCATATATTCTGTAATTATTATTATAGTGTAATTATGTAAAGTAGAGATCATTCTCCAATTAGGTTTAGAGATCTTTCTTCAATTAGGTTTTGTAATTGTAAACGCCTATATTTATTGTATTAATGAGAAGTCTCCAACCAATGAGAATTATAGTATTCTACAATAAATGATGACAAAATAGTTTTAAAAAAACTCCTAATTAATGTTTTTCTAAGATACATATAAAAGAAAAATACGACAGATAATTTGAGATGGAAGGAGTATTAATCAACAATGCCTCGATATCAAACGAAGTTTGAATAATCTATATGAATTCTGCATGACTATTTCGCACCATTAGAGCTTAAATCTTGAATTTCACAGCGTGATAATAACGGCCAAAAAAAAAAAATCAAAGTTATATATAGCTGACTTTCAAATTTCAACCTTTCTTTGCATCCTGATCTGCTAGTTATTGGAGGCGCTATTGTTTTCTGAAATTAATTAAGGCGATTGAAGGTTTAGCTTGTGGATCTCACATAAGTTTTCACAATTAATTTTGTAAGTTATGGAAATTAATGTAATAAGTGATAGAATAATTATTAATATTGTTACTAATAATTGTTATTGTAATTGATGAATATCATTTGTATATGGTAGGTAGATTAGTCTTAATATTGATAGATTAGATGACATAATTCTAGGCTCATCATATCATATCTCTAGCATAATTTTAGCTTGTAATAGTGGTATAATTATCCCATTATTGGAAGTTGAATATTGAGGAAAATATTCTTACATGGTATCAGAAGATTAGGGAAAAGATCCTACCCTAAATAATTTTACACCAAAATTCGGCCAACCCTCTTCCTCCATCACAACCGGCCGACCACCACACAAAATCACCATTGCCTCGTAATCATGTCTGCTCTTAATGATCCGAATTGAAAAATGGTTATGGATGATGAATTTAATGCTCTTATTAAAAATAGGACGTGGAAATTGGTACCTCATCTCCTAATGCTAATATAATTCGGTCTATCTGGATTTTCAATCACAAAGAAAAATTTGATGGCCCTTTTGAGCGGCATAAGGCCCGTCTTGTAGGTGATGGAAAGACATAGTAGGTTGGTGTGGATTGCGGTGAGACGTTCACTCGGGTGGTTAAACTGGCAACTATAAGAACAGTCCTTAGTCTAGCTCTCTCGAAGGCATGGCCACTTCATCAGTTGGATGTCAAAAATGTCTTCCTCCGTGGACAACTCAATGAGACTGTATGCATGTACCAGCCCTGGGGATACAAGGACTCCAAGTTCCCCAATCATGTGTGCTTGCTCAAAAAATCATTAAATAGTGCTAAAACAGGCTCCCCGGGCCTGGTACAAGAGGTTTGCAGATTTTGTTTCGCATATTGGGTTTTCTAACAGCCGTTCGGATCATTCTCTGTTCATCTACCGTCAGGTAATAATATTGCTTATCTTCTTTTATATGTGGATGATATAATATTAACTGCCTCATCCGATGCTCTTCGCAAGTCCATCATGTAACAACTTGGCTTTGAATTTGCTATGAATGATCTAGGGCCACTACACTACTTTCTAGGGATAGTTGTGACACGTCATGCAGGTGGTTTATTTTTGTTCCAAAAGAAATACGCAACAGATATTGTTGAACATGTTGGGATGTCCTCCTGTAAACCATCGGCAACTCCTGTGGATACTAAACCCAAATTGAGTGTATCATCTGGCAAGCCATTTGCATACCCGACACTTTACCGCAGCATGGCAGGGGTCCTACAGT